>JAMPIV010004576.1:0-1243987 GCA_024509875.1 Oreohelix idahoensis | reverse complement strand
ACGCGTGTAATAATCCCAGTGAGTAATGCCGTAGATGTACCTTTACGTGTGTAATAATCCCAGTGAGTAAGGCCGTAGATGTACCTTTACGTGTGTAATAATCCCAGTGAGTAATGCCGTAGATGTACCTTTACGTGTGTAATAATCCCAGTGAGTAATGCCGTAGATGTACCTTTACGCGTGTAATAATCCCAGTGAGTAATGCCGTAGATGTACCTTTACGTGTGTAATAATCCCAGTGAGTAATGCCGTAGATGTACCTTTACGTGTGTAATAATCCCAGTGAGTAATGCCGTAGATGTACCTTTACGTGTGTAATAATCCCAGTGAGTAATGCCGTAGATGTACCTTTACGTGTGTAATAATCCCAGTGAGTAAGGCCGTAGATGTACCTTTACGTGTGTAATAATCCCAGTGAGTAATGCCGTAGATGTACCTTTACGTGTGTAATAATCCCAGTGAGTAATGCCGTAGATGTACCTTTACGTGTGTAATAATCCCAGTGAGTAATGCCGTAGATGTACCTTTACGTGTGTAATAATCCCAGTGAGTAATGCCGTAGATGTACCTTTACGTGTGTAATAATCCCAGTGAGTAATGCCGTAGATGTACCTTTACGTGTGTAATAATCCCAGTGAGTAATGCCGTAGATGTACCTTTACGTGTGTAATAATCCCAGTGAGTAATGCCGTAGATGTACCTTTACGTGTGTAATAATCCCAGTGAGTAATGCCGTAGATGTACCTTTACGTGTGTAATAATCCCAGTGAGTAATGCCGTAGATGTACCTTTACGTGTGTAATAATCCCAGTGAGTAATACCGTAGATGTACCTTTACGTGTGTAATAATGCCAGTGAGTAATGCCGTAGATGTACCTTTACGCGTGTAATAATCCCAGTGAGTAATGCCGTAGATGTACCTTTACGCGTGTAATAATCCCAGTGAGTAAGGCCGTAGATGTACCTTTATGTGTGTAATAATCCCAGTGAGTAATGCCGTAGATGTACCTTTACGTGTGTAATAATCCCAGTGAGTAATGCCGTAGATGTACCTTTACGTGTGTAATAATCCCAGTGAGTAATGCCGTAGATGTACCTTTACGTGTGTAATAATCCCAGTGAGTAATGCCGTAGATGTACCTTTACGTGTGTAATAATCCCAGTGAGTAATACCGTAGATGTACCTTTACGTGTGTAATAATGCCAGTGAGTAATGCCGTAGATGTACCTTTACGTGTGTAATAATCCCAGTGAGTAATGCCGTAGATGTACCTTTACGCGTGTAATAATCCCAGTGAGTAATGCCGTAGATGTACCTTTACGTGTGTAATAATCCCAGTGAGTAATGCCGTAGATGTACCTTTACGTGTGTAATAATCCCAGTGAGTAATACCGTAGATGTACCTTTACGTGTGTAATAATCCCAGTGAGTAATACCGTAGATGTACGTTTACGTGTGTAATAATCCCAGTGAGTAAGGCCGTAGATGTACCTTTACGTGTGTAATAATCCCAGTGAGTAAGGCCGTAGATGTACCTTTACGTGTGTAATAATCCCAGTGAGTAATGCCGTAGATGTACCTTTACGTGTGTAATAATCCCAGTGAGTAATGCCGTAGATGTACCTTTACGTGTGTAATAATGCCAGTGAGTAATACCGTAGATGTACCTTTACGTGTGTAATAATGCCAGTGAGTAATGCCGTAGATGTACCTTTACGCATGTAATAATCCCAGTGAGTAATGCCGTAGATGTACCTTTACGTGTGTAATAATCCCAGTGAGTAATGCCGTAGATGTACCTTTACGTGTGTAATAATCCCAGTGAGTAATGCCGTAGATGTACCTTTACGTGTGTAATAATCCCAGTGAGTAATGCCGTAGATGTACCTTTACGCGTGTAATAATCCCAGTGAGTAATGCCGTAGATGTACCTTTACGTGTGTAATAATCCCAGTGAGTAATGCCGTAGATGTACCTTTACGCGTGTAATAATCCCAGTGAGTAATGCCGTAGATGTACCTTTACGTGTGTAATAATCCCAGTGAGTAATGCCGTAGATGTACCTTTACGTGTGTAATAATGCCAGTGAGTAATGCCGTAGATGTACCTTTACGCGTGTAATAATCCCAGTGAGTAATGCCGTAGATGTACCTTTACGTGTGTAATAATCCCAGTGAGTAATGCCGTAGATGTACCTTTACGTGTGTAATAATCCCAGTGAGTAATGCCGTAGATGTACCTTTACGTGTGTAATAATCCCAGTGAGTAATGCCGTAGATGTACCTTTACGTGTGTAATAATCCCAGTGAGTAATGCCGTAGATGTACCTTTACGTGTGTAATAATCCCAGTGAGTAATGCCGTAGATGTACCTTTACGTGTGTAATAATCCCAGTGAGTAATGCCGTAGATGTACCTTTACGCGTGTAATAATCCCAGTGAGTAATGCCGTAGATGTACCTTTACGTGTGTAATAATCCCAGTGAGTAATGCCGTAGATGTACCTTTACGTGTGTAATAATCCCAGTGAGTAATGCCGTAGATGTACCTTTACGTGTGTAATAATCCCAGTGAGTAATGCCGTAGATGTACCTTTACGTGTGTAATAATCCCAGTGAGTAATGCCGTAGATGTACCTTTACGTGTGTAATAATCCCAGTGAGTAATGCCGTAGATGTACCTTTACGTGTGTAATAATCCCAGTGAGTAATGCCGTAGATGTACCTTTACGTGTGTAATAATCCCAGTGAGTAATGCCGTAGATGTACCTTTACGTGTGTAATAATCCCAGTGAGTAATGCCGTAGATGTACCTTTACGTGTGTAATAATCCCAGTGAGTAATGCCGTAGATGTACCTTTACGTGTGTAATAATCCCAGTGAGTAATGCCGTAGATGTACCTTTACGTGTGTAATAATCCCAGTGAGTAAGGCCGTAGATGTACCTTTACGTGTGTAATAATCCCAGTGAGTAATGCCGTAGATGTACCTTTACGTGTGTAATAATCCCAGTGAGTAATGCCGTAGATGTACCTTTACGTGTGTAATAATCCCAGTGAGTAATGCCGTAGATGTACCTTTACGTGTGTAATAATCCCAGTGAGTAATGCCGTAGATGTACCTTTACGTGTGTAATAATCCCAGTGAGTAATGCCGTAGATGTACCTTTACGTGTGTAATAATCCCAGTGAGTAATGCCGTAGATGTACCTTTACGTGTGTAATAATCCCAGTGAGTAATGCCGTAGATGTACCTTTACGTGTGTAATAATCCCAGTGAGTAATGCCGTAGATGTACCTTTACGTGTGTAATAATCCCAGTGAGTAATGCCGTAGATGTACCTTTACGTGTGTAATAATCCCAGTGAGTAATGCCGTAGATGTACCTTTACGTGTGTAATAATCCCAGTGAGTAATGCCGTAGATGTACCTTTACGTGTGTAATAATGCCAGTGAGTAATACCGTAGATGTACCTTTACGTGTGTAATAATGCCAGTGAGTAATGCCGTTGATGTACCTTTACGCGTGTAATAATCCCAGTGAGTAATGCCGTAGATGCACCTTTACGTGTGTAATAATCCCAGTGAGTAAGGCCGTAGATGTACCTTTATGTGTGTAATAATCCCAGTGAGTAATGCCGTAGATGTACCTTTACGTGTGTAATAATCGCAGTGAGTAATGCCGTAGATGTACCTTTACGTGTGTAATAATCCCAGTGAGTAATGCCGTAGATGTACCTTTACGTGTGTAATAATCCCAGTGAGTAATGCCGTAGATGTACCTTTACGTGTGTAATAATCCCAGTGAGTAATGCCGTAGATGTACCTTTACGTGTGTAATAATCCCAGTGAGTAATACCGTAGATGTACCTTTACGTGTGTAATAATCCCAGTGAGTAATGCCGTAGATGTACCTTTACGTGTGTAATAATCCCAGTGAGTAATGCCGTAGATGTACCTTTACGTGTGTAATAATCCCAGTGAGTAATGCCGTAGATGTACCTTTACGTGTGTAATAATCCCAGTGAGTAATGCCGTAGATGTACCTTTACGTGTGTAATAAACCCAATTGAGTAATGCCGTAGATGTACCTTTACGTGTGTAATAATCCCAGTGAGTAATGCCGTAGATGTACCTTTACGTGTGTAATAATCCCAGTGAGTAATGCCGTAGATGTACCTTTACGTGTGTAATAATGCCAGTGAGTAATGCCGTAGATGTACCTTTACGTGTGTAATAATGCCAGTGAGTAATGCCGTAGATGTACCTTTACGTGTGTAATAATGCCAGTGAGTAATGCCGTAGATGTACCTTTACGTGTGTAATAATCCCAGTGAGTAATGCCGTAGATGTACCTTTACGTGTGTAATAATGCCAGTGAGTAATGCCGTAGATGTACCTTTACGTGTGTAATAATGCCAGTGAGTAATGCCGTAGATGTACCTTTACGTGTGTAATAATGCCAGTGAGTAATGCCGTAGATGTACCTTTACGTGTGTAATAATGCCAGTGAGTAATGCCGTAGATGTACCTTTACGTGTGTAATAATCCCAGTGAGTAATGCCATAGATGTACCTTTACGTGTGTAATAATGCCAGTGAGTAATGCCGTACATGTACCTTTACGTGTGTAATAATGCCAGTCAGTAATGCCGTAGATGTACCTTTACGTGTGTAATAATGCCAGTCAGTAATGTCGTAGATGTACCTTTACGTGTGTAATAATGCCAGTGAGTAATGCCGTAGATGTACCGTTACGTGTAAAATAATGATAGTGAGTAATACCGTAGATGTACCTTTACGTGTGTAATAATGCCAGTCAGTAATGCCGTAGATGTACCTTTACGTGTGTAATAATGCCAGTGAGTAATGCCGTAGATGTACCTTTACGTGTGTAATAATGCCAGTGAGTAATGCCGTAGATGTACCTTTACGTGTGTAATAATGCCAGTGAGTAATGCCGTAGATGTACCTTTACGTGTGTAATAATCCCAGTGAGTAATGCCGTAGATGTACCTTTACGTGTGTAATAATCCCAGTGAGTAATGCCGTAGATGTACCTTTACGTGTGTAATAATCCCAGTGAGTAATGCCGTAGATGTACCTTTACGTGTGTAATAATCCCAGTGAGTAATGCCGTAGATGTACCTTTACGTGTGTAATAATGCCAGTGAGTAATGCCGTAGATGTACCTTTACGTGTGTAATAATGCCAGTGAGTAATGCCGTAGATGTACCTTTACGTGTGTAATAATGCCAGTGAGTAATGCCGTAGATGTACCTTTACGTGTGTAATAATGCCAGTCAGTAATGCCGTAGATGTACCTTTACGTGTGTAATAATGCCAGTGAGTAATGCCGTAGATGTACCTTTACGTGTGTAATAATGCCAGTGAGTAATGCCGTAGATGTACCTTTACGTGTGTAATAATCCCAGTGAGTAATGCCGTAGATGTACCTTTACGTGTGAAATAATCCCAGTGAGTAATGCCGTAGATGTACCTTTACGTGTGTAATATTGCCAGTGAGTAATGCAGTAGATGTACCTTTACGTGTGTAATAATGCCAGTGAGTAATGCCGTAGATGTACCTTTACGTGTGTAATAATGCCAGTCAGTAATGCCGTAGATGTACCTTTACGTGTGTAATAATGCCAGTGAGTAATGCCGTAGATGTACCTTTACGTGTGTAATAATGCCAGTGAGTAATGCCGTAGATGTACCTTTACGTGTGTAATAATGCCAGTGAGTAATGCCGTAGATGTACCTTTACGTGTGTAATAATCCCAGTGAGTAATGCCGTAGATGTACCTTTACGTGTGTAATAATCCCAGTGAGTAATGCCGTAGATGTACCTTTACGTGTGTAATAATCCCAGTGAGTAATGCCGTAGATGTACCTTTACGTGTGTAATAATGCCAGTGAGTAATGCCGTAGATGTACCTTTACGTGTGTAATAATCCCAGTGAGTAATGCCGTAGATGTACCTTTACGTGTGTAATAATCCCAGTGAGTAATGCCGTAGATGTACCTTTACGTGTGTAATAATCCCAGTGAGTAATGCCGTAGATGTACCTTTACGTGTGTAATGATCCCAGTGAGTAATGCCGTAGATGTACCTTTACGTGTGTAATAATGCCAGTGAGTAATGCCGTAGATGTACCTTTACGTGTGTAATAATGCCAGTTAGTAATACCGTAGATGTATCTTTACGTGTGTAATAATGCCAGTCAGTAATGCCGTAGATGTACCTTTACGTGTGTAATAATGCCAGTGAGTAATGCCGTAGATGTACCTTTACGTGTGTAATAATGCCAGTCAGTAATGCCGTAGATGTACCTTTACGTGTGTAATAATCCCAGTGAGTAATACCGTAGATGTACCTTTACGTGTGTAATTTTTTTTTTTTCGTACGCCCGCTAATACTCGAGGCGAAATCTCAGGTTATTACTATGTCTAACCTGAAATTGATTTTACGTGAGTATCCCTTTTTACTTGTACAGAGACAGGTGTCCCTCGCCATTCAGGCAAATACTCTCCGATTTCGGAGGTACCCATTGCAGCTGGGTCGGCTCAGGAGCCGCCAATCCCTGGTTGACAACACTCCTTCAAATGTCTTCGCCAGGTCTCGAGTTAATCCAGTCCAATTCCCGGTCGACGAAAAATCCTCAAATGCTGTCGCCCGGGTTTGATCCTGAATCACCCGGTCGCCAGAGCGGTGTTGTAACCACTACGCTAGCGCGGCTCCTTACGTGTGTAATAATCCCAGTGAGTAGTGCCGTAGATGTACCTTTACGTGTGTAATAATCCCAGTGAGTAGTGCCGTAGATGTACCTTTACGTGTGTAATAATCCCAGTGAGTAATGCCGTAGATGTACCTTTACGTGTGTAACAATCCCAGTGAGTAGTGCCGTAGATGTAACTTTACGTGTGTAACAATCCCAGTGAGTAATGCCGTAGATGTACCTTTACGTGTGTAATAATCCCAGTGAGTAGTGCCGTAGATGTACCTTTACGTGTGTAATAATCCCAGTGAGTAATGCCGTAGATGTACCTTTACGTGTGTAATAATCCCAGTGAGTAATGCCGTAGATGTACCTTTACGTGTGTAACAATCCCAGTGAGTAATGCCGTAGATGTACCTTTACGTGTGTAATAATCCCAGTGAGTAATACCGTAGATGTACCTTTACGTGTGTAATAATCCCAGTGAGTAGTGCCGTAGATGTACCTTTACGTGTGTAATAATCCCAGTGAGTAATGCCGTAGATGTACCTTTACGTGTGTAACAATCCCAGTGAGTAATGCCGTAGATGTACCTTTACGTGTGTAATAATCCCAGTGAGTAATGCCGTAGATGTACCTTTACGTGTGTAATAATGCCAGTGAGTAATGCCGTAGATGTACCTTTACGTGTGTAATAATGCCAGTTAGTAATGCCGTAGATGTACCTTTACGTGTGTAATAATGCCAGTGAGTAATGCCGTAGATGTACCTTTACGTGTGTAATAATGCCAGTGAGTAATGCCGTAGATGTACCTTTACGTGTGTAATAATGCCAGTGAGTAATACCGTAGATGTACCTTTACGTGTGTAATAATGCCAGTGAGTAATGCCGTAGATGTACCTTTACGTGTGTAATAATGCCAGTCAGTAATGCCGTAGATGTACCTTTACGTGTGTAATAATGCCAGTCAGTAATGCCGTAGATGTACCTTTACGTGTGTAATAATGCCAGTGAGTAATGCCGTAGATGTACCTTTACGTGTGTAATAATCCCAGTGAGTAATGCCGTAGATGTACCTTTACGTGTGTAATAATCCCAGTGAGTAATGCCGTAGATGTACCTTTACGTGTGTAATAATCCCAGTGAGTAATGCCGTAGATGTACCTTTACGTGTGTAATAATGCCAGTGAGTAATGCCGTAGATGTACCTTTACGTGTGTAATAATGCCAGTGAGTAATGCCGTAGATGTACCTTTACGTGTGTAATAATGCCAGTCAGTAATGCCGTAGATGTACCTTTACGTGTGTAATAATGCCAGTGAGTAATGCCGTAGATGTACCTTTACGTGTGTAATAATCCCAGTGAGTAATGCCGTAGATGTACCTTTACGTGTGTAATAATGCCAGTGAGTAATGCCGTAGATGTACCTTTACGTGTGTAATAATCCCAGTGAGTAATGCCGTAGATGTACCTTTACGTGTGTAATAATCCCAGTGAGTAATGCCGTAGATGTACCTTTACGTGTGTAATAATCACAGTGAGTAATGCCGTAGATGTACCTTTACGTGTGTAATAATGCCAGTGAGTAATGCCGTAGATGTACCTTTACGTGTGTAATAATCCCAGTGAGTAATGCCGTAGATGTACCTTTACGTGTGTAATAATCCCAGTGAGTAATGCCGTAGATGTACCTTTACGTGTGTAATAATCCCAGTGAGTAGTGCCGTAGATGTACCTTTACGTGTGTAATAATCCCAGTGAGTAATGCCGTAGATGTACCTTTACGTGTGTAATAATCCCAGTGAGTAATGCCGTAGATGTACCTTTACGTGTGTAATAATCCCAGTGAGTAATGCCGTAGATGTACCTTTACGTGTGTAATAATCCCAGTGAGTAATGCCGTAGATGTACCTTTACGTGTGTAATAATCCCAGTGAGTAATGCCGTAGATGTACCTTTACGTGTGTAATAATCCCAGTGAGTAATGCCGTAGATGTACCTTTACGTGTGTAATAAAGCCAGTGAGTAATGCCGTAGATGTACCTTTACGTGTGTAATAATCCCAGTGAGTAATGCCGTAGATGTACCTTTACGTGTGTAATAATCCCAGTGAGTAATGCCGTAGATGTACCTTTACGTGTGTAATTATCCCAGTGAGTAATGCCGTAGATGTACCTTTACGTGTGTAATAATCCCAGTGAGTAATGCCGTAGATGTACCTTTACGTGTGTAATAATCCCAGTGAGTAATGCCGTAGATGTACCTTTACGTGTGTAATAATCCCAGTGAGTAATGCCGTAGATGTACCTTTACGTGTGTAATAATCCCAGTGAGTAATGCCGTAGATGTACCTTTACGTGTGTAACAATCCCAGTGAGTAATGCCGTAGATGTACCTTTACGTGTGTAATAAAGCCAGTGAGTAATGCCGTAGATGTACCTTTACGTGTGTAATAATCCCAGTGAGTAATGCCGTAGATGTACCTTTACGTGTGTAATAATCCCAGTGAGTAATGCCGTAGATGTACCTTTACGTGTGTAATAATCCCAGTGAGTAATGCCGTAGATGTACCTTTACGTGTGTAATAATCCCAGTGAGTAATGCCGTAGATGTACCTTTACGTGTGTAATAATCCCAGTGAGTAATACCGTAGATGTACCTTTACGTGTTTAACAATCCCAGTGAGTAATGTCGTAGATGTACCTTTACGTGTGTAATAATCCCAGTGAGTAATGCCGTAGATGTACCTTTACGTGTGTAATAATCCCAGTGAGTAATGCCGTAGATGTACCTTTACGTGTGTAATAATCCCAGTGAGTAATGCCGTAGATGTACCTTTACGTGTGTAATAATCCCAGTGAGTAATGCCGTAGATGTACCTTTACGTGTGTAATAATCCCAGTGAGTAATGCCGTAGATGTACCTTTATGTGTGTAATAATCCCAGTGAGTAATGCCGTAAATGTACCTTTACGTGTGTAATAATCCCAGTGAGTAATGCCGTAGATGTACCTTTACGTGTGTAATAATCCCAGTGAGTAATGCCGTAGATGTACCTTTACGTGTGTAATAATCCCAGTGAGTAATGCCGTAGATGTACCTTTACGTGTGTAACAATCCCAGTGAGTAATGCCGTAGATGTACCTTTACGTGTGTAATAATCCCAGTGAGTAATGCCGTAGATGTACCTTTACGTGTGTAATAATCCCAGTGAGTAATGCCGTAGATGTACCTTTACGTGTGTAATAATCCCAGTGAGTAATGCCGTAGATGTACCTTTACGTGTGTAATAATCCCAGTGAGTAATACCGTATATGTACCTTTACGTGTGTAATAATCCCAGTGAGTAATGCCGTAGATGTGCCTTAACGTGTGTAATAAACCCAGTGAGTAATGCCGTAGATGTGCCTTTACGCGTTTAATAATCCCAGTGAGTAATGCCGTAGATTTACCTTCACGTGTGTAATAATCCCAGTGAGTAATGCCGTAGATGTGCCTTTACGTGTGTAATAAACCCAGTGAGTAATGCCGTAGATGTGCCTTTACGTGTTTAATAATCCCAGTGAGTAGTGCCGTAGATGTACCTTTACGCGTGTAATAATCCCAGTGAGTAATGCCGTAGATGTACCTTTACGTGTGTAATAATCCCAGTGAGTAATGCCGTAGATGTACCTTTACGTGTGTAATAATCCCAGTGAGTAATGCCGTAGATGTACCTTTACGTGTGTAATAATCCCAGTGAGTAGTGCCGTAGATGTACCTTTACGTGTGTAATAATCCAAGTGAGTAATGCCATAGATGTACCTTTACGTGTGTAACAATGCCAGTGAGTAGTGCCGTAGATGTACCTTTACGTGTGTAATAATCCCAGTGAGTAGTGCCGTAGATGTACCTTTACGTGTGTAATAATCCCAGTGAGTAATGCTGTAGATGTACCTTTACGTGTGTAACAATCCCAGTGAGTAATGCCGTAGAAGTACCTTTACGTGTGTAACAATCCCAGTGAGTAATGCCTAGATGTGCCTTTACGTGTGTAATAATCGCAGTGAGTAATGCCGTAGATGCGCCTTTGCGCGTGTAATAATCCCAGTGAGTAATGCCGTAGATGTACCTTTACGTGTGTAATGATCCCAGTGAGTAATGCCGTAGATGTACATTTACGTGTGTAATAATGCCAGTTAGTAATACCGTAGATGTATCTTTACGTGTGTAATAATGCCAGTCAGTAATGCCGTAGATGTACCTTTACGTGTGTAATAATGCCAGTGAGTAATGCCGTAGATGTACCTTTACGTGTGTAATAATGCCAGTCAGTAATGCCGTAGATGTACCTTTACGTGTGTAATAATACCAGTGAGTAATACCGTAGATGTACCTTTACGTGTGTAATTTTTTTTTTTTCGTACGCCCGCTAATACTCGAGGCGAAATCTCAGGTTATTACTATGTCTAACCTGAAATTGATTTTACGTGAGTATCCCTTTTTACTTGTACAGAGACAGGTTTCCCTCGCCATTCAGGCAAATACTCTCCGATTTCGGAGGTACCCATTGCAGCTGGGTCGGCTCAGGAGCCGCCAATCCCTGGTCGACAACACTCCTTCAAATGTCTTCGCCAGGTCTCGAGTTAATCCAGTCCAATTCCCGGTCGACGAAAAATCCTCAAATGCCGTCGCCCGGGTTTGATCCTGAATCACCCGGTCGCCAGAGCGGTGTTGTAACCACTACGCTAGCGCGGCTCCTTACGTGTGTAATAATCCCAGTGAGTAGTGCCGTAGATGTACCTTTACGTGTGTAATAATCCCAGTGAGTAGTGCCGTAGATGTACCTTTACGTGTGTAATAATCCCAGTGAGTAATGCCGTAGATGTACCTTTACGTGTGTAATAATCCCAGTGAGTAATGCCGTAGATGTACCTTTACGTGTGTAATAATCCCAGTGAGTAATGCCGTAGATGTACCTTTACGTGTGTAATAATCCCAGTGAGTAAGGCCGTAGATGTACCTTTACGTGTGTAATAATCCCAGTGAGTAATGCCGTAGATGTACCTTTACGTGTGTAATAATCCCAGTGAGTAATGCCGTAGATGTACCTTTACGTGTGTAATAATCCCAGTGAGTAATGCCGTAGATGTACCTTTACGTGTGTAATAATCCCAGTGAGTAATGCCGTAGATGTACCTTTACGTGTGTAATAATCCCAGTGAGTAATGCCGTAGATGTACCTTTACGTGTGTAATAATCCCAGTGAGTAAAACCGTAGATGTACCTTTACGTGTGTAATAATCCCAGTGAGTAATGCCGTAGATGTACCTTTACGTGTGTAATAATCCCAGTGAGTAATGCCGTAGATGTACCTTTACGTGTGTAATAATCCCAGTGAGTAATGCCGTAGATGTACCTTTACGTGTGTAATAATGCCAGTGAGTAATGCCGTAGATGTACCTTTACGTGTGTAATAATGCCAGTGAGTAATGCCGTAGATGTACCTTTACGTGTGTAATAATGCCAGTGAGTAATGCCGTAGATGTACCTTTACGTGTGTAATAATCCCAGTGAGTAAAACCGTAGATGTACCTTTACGTGTGTAATAATCCCAGTGAGTAATGCCGTAGATGTACCTTTACGTGTGTAATAATCCCAGTGAGTAATGCCGTAGATGTACCTTTACGTGTGTAATAATCCCAGTGAGTAATGCCGTAGATGTACCTTTACGTGTGTAATAATGCCAGTCAGTAATGCCGTAGATGTACCTTTACGTGTGTAATAATGCCAGTGAGTAATGCCGTAGATGTACCTTTACGTGTGTAATAATGCCAGTGAGTAATGCCGTAGATGTACCTTTACGTGTGTAATAATCCCAGTGAGTAATGCCGTAGATGTACCTTTACGTGTGTAATAATCCCAGTGAGTAATGCCGTAGATGTACCTTTACGTGTGTAATGATCCCAGTGAGTAATGCCGTAGATGTACCTTTACGTGTGTAATAATGCCAGTGAGTAATGCCGTAGATGTACCTTTACGTGTGTAATAATGCCAGTGAGTAATGCCGTAGATGTACCTTTACGTGTGTAATAATGCCAGTCAGTAATGCCGTAGATGTACATTTACGTGTGTAATAATGCCAGTCAGTAATGCCGTAGATGTACCTTTACGTGTGTAATAATCCCAGTGAGTAATGCCGTAGATGTACCTTTACGTGTGTAATAATGCCAGTGAGTAATGCCGTAGATGTACCTTTACGTGTGTAATAATCCCAGTGAGTAATGCCGTAGATGTACCTTTACGTGTGTAATAATCCCAGTGAGTAATACCGTAGATGTACCTTTACGTGTGTAATAATCACAGTGAGTAATGCCGTAAATGTACCTTTACGTGTGTAATAATGCCAGTCAGTAATGCCGTAGATGTGTCTTTACGTGTGTAATAATCCCAGTGAGTAATGCCGTAGATGTACCTTTACGTGTGTAATAATCCCAGTGAGTAATACCGTAGATGTACCTTTACGTGTGTAATAATCCCAGTGAGTAGTGCCGAAGATGTACCTTTACGTGTGTAATAATCCCAGTGAGTAATGCCGTAGATGTACCTTTAACGTGTGTAACAATCCCAGTGAGTAGTGCTGTAGATGTACCTTTACGTGTGTAATAATCCCAGTGAGTAGTGCCGTAGATGTACCTTTACGTGTGTAATAATCCCAGTGAGTAATGCTGTAGATGTACCTTTACGTGTGTAACAATCCCAGTGAGTAGTGCCGTAAATGTACCTTTACGTGTGTAACAATCCCAGTGAGTAATGCCGTAGATGTACCTTTACGTGTGTAATAAAGCCAGTGAGTAATGCCGTAGATGTACCTTTACGTGTGTAATAATCCCAGTGAGTAATGCCGTAGATGTACCTTTACGTGTGTAACAATCCCAGTGAGTAATGCAGTAGATGTACCTTTACGTGTGTAATTACCCCAGTGAGTAATGCCGTAGATGTACCTTTACGTGTGTAATAATCCCAGTGAGTAATGCCGTAGATGTACCTTTACGTGTGTAATAATCCCAGTAAGTAATGCCGTAGATGTACCTTTACGTGTGTAACAATCCCAGTGAGTAATGCCGTAGATGTACCTTTACGTGTGTAACAATCCCAGTGAGTAATGCCGTAGATGTACCTTTACGTGTGTAACAATCCCAGTGAGTAATGCCGTAGATGTACCTTTACGTGTGTAATAAAGCCAGTGAGTAATGCCGTAGATGTACCTTTACGTGTGTAATAATCCCAGTGAGTAATGCCGTAGATGTACCTTTACGTGTGTAATAATCCCAGTGAGTAATGCCGTAGATGTACCTTTACGTGTGTAATAATCCCAGTAAGTAATGCCGTAGATGTACCTTTACGTGTGTAACAATCCCAGTGAGTAATGCCGTAGATGTACCTTTACGTGTGTAACAATCCCAGTGAGTAATGCCGTAGATGTACCTTTACGTGTGTAACAATCCCAGTGAGTAATGTCGTAGATGTACCTTTACGTGTGTAATAATCCCAGTGAGTAATGCCGTAGATGTACCTTTACGTGTGTAATAATCCCAGTGAGTAATGCCGTAGATGTACCTTTACGTGTGTAACAATCCCAGTGAGTAATGCCGTAGATGTACCTTTACGTGTGTAATAATCCCAGTGAGTAATGCCGTAGATGTACCTTTACGTGTGTAATAATCCCAGTGAGTAATGCCGTAGATGAACCTTTATGTGTGTAATAATCCCAGTGAGTAATGCCGTAAATGTACCTTTACGTGTGTAACAATCCCAGTGAGTAATGCCGTAGATGTACCTTTACGTGTGTAATAATCCCAGTGAGTAATGCCGTAGATGTACCTTTACGTGTGTAATAATCCCAGTGAGTAATGCCGTAGATGTACCTTTACGTGTGTAATAATCCCAGTGAGAAATGCCGTAGATGTACCTTTACGTGTGTAATAATCCCAGTGAGTAAGGCCGTAGATGTACCTTTACGTGTGTAATAATCCCAGTGAGTAGTGCCGTAGATGTACCTTTACGTGTGTAATAATCCCAGTGAGTAATGCCGTAGATGTACCTTTACGTGTGTAACAATCCCAGTGAGTAATACCGTATATGTACTTTACGTGTGTAACAATCCCAGTGAGTAATGCCGTAGATGTGCCTTAACGTGTGTAATAAACCCAGTGAGTAATGCCGTAGATGTGCCTTTACGCGTTTAATAATCCCAGTGAGTAATGCCGTAGATTTACGTTCACGTGTGTAATAATCCCAGTGAGTAATGCCGTAGATGTGCCTTTACGTGTGTAATAAACCCAGTGAGTAATGCCGTAGATGTGCCTTTACGCGTGTAATAATCCCAGTGAGTAGTGCCGTAGATGTGCCTTTACGCGTGTAATAATCCCAGTGAGTAATGCCGTAGATGTACCTTTACGTGTGTAATAATCCCAGTGAGTAATGCCGTAGATGTACCTTTACGTGTGTAATAATCCCAGTGAGTAATGCCGTAGATGTACCTTTACGTGTGTAATAATCCCAGTGAGTAGTGCCGTAGATGTACCTTTACGTGTGTAATAATCCCAGTGAGTAATGCCGTAGATGTACCTTTACGTGTGTAATAATGCCAGTGAGTAGTGCCGTAGATGTACCTTTACGTGTGTAATAATCCCAGTGAGTAATGCCGTAGATGTACCTTTACGTGTGTAATAATCCCAGTGAGTAATGCCGTAGATGTACCTTTACGTGTGTAACAATCCCAGTGAGTAATGCCGTAGATGTACCTTTACGTGTGTAACAATCCCAGTGAGTAATGCCTAGATGTACCTTTACGTGTGTAATAATCCCAGTGAGTAATGCCGTAGATGTACCTTTACGTGTGTAATAATCCCAGTGAGTAATGCCGTAGATGTACCTTTACGTGTGTAATAATCCCAGTGAGTAATGCCGTAGATGTACCTTTACGTGTGTAATAATGCCAGTGAGTAATACCGTAGATGTACCTTTACGTGTGTAATAATGCCAGTGAGTAATGCCGTAGATGTACCTTTACGTGTGTAATAATGCCAGTGAGTAATGCCGTAGATGTACCTTTACGTGTGTAATAATGCCAGTCAGTAATGCCGTAGATGTACCTTTACGTGTGTAATAATACCAGTGAGTAATACCGTAGATGTACCTTTACGTGTGTAATTTTTTTTTTTCGTACGCCCGCTAATACTCGAGGCGAAATCTCAGGTTATTACTATGTCTAACCTGAAATTGATTTTACGTGAGTATCCCTTTTTACTTGTACAGAGACAGGTGTCCCTCGCCATTCAGGCAAATACTCTCCGATTTCGGAGGTACCCATTGCAGCTGGGTCGGCTCAGGAGCCGCCAATCCCTGGTCGACAACACTCCTTCAAATGTCCTCGCCAGGTCTCGAGTTAATCCAGTCCAATTCCCGGTCGACGAAAAATCCTCAAATGCCGTCGCCCGGGTTTGATCCTGAATCACCCGGTCGCCAGAGCGGTGTTGTAACCACTACGCTAGCGCGGCTCCTTACGTGTGTAATAATCCCAGTGAGTAGTGCCGTAGATGTACCTTTACGTGTGTAATAATCCCAGTGAGTAGTGCCGTAGATGTACCTTTACGTGTGTAATAATCCCAGTGAGTAATGCCGTAGATGTACCTTTACGTGTGTAATAATCCCAGTGAGTAATGTCGTAGATGTACCTTTACGTGTGTAAAAATCCCAGTGAGTAATGACGTAGATGTATCTTTACGCGTGTAATAATCCCAGTGAGTAAGGCCGTAGATGTACCTTTACGCGTGTAATAATCCCAGTGAGTAATGCCGTAGATGTACCTTTACGTGTGTAATAATCCCAGTGAGTAATGCCGTAGATGTACCTTTACGTGTGTAATAATCCCAGTGAGTAATGCCGTAGATGTACCTTTACGTGTGTAATAATCCCAGTGAGTAATGCCGTAGATGTACCTTTACGTGTGTAATAATCCCAGTGAGTAATGCCGTAGATGTACCTTTACGTGTGTAATAATCCCAGTGAGTAATGCCGTAGATGTACCTTTACGTGTGTAATAATCCCAGTGAGTAATGCCGTAGATGTACCTTTACGTGTGTAATAATCCCAGTGAGTAATGCCGTAGATGTACCTTTACGTGTGTAATAATCCCAGTGAGTAATGCCGTAGATGTACCTTTACGTGTGTAATAATCCCAGTGAGTAATGCCGTAGATGTACCTTTACGTGTGTAATAATCCCAGTGAGTAATGCCGTAGATGTACCTTTACGTGTGTAATAATGCCAGTGAGTAATGCCGTAGATGTACCTTTACGTGTGTAATAATGCCAGTGAGTAATGCCGTAGATGTACCTTTACGTGTGTAATAATCCCAGTGAGTAATGCCGTAGATGTACCTTTACGTGTGTAATAATCCCAGTGAGTAATGCCGTAGATGTACCTTTACGTGTGTAATAATCCCAGTGAGTAATGCCGTAGATGTACCTTTACGTGTGTAATAATCCCAGTGAGTAATGCCGTAGATGTACCTTTACGTGTGTAATAATCCCAGTGAGTAATGCCGTAGATGTACCTTTACGTGTGTAATAATCCCAGTGAGTAATGCCGTAGATGTACCTTTACGTGTGTAATAATCCCAGTGAGTAATGCCGTAGATGTACCTTTACGTGTGTAATAATCCCAGTGAGTAATGCCGTAGATGTACCTTTACGTGTGTAATAATCCCAGTGAGTAATGCCGTAGATGTACCTTTACGTGTGTAATAATCCCAGTGAGTAATGCCGTAGATGTACCTTTACGTGTGTAATAATCCCAGTGAGTAATGCCGTAGATGTACCTTTACGTGTGTAATAATCCCAGTGAGTAATGCCGTAGATGTACCTTTACGTGTGTAATAAGTCCAGAGAGTAAAGCCCTAGATGTACCTTTACGTGTGTAATAATGCCAGTGAGTAATGCCGTAGATGTACCTTTACGTGTGTAATAATCCCAGTGAGTAATGCCGTAGATGTACCTTTACGTGTGTAATAATGCCAGTGAGTAATGCCGTAGATGTACCTTTACGTGTGTAATAATCCCAGTGAGTAATGCCGTAGATGTACCTTTACGTGTGTAATAATCCCAGTGAGTAATGCCGTAGATGTACCTTTACGTGTGTAATAATCCCAGTGAGTAATGCCGTAGATGTACCTTTACGTGGGTAAAATAATCCCAGTGAGTAATGCCGTAGATGTACCTTTACGTGTGTAATAATCCCAGTGAGTAATGCCGTAGATGTACCTTTACGTGTGTAATAATCCCAGTGAGTAATGCCGTAGATGTACCTTTACGTGTGTAATAATCCCAGTGAGTAATGCCGTAGATGTACCTTTACGTGTGTAATAATCCCAGTGAGTAATGCCGTAGATGTACCTTTACGTGTGTAATAATCCCAGTGAGTAATGCCGTAGATGTACCTTTACGTGTGTAATAATCCCAGTGAGTAATGCCGTAGATGTACCTTTACGTGTGTAATAATCCCAGTGAGTAATGCCGTAGATGTACCTTTACGTGTGTAATAATCCCAGTGAGTAATGCCGTAGATGTACCTTTACGTGTGTAATAATCCCAGTGAGTAATGCCGTAGATGTACCTTTACGTGTGTAATAATCCCAGTGAGTAATGCCGTAGATGTACCTTTACGTGTGTAATAATGCCAGTGAGTAATGCCGTAGATGTACCTTTACGTGTGTAATAATCCCAGTGAGTAATGCCGTAGATGTACCTTTACGTGTGTAATAATCCCAGTGAGTAATGCCGTAGATGTACCTTTACGTGTGTAATAATCCCAGTGAGTAATGCCGTAGATGTACCTTTACGTGTGTAATAATCCCAGTGAGTAATGCCGTAGATGTACCTTTACGTGTGTAATAATCCCAGTGAGTAATGCCGTAGATGTACCTTTACGTGTGTAATAATCCCAGTGAGTAATGCCGTAGATGTACCTTTACGTGTGTAATAATCCCAGTGAGTAATGCCGTAGATGTACCTTTACGTGTGTAATAATGCCAGTGAGTAATGCCGTAGATGTACCTTTACGTGTGTAATAATGCCAGTGAGTAATGCCGTAGATGTACCTTTACGTGTGTAATAATCCCAGTGAGTAATGCCGTAGATGTACCTTTACGTGTGTAATAATCCCAGTGAGTAATGCCGTAGATGTACCTTTACGTGTGTAATAATCCCAGTGAGTAATGCCGTAGATGTACCTTTACGTGTGTAATAATCCCAGTGAGTAATGCCGTAGATGTACCTTTACGTGTGTAATAATCCCAGTGAGTAATGCCGTAGATGTACCTTTACGTGTGTAATAATCCCAGTGAGTAATGCCGTAGATGTACCTTTACGTGTGTAATAATCCCAGTGAGTAATGCCGTAGATGTACCTTTACGTGTGTAATAATCCCAGTGAGTAATGCCGTAGATGTACCTTTACGTGTGTAATAATCCCAGTGAGTAATGCCGTAGATGTACCTTTACGTGTGTAATAATCCCAGTGAGTAATGCCGTAGATGTACCTTTACGTGTGTAATAATGCCAGTGAGTAATGCCGTAGATGTACCTTTACGTGTGTAATAATGCCAGTGAGTAATGCCGTAGATGTACCTTTACGTGTGTAATAATGCCAGTGAGTAATGCCGTAGATGTACCTTTACGTGTGTAATAATCCCAGTGAGTAATGCCGTAGATGTACCTTTACGTGTGTAATAATGCCAGTGAGTAATGCCGTAGATGTACCTTTACGTGTGTAATAATCCCAGTGAGTAATGCCGTAGATGTACCTTTACGTGTGTAATAATCCCAGTGAGTAATGCCGTAGATGTACCTTTACGTGTGTAATAATCCCAGTGAGTAATGCCGTAGATGTACCTTTACGTGTGTAATAATGCCAGTGAGTAATGCCGTAGATGTACCTTTACGTGTGTAATAATGCCAGTGAGTAATGCCGTAGATGTACCTTTACGTGTGTAATAATGCCAGTGAGTAATGCCGTAGATGTACCTTTACGTGTGAAATAATCCGAGTGAGTAATGCCGTAGATGTACCTTTACGTGTGTAATAATGCCAGTGAGTAATGCCGTAGATGTACCTTTACGTGTGTAATAATGCCAGTGAGTAATGCCGTAGATGTACCTTTACGTGTGTAATAATCCCAGTGAGTAATGCCGTAGATGTACCTTTACGTGTGTAATAATCCCAGTGAGTAATGCCGTAGATGTACCTTTACGTGTGTAATAATCCCAGTGAGTAATGCCGTAGATGTACCTTTACGTGTGTAATAATGCCAGTGAGTAATGCCGTAGATGTACCTTTACGTGTGTAATAATGCCAGTGAGTAATGCCGTAGATGTACCTTTACGTGTGTAATAATGCCAGTGAGTAATGCCGTAGATGTACCTTTACGTGTGTAATAATGCCAGTGAGTAATGCCGTAGATGTACCTTTACGTGTGTAATAATGCCAGTGAGTAATGCCGTAGATGTACCTTTACGTGTGTAATAATGCCAGTGAGTAATGCCGTAGATGTACCTTTACGTGTGTAATAATCCCAGTGAGTAATGCCGTAGATGTACCTTTACGTGTGTAATAATCCCAGTGAGTAATGCCGTAGATGTACCTTTACGTGTGTAATAATCCCAGTGAGTAATCCTGTAGATGTACCTTTACGTGTGTAATAATGCCAGTGAGTAATGCCGTAGATGTACCTTTACGTGTGTAATAATCCCAGTGAGTAATGCCGTAGATGTACCTTTACGTGTGTAATAATCCCAGTGAGTAATGCCGTAGATGTACCTTTACGTGTGTAATAATCCCAGTGAGTAATGCCGTAGATGTACCTTTACGTGTGTAATAATCCCAGTGAGTAATGCCGTAGATGTACCTTTACGTGTGTAATAATGCCAGTGAGTAATGCCGTAGATGTACCTTTACGTGTGTAATAATGCCAGTTAGTAATACCGTAGATGTACCTTTACGTGTGTAATAATGCCAGTCAGTAATGCCGTAGATGTACCTTTACGTGTGTAATAATGCCAGTGAGTAATGCCGTAGATGTACCTTTACGTGTGTAATAATGCCAGTCAGTAATGCCGTAGATGTACCTTTACGTGTGTAATAATCCCAGTGAGTAATACCGTAGATGTACCTTTACGTGTGTAATTTTTTTTTTCGTACGCCCGCTAATACTCGAGGCGAAATCTCAGGTTATTACTATGTCTAACCTGAAATGGATTTTACGTGAGTATCCCTTTTTACTTGTACAGAGACAGGTGTCCCTCGCCATTCAGGCAAATACTCTCCGATTTCGGAGGTACCCATTGCAGCTGGGTCGGCTCAGGAGCCGCCAATCCCTGGTTGACAACACTCCTTCAAATGTCTTCGCCAGGTCTCGAGTTAATCCAGTCCAATTCCCGGTCGACGAAAAAATCCTCAAATGCCGTCGCCCGGGTTTGATCCTGAATCACCCGGTCGCCAGAGCGGTGTTGTAACCACTACGCTAGCGCGGCTCCTTACGTGTGTAATAATCCCAGTGAGTAGTGCCGTAGATGTACCTTTACGTGTGTAATAATCCCAGTGAGTAGTGCCGTAGATGTACCTTTACGTGTGTAATAATCCCAGTGAGTAATGCTGTAGATGTACCTTTACGTGTGTAATAATCCCAGTGAGTAGTGCCGTAGATGTACCTTTACGTGTGTAACAATCCCAGTGAGTAATGCCGTAGATGTACCTTTACGTGTGTAATAATCCCAGTGAGTAGTGCCGTAGATGTACCTTTACGTGTGTAATAATCCCAGTGAGTAATGCCGTAGATGTACCTTTACGTGTGTAATAATCCCAGTGAGTAATGCCGTAGATGTACCTTTACGTGTGTAACAATCCCAGTGAGTAATGCCGTAGATGTACCTTTACGTGTGTAATAATCCCAGTGAGTAATACCGTAGATGTACCTTTACGTGTGTAATAATCCCAGTGAGTAGTGCCGTAGATGTACCTTTACGTGTGTAATAATCCCAGTGAGTAATGCCGTAGATGTACCTTTACGTGTGTAACAATCCCAGTGAGTAATGCCGTAGATGTACCTTTACGTGTGTAATAATCCCAGTGAGTAATGCCGTAGATGTACCTTTACGTGTGTAATAATGCCAGTGAGTAATGCCGTAGATGTACCTTTACGTGTGTAATAATGCCAGTGAGTAATGCCGTAGATGTACCTTTACGTGTGTAATAATGCCAGTGAGTAATGCCGTAGATGTACCTTTACGTGTGTAATAATGCCAGTGAGTAATGCCGTAGATGTACCTTTACGTGTGTAATAATGCCAGTGAGTAATGCCGTAGATGTACCTTTACGTGTGTAATAATGCCAGTCAGTAATGCCGTAGATGTACCTTTACGTGTGTAATAATGCCAGTGAGTAATGCCGTAGATGTACCTTTACGTGTGTAATAATCCCAGTGAGTAATGCCGTAGATGTACCTTTACGTGTGTAATAATCTCAGTGAGTAATGCCGTAGATGTACCTTTACGTGTGTAATAATCCCAGTGAGTAATGCCGTAGATGTACCTTTACGTGTGTAATAATGCCAGTGAGTAATGCCGTAGATGTACCTTTACGTGTGTAATAATGCCAGTGAGTAATGCCGTAGATGTACCTTTACGTGTGTAATAATGCCAGTGAGTAATGCCGTAGATGTACCTTTACGTGTGTAATAATGCCAGTGAGTAATGCCGTAGATGTACCTTTACGTGTGTAATAATCCCAGTGAGTAATGCCGTAGATGTACCTTTACGTGTGTAATAATGCCAGTGAGTAATGCCGTAGATGTACCTTTACGTGTGTAATAATCCCAGTGAGTAATGCCGTAGATGTACCTTTACGTGTGTAATAATCCCAGTGAGTAATACCGTAGATGTACCTTTACGTGTGTAATAATCCCAGTGAGTAATGCCGTAAATGTACCTTTACGTGTGTAATAATCCCAGTGAGTAATGCCGTAGATGTACCTTTACGTGTGTAATAATCCCAGTGAGTAATGCCGTAGATGTACCTTTACGTGTGTAATAATCCCAGTGAGTAATGCCGTAGATGTACCTTTACGTGTGTAATAATCCCAGTGAGTAATGCCGTAGATGTACCTTTACGTGTGTAACAATCCCAGTGAGTAATGCCGTAGATGTACCTTTACGTGTGTAATAATCCCAGTGAGTAATGCCGTAGATGTACCTTTACGTGTGTAATAACCCCAGTGAGTAATGCCGTAGATGTACCTTTACGTGTGTAATAATCCCAGTGAGTAATGCCGTAGATGTACCTTTACGTGTGTAATAATCCCAGTAAGTAATGCCGTAGATGTACCTTTACGTGTGTAACAATCCCAGTGAGTAATGCCGTAGATGTACCTTTACGTGTGTAACAATCCCAGTGAGTAATACCGTAGATGTACCTTTACGTGTTTAACAATCCCAGTGAGTAATGTCGTAGATGTACCTTTACGTGTGTAATAATCCCAGTGAGTAATGCCGTAGATGTACCTTTATGTGTGTAATAATCCCAGTGAGTAATGCCGTAGATGTACCTTTACGTGTGTAACAATCCCAGTGAGTAATGCCGTAGATGTACCTTTACGTGTGTAATAATCCCAGTGAGTAATGCCGTAGATGTACCTTTACGTGTGTAATAATCCCAGTGAGTAATGCCGTAGATGAACCTTTATGTGTGTAATAATCCCAGTGAGTAATGCCGTAGATGTACCTTTACGTGTGTAATAATCCCAGTGAGTAATGCCGTAGATGTACCTTTACGTGTGTAGTAATCCCAGTGAGTAATGCCGTAGATGTACCTTTACGTGTGTAATAATCCCAGTGAGTAATGCCGTAGATGTACCTTTACGTGTGTAACAATCACAGTGAGAAATGCCGTAGATGTACCTTTACGTGTGTAACAATGCCAGTGAGTAATGCCGTAGATGTACCTTTACGTGTGTAATAATCCCAGTGAGTAGTGCCGTAGATGTACCTTTACGTGTGTAATAATCCCAGTGAGTAATGCCGTAGATGTACCTTTACGTGTGTAACAATCCCAGTGAGTAATACCGTATATGTACCTTTACGTGTGTAACAATCCCAGTGAGTAATGCCGTAGATGTGCCTTAACGTGTGTAATAAACCCAGTGAGTAATGCCGTAGATGTGCCTTTACGCGTTTAATAATCCCAGTGAGTAATGCCGTAGATTTACCTTCACGTGTGTAATAATCCCAGTGAGTAATGCCGTAGATGTGCCTTTACGTGTGTAATAAACCCAGTGAGTAATGCCGTAGATGTGCCTTTACGTGTGTAATAATCCCAGTGAGTAGTGCCGTAGATGTGCCTTTACGCGTGTAATAATCCCAGTGAGTAATGCCGTAGATGTACCTTTACGTGTGTAATAATCCCAGTGAGTAATGCCGTAGATGTACCTTTACGTGTGTAACAATCCCAGTGAGTAATGCCGTAGATGTGCCTTTACGTGTGTAATAATCCCAGTGAGTAGTGCCGTAGATGTACCTTTACGTGTGTAATAATCCCAGTGAGTAATGCCGTAGATGTACCTTTACGTGTGTAACAATGCCAGTGAGTAGTGCCGTAGATGTACCTTTACGTGTGTAATAATCCCAGTGAGTAGTGCCGTAGATGTACCTTTACGTGTGTAATAATCCCAGTGAGTAATGCTGTAGATGTACCTTTACGTGTGTAACAATCCCAGTGAGTAATGCCGTAGAAGTACCTTTACGTGTGTAACAATCCCAGTGAGTAATGCCTAGATGTGCCTTTACGTGTGTAATAATCGCAGTGAGTAATGCCGTAGATGCGCCTTTGCGCGTGTAATAATCCCAGTGAGTAATGCCGTAGATGTACCTTTACGTGTGTAATGATCCCAGTGAGTAATGCCGTAGATGTACCTTTACGTGTGTAATAATGCCAGTGAGGAATGCCGTAGATGTACCTTTACGTGTGTAATAATGCCAGTTAGTAATACCGTAGATGTATCTTTACGTGTGTAATAATGCCAGTCAGTAATGCCGTAGATGTACCTTTACGTGTGTAATAATGCCAGTGAGTAATGCCGTAGATGTACCTTTACGTGTGTAATAATGCCAGTCAGTAATGCCGTAGATGTACCTTTACGTGTGTAATAATACCAGTGAGTAATACCGTAGATGTACCTTTACGTGTGTAATTTTTTTTTTTTTCGTACGCCCGCTAATACTCGAGGCGAAATCTCAGGTTATTACTATGTCTAACCTGAAATTGATTTTACGTGAGTATCCCTTTTTACTTGTACAGAGACAGGTGTCCCTCGCCATTCAGGCAAATACTCTCCGATTTCGGAGGTACCCATTGCAGCTGGGTCGGCTCAGGAGCCGCCAATCCCTGGTTGACAACACTCCTTCAAATGTCTTCGCCAGGTCTCGAGTTAATCCAGTCCAATTCCCGGTCGACGAAAAATCCTCAAATGCCGTCGCCCGGGTTTGATCCTGAATCACCCGGTCGCCAGAGCGGTGTTGTAACCACTACGCTAGCGCGGCTCCTTACGTGTGTAATAATCCCAGTGAGTAGTGCCGTAGATGTACCTTTACGTGTGTAATAATCCCAGTGAGTAGTGCCGTAGATGTACCTTTACGTGTGTAATAATCCCAGTGTGTAATGCTGTAGATGTACCTTTACGTGTGTAACAATCCCAGTGAGTAGTGCCGTAGATGTAACTTTACGTGTGTAACAATCCCAGTGAGTAATGCCGTAGATGTACCTTTACGTGTGTAATAATCCCAGTGAGTAGTGCCGTAGATGTACCTTTACGTGTGTAATAATCCCAGTGAGTAATGCCGTAGATGTACCTTTACGTGTGTAATAATCCCAGTGAGTAATGCCGTAGATGTACCTTTACGTGTGTAACAATCCCAGTGAGTAATGCCGTAGATGTACCTTTACGTGTGTAATAATCCCAGTGAGTAATACCGTAGATGTACCTTTACGTGTGTAATAATCCCAGTGAGTAGTGCCGTAGATGTACCTTTACGTGTGTAATAATCCCAGTGAGTAATGCCGTAGATGTACCTTTACGTGTGTAACAATCCCAGTGAGTAATGCCGTAGATGTACCTTTACGTGTGTAATAATCCCAGTGAGTAATGCCGTAGATGTACCTTTACGTGTGTAATAATGCCAGTGAGTAATGCCGTAGATGTACCTTTACGTGTGTAATAATGCCAGTTAGTAATGCCGTAGATGTACCTTTACGTGTGTAATAATGCCAGTGAGTAATGCCGTAGATGTACCTTTACGTGTGTAATAATGCCAGTGAGTAATGCCGTAGATGTACCTTTACGTGTGTAATAATGCCAGTGAGTAATACCGTAGATGTACCTTTACGTGTGTAATAATGCCAGTGAGTAATGCCGTAGATGTACCTTTACGTGTGTAATAATGCCAGTCAGTAATGCCGTAGATGTACCTTTACGTGTGTAATAATGCCAGTCAGTAATGCCGTAGATGTACCTTTACGTGTGTAATAATGCCAGCCAGTAATGCCGTAGATGTACCTTTACGTGTGTAATAATCCCAGTGAGTAATGCCGTAGATGTACCTTTACGTGTGTAATAATCCCAGTGAGTAATGCCGTAGATGTACCTTTACGTGTGTAATGATCCCAGTGAGTAATGCCGTAGATGTACCTTTACGTTTGTAATAATGCCAGTGAGTAATGCCGTAGATGTACCTTTACGTGTGTAATAATGCCAGTGAGTAATACCGTAGATGTACCTTTACGTGTGTAATAATCCCAGTGAGTAATGCCGTAGATGTACCTTTACGTGTGTAATAATGCCAGTGAGTAATGCCGTAGATGTACCTTTACGTGTGTAATAATCCCAGTGAGTAATGCCGTAGATGTACCTTTACGTGTGTAATAATCCCAGTGAGTAATGCCGTAGATGTACCTTTACGTGTGTAATAATCCCAGTGAGTAATGCCGTAGATGTACCTTTACGTGTGTAATAATGCCAGTCAGTAATGCCGTAGATGTACCTTTACGTGTGTAATAATCCCAGTGAGTAATGCCGTAGATGTACCTTTACGTGTGTAATAATCCCAGTGAGTAATGCCGTAGATGTACCTTTACGTGTGTAATAATCCCAGTGAGTAGTGCCGTAGATGTACCTTTACGTGTGTAACAATCCCAGTGAGTAATACCGTATATGTACCTTTACGTGTGTAACAATCCCAGTGAGTAATGCCGTAGATGTGCCTTAACGTGTGTAATAAACCCAGTGAGTAATGCCGTAGATGTGCCTTTACGTGTGTAATAATCCCAGTGAGTAATGCCGTAGATGTACCTTTACGTGTGTAATAATCCCAGTGAGTAATGCCGTAGATGTGCCTTTACGTGTGTAATAAACCCAGTGAGTAATGCCGTAGATGTGCCTTTACGCGTTTAATAATCTCAGTGAGTAGTGCCGTAGATGTGCCTTTACAGTTGTAATAATCCCAGTGAGTAATGCCGTAGATGTACCTTTACGTGTGTAATAATCCCAGTGAGTAATGCCGTAGATGTACCTTTACGTGTGTAACAGTCCCAGTGAGTAATGCCGTAGATGTGCCTTTACGTGTGTAATAATCCCAGTGAGTAGTGCCGTAGATGTACCTTTACGTGTGTAATAATCCCAGTGAGTAATGCCGTAGATGTACCTTTACGTGTGTAACAATGCCAGTGAGTAATGCCGTAGATGTACCTTTACGTGTGTAATAATCCCAGTGAGTAGTGCCGTAGATGTACCTTTACGTGTGTAATAATCCCAGTGAGTAATGCTGTAGATGTACCTTTACGTGTGTAACAATCCCAGTGAGTAATGCCGTAGAAGTACCTTTACGTGTGTAACAATCCCAGTGAGTAATGCCTAGATGTGCCTTTACGTGTGTAATAATCGCAGTGAGTAATGCCGTAGATGCGCCTTTGCGCGTGTAATAATCCCAGTGAGTAATGCCGTAGATGTACCTTTACGTGTGTAATGATCCCAGTGAGTAATGCCGTAGATGTACCTTTACGTGTGTAATAATGCCAGTGAGTAATGCCGTAGATGTACCTTTACGTGTGTAATAATGCCAGTTAGTAATACCGTAGATGTATCTTTACGTGTGTAATAATGCCAGTCAGTAATGCCGTAGATGTACCTTTACGTGTGTAATAATGCCAGTGAGTAATGCCGTAGATGTACCTTTACGTGTGTAATAATGCCAGTCAGTAATGCCGTAGATGTACCTTTACGTGTGTAATAATACCAGTGAGTAATACCGTAGATGTACCTTTACGTGTGTAATTTTTTTTTTTTCGTACGCCCGCTAATACTCGAGGCGAAATCTCAGGTTATTACTATGTCTAACCTGAAATTGATTTTACGTGAGTATCCCTTTTTACTTGTACAGAGACAGGTTTCCCTCGCCATTCAGGCAAATACTCTCCGATTTCGGAGGTACCCATTGCAGCTGGGTCGGCTCAGGAGCCGCCAATCCCTGGTCGACAACACTCCTTCAAATGTCTTCGCCAGGTCTCGAGTTAATCCAGTCCAATTCCCGGTCGACGAAAAATCCTCAAATGCCGTCGCCCGGGTTTGATCCTGAATCACCCGGTCGCCAGAGCGGTGTTGTAACCACTACGCTAGCGCGGCTCCTTACGTGTGTAATAATCCCAGTGAGTAGTGCCGTAGATGTACCTTTACGTGTGTAATAATCCCAGTGAGTAGTGCCGTAGATGTACCTTTACGTGTGTAATAATCCCAGTGAGTAGTGCCGTAGATGTACCTTTACGTGTGTAATAATCCCAGTGAGTAATGTCGTAGATGTACCTTTACGTGTGTAATAATCCCAGTGAGTAATGCCGTAGATGTACCTTTACGCATGTAATAATCCCAGTGAGTAAGGCCGTAGATGTACCTTTACGCGTGTAATAATCCCAGTGAGTAATGCTGTAGATGTACCTTTACGTGTGTAATAATCCCAGTGAGTAATGCCGTAGATGTACCTTTACGTGTGTAATAATCCCAGTGAGTAATACCGTAGATTACCTTTACGTGTGTAATAATCCCAGTGAGTAATGCGGTAGATGTACCTTTACGTGTGTAATAATCCCAGTGAGTAATGCCGTAGATGTACCTTTACGTGTGTAATAATCCCAGTGAGTAAAACCGTAGATTACCTTTACACGTGTAATAATCCCAGTGAGTAATGCCGTAGATGTACCTTTACGCGTGTAATAATCCCAGTGAGTAATGCCGTAGATGTACCTTTACGCGTGTAATAATCCCAGTGAGTAAGGCCGTAGATGTACCTTTACGTGTGTAATAATCCCAGTGAGTAATGCCGTAGATGTACCTTTACTTGGTAATAATCCCAGTGAGTAATGCCGTAGATGTACCTTTACGTGTGTAATAATGCCAGTGAGTAATACCGTAGATGTACCTTTACGTGTGTAATAATGCCAGTGAGTAATGCCGTTGATGTACCTTTACGCGTGTAATAATCCCAGTGAGTAATGCCGTAGATGCACCTTTACGTGTGTAATAATCCCAGTGAGTAAGGCCGTAGATGTACCTTTATGTGTGTAATAATCAAAGTGAGTAATGCCGTAGATGTACCTTTACGTGTGTAATAATCGCAGTGAGTAATGCCGTAGATGTACCTTTACGTGTGTAATAATCCCAGTGAGTAATGCCGTAGATGTACCTTTACGCGTGTAATAATCCCAGTGAGTAATGCCATAGATGTACCTTTACGTGTGTAATAATCCCAGTGAGTAATGCCGTAGATGTACCTTTACGTGTGTAATAATCCCAGTGAGTAATACCGTAGATGTACCTTTACGTGTGTAATAATCCCAGTGAGTAATGCCGTAGATGTACCTTTACGTGTGTAATAATCCCAGCGAGTAATGCCGTAGATGTACCTTTACGTGTGTAATAATCCCAGTGAGTAATACCGTAGATGTACCTTTACGTGTGTAATAATGCCAGTGAGTAATGCCGTAGATGTACCTTTACGTGTGTAATAATGCCAGGGAGTAATGCCGTAGATGTACCTTTACTTGTGTAATAATGCCAGTGAGTAATACCGTACATGTACCTTTACGTGTGTAATAATCCCAGTGAGTAATGCCGTAGATGTACCTTTACGTGTGTAATAATGCCAGTGAGTAATGCCGTAGATGTACCTTTACGTGTGTAATAATGCCAGTGAGTAATGCCGTAGATGTACCTTTACGTGTGTAATAATGCCAGTCAGTAATGCCGTAGATGTAACTTTACATGTGTAATAATGCCAGTCAGTAATGCCGTAGATGTACCTTTACGTGTGTAATAATGCCAGCCAGTAATGTCGTAGATGTACCTTTACGTGTGTAATAATCCCAGTGAGTAATGCCGTAGATGTACCTTTACGTGTGTAATAATCCCAGTGAGTAATGCCGTAGATGTACCTTTACGTGTGTAATGATCCCAGTGAGTAATGCCGTAGATGTACCTTTACGTTTGTAATAATGCCAGTGAGTAATGCCGTAGATGTACCTTTACGTGTGTAATAATGCCAGTGAGTAATACCGTAGATGTACCTTTACGTGTGTAATAATCCCAGTGAGTAATGCCGTAGATGTACCTTTACGTGTGTAATAATGCCAGTGAGTAATGCCGTAGATGTACCTTTACGTGTGTAATAATCCCAGTGAGTAATGCCGTAGATGTACCTTTACGTGTGTAATAATCCCAGTGAGTAATACCGTAGATGTACCTTTACGTGTGTAATAATCCCAGTGAGTAATGCCGTAAATGTACCTTTACGTGTGTAATAATGCCAGTCAGTAATGCCGTAGATGTGTCTTTACGTGTGTAATAATCCCAGTGAGTAGTGCCGTAGATGTACCTTTACGTGTGTAATAATCCCAGTGAGTAATGCCGTAGATGTACCTTTACGTGTGTAACAATCCCAGTGAGTAATACCGTATATGTACCTTTACGTGTGTAACAATCCCAGTGAGTAATGCCGTAGATGTGCCTTAACGTGTGTAATAAACCCAGTGAGTAATGCCGTAGATGTGCCTTTACGCGTTTAATAATCCAAGTGAGTAATGCCGTAGATTTACCTTCACGTGTGTAATAATCCCAGTGAGTAATGCCGTAGATGTGCCTTTACGTGTGTAATAAACCCAGTGAGTAATGCCGTAGATGTGCCTTTACGCGTTTAATAATCCCAGTGAGTAGTGCCGTAGATGTGCCTTTACAGTTGTAATAATCCCAGTGAGTAATGCCGTAGATGTACCTTTACGTGTGTAATAATCCCAGTGAGTAATGCCGTAGATGTACCTTTACGTGTGTAACAATCCCAGTGAGTAATGCCGTAGATATGCCTTTACGTGTGTAATAATCCCAGTGAGTAGTGCCGTAGATGTACCTTTACGTGTGTAATAATCCCAGTGAGTAATGCCGTAGATGTACCTTTACGTGTGTAACAATGCCAGTGAGTAGTGCCGTAGATGTACCTTTACGTGTGTAATAATCCCAGTGAGTAGTGCCGTAGATGTACCTTTACGTGTGTAATAATCCCAGTGAGTAATGCTGTAGATGTACCTTTACGTGTGTAACAATCCCAGTGAGTAATGCCGTAGAAGTACCTTTACGTGTGTAACAATCCCAGTGAGTAATGCCTAGATGTGCCTTTACGTGTGTAATAATCGCAGTGAGTAATGCCGTAGATGCGCCTTTGCGCGTGTAATAATCCCAGTGAGTAATGCCGTAGATGTACCTTTACGTGTGTAATGATCCCAGTGAGTAATGCCGTAGATGTACCTTTACGTGTGTAATAATGCCAGTGAGGAATGCCGTAGATGTACCTTTACGTGTGTAATAATGCCAGTTAGTAATGCCGTAGATGTATCTTTACGTGTGTAATAATGCCAGTCAGTAATGCCGTAGATGTACCTTTACGTGTGTAATAATGCCAGTGAGTAATGCCGTAGATGTACCTTTACGTGTGTAATAATGCCAGTCAGTAATGCCGTAGATGTACCTTTACGTGTGTAATAATACCAGTGAGTAATACCGTAGATGTACCTTTACGTGTGTAATTTTTTTTTTTCGTACGCCCGCTAATACTCGAGGCGAAATCTCAGGTTATTACTATGTCTAACCTGAAATTGATTTTACGTGAGTATCCCTTTTTACTTGTACAGAGACAGGTTTCCCTCGCCATTCAGGCAAATACTCTCCGATTTCGGAGGTACCCATTGCAGCTGGGTCGGCTCAGGAGCCGCCAATCCCTGGTCGACAACACTCCTTCAAATGTCTTCGCCAGGTCTCGAGTTAATCCAGTCCAATTCCCGGTCGACGAAAAATCCTCAAATGCCGTCGCCCGGGTTTGATCCTGAATCACCCGGTCGCCAGAGCGGTGTTGTAACCACTACGCTAGCGCGGCTCCTTACGTGTGTAATAATCCCAGTGAGTAGTGCCGTAGATGTACATTTACGTGTGTAATAATCCCAGTGAGTAGTGCCGTAGATGTACCTTTACGTGTGTAATAATCCCAGTGAGTAGTGCCGTAGATGTACCTTTACGTGTGTAATAATCCCAGTGAGTAATGTCGTAGATGTACCTTTACGTGTGTAATAATCCCAGTGAGTAATGCCGTAGATGTACCTTTACGCATGTAATAATCCCAGTGAGTAAGGCCGTAGATGTACCTTTACGCGTGTAATAATCCCAGTGAGTAATGCTGTAGATGTACCTTTACGTGTGTAATAATCCCAGTGAGTAATGCCGTAGATGTACCTTTACGTGTGTAATAATCCCAGTGAGTAATACCGTAGATTACCTTTACGTGTGTAATAATCCCAGTGAGTAATGCGGTAGATGTACCTTTACGTGTGTAATAATCCCAGTGAGTAATGCCGTAGATGTACCTTTACGTGTGTAATAATCCCAGTGAGTAAAACCGTAGATTACCTTTACGCGTGTAATAATCCCAGTGAGTAATGCCGTAGATGTACCTTTACGCGTGTAATAATCCCAGTGAGTAAGGCCGTAGATGTACCTTTACGCGTGTAATAATCCCAGTGAGTAAGGCCGTAGATGTACCTTTACGTGTGTAATAATCCCAGTGAGTAATGCCGTAGATGTACCTTTACGTGTGTAATAATGCCAGTGAGTAATGCCGTAGATGTACCTTTACGTGTGTAATAATGCCAGTGAGTAATACCGTAGATGTACCTTTACGTGTGTAATAATGCCAGTGAGTAATGCCGTAGATGTACCTTTACGCGTGTAATAATCCCAGTGAGTAATGCCGTAGATGCACCTTTACGTGTGTAATAATCCCAGTGAGTAAGGCCGTAGATGTACCTTTACGTGTGTAATAATCCCAGTGAGTAATGCCGTAGATGTACCTTTACGTGTGTAATAATCGCAGTGAGTAATGCCGTAGATGTACCTTTACGTGTGTAATAATCCCAGTGAGTAATGCCGTAGATGTACCTTTACGTGTGTAATAATCCCAGTGAGTAATGCCGTAGATGTACCTTTACGTGTGTAATAATCCCAGTGAGTAATGCCGTAGATGTACCTTTACGTGTGTAATAATCCCAGTGAGTAATACCGTAGATGTACCTTTACGTGTGTAATAATCCCAGTGAGTAATGCCGTAGATGTACCTTTACGTGTGTAATAATCCCAGTGAGTAATGCCGTAGATGTACCTTTACGTGTGTAATAATCCCAGTGAGTAATACCGTAGATGTACCTTTACGTGTGTAATAATGCCAGTGAGTAATGCCGTAGATGTACCTTTACGTGTGTAATAATGCCAGGGAGTAATGCCGTAGATGTACCTTTACTTGTGTAATAATGCCAGTGAGTAATACCGTACATGTACCTTTACGTGTGTAATAATCCCAGTGAGTAATGCCATAGATGTACATTTACGTGTGTAATAATGCCAGTGAGTAATGCCGTACATGTACCTTTACGTGTGTAATAATGCCAGTCAGTAATGCCGTAGATGTACCTTTACGTGTGTAATAATGCCAGTCAGTAATGTCGTAGATGTACCTTTACGTGTGTAATAATGCCAGTGAGTAATGCCGTAGATGTACCGTTACGTGTAAAATAATGATAGTGAGTAATACCGTAGATGTACCTTTACGTGTGTAATAATGCCAGTCAGTAATGCCGTAGATGTACCTTTACGTGTGTAATAATGCCAGTGAGTAATGCCGTAGATGTACCTTTACGTGTGTAATAATGCCAGTCAGTAATGCCGTAGATGTACCTTTACGTGTGTAATAATGCCAGTCAGTAATGCCGTAGATGTACCTTTACGTGTGTAATAATCCCAGTGAGTAATGCCGTAGATGTACCTTTACGTGTGTAATAATCCCAGTGAGTAATGCCGTAGATGTACCTTTACGTGTGTAATAATCCCAGTGAGTAATGCCGTAGATGTACCTTTACGTGTGTAATAATCCCAGTGAGTAATGCCGTAGATGTACCTTTACGTGTGTAATAATGCCAGTGAGTAATGCCGTAGATGTACCTTTACGTGTGTAATAATGCCAGTGAGTAATACCGTAGATGTACCTTTACGTGTGTAATAATGCCAGTGAGTAATGCCGTAGATGTACCTTTACGTGTGTAATAATGCCAGTCAGTAATGCCGTAGATGTACCTTTACGTGTGTAATAATGCCAGTCAGTAATGCCGTAGATGTGCCTTTACGCGTTTAATAATCCCAGTGAGTAATGCCGTAGATTTACCTTCACGTGTGTAATAATCCCAGTGAGTAATGCCGTAGATGTGCCTTTACGTGTGTAATAAAACCAGTGAGTAATGCCGTAGATGTGCCTTTACGCGTTTAATAATCCCAGTGAGTAGTGCCATAGATGTGCCTTTACGCGTGTAATAATCCCAGTGAGTAATGCCGTAGATGTACCTTTACGTGTGTAATAATCCCAGTGAGTAATGCCGTAGATGTACCTTTACGTGTGTAACAATCCCAGTGAGTAATGCCGTAGATGTGCCTTTACGTGTGTAATAATCCCAGTGAGTAGTGCCGTAGATGTACCTTTACGTGTGTAATAATCCAAGTGAGTAATGCCATAGATGTACCTTTACGTGTGTAACAATGCCAGTGAGTAGTGCCGTAGATGTACCTTTACGTGTGTAATAATCCCAGTGAGTAGTGCCGTAGATGTACCTTTACGTGTATAATAATCCCAGTGAGTAATGCTGTAGATGTACCTTTACGTGTGTAACAATCCCAGTGAGTAATGCCGTAGAAGTACCTTTACGTGTGTAACAATCCCAGTGAGTAATGCCTAGATGTGCCTTTACGTGTGTAATAATCGCAGTGAGTAATGCCGTAGATGCGCCTTTGCGCGTGTAATAATCCCAGTGAGTAATGCCGTAGATGTACCTTTACGTGTGTAATGATCCCAGTGAGTAATGCCGTAGATGTACCTTTACGTGTGTAATAATGCCAGTGAGGAATGCCGTAGATGTACCTTTACGTGTGTAATAATGCCAGTTAGTAATACCGTAGATGTATCTTTACGTGTGTAATAATGCCAGTCAGTAATGCCGTAGATGTACCTTTACGTGTGTAATAATGCCAGTGAGTAATGCCGTAGATGTACCTTTACGTGTGTAATAATGCCAGTTAGTAATGCCGTAGATGTACCTTTACGTGTGTAATAATACCAGTGAGTAATACCGTAGATGTACCTTTACGTGTGTAATTTTTTTTTTTTTCGTACGCCCGCTAATACTCGAGGCGAAATCTCAGGTTATTACTATGTCTAACCTGAAATTGATTTTACGTGAGTATCCCTTTTTACTTGTACAGAGACAGGTGTCCCTCGCCATTCAGGCAAATACTCTCCGATTTCGGAGGTACCCATTGCAGCTGGGTCGGCTCAGGAGCCGCCAATCCCTGGTTGACAACACTCCTTCAAATGTCTTCGCCAGGTTTCGAGTTAATCCAGTCCAATTCCCGGTCGACGAAAAATCCTCAAATGCCGTCGCCCGGGTTTGATCCTGAATCACCCGGTCGCCAGAGCGGTGTTGTAACCACTACGCTAGTGCGGCTCCTTACGTGTGTAATAATCCCAGTGAGTAGTGCCGTAGATGTACCTTTACGTGTGTAATAATCCCAGTGAGTAGTGCCGTAGATGTACCTTTACGTGTGTAATAATCCCAGTGTGTAATGCTGTAGATGTACCTTTACGTGTGTAACAATCCCAGTGAGTAGTGCCGTAGATGTAACTTTACGTGTGTAACAATCCCAGTGAGTAATGCCGTAGATGTACCTTTACGTGTGTAATAATCCCAGTGAGTAGTGCCGTAGATGTACCTTTACGTGTGTAATAATCCCAGTGAGTAATGCCGTAGATGTACCTTTACGTGTGTAATAATCCCAGTGAGTAATGCCGTAGATGTACCTTTACGTGTGTAACAATCCCAGTGAGTAATGCCGTAGATGTACCTTTACGTGTGTAATAATCCCAGTGAGTAATACCGTAGATGTACCTTTACGTGTGTAATAATCCCAGTGAGTAGTGCCGTAGATGTACCTTTACGTGTGTAATAATCCCAGTGAGTAATGCCGTAGATGTACCTTTACGTGTGTAACAATCCCAGTGAGTAATGCCGTAGATGTACCTTTACGTGTGTAATAATCCCAGTGAGTAATGCCGTAGATGTACCTTTACGTGTGTAATAATGCCAGTGAGTAATGCCGTAGATGTACCTTTACGTGTGTAATAATGCCAGTTAGTAATGCCGTAGATGTACCTTTACGTGTGTAATAATGCCAGTGAGTAATGCCGTAGATGTACGTTTACGTGTGTAATAATGCCAGTGAGTAATGCCGTAGATGTACCTTTACGTGTGTAATAATGCCAGTGAGTAATGCCGTAGATGTACCTTTACGTGTGTAATAATGCCAGTGAGTAATGCCGTAGATGTACCTTTACGTGTGTAATAATGCCAGTCAGTAATGCCGTAGATGTAACTTTACATGTGTAATAATGCCAGTCAGTAATGCCGTAGATGTACCTTTACGTGTGTAATAATGCCAGCCAGTAATGCCGTAGATGTACCTTTACGTGTGTAATAATCCCAGTGAGTAATGCCGTAGATGTACCTTTACGTGTGTAATAATCCCAGTGAGTAATGCCGTAGATGTACCTTTACGTGTGTAATGATCCCAGTGAGTAATGCCGTAGATGTACCTTTACGTTTGTAATAATGCCAGTGAGTAATGCCGTAGATGTACCTTTACGTGTGTAATAATGCCAGTGAGTAATACCGTAGATGTACCTTTACGTGTGTAATAATCCCAGTGAGTAATGCCGTAGATGTACCTTTACGTGTGTAATAATGCCAGTGAGTAATGCCGTAGATGTACCTTTACGTGTGTAATAATCCCAGTGAATAATGCCGTAGATGTACCTTTACGTGTGTAATAATCCCAGTGAGTAATACCGTAGATGTACCTTTACGTGTGTAATAATCCCAGTGAGTAATGCCGTAAATGTACCTTTACGTGTGTAATAATGCCAGTCAGTAATGCCGTAGATGTGTCTTTACGTGTGTAATAATCCCAGTGAGTAATGCCGTAGATGTTCCTTTACGTGTGTAATAATCCCAGTGAGTAATACCGTAGATGTACCTTTACGTGTGTAATAATCCCAGTGAGTAGTGCCGTAGATGTAGCTTTACGTGTGTAATAATCCCAGTGAGTAATGCCGTAGATGTACCTTTACGTGTGTAACAATCCCAGTGAGTAGTGCCGTAGATGTACCTTTACGTGTGTAATAATCCCAGTGAGTAGTGCCGTAGATGTACTTTTACGTGTGTAATAATCCCAGTGAGTAATGCTGTAGATGTACCTTTACGTGTGTAACAATCCCAGTGAGTAGTGCCGTAAATGTACCTTTACGTGTGTAACAATCCCAGTGAGTAATGTCGTAGATGTACCTTTACGTGTGTAATAAAGCCAGTGAGTAATGACGTAGATGTACCTTTACGTGTGTAATAATCCCAGTGAGTAATGCCGTAGATGTACCTTTACGTGTGTAACAATCCCAGTGAGTAATGCAGTAGATGTACCTTTACGTGTGTAATAACCCCAGTGAGTAATGCCGTAGATGTACCTTTACGTGTGTAATAATCCCAGTGAGTAATGCCGTAGATGTACCTTTACGTGTGTAATAATCCCAGTAAGTAATGCCGTAGATGTACCTTTACGTGTGTAACAATCCCAGTGAGTAATGCCGTAGATGTACCTTTACGTGTGTAACAATCCCAGTGAGTAATACCGTAGATGTACCTTTACGTGTTTAACAATCCCAGTGAGTAATGTCGTAGATGTACCTTTACGTGTGTAATAATCCCAGTGAGTAATGCCGTAGATGTACCTTTATGTGTGTAATAATCCCAGTGAGTAATGCCGTAGATGTACCTTTACGTGTGTAACAATCCCAGTGAGTAATGCCGTAGATGTACCTTTACGTGTGTAGTAATCCCAGTGAGTAATGCCGTAGATGTACCTTTACGTGTGTAATAATCCCAGTGAGTAATGCCGTAGATGAACCTTTATGTGTGTAATAATCCCAGTGAGTAATGCCGTAAATGTACCTTTACGTGTGTAACAATCCCAGTGAGTAATGCTGTAGATGTACCTTTACGTGTGTAGTAATCCCAGTGAGTAATGCCGTAGATGTACCTTTACGTGTGTAATAATCCCAGTGAGTAATGCCGTAGATGTACCTTTACGTGTGTAACAATCACAGTGAGAAATGCCGTAGATGTACCTTTACGTGTGTAACAATGCCAGTGAGTAATGCCGTAGATGTACCTTTACGTGTGTAATAATCCCAGTGAGTAGTGCCGTAGATGTACCTTTACGTGTGTAATAATCCCAGTGAGTAATGCCGTAGATGTACCTTTACGTGTGTAACAATCCCAGTGAGTAATACCGTATATGTACCTTTACGTGTGTAACAATCCCAGTGAGTAATGCCGTAGATGTGCCTTAACGTGTGTAATAAACCCAGTGAGTAATGCCGTAGATGTGCCTTTACGCGTTTAATAATCCCAGTGAGTAATGCCGTAGATTTACCTTCACGTGTGTAATAATCCCAGTGAGTAATGCCGTAGATGTGCCTTTACGTGTGTAATAAACCCAGTGAGTAATGCCGTAGATGTGCCTTTACGCGTTTAATAATCCCAGTGAGTAGTGCCGTAGATGTGCCTTTACGCGTGTAATAATCCCAGTGAGTAATGCCGTAGATGTACCTTTACGTGTGTAATAATCCCAGTGAGTAATGCCGTAGATGTACCTTTACGTGTGTAACAATCCCAGTGAGTAATGCCGTAGATGTGCCTTTACGTGTGTAATAATCCCAGTGAGTAGTGCCGTAGATGTACCTTTACGTGTGTAATAATCCCAGTGAGTAATGCCATAGATGTACCTTTACGTGTGTAACAATGCCAGTGAGTAGTGCCGTAGATGTACCTTTACGTGTGTAATAATCCCAGTGAGTAGTGCCGTAGATGTACCTTTACGTGTGTAATAATCCCAGTGAGTAATGCTGTAGATGTACCTTTACGTGTGTAACAATCCCAGTGAGTAATGCCGTAGAAGTACCTTTACGTGTGTAACAATCCCAGTGAGTAATGCCTAGATGTGCCTTTACGTGTGTAATAATCGCAGTGAGTAATGCCGTAGATGCGCCTTTGCGCGTGTAATTATCCCAGTGAGTAATTCCGTAGATGTACCTTTACGTGTGTAACAATCCCAGTGAGTAATGCCTAGATGTGCCTTTACGTGTGTAATAATCGCAGTGAGTAATGCCGTAGATGCGCCTTTGCGCGTGTAATAATCCCAGTGAGTAATTCCGTAGATGTACCTTTACGTGTGTAATAATCCCAGTGAGTAATGCCGTAGATGTACCTTTACGTGTGTAACAATCCCAGTGAGTAATGCCGTAGATGTGCCTTTACGTGTGTAATAATCCCAGTGAGTAGTGCCGTAGATGTGCCTTTACGCGTGTAATAATCCCAGTGAGTAATGCCGTAGATGTACTTTTACGTGTGTAATAATCCCAGTGAGTAATGCCGTAGATGTGCCTTTACGTGTGTAATAATCGCAGTGAGTAATGCCGTAGATGCGCCTTTGCGCGTGTAATAATCCCAGTGAGTAATGCCGTAGATGTACCTTTACGTGTGTAATAATGCCAGTCAGTAATGCCGTAGATGTACCTTTACGTGTGTAATAATGCCAGTGAGTAATGCCGTAGATGTACCTTTACGTGTGTAATAATGCCAGTGAGTAATGCCGTAGATGTACCTTTACGTGTGTAATAATGCCAGTGAGTAATACCGTAGATGTACCTTTACGTGTGTAATAATGCCAGTGAGTAATGCCGTAGATGTACCTTTACGTGTGTAATAATGCCAGTCAGTAATGCCGTAGATGTACCTTTACGTGTGTAATAATGCCAGTCAGTAATGCCGTAGATGTACCTTTACGTGTGTAATAATGCCAGCCAGTAATGCCGTAGATGTACCTTTACGTGTGTAATAATCCCAGCGAGTAATGCCGTAGATGTACCTTTACGTGTGTAATAATCCCAGTGAGTAATGCCGTAGATGTACCTTTAGTGTGTAACAATCCCAGTGAGTAATGCCGTAGATGTGCCTTTACGTGTGTAATAATCCCAGTGAGTAGTGCCGTAGATGTGCCTTTACGCGTGTAATAATCCCAGTGAGTAATGCCGTAGATGTACCTTTATGTGTGTAATAATCCCAGTGAGTAATGCCGTAGATGTACCTTTACGTGTGTAACAATCCCAGTAAGTAATGCCGTAGATGTACCTTTACGTATGTAATAATCCCAGTGAGTAGTGCCGTAGATGTACCTTTACGTGTGTAATAATCCCAGTGAGTAGTGTCGTAGATGTACCTTTACGTGTGTAACAATCCCAGTGAGTAATGCCGTAGATGTGCCTTTACGTGTGTAATAATCCCAGTGAGTAGTGCCGTAGATGTGCCTTTACGCGTGTAATAATCCCAGTGAGTAATGCCGTAGATGTACCTTTACGTGTGTAATAATCCCAGTGAGTAATTCCATAGATGTACCTTTACGTGTGTAACAATCCCAGAAGTAATGCCGTAGATGTACCTTTACGTATGTAATAATCCCAGTGAGTAGTGCCGTAGATGTACCTTTACGTGTGTAATAATCCCAGTGAGTAGTGCCGTAGATGTACCTTTACGTGTGTAACAATCCCAGTGAGTAATGCCGTAGATGTGCCTTTACGTGTGTAATAATCCCAGTGAGTAGTGCCGTAGATGTGCCTTTACGCGTGTAATAATCCCAGTGAGTAATGCCGTAGATGTACCTTTACGTGTGTAATAATCCCAGTGAGTAATGCCGTAGATGTACCTTTACGTGTGTAACAATCCCAGTAAGTAATGCCGTAGATGTACCTTTACGTATGTAATAATCCCAGTGAGTAGTGCCGTAGATGTACCTTTACGTGTGTAACAATCCCAGTGAGTAGTGCCGTAGTTGAGAGCATATTCCCTCTTGTACCATCATTGAAAGTAAAAGCAAGAAACAAAACGCAGCTACACCTGCTTTACGCTACTGTACCAAAAATAGATCTTAGCTGTTGCTTTCGAATAAATGTTGTAAGGACTTTACTGCCTCGTCAAACACTATACTTCTGACTAGTGGCGTACTAAGGGTGTTTGAGGGGGCGGTACGCCCTGTGTGACAGCCAGGAAAAGGGTGTCATCGGACACGATTATGAAAGTATTTACTGCTAAATGTGCACTTGTAAGTGTGTTTATGGGGGGAGGGGTGCAAAAAATAGGATCCGCCCTTGGTGCTAAATGGACACCTCTGCTTCTGGCAAAGAAAATGGCGAAGGTTCCAGCGGCGACGTCACTGATGACCTTGATCTGTCTTTTTTTTTTGCGAGTAAGGATAATCTTTTTTCCAACAGATTTTTTTTTTTTTTCGAAAGTGTTTATCTTTTTTGTGAACGTGTTTGACTTTTGTTCACAGTTTTCAACTCTCCCTAGATCTGAGTTTGTTTGGTTTTTTTTTTTTTTTTTGTCATGTCGAGCTGTCATTTTCTTTTGTTGAAGAACGCCACATTTATTAGAGTTACCATACCTCCGGATTTTGCCGGCTTTGTACATGAAAATGTAGCGTCCGGTCGGCTTTTTTTTTTTAATTCCATGTGTCCGGCCTTAAAACAAAATTAGAAAAAAAAGAAGAAATCGTTTTTTCTTTGTGGGGGGGGGGGGGGGGGGGGGTGTGTGGGGGTTTATGCGATAATCTATAGAGGAATTTAATTGTTTTGGCTGGATGACATTTTTACAAGTTCCAACATGTTAAAGCCTACATCAAATATTAAATTAGTAAGGACGGGAAAATTGATGACACAAATGCTTTGATCAATTGACGGTCTGACCAGTTAAGTCAAATCAAATCTGAATGATAACACTTTTTTTCAACTTCTGGGCACATGAGAAGTGGATCAAATTCTTTGAACAATCAAGAAATGTAGAGTTATATTCGGAACTACTACAAATTGCTCTTCTTTTTTTAATTTGTTCTGTTCCAAAAAATAATGTTAATATTGAGAGGCTTTTTTTTTTCTTTCATGGAAAGGCAGTGGAGAAAGGACAGAAACAAATTCACTGTTGAATGTATAAAAGGAATATACAAGTTCAATAAAATTATAAGAATGTTAAATGTACAGACTTCCATGAGCATTTAGTTGGAGTGAAAAGTACAATTTTAAAGACTGAATATTTAGTGATGATGAAACAATAATGCTTGATGCAAAAATTATTAAAACATGCATTTTATGAAAACATTGTTTTGAAATTTCGTTGAAGTATTTGTATGTATGTTATCATGATTATGTACATACATGTATTAAATTAGTGAAATTAACACGTCCTCCATTGTATACTCGTGTTTTCTGTAAAAGTCTCCTTCTTTGTCCTTTTTTAGTCAAAAATAAGAAAATGTCCTCTTTAAAATAAAAATAAAATTTGTTGTCACCCTTACTGAGATCAATTTACGGTTTTCGTCCACAGTAGCCCAAAAATAGCCCAAAGTTGCCTAAAACCTCCTAAGGTAGCCTAAGGCGCCCAGACGTAGCCAAAATTAAAAATCTATTTGTTTTGTAAGGTGCAATCTAGATTTTTATTTTTCAATTTAAGGTGGCAACACTGCTGACTAGTGTCCCTTGATATATGATAAAGGGGCACTACTGCTGACGATACAGATTTAAAATAAGGATATGACCATTGTGTATTTCTCCATTTGAAGAGTATTCCGATTCTGTGTTACAATCGACGATTGTGTATTTCACCAACTTGCATTAGCCCCAGAGGTAATTGGCAATCATGTTTTATAAATCTTTCATTCGAGGCAAAATAGATTATGGAAGCATAATCTATGACTCTGCAGCATATAGTCACAAGATTAAATTCGGGTAAATTTGAAGAATAGACTAATGTCCCACTGTCCGCCATTTTTCCCTAAGGTTATTCACGCAGAAAATAAATATTAGACAAACATAAAGGTATGTTTTCAGGCACTCGTGAGAAATAAAGAAAAAGTATGGGTCATTAGTGCGAACTGCAACACATAACACCGGAAATTTGCATAGGGCAGTCCCGTCTATTAATGACAGTGTTGCCACAGCTGGGTATTTTTTACTAGATCTGGGTTTTTTGGGCTCACGTCTGGGTATTGTTTTTCCAAATCTGCATGAATCTGGGTATATTTGACAATTGGCATTAACAATGTATGTATATTCTGTGCATTGAGCATTATACATTATATTTATATTATAATTAAATGTAAAAAAGTATGTGCTATATTTTTTTTATTCCACTTTAATTTAATTCTTGTTTTTAACCACATCAATGACATTGTTTTTTTTTACTCATTTACATCAAATATCTATTTCTTGTTATTCTGTTAATGGCTGTCATTTACAATACTCAGTCATTTTTGCAATGTGTTTTAAAGTATTCTTTTTAAATTTTAGACTCAAGCAGATAAACAGCATATTGTTTTTGTTTTTTGCTTGTTATTATAAGATTATAAAATGAGCGATGATGAAGGTATGCTAGGTAATTGTAGCAGCATGGCGACACACACGCCACCGCGTAAAAAAGTGAAGCCATGGTATCAGCAGGTTTTTTGTGAAGAATGGCTAACAGACAGCGAACTGAAGGATTGGAGTTTGTCATAAGTTTAATCCTAGTAAAAGCGTGGTTGGAAGATGTGCGTGAAGGACGTTGTCGCAGAGATATGCAAAGATTTTGGAACTCCACAATCAAGATTCCACTTTGTCAATTCATGCATTTGATATCCACGAAGGAGAAGTTGTTGATATGGATGCCGAGTTGCTGACAAGTGACAATTTTAAAAAGAGTAACAAGTTACATCTAACATTTTATATTTGATTTGAGGAACATTTTATTAATGTAACTACTGTAAGTATGTTACTATTAAAATATCTAATTTTCAAGAGTTCATATATTGGGGTGTTAATAAAATCATTTTTATATAATTGTGAATTTTTGGTAATAAAACATAAAATAAAAATAAAGAAATACATAAAAATTGGTAGCACACAGCTTATTTGTGCTAAACTTGCACTAAAAGATTGTGTAAGCATTGTCTATCCCGTGTGTTTGAGGTATAAAATAATCTGGGTATTTCTGGGTTTTTTAGTAGAAAATCTGGGTTTATCTCTAGAACTTGAGTGGCAACCTTGATTAATGAGGCAATCACTTCTGTTGTTCCCCTATTATACAGTTATACAGCAAAGGTCAAACAAAGACCTTAATACTGTGTCTAGAAAATGATAGAAGACTAAGAACAGTAAGTACAGGACAGAGGGTAGGTTTTTGGTATTGTATAAACATTTTAAACACATAAGGAAGGGAAACCTGAAAACAGTAAATAATTATTAGACAAACATAAAGGTATGTTTCCTCTGCTCTAAAGGTACTTGAGTATTGCCCTGTTGCTACTGACAGCTTATTCTGGGCACCAGTGCTTAAGGTCAGAAAAACACCTCCACCTCCATTTTCTGTTGCATTTGTTGCTGATCCATCCATGTATGCATGAATCCAGGTGTTATGTGGGAAATATTTCTCTGTGTAATTTGTGGTAACTTTGATTTGCCACATTTACAATGATTTGATAAATGTGATGCCACTTTCCTGTATCAGCAGTTATTCATCTTATTTGGAATTGAAAACACTATATATCCTAATTATAACCCATCAGAGGTTGAAGGAATATTTCTCGTCACCAGAATAAAAAAAAAATAATAAAATAGGGAACTTAAAAATTCCCAGCAAGAAAGTAATTAGGCCGCCTATTCAAACTATAATTAAGAAAAGTATATTTTAGTATAGAAGAATTTTAATGTGCAGAATGTCTTCAATAAAATAATATGAAAAACAGAGAATAACAATAATATATTATTTACAGGATTGCAATTCACCCATATCAGTAGAAGAGGTGTTGAGAATAGACAGACATAGAGAACTGCACGATATAGTAAAGCAGTATGCAACCAGAACCAAAAACAAAAATTAATATGTAAGGATTACTGAGGGTGTAGTGGGAAATCGAATGTGTAATAAGGTTCTCATAATACATATTGATAATAACAAATAAATAGTGAACCAGGTTTCATCCCAAACACCCCAGACTTCACCTCCTCCTATTTTTTTTTACATGTACAACAAATGTAGCCTACATTAACTCTTTGCTTCCAAAATTATTACTTACACTGTGCCTCAATTTTATGTGTGTATGTGTTTTTTGTTCCCCAAAGAATTCTAAACAGCAGAATATACCATGTTTTTGTGTAAATTGTTTATATGAACATACACTTATTATATATTAAACTGATGGGAAATTAATAGGAAGTCAAGATGTGCAGTGTTTCTCCATTAGTATTAATACAAGCATAATTGGAATTTATAAAAACACAATGCATGTAGTAAAAAACACACCAACAACATTAACAGTAGAATATGAACTTAATGAAGGCAGTTTATTGTTGCAGTCAATGAAACTTGCTTTCCTAGTCTTGGAACATCAAGGTACTTCATATATGGCCTTACCTACAGCACAGTCTGGATAAGTAGAAATTACTGGGACCACCTAAAAAAAATTCTACTTATCAGGAGTTTGCTCAGAGCTGGACATTTTCCAATCAGAATAAAAGAGAGAGTAAAAAGTAATCATTTTTACCCTTTATTTACAACTGTTTCATCATTTAAGTTGCATTTTTCCACTTTTTCCACTTTTCAAAAGCAAATTAAAAGCATAAAGTATAACATCATGTCCTTTGTTTGTACCTTAGATGCAAATACCAGAACATTTAAAACTACATATTTCATAATAAAACACGGTGACAAGCGAAAATCACAAAATATTGCTATTAGAAGCTGTGCTGGTGTAATGGTAACCACATTGCACTGGCGATCAGATGTTCAAGGTTCAAGCCAGGGCATGGGCATTTGAAGAACTATCACCGACTGGGATTTTGACTGAATAACCTGAACGGCTCCTGAGATAAACTTTCTGTGGATGGGAAGGAGTGAAGCTCCTTACCTGGTTGGGAGGAAAGTCCACAGGTTTCTCAGCCTTGCAATGACATGTCATTGGGCCAAGGGCTGATAGCCCAAATGCTGCTGGTTACGAAAAAAAAAAAAAAAAATTTTAAAACAAGTCAAGTGTAATTATATCACATAAACATTTTGACAATTGTTTTTTGTTTTAAAAGTTTATCTTTAGCTTTGTCTTTCACCTGTGACTAGTCATTAACTGTAGCTTTAGGTCAAGTTCTGTTGGTTTTCCAATGGCCAGGCAATACCCACTCATCAGCTAAATGTAACATTCCTCATCTCTCCCATCATTTGATAATGGATTATGACTATCAACTCAATTCTCTTAATTGTCGACTATAGTTTTAAGTAAATGTGGCACATTCATTTTCTCAGGAGACTTAGAATTTGTAGATACTTGGCTTGTCACATAATCACGTGATTCATCACAAAACTATAATAAAAATGCCAAAGCATGTACACGTGCTGTTAAACACATTAACTACCGCAAGCTGCTGTCAGCGGCTCACAAAATAATCACATTTGGACCGCAAGCCACTCAGAGCGCCAATCTAATTTTAGTAATAAAACGAATGAAAAATGTACTGAAACACTCTCTGATCTGGTTCAAGATTTTAAGTTGCCACCGGAAAACAAATTCCCAAAGCATGGTTGTTGTAGAACACTGGAAAATTGATATTATGTTCATATTTTTCAGCGTTTTGGGTTAGTTACCAAATCATGTAAAACTGATTACCGTGGCAACTAGTGATAGGACTACAAAAAATGCATGTACCTCTCGTCTAACGGCTGAATAGGATAGAAACAAGTTTCAACAACTGACTGATGGATCTAGCGACGAGGACAAGAGTGAAAACGGTGTGCACATTGATTGAAATTGTGATTTTGATAGAGATGGGGCGCAAGCAGTTATAATTGTGAAAATATTGCAAGTCTTCGGCCATCGGAGGGCCGTTAAATAGCAACAACCTCTACTAGAGTTACAACCAGTGTTTATTGTAATAGTACATTCATTTATCTTTAAAATGACGTGTAATTCATAAAAATCTGTAATTAATTACGAAAACTACAGCTTACTTAGTGCAAACATATACAGGATGAAAATGGGAAAAAAATTTAATTCAGCCACAGTGTGTTTTTCAATTCGGTAGTTAATGTGTTAACTTCACTCTGATTGCTAAAACAGTAACAGAAGTCACTTTATGGTTTTAAAATATAGACTAGATCAGCAGAAGGCAACCTATGTGATGTGAGGACTTTAGAAACACTGAGCTCTCTAAAGATCTGCCTTGATACAATCATATCTGTTTTAGGTTCCAGAGTATAACAAATGTTGAAGAAGTGCAGCATATAAGTTATTTGCATCTCTGCAGCATAATTCTCTTACTTCAATTCTTTCAACAAGGCATTGAAAAATTGAAACTAAATTATATTTTACCAAATGATAACGTCACTTCAAATAAAGGATCCCATTCTTATCTTATGCAGTTCATTAATAAAGTGAATTTTAATAAGGCTTCTCATAGGATATCAATGGAAACACAGAATAAGTACCTTTAATCCTGGTGATATCACACTTTTAAATACCTTTGAGAAAGAGTAAGTCCTTAGTTTGCTATCATTTTTTTTTTTTTTACACATTAACTACCGCAAGCCGCTGTCAGCAGCTCACAAAATAATCACATTTGGACCGCAAGCCACTCAGAGTGCCAATCTAATTTTAGTAATAAAACGAATGAAAAATGTACTGAAACGCTCTCTGATCTGGTTCGAGATTTTAAGTTGCCACCGGAAAACAAATTCCCAAAGCATGGTTGTTGTAGAACACTGGAAAATTGATATTATGTTCATATTTTTCAGTGTTTTGGGTTAGTTACCAAATCATGTAAAACTGTTTACCGTGGCAACTAGTGATAGGACTACAAAAAATGCATGTACATCTTGTCTAACGGCTGAATAGGATAGAAATGTGTTTCAACAATTGACTGATAGATCTAGCGACGAGGACAAGAGTGAAAACGGTGTGCACATTGATTGAAATTGTGATTTTGATAGAGATGTGGCGCAAGCAGTTATAATTGTGAAAATATTGCAAGTCCTTGGCCATCAGAGGGCCGTTAAATAGCAACAACCTCTATTAGAGTTACAACCGGTGTTTATTGTAATAGTATTCGATAGACTGCGCGGAAGAAACCACCTGTTAGTTCAACGGGCATGACGGCGATTACCAGCAACACGCTGTGGAGCGTAAGGAGCATGGCGAGGCACGTAGAAAGCCATGGTCATCCACTGCACCTGACTTCATCTCCAGTCGTCTTGACTTGTCTTGCCACTGGATTAAGATGGACCCAGGCGAGAGAGTGAGGTCGACAAATTGCGCAACTCTTCCTCACTTTAAACCAAATCACTGCGCAAGTTACTCTTTCATCCATTCATCCACTCATCCACTCATCCATCCACTCACAACAAGTCCTGTGGCGATGGGCGAGCGGCGAACCGGCAGGCGTGGGTGTGCTGGCAGTCGTAGTCGCAGACCTACACACAGGCGGCTCAGGCCATATGGTCGTCTTCCACTGATCGGAGCAGCAGTGGGATTCGGCAGCCCCCTGAGTGACTGAGCAGCCCTCTTTAGGAAAGCACTGCTCACCTCCATGGCATGAGGAAGGGGCTAGAAAAGGTGCCCTAAACATTGCCTGCTCCACCATTACCTAACCAGCTTACCGCGGTTGGTGGGTACCCTACTTCAGCGGGCGACACATAAGAAAAAGAAAGGACAGATTTTTCCCCCTCATTCTAGGCGCATGGAATGTGCGCACTCTACTCGACAAAGACTTCAACACAAACAGACCCGAGAGGCGAACTGCCCTGATTGGGAGAGAACTGGCCAGATACAACATTGACATAGCAGCACTGAGTGAAACTCGACTTGCAGGCGAGGGCCAACTTTGCGAAAAGGGTGCAGGTTATACATTCTATTGGAGCGGAAGAGGAACTGAAGAAAGACGAGAAGCAGGGGTTGGATTTGCAATCAAAACAGCAATTATTGGCAAGCTAGCGGAGCCCCCAAAGGGAATAAATGACAGACTCATGACGGTCAAGATCCCGCTGCTTTATGGAAGGAAACATGCCACCATCATTAGCGTGTATGCACCAACTATGACAAACCAGGATGATGTCAAGGATAAGTTTTACGAAGAACTACATGCAGTCATTGCATCAGTTCCCAAAGCAGATAAGCTTATTATTCTTGGTGACTTTAATGCAAGAGTAGGCTCAGATAACATCTCCTGGAATGGCACTATCGGAAAGTACGGCGTGGGTCGCTGTAACAGCAATGGACTTCTTCTCCTCCAGACTTGCGCAGAACATGACCTCCTTGTCACCAACACCATTTTTCGACTTCCTATCCGCAACAGGACCTCCTGGATACACCCTCGCTCGAAGCATTGGCACCTAATTGACTATGTAATTGTTAGGAAGAAGGACAGGCAAGATGTCCGGGTGACCAAGTCCATGTGTGGTGCCGAATGCTGGACTGATCATCGCCTCATTGTGTCTAAACTTAAAATTCGAATCCAACCTGCCAGGCGCCCTCAGGGAAAGAAAACTCAAAAAAGGCTGGATATTACCAAACTAAAGAAGACAAAAATTAAACAGTCATTCACTGACACCCTAGAAGACCGTCTCAAATCTATCTCGTTAGACGGCCAATGTGCGGAAACAAATTGGACAGCCCTAAGCGAGCAGATCTACAACACTGCTACAGAGGTCCTGGGTCCCGCCATCAAGAAACAAAATGACTGGTTTGATGAGAACTCAGATGATATAAAGAAGATGTTGGCTGAGAAACACCATCTCCATAAAGCATATTTAAATGATCCAAAATCTACATCCAAGAAAGACGCTTTCAACAACATGCGTAGAATCGTCCAACATAAACTACGCCAGATGCGGGATTCATGGCTGAGTAATAAAGCAGATGAGCTCCAAGGCTTTGCTGACAGCCATGACTTGAAAAATTTTTACCATGCACTCAAAGCGGTCTATGGTCCAACATCATCAGGATCATTTCCCCTCCTTAATGCAGATGGAAAAACACTAATTACAGACAAGGAAAAAATTCTCCAACGCTGGGTCGAACACTTTAATAATATTCTGAACCAGCCATCATCTATTAACGATGAAGCCATCAACCGACTGCCCCAAATTCCTATAAATGAAGCACTAGATGATATACCGACTTTTGAGGAGACCCAAAAAGCGATTCGTCAACTTTCTAGTGGAAAGGCCCCCGGCCCCGATTCAATTCCTGTTGAGGTCTATAAAGATGGCGGTACAGTTCTGATAGAGAAACTTCACATGATCTTCCAGCAAATGTGGCAGAGTGAAACCATCCCACACAATCTCAAGGATGCGTCAATTATACATCTTTATAAACGTAAAGGTAATCGCCAAGACTGTAACAATCATCGAGGCATCTCACTACTATCAATCGCTCTGAAGATATTTGCCAGAATCCTTCTTAATCGCCTTACGGCTCATCTTGACAAAGGTCTTCTACCTGAAAGTCAGTGTGGATTCCGGAAAGAACGTGGAACCACCGATATCGTGTTCGCTGCAAGACAGCTTCAAGAAAAATGCCAAGAACAGCACTGTGACCTGTACACAGCTTTAATCGACTTGACAAAGGCGTTCGACACGGTCAGTAGAGAGGGTCTATGGAAGATCATGGCAAAATACGGCTGCCCAAAGAAATTTATCTCAATAGTGCAGCAGCTGCATGATGGAATGCAGGCTAGAGTTCAGGAAAACGGTGAGCTATCGGAGCCTTTCCCAGTCTCAAATGGAGTTAAACAAGGGTGTGTACTTGCACCGACTCTTTTCAGTATCATGTTTTCTGCTATGCTGACTGATGCTTTCAGAGACGGGGACACAGGTATCGACATCAGATATCGTATTGATGGAAAATTGTTTAACCTTAGGAGGCTTCAAGCAAAAACCAAGGTCAAATCACACACCATCAGGGATCTTCTGTTTGCTGACGATTGTGCCCTCAGTGCTGGCTCAGAGGCTGATCTGCAGCGTAGCGTTGATAGATTCTCCGAAGCCTGCTCCAACTTTGGGCTTACCATTAACACGGGGAAAACAGAAATCATGTACCAACCAGCTCCTGGCACAATTTATACTGAGCCAGTCATCAAGGTAAATGGTGAGAAACTGAATGTTGTGAACAGGTTCACATACCTTGGTAGTACACTATCCCAGAACATTGTCATTGATGATGAGGTGAACGCCAGGATCTCCAAAGCCAGCAGCACATTTGGCAGACTATACAGAGGAACAGGCTGGCTTTAGACCAAAAAAAAGTACCTCAGAACAAATCTTCAATATTAGATTACTTATCGAAAAACATCTCCAACATCAACACGATTTATACCATAACTTCATCGATTTCACAAAAGCCTTCGATCGAGTCTGGCATGAAGGCTTATGGCAAGTAATGAAAAAATTCAATTTTGATACCAACATCATAGATATCATTGAAGCACTATACAAGGACGCAAGCAGTGCTGTTTTTGCAAGCAGCGACATTGGAGAATTTTTCAAAACAACTGTAGGAGTTCGGCAGGGATGTATCCTGTCCCCAGTGCTCTTTAATATTTATCTAGAACATATTATGCAAGAGGCTCTCTACGATTATAAATCAGCCATATCGATTGGAGGCCGACCTCTGTGCAACCTACGTTTTGCTGATGATATTGATCTGATAGCTGGATCAGAATCAGAACTTCAAGACCTTACCTCTAGACTGGAGAAAGTAACAAGAACGTATGGGATGGAAATTAATATAGAAAAAAGCAAGATATTGGTGAATAGCCATAAGAAACATGTTCCGACCAACATTACGTTAAATGGGCAAACGTTAGAAGAAGTTAACACCTTTAAATATCTCGGGTCCACTATATGCAGTGATGGAAGATCAATTAAAGAAATCAAGACAAGACTTGAGATGGCCTCAGCTGCCATGACAAGGTTGAATGTGATCTGGAAAAGTAACATCAGTTTTCCTGTGAAGATCAAATTATACAAATCACTTGTATTATCTATTCTCTTGTATGGGTGTGAGAGCTGGACACTCACTGCAGATACGGAGCGAAGGATTCAGGCTTTCGAGCATAAATGTTATAGAAGAATTTTGCGCATTTGCTATAAAGAGCACAAAACAAATGTCTATGTTAGAGAGAAGATAAACACCTATGCAGGCCACCAAGAACCACTTTTGTCAACAGTGAAACGTCGAAAGCTTGCCTGGTTTGGGCATGTAACTCGTCATGACTCCCTTTCGAAAACGATCCTTCAGGGAACAGTCGAAGGTAAACGGAGAAGAGGAAGGCAGAGAAAATCCTGGGCTGATAACATCAAAGAATGGGCAGGACACGGTTTTTCCACACTTGTACGCATTGCTGAGGATAGAGAGCAGTGGAGGACCCTGTCTGCTGATGCTTCCACCATGGCACCCCTACGACCCATGACGGGTTACGGGCTGAGATGAGATGATGATGACACCAACATCTGGCATCGAAGTGGCATTAGTCTACAGACAAAGCTGAAGGTATACAGAGCTGCGGTGCTTCCAGTGCTGCTTTATGCATGTGAAACATGGACTGTATACAGGCGCCACGTAAAAAAGCTCAACCACTTCCATACAGTCTGTCTCAGGAAGATAATGAACATCAAATGGCAAGACAAGATCCCGGATACCGCCGTTCTTGACAGAGCTGGTATCCCTAGCATCAATACTATTCTGATGCAGTCACAGATTCGCTGGGCAGGTCATGTAGTCTGCATGCCAGACCATCGACTGCCAAAGATACTCTTTTATGGTGACATGCAGAAGGGTAGACGCTCCCGTGGTGGCCAGAAAAAGCGCTTCAAAGACACGCTTAAGGCTTCATTAAAAACCTTTGACATAAACCCAGACACATGGGAAGCTGCTGCGCAAGACCGAACTGCCTGGCGCACATCTCTTCGTAAAGGTGCAGTGGCATGCGAATCTTCCAGAAGAGCAGCAGCGGAACAGCGGAGACAAGCTAGAAAAGATCGTGAAATAAAACCTTCACATGAAGCAAACATTCCCTGCCCACACTGTCCGAGATCCTTCCAGGCCCGCATCGGGCTCATCAGTCACCTTCGTACTCATAGACTATCCTAACATCCTAATAATTGGATGAACAGAGTGGTCTTCATCACCTGTGATGGACGAACAACATTGTAATAGTACATTCATTTATCTTTAAAATGACGTGTAATTCATAAAAATCTGTAAACAATTACGAAAACTACAGCTTACTTTGTGCAAACACCTACAGGATGAAAATGGGAAAAAAATTTAATTCGGCCACAGTGTGTTTTTCAATTTGGTAGTTAATGTGTTAATTTCTATCATGTAAAGATCTACCAAATCATCCAATGTGATCTTCTTTAGTTTTAAGTTTGGAGATAACTTTGAGGATTAGGGTATGTTCACTGCTGGTGTGAAATGCATTAAACAGATGTGGGGATAGGGGAAGATAGTAACTGTGGGTCACAGAAATATTGAAAGTGAAAAAGGAAAGGAGAGAATGAAGTAATGGAAAATGATAAAGTATTTATTTTAAAAAAGCATATTTGTTTATGGCTAATGCACCATTTGACAGTGATTATTGCTGTGAGGTAATGCTGCTTAGATATTGGTGTAAATATATGTAGTATGTCTTTATTGTCTTAAAATGATACACATCATCTGCTATATTTCATTGCCTTCAGGTTGAAAGAAATATGGAATCTAATGTCACACGTCTAATTACAGAAATGAAGCAGGAAACAGACTATGAGGTATGTCAAATATTTATGTCCCATGTAATTCCCCTGGGTCTCTGAAGAGACAAAGAAAGAATATGCCTACTGCACTCTTGAGCGTGTCGTACAAAGTGACTTGTGGGGTTGTGGGTGGGGCTGGCTACCTCATTATGTTAAACAAATTGCCACAGACTCCACTGCTGCAAGTGTATGTGAATGCTTGGTGCTGGCTTCTAACAAGTGGTCCAGCTGTAATGGTGGCTGTATGCTTCGTTTGGAGCACAAAAAGAAGATGAATGAAAATATTGACATTTTGAAGCTTTCAAGGGTGCATTCTTCTTCTTTGATCCTTAGCCGTCGACTGTCAAAGCAGTCAGTGGCCATCATGCCTGGTGGTGTCTTGTATTGCAACAAGAAATTGATTCCACTTTGCTCGGTCAATGGCCATCCTTTGTACAGTGCCCCAAATCTGGTTCATTCTTTGCATCTCAGCCTCACAGTACTCCGTAGGATGTTTTTGGTCGGCCTCTCTTTCATTTTCCTTCAGGGGTACTTAGCATAGCTGTTCATGAGATGGCATCAGGGTCTCTTCTGAGGATATGGCCAACTAAACTCCAGCATCTGCCAGCTATGATGGTATGCATGTCCTCTTGCTTGCTCCGAGTAAGCAGATCTTGGTTGGTGATGGTATTCGGCCAAAAGATGCAGAGAATTTTTCTTAGGCAGGCTGTGTGAAAAGAGGACAGTTTTGACATTTCCTTCTCTGTTACTCTCCAGCATTCCACACCATAGAGAAGAAGGGAAAGCACACAGCTCTGATATAATCTTAATTTTGTGCTTGAGCTGAACTGAAAGGACTTTCAAATGTTGTTTAGACTATAAAGGTGTGCATGGTATAGTGTTAAATTTGTGAGAAAAAAAAAAAGAATGATTTTGCAATTTGCTGGACATGTAAAGAAATGATTTTGAACAATTTTACGTGATCATTTTCATAATTTATCTTGATCTTTACTGGGGATTTGTTCACTGATGTCTTACTTACTTACTTACTTAGTTGTTCCCCTTCTACCATGAGGTGTAGAGGTTTGGAAGAGAGAGCGCCAGACTATCCTATCGGCTGTCTTTCTCCTGGCCTGGTTCCATTCTAGTCCTCGGTCCTTCAAAGATTGTCTAATGTTGTCCTCCCAGCGGACTCTGGGTCGTCCTCGGGGTCTGGATCCTTGGCTCTTTGTTTCCCATGCTTGTCATGGTATCCGATCTTCTCCCATTCTGCAGACATGGCCAAACCATCTTAATTGGGACTGTTCTACTTGGGTCTGCAGGGGGTAGGATTTAAGGCTTTGACGTATCGTCTGGTTGCGTACCATGTCTCTTCTTGTTACTTCAACCACCTTCCTCAGATACCTCATTTCTGAGGTTTGGATCTGGCTTTTATGGGTTGTAGTCATTGCCCATGACTCGCATCCCTATGTCAAGACTGGGACATAGGTGGAGCGGTATACAGCCATCTTCGTTTTCTTACCAACCTCTCTCTTGCTGAGGAATCCTTGATTTACTTACTTACTTACTTAGTCGTTCTCCTTCTACCGTGAGGTGTAGAGGTTTGGAAGAGAGAGCGCCAGACTATCCTATCAGCTGTCTTCCTCCTGGCCTGGTTCCATTCTAGTCCTCGGTCCTTCAAAGATTGTCTAATGTTGTCCTCCCATCGGACTCTGGGTCATCCTTGGGGTCTGGATCCTTGGCTCTTTATTTCCCATGCTTGTCATGGTATCCGATCTTCTCCCATTCTGCAGACATGGCCAAACCATCTTAATTGGGACTGTTCTACTTGGGTCTGCAGGGGGTAGGATTTAAGGCCTTGACGTATCATCTGGTTGCGTACCATGTCTCTTATTATTACTTCAACCACCTTCCTCAGATACCTCATTTCTGAGGTTTGGATCTGGCTTTTATGGGTTGTAGTCATTGCCCATGACTCGCATCCATATGTCAAGACTGGGACATAGGTGGAGCGTATACAGCCATCTTCGTTTTCTTACCAACCTCTCTCTTGCTGAGGAATCCTCGATTTATGGCCTGAAAAAGTCTCCCAGCTGCTGCTTTTCGAGTGGCCAACTCTTCTTTGATGCCTCCCTTTCGGTATATAATAGCTCCGAGGTATTTAAAGTGGATGACCTGCTCCAGGACCTGTTCTCCCAGCTTAATCTGATGTCTTCTTTCTTCTCGTGATATCACCATGGATTTTGTTTTAGAGCTGCTTATGACCATCCCTCTCTTCTCCAGCTCTTCCTTCCAGACTTGCAGGTTGGATTGGAGATGTGCCTCTGATTTAGCAATCAGGGCAACATCATCAGCAAATGCCAGCTCCGAAATATAGACCTGTCTCATCTTCCAGTACCCCACTGAATACTTTCTTGTTCTCTCCTTACATGCCTTGATGACATCAACCATAAGGAGTATGAAGAGGTAAGGTGATAGGATATCACCTTGTCTTACACCAGTGGTGGTCCTGAATTCTTCTGACTTATGGTTTGCTGTCCTCACATAATTTCTGCAAGACTTGTAGAAGCTCTGTATAGCATGAATCAGAGGTGCTGGAATATTATTCCTTGCCAAACAGTCCCAAAGTTTGCTCCAGGGGACCCTGTCAAACGCCTTTTCCAGATCTATGAAACAAAGATGGATCTCACTCTTATACTCAAGGGCCTTTTCACTCAGCTGTCTGAGTGTGAAGATTAGGTCTTGAGTACTTCGGTTTGCTCGGAATCCGCACTGGACCTCATCCAATTGTGGCTCAGCTAGGCGTCGGAGTCTCTGCTCTAGGATTCTAGAGTAGATTTTACCAGGGACACTGAGAAGGGATATGCCTCTATGGTTTCCACACTGTCGATTGTCACCCTTTTTGAAAATTGGTGTTATGATGGCAATCTCCCAATCCTTTGGTATGGTCTTGTTGCACCATGCTGCCTGTAGGACCCTTAAGAGTAATAGGTCGCCTGATGCTCCCATGTACTTAACCATTTCTGGTGTTATACCATCATGCCCTGCTGCTTTGCCCATCTTGATTTTCTCCAGTGCTGCCTTCAGTTCTTCCATCTTTATGTCATCTTCATCACCATTTGTTTCATCTTCTGTGCTAGTGGTTATCATTTCTGATGCTTGACCTTGCTCACCATCAAGGAGTTCTGAGAAATATTCTTTCCATCTTTCCATTACTTCCTTCGGGGCAGTAAGCAATTTGCCTTGCTTGTCCTTTATAAATTTGAGAGGGCATTGTTTTTCCTTCCTCATGTTCTTTAGGGTCTTATAGAACAATTTCTGGTTTTCTTGTGCATCTTTTTCTAGCTTTTCTCCAAATTCTTCCCAGGACTTCTGTTTTGCTGCTAGCACTTTGTTCTTTGCTTCTGTTCTGAGTGTCACATATTCTCTATATTTTTCCATTTGTCCTGTTGTGTTTTTAGCTCCTAAGTATTGTTTCCATGCCATTTTCTTCTCTCTTATTTTCTCTTTGACTTCCTCTGTCCACCAAGGTGTCCTCTTTCTCTTGTTCCCAAGTCGGACTTCACCGCATGCTTCTGCAGCAGCTGTCTTTATGATATCCTTGAATTTATTCCAGAGGGTTTCCAAGTCATCAGGTCGTTCTTCTGTGTTGCTCACTGCTGTAGCAATAAGCCCCTGATATCTGGTCTTAATTTCTGGCTCTCTCAGCTTGTAGGTCCTAATACTCATTTCTCCTGCTCGTTTACTTGGTTTCTTGCGTGATGTTGGGCAGTTCCTAGGCTGAGCAACTCTTTCAGTTGTTCGTTTGATTGTTAGCAGGTAGTGATCACTTCCAATCTCTGGCCCCCTCCAGACTCTTGCATCTCGGACATATTTGAATGAGCTTCTCCGAACAATGGCATAGTCGATCACTGACTTCTCATTCTTGGTTGGTTCACATCTAGTGTATGCATGTATGCGCTTATGGGGGAACTTTGTGTTTGTAATGATCAGATTCTGCTCACTGCAGAATCTAAGGAGTCGCTTTCCATTGTCATTGAGAGTATCTTCTCCATATCTTCCGATAACTCCACCCCATCTAGCATGGTCATTTCCAACTCTGGCATTAAAATCTCCGAGCATGATAACTTCATCTAGGCAGTCATCCACTGTCCTTTGAAGCAGCTCGAAGAATTCCTCCTTGACCTCTGCTCTCTCATCCTCATTTGGCCCATACACTATGACCAGGTTGACTATGGTTTCTCCTTCTTTTAGTTTTACAACCATAATGCGCTCCAAGACAAAGTTCCATCCCTTGATACTATCTTTTTGATTTTGGGCCACAATGCAACCCACGCCCCCTTTAGCTCTTTCAGATATGGGTACACCACTGTAGAGCAGCGTGTTGCCATCGAGATCCATGACTCCTTGTCCTTTTTTCTTTGTTTCCGTTATAGCCAGGATTTCTAGTTTTGCTTTCCTCATCTCTTCCACCAGCTCCTCTTCCTTCCCATTTATACTTCTTGTGTTCCAAGTTCCATAATTCGTAGTCCGTAGTCCGTTCCAGTTCGTCGCCTTTAGAATCAGTCCAGTTTTCTCTCTTGTATTGCTTGTAATCGTAATTTAAAGCAAACAGGTGATTGGCCTGTTGTGCCTTTGCATGGTGGAGGGGCTGCCTCCTTACGGCCTCAATGAAGTCTTAGTTAAGCCTAATTATATGTATTTACTTAACATTAACAACTAAAGTTTTGACTTGTAGGAAACTAAGTTATTTTTTTAATCAGGCACCAAAGAATATTAAAACAAATGTCCCAATTGTAATTGTAGGAGAAAAGCAGGATTTAAGTTACTGGTTTTTTTTAAATTTTACTTTTCAAATAATGGAAGTTAGCAGGTTCCCATTAAAACTGGGTGGGGGGGCAGTTGAGTTGCATGTCTAAAATATCTTTAAAACTTTATGACTTGACAGCTGGCATGGTTGCTGTGCCTTACAACTGCCCCTCCCTACTGCCATTCAAGTTAGACTCTTTTCAGTCAAAAGTTTACAGAGATTCTTACCACACACAAATCAATGAAAGGAAGGGGGGAAAATCTTGAACAGTTATGAACTGAATCAGCTTCTACAGAAGAGAAGAATTATGTTAAAGAAGGCTTCAGTGGAATGACCTCATTTGTTATGGAGCATCTAGAGCTACAAGTAATACCTCACCATCTTTGAGGGAGAAGAAATTCCCACAAAACATTGTTATTGTTATAAAGAATTGACATCATTGCACTCTGGGCAAACCCATAGGTGCTCAGTCTCCATCAGTATATGTTGAATGTGAATGCTAACTGTTCCTGTAGCTTACTGGTTGTAAACACAACAGATGCATCTTCTCATACGTCCATCTCTACTAGCTTTATAATTGATCTCAAGTTCCAACAGTCTTAACCTTGATGATTCATCTATTGCAGTGTCATTCTCCAACAGGCAATCATTAATTGCTCTCAGTATATCTCCCTTATCCATATCTAATGTCCCCACTATGGGTGCTCTTGATGCTAGTCTGTCAGCGCTTTCATTACCACATACACTAGCATGACCAGGACAGTATATCCACACCAGCTCTTGTAGACTGGAAGCTTCTATGAATGTTTTCCATTCATGATGCAACCAACCACTTTGAACCTTTCGAAGCATTAGACTGAGAGTCAGACACAATGATAGCCTTTGTTAATGAAGTTTCAGTTATCCACCTTAAGGCTGCAGTAAATGCATCGACCTCCATTCTCATGCTGGAAGTTGTTATCTTGTAAGCCCCGCTATGCTCAGACCACTACCCTAGCAGAGAATCCCTAACTGGATTTCTCACCCCAGATTACAGACCCATTGGAATAGACAAAGGCATCAAGATAAAACATAAAGAAAGATATCTGATCAAATCAAGTTAACCTATATGAAATTTACAAGAGTTCACAAATTACAGAGGAATAATGTTTACATCAAATACCAGCAGAAGGAAGAAAGGTTATCTGGTCAAGCTGCTTAACTGATTCCGTACGCAAGATCTTTTAAAAGATGCAATGGCCAACCGCTGTGACCGCAAGATCTTTTAAAAGATGCTGATTTATTTTGTTGTTTCTTTCTATTCTGATATTTTATACTGCCCGGAATTTATCTCGAACGGAAGTAAACACAAAACTGGGCAAATTTCAACTAGCTTCAACGTCTTTTATTTGCGTTTGAAGGGATTTTTTCCCATTTATCTTCATCTTTAATCTTATTTTGTCGTATCGCCATAATGGCCAAAAACACACAGAATATGTTACTAATATGTGAACAGTGAACAAACTGTGTGATCAACCATAACTTTCTTACTTTTTCTGTGTTTCTAAATGGATTACCTGCACAAAGAGAGCAGTGAAACTGTATTGTGATAACAATTTATATTACAAGCCTTACGTAAGTCGAAAATTTTTGTTCAAAATTTCAAGTTATCTTTTTTTCTGTGTACATGTTATCTGTTATAACATAAACATAACATAAAATTAGCTAGAAAGGCATATGGATTTATATTGTTCATTCAATGTACTTTAATTTGATATATAATATGTTATACTTAACTCATGATTAGACACACATTGTCAGTAAACGTAAATTATGTATGTGTAAATTTTTGGGGCTTAAAAATAATTCCGTCCAGAGCTGAAAATAATTACATACGGAATCAGTTAATATTTACAAAAGCACACAAATTACATAGGAACAATATTACTATCAGTGCCATGAAAAATATTAAACAGGATCATCTTTGAGAGATTAAAAGAGTCCATAGATAGACAGCAGAGAGATAAACAAACAGGTTTTAAGGAAAACAGATCCTGTACAGACTAGACTGCCACATTGAGAATAATAGTGGAACAAATTCTGAAATGAAACTTGCCTCTTTACATAGATTTTTGTGGACTATGAAGATGCACTTGACAGTGTGGACAAACAATCACTTCAGAAATTGGTGAGACATTATAGAGTCCCCCTGAAGATCATTAACTTAATAAAGGAAACATGAAGACACAATGTGCAGAGCTCTTCATGGAGAAAGTTTTACAAAACTATTTGGGATAAGAGATGAAGTGTGACAGGGATGCTTCCTGTCACCATTTCTCTTCCTATTGGCTATAGATTGAATTATGAAAACATTGACCTCAACCAACAACTTTAGTCAACAGAAATGATATCCAGTGACTAAACAACTTGATAATGTAGATTTATCAGATGGCCTGGCTCTCCAGTCCCATAGCCATAATCAGATGCAAGACAATGAAAGTGCTTGGTGTGAGTTTACAGCAAGTATGTTTAAATATACACAGGGAGAAAAGAAAGATAATGATAATAAATGCAACAAATGATAACAGTATTGCACTTGAAGAAATGCCCCTTCAAGATCATACATATACGTTGGCAGCAATGTAGACCCAGTGGGATGGACTGACAGTGATATCAAAATAAGAATACAAAAAGCTAGAGGATCTTTCATTGCATTGGGAAATATGTAGAGAGCAAAAAATTCTTCAGTTCAATGTCAAGTCAGTACAGCATGACTCTGAAACCTGGAGAAAACAAACAATACAACCAAAAAAGATAGACCTTCATAAGTGGGTGCTTGCATAGAATAGAATGATTGAAGTGGTATGACCAGATCACCTTGTAGAATGGATGACAAGAACCAAACAACTACCAGTGGTACAAGAGATGAGAAGAAGACACTAGAGATGGACACAGCACACATTGAAAAAACCTGTTGATAGCAATACCAGGCCAGTCCTTGTTCCATAGTCCCCAGGGAGAGATGACAAGAACCAAACAACTACCAGTGGTACAACAGATGACAAGAACCAAACAACTACCAGTGGTACAACAGATGACAAGAACCAAACAACTACCAGTGGTACAAGAGATGACAAGAACCAAACAACTACCAGTGGTACAAGAGATGACAAGAACCAAACAACTACCAGTGGTACAAGAGATGACAAGAACCAAACAACTACCAGTGGTACAAGAGATGACAAGAACCAAACAACTTTCAGTGGTACAAGAGATGACAAGAACCAAACAACTACTAGTGGTACAAGAGATGACAAGAACCAAACAACTACCAGTGGTACAAGAGATGACAAGAACCAAACAACTACCAGTGGTACAAGAGATGACAAGAACCAAACAACTACCAGTGGTACAAGAGATGACAAGAACCAAACAACTACCAGTGGTACAAGAGATGAGAAGAAGACACTGGAGATGGACACAGCACACATTGAGAAAACCTGTTGATAGCAATACCAGGCCAGTCCTTGTTCCATAGTCCACAGGGAGAGAGAGGTAGAGGGAGACCAATGAGCACATGGAGAAGAGAACTGGAGACAGACATGAGGAAGACATAGTAGGATGTGAGCTGAAGGCACAAGAAAGGAAGACTTAGCATAAGTTTGTTGAAGGTCTATGCTTCTTGGACAGCTGAAGTATGATGATGATGAATGTTACTATCAGTGTCAGGGAAAATCTTTAACTGGATCATGATGAATGTTACTATCAGTGTCAGGGAAAATCTTTAACTGGATCATGATGAATGTTACTATCAGTGTCAGGGAAAATCTTTAACTGGATCATGATGAATGTTACTATCAGTGTCAGGGAAAATCTTTAACTGGATCATGATGAATGTTACTATCAGTGTCAGGGAAAATCTTTAACTGGATCATGATGAATGTTACTATCAGTGTCAGGGAAAATCTTTAACTGGATCATGATGAATGTTACTATCAGTGTCAGGGAAAATCTTTAACTGGATCATGATGAATGTTACTATCAGTATCAGGGAAAATCTTTAACTGGATCATGTTGAATGTTACTATCAGTGTCAGGGAAAATCTTTAACTGGATCATGATGAATGTTACTATCAGTGTCAGGGAAAATCTTTAACTGGATCATGATGAATGTTACTATCAGTGTCAGGGAAAATCTTTAACTGGATCATGTTGAATGTTACTATCAGTGTCAGGGAAAATCTTTAACTGGATCATGATGAATGTTACTATCAGTGTCAGGGAAAATCTTTAACTGGATCATGCTTGAGAGATTAAGAGTCCATAGGGTTAGTCTAGAATTATCATTTCTCTTTTGGTTTTCTTTCTGTTATTTTTATTTCCTTCATCACCTAAAGATCTACTGAGTCATCATCTGTCATCTACTGAAAAATTATGATTGACCAGTTGCAAACTCCTGAACTAGATTAAAAGGAAGAAATTCCAAATTATTATTAATAATTTAATTCTTTTCTGTAATCATTGCTGAAGTACAGGTGTATAAACGAACTAACACTTAGCATTGCTCCTGTCTAAGAGTTCAAATCTTGTCTAACTGTGTGATTTACTCATATCTCTGGGCAGTGAGAGTGAGTCAAGAGTGTTCTGTCATTTTTGTTCTCATTTTCTTTTCTAATTTGAGAAGTTATTTAAGATTAGGGTTTGTTAACTGCTAGTGTGAAAGGCATTAAACAGATGTGGACCCAAGGGAGAGATAGGAACTGTGGGTCACAGAAATATTGGAAATGAGTGTGGGGAAAAGGGCAAAAATGGAAAGTGACAAATTGTTTATTGAAAAATTAAAAATCAAATCTCTATAACAAGGGTCCTTTACCTTTGTGGCACCAAAGGTACGTTTTATATTAACTAATAGGGTGAAGAGCAACAACCAATTTTTGTGACTCACTCATTACTTACTTTGTCATCCCTCTTCTGTTGTGAGGTGTAGAGGTTTGGAGGAGGGCGCCATGCTATCCTATCGGCTGTCTTCCTTCTGGCCTGGCTCTAATCCAGTCCTCAGTCGTTCTGAGATTGTTTAATCTTGTCCTCCCTGTGGACTTGGTCATCCCTGGCTTTTAGTTTCCCATACTTGTCATGGTAGCCAATCTTCTTCCATTCTGCTGACAGGGCCAAATAATCACAGTTGGGACTGTTCTACTTGAGTCTGCAGTGGCAGGGTTTTGAAGCCTTGCCATATCCTCTGGATGCAGACCATATCTCTTCTTGTCACTTTACCATCTCCCTCAGGTACCTCATTTCTAACAATGGAATCTGGCTTTTTTGTGGGTTGTAGTAATTGCCCATGACTTGCATCCATATGTCAAGACTGGAATATAGGTGGGGCATTATACAGCCAATTTCTTTCTTGCTTGCTAACTTTTGCTGAAAAATCCTTGGTTTATGTCCTGAAAAAATCTCCCAGCTGCTGCTCTTCAGGTAGCTAATTCTTCTGTGATGCCTCCTTTCCAGTCTATAACAGCTTTGAGGTACTTGAACTGGTTGACCTGCTCCAGGATCTGTTCTCCTAGCTTAATCTGAAACCTTCTTTCCTCTTGTGATGTCACTATGGTTTTTGTTTTGGAGCTCCTGATGACCATCCATCTCATCTCCAGCTCTTCCTTCCAGACTTGCAGGTTGGGTTGAAGATGTGCCTCTGATTTAGCAATCAGGGCAACATTGTCAGCTAATGCTAGCACTGAAATACAGACCCTTCTCATCTTCCAGTACCCTGCTGAATACTTGTTGGTCCTTTCCTTACATGTTTTGGTGACATGGTCCATGAGAAGTTTGAAAAGGTGAGATGACAGGATATCACCTTGTCTGACACCAGTGGTGGTCCTGAACTCTTCTGACTTATGATTTACCACCCTCACTCATTAAAAAAAGGTTTTATTTTTAACAAAACTAAAATTTAGAGATATAAAAGGCTGAGCAACACATTTAACAATACAGGCTGGTAACCCAGTGTTGCGGACAATTATTAAGTGGGATAGAGTATCTCCACTAATGTTGCAAGGTTCTTTACTAAACTTTAATGTTGAGAAGGTGGTGTGAATCTTCCTGTGTTGTGTTAGTGAGTGGTCTGTAGTGCTTCTTGTTGTTTGATGATGGCTACTCTTGACTTGATGGTGTGTTAGGAGGTGTTCTGTGAAACTAGACATTGCCCGTGATATTACAAACTGCACACCACATCTGGGGCACCACACTTAGATGAAATATTCTTGGATGCCTGGCATAGACAACATTTACAATTTATTGACATAATACATGATTGTTGCACCCCCGTAACTTTTGAAGTGAAAACCCCGGGAGGTCATGGCCGTAAGTCTTGTGAAACGTCATGGGGCTTCACTGATAACGTATTGGTTTAGTTACTGATAGGGTGTCTATTGATTATCTGCTAACGTTGCTGCTGTGTTGTGGATCTGGTAATGTCTACATTTGATACATACATATACGCCACACAGGCAAACACTGTAGAAGTCTACTGGTAAGCGATGCACAAGTTCTCGATACAGATAGACCACGCCCACTCCGGGGCTATTTCTCAATACGTGTTAAGTTCCCTGTCACACTTATAATATTGAGTGCGTGTGTTGGTTTAGTCATTCACGCCACAGGTGCATACACACGAGTCATGAAGGGTTGTAAACGACTGGTAACATTTCATATGGGTTTATTCACGTCACAACACATTGATACGAAATAATAATAGAATACCGTTCACAGCACAACACAAGATATAAATTACCACATAAGTACTGCGCACTCGGCAGCTACAATGATATCATGATTCATGGCCTAAAGTACTCTTATTAAACTCAGCGCTATAAAGAATCCTCAATAACAATCCTCTCACAGGAGCTATCATGATTCATGGCCTAAAGTACTCTTATTAAACTCAGCGCTATAAAGAATCCTCAATAACAATCCTCTCACAGGAGCTATCATGATTCATGGCCTAAAGTACTCTTATTAAACTCAGCGTTCTAATGAATCCTCAATAACAATCCTCTCACAGGAGCTATCATGATTCATGGCCTAAAGTACTCTTATTAAACTCAGCGCTATAAAGAATCCTCAATAACAATCCTCTCACAGGAGCTATCATGGCCTTTAAAGACTGCACACTGCAGTTATAAACATTTCCACAATAATCAAAACTGCAGTTTCATACTACGCTGTACCCACAGCGAAAAATCCGTCGACATTTTAAATTCAGCACTGTACAGGCATTTCACACTTCCCAAAAAACCACTGTCTCCCTACCCGGTCAAAACGCCCGGAACACTCTCCCTAGATAACACACTCGTCCCGCTCAAAAGCAGTCACGAGACTTCCTCACGGTCAACACAACTCAGTCAATCAATCATCTGCTCCTAGCCGCGAGCTATTCTCACTCCGCTCAAAACATTACAGAATAAATATATCAGCGGTTTTCACGCTGTCTGTAATCTGTCTCTCGAAACTATCACGAGATACTCCCTAAATAATTCGATAGCTAACAAGCAACTAAGTGCTATAACTCAAAATCTATTTCAACTACTAACATACTCCAGTTTACTTCCCCTTACACTAAAACTGTTCGTTACAATGATACTTCATCATACGACACATTCCAAAACAGTTTATAAGATATACATATATGTTAGCGCTTCAGAAATCCTACTGGTGATTTCTAGGAAAATATGTAATGAATTTTGTGTGGATAGCACACGTAAGACTGTCATCTACTTGTAAATAATGGCTTGGCTACCTGAGCCTCTGTTCACGGGGGAATACACTCTCATCGTTAATAGGTCTGTCACCAGACATGTCCCATACAATAAGAACCCATGGTTTCTATGAAGATAATGTACTTCATTTATATTTAACTGTACTCTTAAGAACAAACATTTTGCAATCAGCCATCACTGGTTGAATTTTACAGCTCCTACCTTGAGCTTACATGTATTTATCAAACTCCAATAGAATTCTCACGTTGAGATATACATAATCAATAATTATTCCACATACATGAATAGAAGGGCATGAGCCCCACACACACACCTCCAGAGGGCAGAGTGCCTCTAGCTCGCTCAAAAGCAAAAAAAATAACACTGGCAGTCCTGTTGTTCTACCAACGTCGTCAAAATAAATTCACTATCGTTGTGAACAGTTTAACCCACGGATTCATAAGCCGCAATGGGAGCCGCGCTAGCGTAGTGGTTACCACACCGCTCTGGCGACCGGGTGATACTGGATCAAACCTGGGCGACGGCATTTGAGGATTTTTCGTCGACCGGGATTTGGACTGGATTAACTAGAGACCTGGCGAGAACATTTGAAGGAGTGTCGTCGACCAGGGATTGGCGGCTCCTGAGCCGACCCAGCTCTAATGGGTACCTCCGAAATCGGAGAGTATCTGCCTGAATGGCGAGGGACACCTGTCTCTGTACAAGAAAAAAAGGGATACTCACGTAAAATCAATGTCAGGTTAGACATTAACTCTTAGTATCCGGCAAGCCCCGTGAAGTGGCGCGGGTTTAGTACCAATTTTACGGCTCGCCAGTTCAAGTGGCGCGCGAAGGTAACGATAGCTAAACTAGCGCGTAAAAACGCGATTTTAGCTCCCGTATAGTAAGAGTTAATAATAACCTGAGATTTCGCCTCGAGTATTAGCGGGCGTACGGAAAAAAAAAAAAAAATGAGCCGCAATGACATGACTATTTATGAACACTACTATGAGCCCTTCTCATCTGTGTTAAAACATCAACCATCATCAATAACAATGGTATGTGGACACGTATTCATAGTTGAGAGGATGTTTCGAGGTGCAAAAACTTTGATATCAAATTAAAGAAAATATCCAAGCTTCTTCACACCCCAAAATAGTTCTCAACACCCAGAATGCAAAATGCTAAGGGAGGGCCATGTTTTGGTTTTGGAATATGCCCAAAATATCACCAGAAGTTGCCCAAAATATCACCCTAAGTAGCCCAAAAATCGCCCCACTTAAATTATGGAGTACAATTTATTGATCAGAAAAAATATTTTTTTTATACTTCAAACATAAACTTTGTTAAATACCTGCACATGTACATTCAATGCTCTAATCACCATCATCAGTTTGGTGTCAGACATCTGTTGATGGACCAGAACAAGATTTTCAGCTCATGAATATGCAGTAAGACAAGATGACCTTACAGTAGATTTTGCCTAGTGTCATCTGTCTCATTAACAATGATTTCTGTCTAAGCAGTTTTTCTTTAATTCCATAAACTGCCCAAATTTCTCCATTTTTTCCTCTGTGCAAATTTTTCTGATCTGACATTAGTATTTGGTCATCACTGTCCATGTAAAACTTCAGCAGCTTGTCTGTGTTTCCTTGTGTCATATGCTATGGTAGTTCCTACTGCATATTCTTCAGCAAGACAATGCTTAGGGACACCATGATAAAGCTTCTGCAATAACTCTACCTTCTGCACTATTGATAATGAGAAATGCTTTCTTTTCTTATTCCTACTGTTACCCACAGGAGTATCTGCAGCTCTTATTCACATTTTTACAATGAAATTAAACTCACAAAGTTTAAGTCATGAAATTAGCTCACAAATATCCACACTCAAAATGACAAAATAAGCTCAGAAATATTCACACATGGCTAAAAGTGGTGCCTAGACACAACTAAATAGTTGTGTTTGAAAATCTATATCACATTATAGCGCATTCATCAGCTTATACTGCGCTTACGCTTCAAGAGCACGAAATGTGATAAACTGAACATTGTGTGTGTGTTTGGTTCCCTGCAGATACCAGTTACAAATAATAATAATGTTTTTTTTAATTGGGGGGGGGGGAACTTAAATAGCCCAAACGTAAGCCAAAAGCTTTTCAGTTTTTAGACTATCTTTGTTTGTGGATGTTCAGATTATGGGTTACATGCCTGTATAAGAAATAATCAAGGGTAAAAAAATAAAAAAAAATATTGATCTTCAAATTATTTGAGTCAAAAGTGTATTTAGTATGATCTTTGGAACAGTATGTCACTGACCAACTATTTATAATTATACAATCATCCATATCAGCACCAGTGATCCACTGTGATCTTTTTAAAAATGGACTTGTTTGGTCAAAATTATTCCAAAAATTCATTATCATATAAATGAGATTTGAAAACAACATTGCTTTCAGACTGGAAGAAATGTGGAAGCTAATGTCACAAGTCTGTTTGCAGAAATAAAGCAGGAAACAGATGTTAAGGTATGTACACTCTTTGTAACATTGTTTGGAAGCTTTAATAATATTGTGGCTTTTAAGGATGTATGGTATACTGTTAATGCTCAAACATTTATATTGCAATGTGCCCAAAAGTCAGCCAAAAAACTTTTCAGTTTTCAATTTATCTTGGTTTGCGGATTTTTTGATTATGGGTTTCACACCTGTACAAGGTATAAGAATTAATCAGGGTTTAAAAAAAAAAAAATATTGATCTTCAAATTATTTGAGTCAAAAGTGTATTTAGTATGATCTTTGGAACAGTATGTCACTGACCAACTATTTATAATTATACAATCATCCATATCAGCACCAGTGATCTACTGTGATCTTTTTAAAAATGGACTTGTTTGGTCGAAATTATTCCAAAAATTCATTATCATATAAATGAGATTTGAAAACAACATTGCTTTCAGGCTGGAAGAAGTGTGGAAGCTAGTGTCACAAGTCTGTTTGCAGAAATAAAGCAGGAAACAGATGTTAAGGTATGTACACTCTTTGTAACGTTGTTTGGAAGCTTTAATAATATTGTGGCTTTTAAGGATGTATGGTATACTGTTAATGCTCAAACATTTATATTGCAATATGCCCAAAAGTCAGCCAAAAAACTTTTCAGTTTTCGGTCTATCTTGATTTGCAGATTTTTGGATTATGGGTTTCACACCACTATAAGAAATAATCAGGGTTAAAAAAAAAAATATTGATCTTTAAATTATTTGAGTCAAAAGTGTATTTAGTATGATCTTTGGCACAGTACGTCACTGACCAACTATTTATAATTATACAATCATCCATATCAGCACCAGTGATCCACTGCGATCTTTTTAAAAATGGACTTGTTTAGTCAAAATTATTCCAAAAATTCATTATCATATAAATGAGATTTGAAAACAACATTGCTTTCAGGCTGGAAGAAATGTGGAAGCTAATGTCACAAGTCTGTTTGCGGAAATAAAGCAGGAAACAGATGTTAAGGTATGTACACTTTTTGTAACATTGTTTGGAAGCTTTAATAATATTGTGGCTTTTAAGGATGTATGTTATACTGTTAATGCTCAGAGAAAAAAGATCTATATTGCAATATGCTGCACCCATAAAGAGTTGATTTTGGACAGTTTTAAGTGATCTTTTTCATAATTTATGGTGATCTATACTAGGTATTTGTTAATCTAAAATTCTAGCATAATTATATACAGTTAACTAAAGTTCATGACTTGTAAGAAACTCAGTGTTTACAAGGCACCAAAGAATATTAAAACAATTGACTCAAATGTAAATGTAGGTGAAAAGCAGGAATTGAGTTGTAGGTGTTTTTATTTTTATTTTACTGATCACATATTGAAGGTTAGGAGGTTTCACCAAATCCTAGAAAGTTAGTGGGCATTGGGGCAACTGCCTATATAAAACATCTTTAAAGCATTGTGACTTGACAAGAGGCAAGATTGAGGTGCTTTACCCTCTCCCCTCTCCACTGCTATTCAGGTTAGACTTGTCAGTCAAGGGTTAATGGAGATTCTTACCATATACCATAGTAATTTTAAGTATCAGTATGCTGTTGCAGGATGGAAAATTGTTTTTAAAAAAAATTTAGGGAATAAAATAGAATGTAAATGTATTAGGATTATATGAAATGTGATATACTAAAGCTGGTTAATTTTATTGTGACAATAAATAAACAAGAAAGAAGGATCAGTTAAATATCATATTAGTTAACTTAAATGGTTGATTGGTACTAATTTCATACAACTATACACACCACCAGTGGGTAATAAAGAAAATCATGTGCACATTCTATAATGAATGTGATGTGGCTATGCCCAGTGCAGATTTCATGAGACAGCTTTGCATTTGAAGCCTGTGGGAAAGTTAGTAATGAAAAAAGTGGAAGTAGTGACAAGGCAAAGACAAAAGTTAAAGATGTGGAAAACATGTAGTATGCAAGAACACACCAAATGATAACAGGAAACACAAGGTTTCTAACAATATGCAAAGTGTTGTGTAACCCTGACAGCTTATATTTTATGATTCTGTTAAGACAGGCTGACATACTGATTCACACAATATAGATTGAGGGAATAAATCAAGCCAGGACAATCCAAGGTTTAATTTGACATAATAAATCCAACAGAAAATATTTTCAGAGCATTTCAGGCATTACTTCTGACATCACATATCCAGTACCTTCTTTCATGACCCTAGTTACTTGTACTGCACATATTTCCATTATTGTGTCCGGTTTCATAAACAGCAGTTACATTGTTACAGACTGAAATTCTACTTATTATTCCACCGATAAATGAGAGGCCCAGCCTGCTTTGGGATTTCACAGTCTTGAACGTTATTAATAAAGTACGCATAAAACAGACATCTAGTCCTTCTATCGACTTGGCCAACTTTGAGTCTCCATCCGACATCCCACTTTTCGCTCTGACATCCTTCACAATGCTTTTTACTTCTTTTATAAAGCCTGCGCAACAATAATTTGAAGGAACCCTCTGTCAGAGAAACCTGATTTCTTCAATGATCATGCACTTACAACACAAGACACCTTTTGATAAGTGAAAACCCATTAAAAGACAATGCTTATAATCAAATCAGCTAACGAGCCTTGAAAACTACGCCGATATCAGAGATGCAGAAAGCTGCTAGATTACAGACATTGTCCTATAGAAGAGATACAAGAAGCATGATCCAGATGGAAAAGTACAACAGTATGCCAACGCACCCAATGAAGGCAAGACTAGATGATCTGGCATTGGGATGTCTAAAATGTAGCAGCTTTGTCCATCAGGGAAAAAGACTTAAAAGACAGCATCAAGAAGACCTATCCATGAAGACAACACCACTGAAGCCCACCCTGTACCACTGTAACAGGCCAGCAGTACCCTCCAAATTAATACATCAATCAGTGGTCTCACAATTGGATATCTTCTTCTTCTTTATTGGTCCTGAAAAGGACGCTGGTTGCTTTGTGTCCATTTACAGCAATGCTGCAATATTTGCACCTTTCAGTCGACACATCCGACTTCAGTATGACATTTTTTTATATGAGTATAATGATCTGCAAAAATTAACTGCAGCATTGGGTATGATCCAAGAAAGCTATCCTAAACAATCATGGATACATGCCTACATGGATGGATCAGCAACAAATGCCATTAAGAATGGAGGCCCCAATATTTTCATCTCATGTCCTGACAACCACTATGAGACTAGGCATATTCCCACTGGTAAATTCTGTTCAAACTATACAGCTGTAGCGTTCAAGCTCTAGAGCACACTGCAAAGATGATTTATAACACCAACTTTGACAGCCACCAGGTAGTCATCCTCACAGATGCACTGTCTGTACTGCAAGTTCTCAAGGGTGGTAAAATCCCGCATCTGAGAAATGAACTAAGCAAGGTAGCTGCCAAAAAGTGAACCATACTTCAGTGGGTGCCATCCCATAGTGGTGTACGTGGAAATGAAAAGGCAGATAAACTTGCCAAAAATGGAAGAGAATGTGAACAAGAAGATAATGTAATCACATACTTTGAGAAAAATTGAGCTATCCAGGCTATCAGAAGAGAACTGAATCAACCCATTGACAACTACCACACTCTTGACCGGCAGGGACAGATCACCATTTTTCGCCTCAGGACAGGGCATAACAAACTGAATAAACACATGTACAAGCTACGATTGTCTGCTTCACCACCATGCACATGTGGATTAAATGAACAAACTGCTGAGCATGTTCTACAGGATTGTCCTCTGTATGACCAGTTAAGAAAGATATACTGGCCCAATGACTCAACACTAAAATCAAAGCTGTATGGAGCTAATGAGGAACTTCAGACAATGGTCGAATTCATCATGAGAACTCATCTGATGGTGTAAACATCAAAGATGTGATTGCAAGAAGAAGACAAATAAATCAAGGGCCTAAAAAAATGTCAAGCTATATTTAGCTATAATTGAATTAGAAAATGAAATGAGTGAGAATCTTTCAACAAATTCAGATCAAGCCTTCCTGTCCTATGGTAAGTTAATATGAAACAAACATAAAGGTATGTTTTCAGGCACTCGTAAGAAATAAAGAAGTAGAACACTAGACAACAGAAAAACAACAGACATGAGTGGCTTACCCAGGGTTTGAACACTAGACCTTCCGTGCGACAACCCTGCCTAGCTATGCAAGGGAATCCACTATCCTCTCTGCCATCTACGCATCACCAAAAAATGATGCTTTGATGACAGGTCAATAGTGCAAACTGAAAGACATAACACCAGAAGTCCACCATGGGCAGCACGGCCTATTAATGACGCAATCACTTCTGTTGTTTCCCTATCAGACAGCATAGGCCAGTCCACACAAGACAAAGAGACCTTAATACTGTGTCTAGTACATGATAGTAGACTTAAAACAGTAAGTACAGGACAGAGGGTAGGTTTTTGGTATTGTATAAACATTTATACCATATAAGGAAGGGAAACCCGAGGCCTGTAAACGGTAAATTAATATGAAACAAACATAAAGGTATGTTTTCAGGCACTCGTAAGAAATAAAGAAGTAGAACACTAGACAACAGAAAAACAACAGACATGAGTGGCTTACCCAGGGTTTGAACACTAGACCTTCCTTGCGACAACCCCGCCTAGCTATGCAAGCAAATCACACTATCCTCTCTGCCATCTATGCATCACCAAAAAAATGATGCTTTGATGACAGGTCAATAGTGCAAACTGTGGTAAAGTGGGATGTTATAAATATTTATAGGGGACTTAGTGTACTGACTGAGATCAGCTGTGAAGGTATCTATATCTAATAAGAGTAGTGTATTATAGATAACCTTACTTGCTGCCACATATATATATATCTCAGTCAGAATTATTCTGGAATAATGTGATGACTACGTTATATGTCTAGGGTATGTGTATGATGAAGTGTAAGTCATAACAACAACAGACAGATAAACAATTTAATTTATTCCACCACACTTGACAACACTGTGACACTCACATACATATAACACTCTAAGAGGATATCTTAAAGGAGTCACTGATAACTTTTCAAATAACAATATGTATTCATAGCTGTCATGAATGTATATGTGTCCTGATTCAAATACAAAGGGAACCAGGAATCACAATCAATTTTAATTACAAGTTATATGTACAGAATTTATTAATATGATTATTATAGTGACATATATTATTAATGGTATCCTATGTGTGTCAGTTGTGTAGTGGTAATATGAGGTAATACTGGTTTTGTTTTGTTCAAGCTCTGTTGGTATTTGTCATCATGACTTCAATAGTTTGTTTCTATGGGAACTAGTATTGGAGATGTTCTCAGTTCCTGGTATTAAAACAATTTAATTCCCCTCTTAATTTTAGTTTATACTGTCATTTTAAGATGGGGGTACATAATGTTGAGCTCCATGGCCACACTCTCTTATCTTGCGTGATGACTGCAGTAAAAGACTCCTCTGCTCGTTAACTGTAATGAGTTCTGGAGCCACCCCACTGGTTGCTATATGGACCAAGGAGTATGCTGTCCACTTCTGGCTTCAGCAAAGCTCTGACCAGGTGCTGCTCAATAACTTTAAGACCACGGTCCCTGAAACAAGAAGGGTGTACCTTCTACGTCAGAACTAATTTACACTCTAGTTCTACACTGAGCACAATACATCACAAACATTGAGTTCAGAGCGTTAGGCCAACTGTCAGCTTCATCTGAAATACTTTATACCAGTATTTCCCTCCCTAATGGTTACTACGCCTCTGCAATTCCAGCATTATTTCTTTCTAGTTAATAATCTAGGTGTCAGTGTACTGTTTGGCCATTCCATGCAGTTTTACTTTCCTCCGACACCTTCTGTTCAGGCTGGAGCCTATAGGCTTTACATCATGTTCGCTACTGAACCACACATATATACAGACATAAATTATCAATTTACATTCAATTTTCATTAAAAGATATTGAATATTTCAAGCTTACCACAATTCATGGAAATAATAATAAACAGTTTCGTTGACTGGCAATGAATATAGCACAACTCCGATCTGCCGATGTCCCAGGCTTTATTTTATAAAAAATATACACTGGTGCTCAACGCACTGCTTCTTAGTAGGTTTATTACAAGATGTGGCAATGAACAGACGCTCTGAATTGTGTATATTCGCAGCTCTACCCAATGAAACCTGTCCACACATCTTTTCAAAAAAATACTCTTACTCCGTTTCCCCTAACAACAAAGAAGTAGTATTTATAGTCCGACCAATCGTGTTTAGTCTTTCATTTGTTGCGCTCCAATCACATAGGAGTTAACATGGTAGGCTATTTCCGTACGTAATGTTTTTTCAAACACGTTATAAAAAAATTTTATGAGCAGAAATGATTTCATGCTGTCAGGCACCCCCACTATTTTATTTTGGCCATAACTTGGTAATTCCTAGACTATTTGCGTAACGTTTTACATATTCTTTGTCAGCAAACCCTAAGGAACCCAAATATATATATTTAATAGAGCTAATATGCTGCGTTCAAAATATGCAATTTCTTCTACCTCCTGTTTCGAAGATGTGCTGTCTGGGTACTGTAATGTTTTCAAACGTAAACCCATCTATTGTCATCTTTCCTAATAAGCGTTTTTCAGGATTTTAAAACCTAACTCTGGGAAGGGTAGTGAATTTTATCACTGTCGATTTGAAATAAAGTTAGTGCATGTGGCCTTACACGCGTGATGGCAGCAATTGTGTATCGCGCGACGCGTGTTTAGTGTTGCACGTGTTCGGCTTTCTGCCTCTCCCTTCTCTCTATCCTTTAGTCCATCTGTCTTTAGTTACGCCGTGTATAAAATGGAATGAATGAAATATTAAAATTAGGTCATTGATCAGCTTGCGTATCTCAATGTTTTTCCAAGAAATACAGCACACGTTTCATTGAAGAAAGCGGGTAATAATACAGTAGGCTTTTACTATCAACGTGAAAGCGTTACAATTTGCAGACGAAGTAGAAAACAAGGGGGATTTCGAGTACAGTCATTGTGACAGCACTGTTCTTTACCATTCTTCTTTCCTTTTATTAAATTTATTTGTTAGGCTTTGCATTTACGTTTTAATTTATATATGGGGATTAGAATAATTCACGACATCTCCCCTCTTAAAACAGACATTATATGTCAGTCCTTTATTCTATATACACATAGAGAAATTTATTATTATTTCTGGGGTTTACGGTGATTCTCATCACACGGATGGCGGCTTAAAAAATCCGCTCCCAAATTTGTTTTTCCAGATATATACTCAATGCTAAAATTATAGGGAGCCAAAAGCAAGGACCATCGGAGTAACCTAGAGTTCTCATGCCTAGCCTGTGCTAGAAACGATAAAGGTTTGTGGTCCGTTTGCAACTTAAATGCCTTCCCATACAGATAAATATTGAATTTCTTTATTGCCCATATTACTGCAAGACATTCTTTTTCGCTAGTTGAGTAGTTGATTTCAGCTTTATTCAACTTTCTGCTAGCATATGCCACTGGGCTTAATTCCCCATCCAATGCATCTGATTTCTGTAGTAGAGTTGCACCTAACCCAATATTACTGGCATCCGTCCTTACTATGAATTCTTGACTTAAGTCAGGTAATTTCAAAATAGGTTTACTTGTGAGCTTTTCCTTCAATTCTTGGTAAGCCATTTCACATTGTGGTGTCCATGTAATGCGATCTGGATGTCCTTTACGTGTCAAATCAGTTAACGGTGCACATATGGAATTAAAGTTTTTGATATACTTCTGGTAGAAACCACATAATGAGACAAAGGATCTCACGTCCTTCTTGGTTTGTGGTCTCGGGGCTTTCTTTAGTTTCTCTAAATTCTTTGGGTCAGGGGTCATGTTTCCCTGATAAACTGTGTGTCCCAAAAATTCCAATTCTTTACATCCAACGCAACATTTGGTTGGTCGGGCTGTTAAATTTGCTTCCCTAAGTCGATCAAACAGCATGTTCAGAGAGTCAATGTGTTCCTCAAATGTTTCTGTTGCTATAAGGATATCATCCATGAAATTTGTTATACAGGGATTATTCAGAGGGTCCAATAATTTTCTCATCATTCTAGAGAAGACACTAGGCGCATTCTTCAATCCAAATGGCAATCTATTAAACTCATAGTGTCCTTCTGAGGTACTAAAAGCTAGGTATGGTCTAACCTCAGGCTTTACTGGAATCTGATAGTATCCTTTACTCAGATCCACTTTTGAGAAATATTTAGCTTTATTTAGTCTGGCAAACAGCTGATTTGTATCCGGCAATGGATCCACCTGTCCTTCTGTAATAGCATTCAGTCTCCTGTAATCTATACAGAGTCTATGTTCTCCAGAGGGCTTCCTTAAGAGTACAACACCGGAACTATACGAAGATTCACTGTGTGAAATAATTCCTTCCTTCAATAGATAGTCTATCTCTTCCTTCAAAGCTTTCTCCTTAGCAAACGGAATCGAATATGGTTTCATACAGACAGGTGTGGGGTCTATCAGTTTCATATCATATTCCAATAGGTTTGTATGCCCTGGTCGGTCTGTTAACACCTCTGCATGATTATTTAGAACCTGTTGCACTCTCTCTTTCTGAGTTTTCGTTAAATGTGTACTGATTTTCACCTGTGCTGCTGTCTCACAGGGGTGTAATGGATATTCAAATGATGAAAGTGGTTCCTTTTTCATCTCCATGGCGATGGACAAGGTCAACAAGTGTGTCTCTTCCTGATGTTCTCTTTCCAAATATTTCTTCAGGAGATTCACATGATAGATTTTTTCTTTCCCCTTCTTATCTATCTTATAATTTGTTCTAGACACCTTCTCTAGAACTGTATATGGACCCTGCCATCCAATTTGTAACTTATTCTGACTCCCGGGCAAAAGAAGCAGTACCTTCTCTCCCACAGCCAAATCTCTGTCTTTCGCCTTCCTGTTATAATAGGCAGCATGTTTCTTCCTGGCTTGTTTCAAATTTTCATTGGCAAGTTTCCAGCCAGTTTTTAAACGAGTGGTCAGCTCATTCACATATTGGTATGAAGATGTAATGTTTTCCTCTGCCTTTTCATCAGTCCACGTTCTTAACAAAGCTACATATGGACCTTTAATTGTGTGGACCTATTTGTCCATGCACCGGTATGGTCTCTTCCACTCGAAGCTTTATAGTGATGATTTTTCTTCCCAGAATTATCATTCACAAAACGACCGCTACCAATTTTTCTTTTGGGGCTTTCTCCCCACTTAAAATTCTTGATGAGAGATTTCCTCTCTACATCCTCTTCCTCAGTTTGTTTAAGTCCGATTGAGGGATTTTCGGCTTATCCTGGGGTAAGACATCTTTTTGCACTCTCCGCATAGTGGCCATTGTAAAACAGTTAAGTGAAGCTTGTCCGTGAAAAGGGGCTTCCCATTCCATTTGGTCCACTTTATCAAATTTATATCTTTTTTATTTTCAGGCCTAATTTTGCCCCGTGGCGTGTCCAGGTCCTGATCAATGTTCCCACTTGTGGGTGTTCCCTCATGTGCTATGCTACACCTTTCTACAAAATTCTCAATGTCCCATCTTGCTTTGGGCCAATAATAATTGTGAGCCACCTTTTGAATGATGGTACCTATCTTCTCATGGTCCCCATCTGGTTTCACATGTAGGCTCCTTATTAAGTCTGCCCTATATCTTTTAGGAAGTACCAGCTGTCCCTGACCTTTGGATCTAGCTCCAGTCTTCCTATACATCAACTTGTTTTTCATGTAAAAATCTCCCTTGCCTGGAGTTGTATGACAAGTTGACAATTTTCTGAAACAAGGCTTGAGTGTTTTATCCCCAGCCTGTGCCTTCCTCATCTCTTCTGGAGTGGTATCTAACATAATATCCTCCTCCTGTCTTGAGGTCGACCTGACCTGAAGGGTGGCCATATACACAGGTTTCCTTCTGCAACGGTCAGTGTCATGATTGTCCATCTGACAATTCTTACACCACCTTTTTCCTTGGTTGAAAGATTTTCTTTCATCATATTTCCTTTCATCGAATTGTGGGGTTTTATTTTTATTTTCATACCGTGGCCTATCAAACTGGTGCTTACCTTTGTTTTGATCCCTAGGATCAAATTTATTAAAGTTCTGTGGTGCCCTAAAGTTATCCACTTGTTTCTTTTTTATTACCTGTTACCTCTGCTTGAGCTGCTTGATACCTTTCAGCAACATTTAGCAACTCACCCAGCCTCTCTGCACCTTGTTCCATGAGAAACTTTCTCAGGTCTGGAGCCATGGACTCTCTTAATTGCTCTATAAGGACCATTTCCTTAAGATCTTGGGTTTTCCCCAGAGAAGTCCATTTCTCCAAGTATGTCTCTATTCGTGCAGAGAACTGGTGATAGGTTTCACCTGACAGTAGTTTAGCATTCCTAAATTTTTTCCTATAAAATTCTGCATTCTTTTCATATCTTAACAAAAGAGCCTGCTTTAGCATGTCATAATTTTCCTGATCACTTCTGCTCATTTTTGCAAAAACTTCATAAGCTGCCCCACGAAGTCCCTGAGATAACTTTAAGCTCCACCTTTCTCTCTCTAACCCATACGTGGTAGCTAATAGTTCATACCTATTTAGATAGCTCTCTATATCATCGTCTTTCTCAACAAAATGATCTAAATGAAAATTCATAGCTGAGGTTGAGGCTCCCTGGCTAGCAGTGGCATCAGAGGCAAAGGGACTGGCACCATTTTCAGGAGCATGGCCTTGAAACTCAAACTCCCTTAGTCGTAACTCATGTTCCCTTTGTAATCTCTTCTCCTCCTTTTCTGCTTCCCTCTCTGCAGCTAATCTCTTGTCTTCCCTTTCTGCAGCTAATTTTCTTTCTTCTGCTTCCAATGCTTTAGCCTCTTTGTCAGCCTCAATCTGCAACCTCTTAGCCTCAGCCTCAATCTGCAACCTCTTAGCCTCAGCCTCAATCTGCAACCTCTTAGCCTCAGCCTCAATCTGCAACCTCTTAGCCTCAGCCTCAATCTGCAACCTCTTAATCTCTTTTTCAGCTTCTATTCTTTTATCTTCGGCCAATCTTTCAGATTCTAATTTTCTTTTGGCCTCTTTTTCTAATCTTCTTTCTTCCCGTTCAATATATTTGTCACATTCAGCAGTGACATAAGAAATCATAATTTGCCCGTCCATTCCTAACTCTTTCGCAGTCTGTACAGCAGCAGATCGAAATTTTGCCAGGTCGGCCATTGTCTAACAGATAAATGTCTAAAATAATCAACTAAACAATTGTATCTATGACTAATTAACTTAGGACAACACAGGCACTGTGAGCTCAACCTTATTTATTTTCACCCAAGGATACCTTTTAATTCTTATTATTCCCTGAAGTGAGTTACCCCCAATATTTGTAATAGGGAAAGATTCAAAATCCCGAGGGCGAGACCCCAATATATGTGGTAAAGTGGGATGTTATAAATATTTATAGGGGACTTAGTGTACTGACTGAGATCAGCTGTGAAGGTATCTATATCTAATAAGAGTAGTGTATTATAGATAACCTTACTTGCTGCCACATATATATATATCTCAGTCAGAATTATTCTGGAATAGTGTGATGACTACGTTATATGTCTAGGGTATGTGTATGATGAAGTGTAAGTCATAACAACAACAGACAGATAAACAATTTAATTTATTCCACCACACTTGACAACACTGTGACACTCACATACATATAACACTCTAAGAGGATATCTTAAAGGAGTCACTGATAACTTTTCAAATAACAATATGTATTCAGTGCTGTCATGAATGTATATGTGTCCTGATTCAAATACAAAGGGAACCAGGAATCACAATCAATTTTAATTACAAGTTATATGTACAGAATTTATTAATATGATTATTGTAGTGACATATATTATTAATGGTATCCTATGTGTGTCAGTTGTGTAGTGGTAATATGAGGTAATACTGGTTTTGTTTTGTTCAAGCTCTGTTGGTATTTGTCATCATGACTTCAATAGTTTGTTTCTATGGGAACTAGTATTGGAGATGTTCTCAGTTCCTGGTATTAAAACAATTTAATTCCCCTCTTAATTTTAGTTTATAATGTCATTTTAAGATGGGGGTACATAATGTTGAGCTCCATGGCCACACTCTCTTATCTTGCGTGATGACTGCAGTAAAAGACTCCTCTGCTCGATTACTGTAATGAGTTCTGGAGCCACCCCACTGGTTGCTATATGGACCAAGGAGTATGCTGTCCACTTCTGGCTTCAGCAAAGCTCTGACCAGGTGCTGCTCAATAACTTTAAGACCACGGTCCCTGAAACAAGAAGGGTGTACCTTCTACGTCAGAACTAATTTACACTCTATTTCTACACTGAGCACAATACATCACAAACATTGAGTTCAGAGCGTTAGGCCAACTGTCAGCTTCATCTGAAATACTTTATACCAGTATTTCCCTCCCTAATGGTTACTACGCCTCTGCAATTCCAGCATTATTTCTTTCTAGTTAATAATCTAGGTGTCAGTGTACTGTTTGGCCATTCCATGCAGTTTTACTTTCCTCCGACACCTTCTGTTCAGGCTGGAGCCTATAGGCTTTACATCATGTTCGCTACTGAACCACACATATATACAGACATAAATTATCAATTTACATTCAATTTTCATTAAAAGATATTGAATATTTCAAGCTTACCACAATTCATGGAAATAATAATAAACAGTTTCGTTGACTGGCAATGAATATAGCACAACTCCGATCTGCCGATGTCCCAGGCTTTATTTTATAAAAAATATACACTGGTGCTCAACGCACTGCTTCTTAGTAGGTTTATTACAAGATGTGGCAATGAACAGACGCTCTGAATTGTGTATATTCGCAGCTCTACCCAAACACACCACGTCTACACATCTTTTCAAAAAAGTACCCCGTTCTCACGTTTCCCCTGACAACACAAGATAGTATTTATAGTCCGACCAATCGTGTTTAGTCTTTCATTTGTTGCGCTCCAATCACATAGGAGTTAACATGGTAGGCTATTTCCGTACGTAATGTTTTTTCAAACACGTTATAAAAAAATTTTATGAACAAATGATTTCATGCTGTCAGGCACCCCCACTATTTTATTTTGGCCATAACTTGGTAATTCCTAGACTATTTGCGTAACGTTTTACATATTCTTTGTCAGCAAACCCTAAGGAACCCAAATATATATATTTAATAGAGCTAATATGCTGCGTTCAAAATATGCAATTTCTTCTACCTCCTGTTTCGAAGATGTGCTGTCTGGGTACTGTAATGTTTTCAAACGTAAACCCATCTATTGTCATCTTTCCTAATAAGCGTTTTTCAGGATTTTAAAACCTAACTCTGGGAAGGGTAGTGAATTTTATCACTGTCGATTTGAAATAAAGTTAGTGCATGTGGCCTTACACGCGTGATGGCAGCAATTGTGTATCGCGCGACGCGTGTTTAGTGTTGCATGTGTTCGGCTTTATGCCTCTCCCTTCTCTCTATCCTTTAGTCCATCTGTCTTTAGTTACGCCGTGTATAAAATGGAATGAATGAAATATTAAAATTAGGTCATTGATCAGCTTGCGTATCTCAATGTTTTTCCAAGAAATACAGCACACATTTCATTGAAGAAAGCGGGTAATAATACAGTAGGCTTTTACTATCAACGTGAAAGCGTTACAATTTGCCGACGAAGTAGAAAACAAGGGGGATTTCGAGTACAGTCATTGTGACAGCACTGTTCTTTACCATTCTTCTTCCTTTTATTAAATTTATTTGTTAGGCTTTGCATTTACGTTTTAATTTATATATGGGGATTAGAATAATTCACGACACAAACCGAAAGACATAATACCGGAAGTCCACCATGGGCAGTACGGCCTATTAATGATGCAATCACTTCTGCTGTTTCCCTATCAGACAGCATAGGTTAGTCCACACAAGACAAAGAGACCTTAATACTGTGTCTAGTACATGATAGTAAACTTAGAACAGTAAGTACAGGACAGAGGGTAAGTTTTTGGTATTGTATAAACATTTATAACATATAAGGAAGGGAAACCCGAGGCCTGTAAACGGTAAGTTTATATGAAACAAACATAAAGGTATGTTTTCAGGCACTCGTAAGAAATAAAGAAGTAGAACACTAGACAACAGAAAAACAACAGACATGAGTGGCTTACCCAGGAGTTGAACACTGGACCTTCCGTGCGACAACCCCGTCTAGCTATGCAAGCGAATCACACTATCCTCTTCACCTTCCTGATATGTTATAAATGTTTATACAATACCAAAATCCTACCCTCTGTCCTGTACTTACTGTTCTAAGTCTACTATCATGTACTAGACACAGTATTAAGGTCTCTTTGTCTTGTGTGGACTGGCCTATGCTGTCTGATAGGAAAACAACAGAAGTGATTGTGTTATTAATAGGCCGTACTGCCCATGGTGGACTTCCGATGTTATGTCTTTTGGTTCGCACTATTGACCTGCCATCAAAGCATCATTTTTTGGTGATGCGTAGATGGCAGAGAGGATAGTATGATTCGCTTGCATAGCTAGGCGGGGTTGTTGCACTGAAGGTCCAGTGCTCAATTCCTGGGTAAGCCACTCATGTCTGTTGTTTTTCTGTTGTCTAGTGTTCTACTTCTTTATTTCTTACGAGTGCCTGAAAACATACCTTTATGTTTGTTTCATATTAACCTTTAGCACGCTTCCGGCGAGACATCTCGCCGAAGGTAACCTATGTTCTGCCAGCTGGAGGCGATATGTTACGCCTTGCGGCTATCATCGTTTCTAGCACATGACTTGTGTACACGTGATTTTCAGCCCCGGATGTTAAGTTGTAACTTTAATTGCAAGAGAGTTAGCTTCCGTTTCCGATCTTAAAAAAGTGATGGGTGTATCCGCGTTTATTTTTTGTAAATTTTTTAAATCGAAATGAATCGGCATCAGACGCGCGGCCATTTCGCTCTAATTTTATTGCATTCTGACGCCATGCGGTGGGGATGAAATTTTTGTCTTTATAAGCGCTGAAATCGGTTCTCAGAATATGTTTGATGGCTGAGATGGAAACGAAAGTAAAATGGCCTTTCAAGTATGTATAATTTTCGGGGTTAGGATTAGGAATATCGGAAAAATATAGGATTACGGCCGAATGTCACGGCTGGCTAGGGAGTTTGTTGCTTTGCTACTGACGATGGGTGTAACGAAAAGATCGTCATTTGATTTGTATTGCTCTATTGGTCAAATGACTTTCATTGAGATGCAAGGGATATGGACGCTTCGTTCGTTGGTCATTTTTTTAATTTTTTTTTTTAATTTTAAAATTAAAAAAAATTTTTTTTTTAATTTTTTTTAAATTTTTTTCGTTTTTTTCATCTTTCCTTTCCTCTCTTCCTATCACATCTAACATGTACACAAACAAATTTTATATCATCAGATTCACCATTCATTTATTTACATAAATTCCAAAAATGATAGCAATTGACCAAGAAACACAAAAACTATAGACATTACAAGTCGCCCACTATAAAAACGGGGGGTTGTGAAAAAGAATGCAGCTGTAGGGCAAGTTTTCTGAAATTTTATGCAGCGTGCTAAAGGTTAATTTACCGTTTACAGGCTTGGGTTTCCCTTCCTTCCTGTCCTATGCCATCTGTTCAGTTGTTTTTCCATGTCTTTGCATACATGTCATGTCTGTCTCCATTTCCCTTCTCCATTTTTTTCCCCTCTACCTCTCTTATGTCCTAAACATAGCACCATTTTTCCAGTGTTGTTTTTTCTGTTTTTCTCTTCCTTGCCAGCTTGTTACATTTCAATTACTTAAGACATTCAATGTGATTATTTACATCAACTGTGAAGACAAACCTTGGCAATGGCTAAACAAAATTCTGACCTCAGTGATGCTAGACCATGTAAAAGAAGCTTTAAATAAACAAACTAATGGAAGAACAAACACATTTTGAACAGCAAAATCATAAGCAGATCAGGTAGCAAGACTCAGAATCATCAATGTCAGTCACTTTTATACATCAACTTTGTGGACACTGAGAATTTATTTCCAGGTTTTTACAGAAGTCTTTGTTGTGTATACAAACATATGTCAAACACTTCAGTTTGTTGTTAGTCTCAAAATTGAACCTTGTGATAACAGTATCGATTGGTAGTGATTGTAAAATACCCTTCACATAACCTATGATTTTGTATTGCATGTCATCCAGGAGTGTTATTGGAATGGCTTCTCTAAAGATTCAGACAATAATTCCCAGACAGTTGCAGGCATTAGCAGGAAGAGATTAGGAGAGCATAAAGTAAAACAGTCAGATATATGGAGAAATGAAGGTACACATGTAAATAAGCTTCTTTTTTAAGCAATGGAGCATCTCAGTTGAGGCTGAATGCTGGTGCATATAATGTAGGCTCGTGTGCTGTTTTTATTGTGTTACTTCAAGATGTTTGCCACCCCATGGATCTTCTGGATCATTCTGTAACACTGTTTTCTTCTATAGCTAATTTATTGGAGGAGGGTTTAAAAAGTAGTCATGGTGAAATCAAGCATTAAGAGATCTTAAAGCTTAAACTACCACATACAAAATATTGATACTGACATCTTTGATACACTTGTCTGTAATCTAGCATGACCTGTAGTTAAAGAGAGAATAGTAGCACATTCAATAAGACACATGCTACCAGTCTAGCTGTTGTCTGGAGACATGGTCTGTGGAAAGGGGTAGCTAAGTGCAGAACCTGTTTTACAACTATCAGTAAAAGAGTGTTTCTTACATTTATTTCCTCATGAATGAAGGATTGTGCCTTCTATGCTTCTTAAGAAGCATGGGACAATCACAGCATTTGTGGTGATGAATTCTCAAGTGGGCTGTTTTACATGATAAGATTGTAAGCCCTTAGTCACATCTGAAGCTGTGCCATTTTTGAACCAGTTGTCCTCATCTTTAGTCTTCTTATAGAACCCCTGAAACTACATAGATTTTTACCCATAGTGACAGGTTACAATGGAAGATGGACTGATAGAATAAGTGAACATAGGAATAAGTACCAAAACTGCACAAGATGATCTCACTGAAGGTTGGCTCAAGTAAAAACTGCAGAAAATGTTAAATATAAGTTTTACAGGAAGAAAAGAACAGAGTGAGAATCACTGGCATATTTATAGGGATACTGGAAATTAACTGTCTCTTAACAGGTTGAGAATCCTCTGAGTAGTGTAAGAGCTAATAGGTATCCAGGCCACTGTTTCTTATGGTACTTAATTATTGGAAAGAACCCCTGTTTATTAAATACAAACATGTATTAGACATCACAGTAACATCAAAGAAAAGTCAATAACACTAATCTTAATTTTAGAAAAAAAATTACAATGAACCTTTATTGATGAAAACAAAATGTCATTTGTATACAGTTCAATCTTGTCTACACAGTTACTGAAAGTTCATCGTTAGGACTTTTAAGTAATTGATTTAAGTTCATTGGTCTACAAAGTTATTGATTTTTTATCATTAGGACTTTTATGAAGTTGTTAGTTCATGGTGGTTTTACCTACAGTAGCTAGATTCCAGACTGCAATCACAGTCACTCCTGATTTATCCAGGTGTGGGAAAAGGTTGTGGGGTGTGAATAGAACTATCTCAGGGTTCCAAAGCTTTCTTTCCCTGATCTGAGTTTCTTTGTCATCGATGAAAATGGAAGCTCTTTGTGTAGACTACCCTAAAGAATCACTTGGTTGTACTTTGTTGCTAACAAAACAAGATTTTGGCAAAGGTAAGCCTTTGCAACTACCACTGCTAGGTCTACAAAATGAGTTCTCTTGTGACCAAAGTTTGTGATTGCAGTGTCTGTGCCTAGTGAGCTCTAGGGTTAAATGCAAAAAATCTCATTTTCAGCTGACAGATGTATGGGACCACAAACCATCTTTCCTAAACAATTGCTCATCTGAAATTAATGAAATCCTGAACACTCTTCCCTTGAAAGAGTGTCAGGGAAATACATTTTCTTTACCATGGTTTAAGAGCATGAAACCTAATTATAATCACTACTACTGCGAAGTAGCCACCATATCAGTTACATCCCATTTATGTTTGCTGCCCAGCAACTATCTGTTCTATTCAAGCCAGGTCAACTACTTTTGCTGTGGCGGAAATATCCACTGATTTTGTAATAGAAAAGAGGGAAGTTTAAACTACTGTATGTGAATAAATCTTTATTCATTGGGCTAAAAGAATTTTACAGATTTCATACAAAGTACCATCCATGCGTAGATTTTCATTGTTTTATAATAGTTAAACAGCGTCAAATTATCCTTTAATTTGTGATAGAGGTAATTTATTTATTTATTTTCTGGAAACTTGTTTTAAGGAGTTCTTTCTTTGATCCTTAGCCGCCGACCGTCAAAGCAGTCAGTGCCCATTACGCCTGGTGGCGTCTTGTAGGGCAACAACAAATTGATTTCACTTTGCTCGGTCGGCGGCCATCCTTCGTACAGTGCCCCAACTCTGGTTCACCCTTTGCATCTCAGCTTCCACAGTCCTCCGCCAAGTTGTTTTTGGTCTGCCTCTCTTTCATTTTCCTTCAGGGGTCCATGGCATAGCTGTTCTTGTGATGGCATTGGGGTCTCTTCTGAGGACATGGCCAACCCAGCCCCAGCGTCTGCCAGCTATGATGGTGTGCATGTCCTCTTGCTTGCTCCGAGTAAGCAGATCTTGGTTGGTGATCACACTCGGCCAAAAGATTCGGAGAAGTTTTCCCAGGCATGTCGTGTGAAAAGAGGACAATTTCGACACCTCCCTCTCCGCAACTCTCCAGCCCTCCGCGCCACAGAGAAGCACAGAAAGCACACAGCTCTGATATAATCCTAACTTTGTGCTTGTGCTGTACTGAGAGGACTTCCAGATGTTGTTTAGACTAAAAAAAGGCTGTTCTTGCTTTGTTCATTCTGTTGTTGATGTCTTTGCCCGCTCCGCCGTCTGGTGTCACCATGCATCCTAGGCATGTGAAGGCACCCGTCTGCCCCAGCCGCCGACTCCCTACTGACATGGGCCCAGGGCTGCTCACAGCGAGCGTCATGACCTCTGTCTTCTCTAGGTTGATGTTCAAGCCCACCTGCTGGCCATACCCACCAAGTCTATCCGTTTTTTCCTGGATGTGTTGATGTGAATGTGCTAACAGTGCAATGTCATCTGCATATTCCAGATCTTCCAATGTAGAAAATGTAGTCCATCCCATTCCTCTTGGATTGCCCTCTGTTGTCTGGCGCATCACCCAGTCTATGACTGTCAAAAATAGAGTGGTTGATAAGGGGCATCCTTGCCGCACTCCCATCCTCACTTCAAAGGCCAGGCCGCTCTGCCCAATGCTGCATGCAAAGTTGGCACAAAGGCTTTCCATGATTGACACCACGCAGCCCGGAACTCCACAAGCCCTCAGCATCTTCCATAAACTGTCTCCATGTATACTGTCAAAATCCCTTCCAAAATCAACGAAATCAATGTACAACTGTCTTTGCCACCCCAAGCACTGCTCTATAATGTTCCTGAGGGTAAATATATGATCCACACATCCCCCGCTCCCTCCAAATCACGCCCGTCCCCTCCCCCCCAGTCCACTGCCCCCAAGACCCTCTGCACAACCATCCTGCCCAGCATTTTGCTGGGAACCGAGAGAAGAGCCACTCCTCTCCAACCATTGCAGTCCACAAGATCTCTCCCCCCCCCCCCCCCCCCCGGGCAGTCCGACAACCATTCCCCCTCTCCACTCTGTCGGTGTTGTCCCTGTTTTTTAGACTTGTGCAAATAGTGGTTCTAATAGTTCTGCTGCTAGCTCAGGGTCTGTCTTAAATAGCTCTGCATTTAAGTTTTCATGGCGAGGAGCTTTTCCGTTCTTTAACCATTTGATTGCTGTGATGATTTCTTCTTTTCGCGGGATGTCTGTATTAACATGCAAAGTACCATCCATGCGTAGATTTTCATTCTTTTTTAATAGTTAAACAGCATCAAATTATCCTTTAATTTGTGATAGAGGTGGTTTATTTATTTATTTTCTGAAAACTTGTTAAGGAGTAACTAAACATTATCTCCCCTTAATTTTATCTGCGCAGCATGCCTCGTTAAATTAGGGAAGTCAATTTTATGAGCTTGGCATAACAAGTACAGAAAGGCTTTGTCATACTTCATGAGAGAAAACATTGCTTAGTCACCAGATGTTTGTATTTATAAAGTGTTTTGTATTTATTTTTTTATGTGACAGTAGATCATGATTGAGATTGTCATACTTGAATAGGTAGATAGAATATTGTTTAGTCATCAGATATGAGTATTTTTAGTCTCTCCTGCTCACTCTCCTTTACTCTTCTTCTTCTTTGATCCATATCCTCCAACTGTCAAAGCAGTCAGTGGCCGTCATGCCTGGTGGCATCTTGTAGGGCAGCAACAAATTGATTCCACTTTGTTCAGTTGTTGGCCATCCTTCGTACAGTGCCCCATTTCTGGTTCATTCTTTGCACCTCGGCTTCCACAGTTCTCCTTCAAGTTGTTTTTGGTTGGCCTCTCTTTTACTTTCCTTCGGTGATCCATAGCATAGCTGTTCTTGTAATGGTATCAGGATCCCATCTGAGGAAGTGGCCAACCCAACTTCAGCGTTTGCCAGCTATGATGGTGTGCATGTCCTCCTGAGAATCATAAAGTGTTATATATATTCTGCATTTCTGTATGGTGCAGAAACATGGATGATGAATAAGCATTTGGAAGAAAGAATTGAGGCTCTTGAAATGTGGATATATAGAAGAATGGGGTGTATCTCATGGAAAGAGATGAAAACAAATAAGGAGGTCCTAGAAAATCTAGGTATGAAAAGAGAACTAATGAGAGAGGTCAAAGTTCGACAGCTAAAATACTTTGGCCACATAAAAAGGCATAAGACCTTGCAGAAGACCATAACAGAAGGGAGAGTTGAAGGCAAACGTGCAAGGGGAAGACAGCGCTATAAGTGGGAAGATAACATCAAGAGATGGACGGGAAAGAGTCTATCAGAGTGTACCACCAAGACAAGAGCCAGAAGACGTTGGAGATCCATTACAGCCAACCTTCGTTGTGGAGATGGCAACTGATGATGATGATGATGATGTCCTCCTGGCTACTCCGAATAAGTAGTTCTTGGTTGCTGATGAGATTCGACTAAAAGATCCTGTACTCTGTTGTTTATTGCATGTAGGTCGCGCACGTGTTTGGAAAAAAATGACACTGAATACCAGTATTAAACTCTTGTGTATTGCAAGCAGTAAGTCACAATCAATTTCATAATGATTATAAGCAACATGGTTTAATCAGGTTAAAAAATTGTTCATTTCAGCGCTTGAATAAAAAAATAATGCTATCATTATGAGCGAAGAAGAAAACAAAAGTAGGTACAGAATACAGAATCTGTTTATATTTCCCAAACAGAATGTATTAAATAACACTGAACAAATTAGGTCAGAACTCATGATGGCATTGAAATAAACATGCCCAGGTAGCATTTACACATTCAACAATTTCCATGATTGAAAGATTGGCAGGTGGTATTTGAAACATAATTGTGCATCTGAAATTGTAAATAGAAACTTGTGTGTTGTGAATTTCCCCATCTTTAATGTGCATATCCCCTTTAGATAACAACAGTGCATAAATGGTAGAGTATGTGACCTAAATGTTAGGACTAAGACTGATAATGACATTACATGTAGTGTGTTCATGTATATACCATTGTATAGATTAGAATTGTCATTATTTTGTATGTTATATGATCACCAAAAATATGTCATTATCATGTTTAAAAAAATTATATTACCAAATCTGCTTTACCAAACAACAGTTTTAACATTACTACTAGCTTTATTTCTCAACTGTAATTCATTCTCATGAATAACTATTAGTTTAAGTAGTAGAAAATAGCCATAAGTAATTATTTCTCGACTCATTTTTCAGTAATTCATTTTTGAAGAATGCTGCACATAAAATACTGTTATTTCCATGTTCTATGACATGTCTACTTTAGATATATCTACAGTGTGAATACAGTGTTGCTGTGTAGTAGTAATATTTACTCATGCACGTTGTACAAAAAAAAATTGTAGAAATATAAGCATAATGTCTTGCCAGTTTATCATTCTATAATTCATACCTTAGATACATGTACATTTGAACAAAATCTTCCTTGATAATGTCTCAGTAGTAATTTATGCCCATGCATGCTATATAGTGAAATTACAGGTTCATGCCCTTTTATCTGAACACCCACCTGCATGGAGGCATAGCTGGTGTCATTCTTATATGACCACCAGTTATGCACAATGCTATAATATACATACAAATGTGGAAGTGAACCTCTGTCTGTGAGGCAAGTTACATCCTCATTGACTCCTTAAATCATCCACACACTTTCAGGTATTCTCCCTGTGGTGAAACTTGTTGAGGACCCAGCATTGCATATGACATTTTGGAACGGAAATAGCAACACAAAAATTTAAAATTTACAAAAGATATAAAGTAACAGGTAATACATCCATCTTTACAGCAGAATTAGTGGAAATCTTAAAAGCTTTAGAAATAGTTGCAGTTATTTGGTGTCTATGTATAAAGTTGCAGGCATCACTGAAATTGGGCAAAACTCATTTTATCCAAAAAAAAGTTTGAATTTTACTGACACAGTACTGTTACTCCACGGTAGCATAGTGGTTAGTGCACGGGCTTCTTAGCTCAGTGGTCTATGGTTTGATCCATAGATGAGGTGGTATTTTTTTAGGCCGCAATGGACCCTGGGTCGACCCAACCCCATATGGGTACCAGAGCAACTCTGGGAAAGTTAAGGTGGCTGGCGTGATCCTGACCACATCACCCCTAGTGTGCCGATGGTCAAGAAAATATGGGCCTAACACCATATTCCCAATATGCCTCAATGGGCATGTAACGGGATTCTTTACTCCCTACTGTTACTCCACAGATCTATCAGGTAATGTCATGAGGTTCTTTTCTTGCAAAAAAAGTTTTAATCGTGACAGAAAAAAAATAATTATTAACAATATAATATTTGTAATCATTTCAGGACTGTTTGGAGGGAAGCGATTCAGAAATAAATTGTTATTACTCATTTCTTACATCCATGGGAAGTAATCAAACAATAAAAATATTAATGAATATATGCTATTAGCGACCACATTAAAAAAAAAAACATTTTGCAACACCATTTAAAATTATTAAATGTATACTATTAGTTTCATAGTATGCAATACACCATGAACTATTAACATATCAGACAGAAAGAAATATTTCTTAAATAATCGTATAGTTCCATAACTTTTAAATCATACCTAATACGACTCTACAAAACATACAGAATTAAAATTTGTTATGCATGCCATAGTTATCTGAAGTTTTTACTATTATGTTTTATTCAATGAATTTCAGGTGACCATTCCTGTAGCCAGCAATCTCGCCTATACTCTAGTGTTGACATTCCAGATTTGAAAATTATGTACAGTTTCATAAAGAGTGAACCAGTGCAAAATGCTGCATTCAATCAAGTGTTGCCAGAATTCACAGAAAAAATTGTGAGTGAAATAAAAGCTGATGTAAGTACGGCAGCTGCAACACTAAATACAGACAATAACATTGAATCAAGATTAAAAGAGGTACAATCACTGAATGTCACAGATTCTGAGATAATGACTGTAGACATGAATCCGACTCCTGAGATTTATACTGCAGTCTTACAAAATGAAAACTGCAGCAGGAAATCAACAATAGTCTATGATGATTGTACTCTCAACAGTGGAAATAGAGACGGTTTTATATTGTGTGGCAGTGTACAATCAGATGAAATAATAATAGGTACAAAAGAGCAACCTTTCAGCTGTCATATTTGTGGAGTACAGGTTAGCAAGAAAGGTGACTATAATGAACATGAACTTTCACATATAAGAGAAAAGTGTTATATAAGTAATGTTGGTAATGTAGAATTAACTACAAAATCCAGTCTATGTCAACAAGAAAGAATACAAAAAGCACAGAAGCATTCTAAATATGATCTTATTGGTATGGAGGCTGCTCATTTAGGTTATCTAAAGGCACATGTAATGCAGCATAAAGAAGAACTGCCTAACAAGTGTGATGGTCTTAGTAGGTTTTCTAGGACTGATTATCCAATGAAACTCATAATGCAGCATAATAGTGAGACACATTACAAATATGATGACAGTGCAGCAGAATTTTGTCAAAGTGATCACAAGGTGACAAATACAGATTGGGCATCTTACATGTGTGATGAACTTACAGGACAAAAACTTCATTTAAAATGGTACAAAAGTCAACCAACCGAAGAAAATACTTATAATTGTGATGTTTGTGGAGCAGAATTTTCTCATAGTGGTGTTTTAAAAAGTCACAAAAGGACACACATTTATAAGAAACCTTACAAGTGTGATGTTAGTGAAGCAGAATTTTCTCAAAATGATCATTTAAAGAGTCACCAAAGGACACACACAGGAGAGAAACCTTATAAGTGTGATGTTTGTGGAGCAGAATTTTCTCAGAATGGTAATCTAAATAGTCACAAAATGATACACACAGGAGAGAAACCTTATAAGTGTGATGTTTGTGGAGCAGAATTTTCTCAGAGTGGTCATCTAAAGAGTCACAAAAGGACACACACAGGAGAGAAACCTTATAAGTGTGATGTTTGTGGAGCAGATTTTTCTCAGAATGGTAGTCTAAATAGTCACAAAATGATACACACAGGAGAGAAACCTTATAAGTGTGATGTTTGTGGAGCAGAATTTTCTCAGAGTGGTCATCTAAAGAGTCACAAAAGGACACACACAGGAGAGAAACCTTATAAGTGTGATGTTTGTGGAGCAGATTTTTCTCAGATTGGTGCTTTAAAGAGACACAAAAGGACACACACTGGAGAGAAACCTTATAAGTGTGATGTTTGTGGAGCAGAATTTTCTGAGAATGGTGCTTTAAAGAGTCACAAAAGGACACACACTGGAGAGAAACGTTATAAGTGTGATGTTTGTGGAGCAGAATTTTCTCAGATTGGTAATTTAAAGAGACACAAAAGGACACACACTGGAGAGAAACCTTATAAGTGTGATGTTTGTGGAGCAGAATTTGCTCGTAGTTGTGATTTAAAGAGACACAAAAGGACACACACAGGAGAGAAACCTTATAAGTGTGATGTTTGTGGAGCAGAATTTTCTCGAAATAGTCATTTAAAGAAACACAAAAGGACACACACAGGAGAGAAACCTTATAAGTGTGATGTTTGTGGAGCAGAATTTTCTCATAGTGGTGCTTTAAAGAGTCACAAAAGGATACACACAGGAGAGAAACCTTATAAGTGTGATGTTTGTGGAGCAGAATTTTCTCATAGTGGTGCTTTAAAGAGTCACAAAAGGATACACACAGGAGAGAAACCTTATAAGTGTGATGTTTGTGGAGCAGAATTTTCTCATAGTGGTGCTTTAAAGAGTCACAAAAGGATACACACAGGAGAGAAACCTTATAAGTGTGATGTTTGTGGAGCAAAATTTTCTGAGAATGGTGCTTTAAAGAGTCACAAAAGGATACACACAGGAGAGAAACCTTATAAGTGTGATGTTTGTGGAGCAGAATTTTCTCGTAGTGGTGCTTTAAAGAGTCACAAAAGGACACACACTGGAGAGAAACCTTATAAGTGTGATGTTTGTGGAGCAGAATTTTCTCGTAGTGGTGCTTTAAAGAGTCACAAAAGGACACACACAGGAGAGAAACCTTATAAGTGTGGGATGTTTGTGAAAAAGGAGGAGGGCAGCAGCCCCTCCACCATACAAAGGCCCAACAGGCCTATCACATGTTTGCTTTAAACCATGATTACATGAACTACAAGATAGAACTGGACTGATTCTCAAGGCAACAAACTGGAACGGACAATGACTTACGGAAATTGGAACACAAGAAGTATAAATGGGAAAGAAGAGGAGCTGGTGGAAGAGATGAGGAAAGCAAAACTAGAAATCCTGGCTATAATGGAAACAAAGAAAAAGGGACAAGGATTCATGGATCTTGATGGCAACACGCTGCTCTACAGTGGTGTACCCACATCTGAAAGAGCTAAAGGGGGCATTGGTTGCATTGTAGCAAAAAACCCAAAAATAGAATCAAGGGATGGAATTTTGGTTATAGTGTATGCTCCAAATGAGGATGAGACAGCAGAGATCAAGGAGTAATTCTTCAAGCTGCTTCAAAGGACAGTGGATGACTGCCTAGATGAAATTGTCATGCTCGGAGATTTCAATGCCAGAGTTGGAAATGACCATGCTAGATGGGGTGGAGTTAGCGGAAGATATGGAGAAGATACTCTCAATGACAATGGAAAGCAACTCCTTAGATTCTGCAGTGAGCAGAATCTGATCATTACAAACACAAAGTTCCCCCATAAGCACATACATGCAAATATTAGATGTGAGCCAACAAGGAATGAGAAGTCAGTGATCGACTATGTCATAGTTAGGAGGAGCTCATTCAAGTATGTCCGGAATGCTAGAGTCTGGAGGGGGCCAGAGATTGGAAGTGATCACTACCTGCTTACAATCAAAAGAATAACTGAAAGAGTTTCTCAGCCTAGGAACTGCCCAGCATCATGCAAGAAACTAAGTAAATGAATGGGAGAAATGAGCATTAAGACCTACAAGCTGAGAGAGCCAGAAATTAGGACCAGATATCAGGGCTTATTGCTACAGTGGTGAGAAACACAGAACAACCTGATGACTTGGAAACCCTCTGGATTAAATTCAAGGGCATCATAAAGACACCTGCTGCAGAAGCATGTGGTGGTCCGACTTGAAAACAAGAGAAAGAGGACACGTTGGTCGACAGAGGAAGTCAAAGAGAAAACAAGAGAGAAGAAAAAGATACTGTCAAAAGCCTTTTCAAAATCAACGAAATTAATGTACAGCTGTCTTTGCCATTCTGAGCACTGCTCTTTAATGTTCCTGAGAGTAAGTATATGATCTACACATCTTCTGTTCTTTCTAAATCCTGCTTGTTCTTTCCTCAGTTTGTGGTCTACTGACTTTGAAATTCTCTGTATAATTATCCTACCTAGTATTTTGCTGGGAACTGAGAGAAGAGTGATTCCTCTCCAATTATTGCAGACTGCAAGATCTCCCTTCTTGGGCAATTTGACAATTATTCCTTTCTTCCACTCCATTGGTGTTGTCTTTATTTTCCAGACTTGTGCAAATAGTGGTTCTAATAGTTCTTCTGCTAGCTCAGGGTCTGTCTTAAATAGCTCTGCATTTAAGTTATCATGGCAAGGAGCTTTTCCATTCTTTAACCCTTTGATTGCTGTGATGATTTCTTCTTTTTGTGGAATGTCTGTATTTACTTCTAGATCATTTTCAGCCTCAGGAACATTCAATTGCGTCACTGGTGGTTCCTTGTTCAGAGTTTCTCTGAAATGCTCTGCCCATCTTTTTTCCTGTCCCTCTGATGTCGTGATGAGATTTCCTTGCTTATCTCTTACTAATGTAATATTGTTTGCAAAAAAATTCACTAAATCTTTTGGCCGAATACCATCACAAACCAAGATCTGCTTACTTGGAGCAAGCAAGAGGACATGCACACCATCATAGCTGGCAGACGCTGGAGCTGGGTTGGCCATGTCCTTAGAAGAGACCCCGATGCCATCACAAGAACAGCTATGCTTTGGACCCCTGAAGGAAAATGAAAGAGAGCCCGACCAAAAAAAAAATTGGCGGAGGACTGTGGAGGCTGAGATGCAAAAAATGAACCAGAGTTGGGGCACTGTATGAAGGATGGCCGCGGATCGAGCAAAGTGGAATCAATTTGTTGTTGCCCTACAAGACGCCAATAGGCGTGATGACCACTGACTGCTTTGATGGTCGGCGGCTAAGGATCAAAGAAGAAAGAAGATTGACAAGTCAATTGTGGCAGTACATAACAGTCAATTATTGCAGTACTTGTTATTTATAATGAAAGTCACTAATTACAACATTTCTGTTAAGTCCAGATGGTCCTCAGTAATATATCTTATGTAGCACTTCATAACCTTTTAGTCTTAGTCCCACACCCCTTTACAGTATCTTAAGTAGCCTCACTCCCCTTTACAGTATCTTAAGTAGCCCCACACCCCTTTACAGTATTTTAAGTAGCCCCACTCCCCTTTACAGCATAGTAAGAGCCTCTCACATCCCATTACGGCATCTTAAGAAGCCTCACACCCCTTTATCTTCTAGCTTGCAAAACATGTCAGAAGCACAAAGACAGGTATAAAAGTACTTGTTTACACAAAATGAAAACTTATTTTATTTATATATTCAGTGTGTGTATTGAGCCCTGAAAATGGGTCATTAGATTTAGAGGTACATCAATTAAAAATGCTTGTTGGAGTCATTTCCAGTGCTTGGTCATGCATCTGTAAACATAATGAACACAATTTTCACCAACATTATAAACTTTATGTAGATGGTTTATATCTTATATAATATAAGAATATATATATATATATATATATATATATATATATATATATATATATATATATATATATATATATATATATATATATATATATATATATATATATATATATATATATTCACTGAATTCACATTGTCAGTGTTATATTTGGCACAAAATTCATTCTCTGTGTTTATGTTGATATGCCTTCCAGGCTATCTGGCATGTCAGGTTTCACACCCACATTTAAGAAGCACTGCTGTACAGTTAATGGTTGATGCTTTTTACTTTGTTGCTGTTCATTTTTTTTTAAATTTTGCATTCTTTGAATTTGTGTATGACCAAAGTTTGTGTCATTTATTAGTTTTTGTTAATTGTGAACATTTATATTAACTAAATTATTTCAGTGGTTTGGTGTATACTAATAAACTGTATTACTAATGTTGCCACATGTTTTGAGAATTGATAGCTGCAGTGGACTTGTATGGGATGTTTTAGTTTTATGTCATTCGTGTCTTTTTCATGTGTTCCTAGGTCTCCCTAAACGTGCAGTGCGCCTAGTTGCTGATAAACACCAACCACATTGTACAGATTTATATAACTATCTTAAAATATTACCCCTTAGAAAGCGCTTCCTATTTAACAAAGCTAAATTCGCTCACAAAATCTTGTCACAGAATGCTCCAACGTATCTGTGGCCTCTTTTAAAATTCAATGAAAAACGTAGTAACCGCTTAAACCAGTTACAGGTACCCAAGCCCAGGCTAGATTTGTTCAAGAAGAGCTTGGCTTACTCAGCTGCTCATCTTTGGAACAATCTTCCACATGATCTTAAAAACATGCACAGTCCCTACTCATATAATCGTAGACTGTTCAAATACATTATGAGTGCCAATTATATGCCGCCCTAAGGGATTATATTTCGAATTATTATCTAATATACTGTATGGAGGGTCTAATGATCTAGTTTTTCATTTTTATATATCTTACTTCTTAATTGTAATCAAATACTGTAAATGTATGCTTTTATACTACTTATAATGTTGCATCGCCATTAAACTAACACCTTAAGTATGGAGAATGTCTGAATAACTAGCAATAAAAGATGAGTAAGAGGAAGGGCAAAATGTAAGACGGGCCTATATGCACGATTCTTATCTATCAGTCAAAACCCTTTACCTCCCTAAGGAGCATAGGTCATAAAGCTGGATCTCGTATAGTGGAGGCGTAAACAATTCACTCCCTGTGGCAGTATCTGTTTGGGACTCAAAGCTGCTCACCTGTGGGAACATTTTCCGCATGTTCTGACAACACACTAAGTCCCAGGTCATTCAGCAGCGGATTCCCAAAATGTCACGAGCTCTTATTATATACCACCATAAACTATCTATCTATCTATCTATCTATCTATCTGTCTGTCTGTCTGTCTGTCTGTCTGTCTGTCTATCTATCTATCTATCTATCTATCTATCTAATCTATGTATTAATGTTTATTTTTATTTATCTTATTTTTACATTCATTATTATTATTATTATTCTTTTTTAATGTTAAAAACACTTTAATTATGATGATTATTGCAAATGTAATATTACTTTTATAATGATAAATGCCTTAATTATGCTTATAGTAAATGTGAGGATGAAAGGATATAGTATATATGATGAGAGAGAGAGAGGAAGGGCAGAATGTCAGACGGGCCTGCGTGCCCAATTCTTAACCCTTTAAAATAAAGTTCGTTCGTTCGTCCCTCTCTCACCTTAGGGATTACAGAACAAGGACTGCCTGATAATGATGTCAAAAGATTTCATCTCGGTGTGTGTCCTATCCATCTCCAGTGTCATCTTATCTCTTGTTCCACTGGCACTTGTCTGGTTTTTATCAGTTCCACATTAGTAATCTTATACCACTTCAATCCTTCTAATGTACGCAAGTACCCATTTATGAAAGTCTGTAGCTTTTTGGTTGTTGTTTTTGTTCATGTTTCAGAGCCATACAATAGGACTGACTTGACATTTCAATTTGAAGATTTTGATTTTTGAGTCTGACTTGATTTCTTTTGAGCTCCATATGTGTATGTTGTTTACTCATCACATTTTAGTTAACAAACACTGTACCAGTATGTCTACAAAATTCGTGCAGAACACAATAGGGGGGGGCCAGAATGAGAGTGTTTAATGGAGGGACGTCCTCGTTTGTCTTCAGACTTCCACATTAATGACTCGAATAAGGCCGTAGTCAGCTCAAGGTTCATGACATCTCCAAACAGTCTTTAAGGAATGAAGTAGGTTGTTGCCATATGCTACTCCATTGCTGTATGTTGGGCAAGACTTCAGAATGTGTTCGGCTGTCATTGGGCTGGTGTCACAGATCTGTTGCACCTATTCTGTACTTGTGGTATAGATGGTACTCGTATCTCAGTCTGTTGTGTCCAGTGCATGGGCCGAAAAATGATGACATAGTCTCGCCTAGATAGCTGATGATATGCATCATATAAAGGTAAAAAAGGTAAAGGAACCCGTTACACGCCCATTGAGGCATATTGGGAATATGGTGTTAGGCCCATATTATCTTGACCGTCGGCACACGAGGGGTGATGTGGTCGGCATCACGCCGGCCGCCTTAACCTTCCCAGAGTAGCTCTGGTACCCATTTGGGGCTGGGTCGACCCAGGAGCCGTTTGTGGCCTAAAAATTTTCCGCCTCATCTGGGGATCGAACCATAGACCACTGCGCTAGGAAGCCAGTGCACTAACCACTATGGGGAAGGAAAATGGATGCAATAGCTAGGTACCACTGGAAATTGCATCCTTGCAGCAAGTAGAATCATACATATATCTTGGCAGCAGTGGAGACAAGACAAAGAGTTGGAGGAACAAATAATTGCATCAAAAGGCCAGTGCTCTCAAAGCATTTTCCATTTGACATATCCATGTGGAAGGTATTCCAATATGCCTCAATGGGCGTGTAACAGGATATGTTACCTACATTTTTTTACTCTCATTACTTAACCATGTTGTTTTTTAAGTGTTTTGTTTGTTTGTTTTGTTTAACGTTTTTACACAATGGAGTAACCAACCCGTCCATAATCAACTCCTATGACATGCACGATAGGATGCAGTGTTCTTTTCTTTGCTGCCCTCTCAAGCCCTGGTGATATACATTGAGGAAGCCTGCTGATAGCATCACTTGGCAGTCATTGTTCTGGAACATACAGGGTTAGAGAGGTAGATGGACACTGAAAAAGACATAGAGAAAGGGAACTGCTCTCTCTCAGGCATGACTTAAAAGGTGACTTAATATGGTTGTACATAGGGCTGACTACTGCAACAACTGGAGAGGAATTACTCTCGTCTCAGTTCCCAGTAAAATACTAGGCAGGATAATCATCCAGAGAATTTCAAAAGCAGTTGACCATAAACTGAGGAAAGAACAAGAGGATTTTAGACAGAACAGAAGATGTGCAGATCATATATTCACCCACAGGAACATTATAGAGCAGTGCTCAGAATGGCAGAGAAAGATATACATTAACTTTGTTGATTTTGAAAAGGCTTTTGATAGTATACACAGGGACAGCCTATGGGAAATACTGAGGGCTTATGGATTTCCCAGCTGCATTGTTTCCATTATAAAAAGCCTCTATTCTAACTACATGCAATGTTGGATTGAGCAACCTAACTTTTGAAGTGAAGACAGAAGTAAGACAATGATGCCCCTTATCAACAACAATAATTTTGACAGTCATAGATTGCGTGATGCACCAGACAACAGAGGACAGTCCAAGAGAGATTAGAAGGACAATGTTTTCTACACTGGAAGACCTGGAATATGCAGATGACATTGCACTAATCACGCATTCACATCAACACATCCAAGAAAAAACCGATAGACTGAATAAGTATAGCCAGCAGGTTGATATGAACATCAGTCTGAAAAAGACAGAGGTCATGACACTCAATGTGGGCAATACTGAACCAATAACAATAAGGAACCAGAAGTTAGAACAGACAGACACATTTACTTACCTAGGATGCATAGTAATAGTCCTGATGGCGGAACAAGCAAGGAACCTTTAGCACGCTGCATAAAAATTCCGAAAATTTGTCCTGCAGCTGCATTCTTTTTCACAACACCCCCTTTTTTTTTTATAGTGGATGACTTGTAAAGTCTATAGTTTTTTTTTTTGTTTCTTGGTCAATTGCTATCTTTTTTGGAATTTATATAAATAAATGATGAATCTGACGATATAAAATTTGTTTCTGTACATGTTAGATGTGATAGAAAGAGAGGAATGGAAAGATGAAAAAAACGATAAAAAAATTTTTTAATTAAAATTTTTTTTTTTTAAATTAAAAAAAAAACCAACAAACGAAGAGTCCTTATCCCTTGCATCTCAATGAAAGTCATTTGACCAATACAAATCAAATGACGATCTTTTCGTTACTCCCATCATCAGTAGCAAAGTAACAAACGCCCTCGTCAGCAGTGACATTCTGCCGTAACCCTAAACCTTTCCCATAGACCTAAACCTAACTCCTAAAATTAGACATACTAGCAATGACATTCTTTTTTCGTTTCCATCTCTGCCATCACCCATATTCTGAGAATCGATATCAGCGCTAATAAAGACAAAAATCTCCTCGTCATCGCACCGGAGTCAGAATCCATTAAAACTTGAGCGAAAATGGCCGCGTGTTCGATGCCGATTGATTTCGATTAAAAAAATTCACAGAAAATAAACGCGAATACACCAATCACTAAATAAAGATCGGAAACGGAAGCTAACTCTCTCGCAAATAACATTAAAACTTAACATCCGGGGCTGAAATCACGTGTACACAATTTCTAATGCTAGAAACCGACGATATCCGAAAGGCGACTAAAGTCGCCTGCAGCTGCGAGAACATAGGTTTCTGCGGGCGGCATAAGTCGCTGGCAGCGTGTTAAACAACAGAATGAATAAAGTGAGAACAGCCTTCGCTAGTCTCAACAACATCTGGAAGTCTTCCAAGTAAAGCACAAACACCAAATTAAGACTGTACGAGAGCTGTGTACATTCTGTGCTTCTCTATATTGCGGAATGGTGGAGAGTAACAGAGAAGGAAATGTCGAAACTGTCATCCTTCCAGACAATTTGACTTAGGAAAATTATTCAAATTTTTTGGCTGAATACTATCAGCAACCAAGAACAAACTTATTCGGAGTAAATTAATATGAAACAAATATAAAGGTATGTTATCAGGCACTCGCAGGAAATAAAGAAGTAGAACACCAGACAACAGAAAAACAACAGACATGAGTGGCTTACCCAGGATTTGAACACTGGACCTTCCGTGCGACAACCCCGCCTAGCCATGCAAGCGAATCACACTATCCGCTCTGCCATCTACGCATCATCAAAAAATGATGTTTCAATGGCAGGTCAATAGTGCGAACCACAATACACGACACCAGAAGTCCTCCATGGGCAGTTCAGCCTATTAATGACGCAATCACTTCTGTTGTATTTCTATCAAGCAGTATAGGCCGAATCCAACAAGACCCTTAGGACCTTAATACTGTGTCCAGTAAATGATAGTAGACTAGAACAGTGAGAACAGGATAGTGGGTAGGTTTGGTATTGTACAAATATTTATTACAAATAAGGGAGGGAAACCTGAGGCCTGTAAACAGTAAATTAATATGAAACAAATATAAAGGTATGTTATCAGGCACTCGCAGGAAATAAAGAAGTAGAACACCAGACAACAGAAAAACAACAGACATGAGTGGCTTACCCAGGATTTGAACACTGGACCTTCCGTGCGACAACCCCGCCTAGCCATGCAAGCGAATCACACTATCCGCTCTGCCATCTACGCATCATCAAAAAATGATGTTTCAATGGCAGGTCAATAGTGCGAACCACAATACACGACACCAGAAGTCCTCCATGGGCAGTTCAGCCTATTAATGACGCAATCACTTCTGTTGTATTTCTATCAAGCAGTATAGGCTGAATCCAACAAGACCCTTAGGACCTTAATACTGTGTCCAGTAAATGATAGTAGACTAGAACAGTGAGAACAGGATAGTGGGTAGGTTTGGTATTGTACAAACATTTATTACAAATAAGGGAGGGAAACCTGAGGCCTGTAAACAGTAAATTAATATGAAACAAATATAAAGGTATGTTATCAGGCACTCGCAGGAAATAAAGAAGTAGAACACCAGACAACAGAAAAACAACAGACATGAGTGGCTTACCCAGGATTTGAACACTGGACCTTCCGTGCGACAACCCCGCCTAGCCATGCAAGCGAATCACACTATCCGCTCTGCCATCTACGCATCATCAAAAAATGATGTTTCAATGGCAGGTCAATAGTGCGAACCACAATACACGACACCAGAAGTCCTCCATGGGCAGTTCAGCCTATTAATGACGCAATCACTTCTGTTGTATTTCTATCAAGCAGTATAGGCCGAATCCAACAAGACCCTTAGGACCTTAATACTGTGTCCAGTAAATGATAGTAGACTAGAACAGTGAGAACAGGATAGTGGGATGGCACTGTCACAAATACAGGTATGAGAAATGGTGTGGTCTCTTGGATTTTCACCGCTGGTGGTGGAAACTTCTATAGCGTGATGACAACGACTGAACAGTGAGGTATGTTTTTTCTTCGGGGGTTTTTAATCCAGTGAAAAATACTCGGACTGTCAGTATGCTTGAAATAAGTGTTCTCTTCCACAGTGGAGCAGTAAAAAATATATATATATATATATATATGTATATATATATATATATCTACTGGCAATGTTCTTCTCTAGTTTATCTTTACAGAATTTTATTGGTCTATTGATTTCAATGTTCTTGGGTTGCTTTTTCTCATGTAAAGTTTGATAGCGAGACCAACACAGGGCCGCCACAAGATTAAATTTAAATGTTCATAGAATCTCTGGAGGTTTATAGAACCGAGTCTGGAGGACTCTGTATAATTTTGCTGAGACGCAAAGGTTTATGACCACCCTGTGTGGAAAAATAGAAAAACATGAAATCAATAAGCCCAGTACATATTATATTCTGACGCGCGATAAATTTACAGTGAAGACTATTTTATACACTCGCGTATTCAATTTTATGTAGATAAGGAAAACTCTCCGCGAATCAGATGGTTAAAAACACATCTATATATACAGAACTTAACTATATTAAATAGTTATAAATTCCTTTACGGCTTCAGTATTAATTTTAGCATCTATTTTCTTGGGAATTAGCGTATAGATATATCATTTTATTTACAACTGGAAACTTTTGTAATGCGTTTTTTTAATATGTTTAAATTTACACAAAATCCAGTGAAATAAAAATGAAAAAATTAGACCACTGATCACTTGAAACTAATATATTATACCGTTGCACAGAAATGAATTCACTCCAATATAGCCGAAAATTCAGATGGAATCTAGCAAAATTCTACTATAGCTAGTGCTTTTTAAAATCTCTGGCAAACGAATGATAAACTGCATTCTTCAGTGGTCTCAATATATACTTAAAGAATTGAAAGATCAGGGGGACACGTGAAAATTTCACACCTTATTTGAAATCAGGGAACTATCGAGATTCTGTGCCGGCCGTCCTCGTTCTATTACTCAATTCTCTGACCGCTCGTCTCCCCCGTTCGTCTCAGTCTTGCGAGCGATTCTGTGGTTCACACTGAGATGGGAAATGACGAAGAGAAACTGCTTCGTCCGTTCTGGGACCAACGCTGCCTCTTTGATCGTTAATCGCTTTCCTCGTTTGACTATGGCAACGCCCTACTAGGCATGGGGGACAGGCAAGGTAGGGAAATAACTGCTTATAATCGCTCTAGAGATTGGCAGTAGGCGTGGCTTAACCTCCTCTAAGACAAAGCGATGCCCTGGATGCACGCATGAAAACTGTTTATCATATTAATGAGCAAACGTGATGAAAATCCACGTGGAAATGATGCATACTAATGAGCTCAGGTGGTAGAGTTCTCCGTTGACGATAAAATGCACAGAAATCCCGGGGCTGCGAAGCTATTTTGAGCCTAATATCCTTTTTCATCCACCAAATCAGGGACTTCACTTTTCATAACTATACGTACGTCACAATCGTCCCCACTTTTAGACATGAAACCCCATTAACATAGACCATCAGAGAGAGATAAGAAAAGAAATACTGGCAACCATGGGACAGACAGATACTCCTGCCCCAATGAGGGAACCCATCACACTAGGAGAACTACAGAACGCTATTTCCAAGCTTAAGTTCCAAAAGTCACCCGGCCCAGACAAAATCAGCAACGAAATGCTAGTAAATCTGAGCTCAGCAGCAAAGACAAAACTGCTTGAGATATTCAACCACAGCTGGTTGAAAGGAACGGTACCCCAAGTATGGAGAGAAGCCATCACAATATCCATACTAAAGAAAGGGAAATGTAAGACCGAGGCTGCAAGTTACCGGCCAATCAGTCTCACAAGCTGTGTTGGGAAGACTATGGAGCGAATAGTCAACCACAAATTGAAATGGTATTTAGAGTCTGAGCAGATCCTGGTGCCGGAACAAGCTGGATTTAGAGAATGCTACAGTATAGAAGACCAAGTTACTTACTTGTCCCAAGCAATAGAAGATGCCTTCCAGGAGAAGAAAAAGGTCCTAACGATCTGGGTCGACTTCAAGCAGGCCTTTGACAAGGTGTGGAAAGATGGCCTCATTGCAAAACTTAGGAGAAGTGGAATCCAAGGCAACATGATGAAATGGATCCAGTCATACTTGCATAACAGGAGAACTAGAGTCACTCTTGACGGTCTGCAGAGCAGAAAAGTGTTGCTCCATCAGGGGGTACCTCAAGGAGGAGTAATTTCCCCAACACTCTTCCTTGTTTACATCAATGACCTGGTGAAAGATCTCCCCGCAGGAGTGAAAGCTGCCTTATATGCAGATGACCTAGTACTCTGGTGCGCTGATGAAAATGTCACCACAGCAAATTATAGAATGCAGCGGGCAGCAGACATGCTAGTGTCATGGGCAGAGAAATGGCTTATCACAATAAACACAGACAAAACCTCTACAACACTGTTCTCCCTCGCCCCAAGGACAAAGCAGCTAACATACACCTAGGGACAACCGTGATCAAGGAAGAAAGCTACCCCACCTATCTTGGGGTGACATTTGACCAAAGGCTTACATGGAATAAGCATATTGAAAATGCAGAAGGAAAGGCCCGAAGACGACTAGGCATACTCAGAAAATTAGCAGGTACCAACTGAGGAGCAAATGAACGAAATCTAAAGAAGATTTATAATGGAGTAATAAGACCACACTTAGAGTTTAGCTCAGCAGCATGGTCATCAGCTGCTAACTCACATCTGCAGTTTTTGGACAAGGTGCAAAATCAAGCTCTCAGGCTCATTACAGGAGCCATGAAAACTACACCAATATCAGAGATGCAGAAGGTTGCTGGATTACAGACATTGTCCCATAGAAGAGACACAAAAACCATGATCCAGATGGAAAAGTACAACAGTATGCCAACGCACCCAATGAAGGCAAGACTAGATGATCTGGCATTGGGACGTCTAAAGCGTAGCAGCTTTGTGCATCGGGGAAAACGACTTAAAAGACAGCATCAAGAAGACCTATCCATGAAGACAACACCACTGAAGCCCACCCTATACCCTGTACCATGGGAGCAGGCCAGCAATGCCCTCCAAATTAATACATCAGTCAGTGGTCTCACAAGTGGATGTGAGTATAATGATCTGCAAAAACGAACTGCTACATTGAGTATGATCCAAGAAAGCTATCCCGATCAATCATGGATACATGCCTATACAGATGGATCAGCAACTAATGCTGTTAGAAATGGAGGTGCCGGTATCTTTATCTCATATCCTGACAACCACTATGAGACTAGGCACATTCCCACTGGTAAATTCTGTTCCAACTATACAGCTGAGGTTCAAGCTCTAGAGCAAGCTGCAAATATGATTTATAACACCAACTCTGACTGCCACCAGGTAGTCATTCTCACAGATGCACTGTCTGTCCTGCAAGCTCTCAAGGGTGGTAAACTCCCGCATCTGAGAAGTGAACTAAACAAGGTAGCTGCCGAAAAGAGAACCATACTTCAGTGGGTACCATCTCATTGTGGTGTACCCAGAAATGAAAAGGCAGAAAAACGTGCAAAAAAGGGAGGGGAATGTGAACAAGAAGATAATGAAGTCACATACTTTGAGAAAAAGAGAGCTATCCAGACTATCAGAAGAGAACAGAACCAACCCAAAGACGACTATCACACTCTCGACCGGCAGGGACAGATAACTATTTTTCGCCTCAGGACAGGGCATAACAAACTGAATTAACACATGCACAAGCTACGATTGTCTGCTTCACCACTGTGCACATGTGGATTAAACGAACAAACTGCTGAGCATGTTCTACAGGATTATCCTCTGTATGACCAGTTAAGAAAGATATACTGGCCCAATGACTCAACACTAAACTCAAAGCTATATGGAAGAGGAACTTCAAACAACAGTTGAATTCATCATGAGAACTCGTCTGACGGTGTAAACATCAAAGATGCGATCGCAAGAAGACATGAAACCATTTTTCATGTTTCATTTATGACAATGAAGCTGCCCTGATTGGTAAGTTTTTGATGATTGGTATCCTCAACTTCCTCCTCTTCCTCCGTAGTCCAGTTTCTACTCAGGAAATCTGCTCTGACGTTCTGTTTTCCCGGAATATATTCCACTTTGAAGGAGTATACGCTTAATAACAAGGCCCAACGCATGATCCTTGCGTTAATTTCCTTATTTGCACCAAGAAAAGCTAATGGAGCGTGGTCTATTTGCACTGTAAAAGATGTCCCGTAGAGAAACTCATGATGGCGTCTTATGCTGTCAATCAGTGCAAGACATTCTCTTTCAACTGTGCTGTAGTTACGTTCCGCCGTATTTAATTTTCGACTGTCATACGCAACTGGGAATAACATATTCGGGTCGGTGTCATCTGTTTGCAGCAGTGTTGACCCGATGCCCCTACCCGACGCGTCGACCGCAATACAAAAGATTTCTTGAGGTCAGGTAACCCCAAAATGGGGTATCCAGACAACTGTCCCTTTAAAGTGCTGTACGCGTGTTCGCACTTTGAATCCCAAATAACCTGGTCAGGTCGACCTTTCTTTGTAAGGTCAATCAGGGGTGCAGTAAATCCGTTGAAATTCTGGATGTATTTTTGATAATATGCACATAGTGATAAGAAAGAACGGGTGTCTTTCTTCATTCGGGGCCTTTTTGCTGCAACTATTTTCTCCACATTCTTCTTAACAGGCCACATGCAGCGGTGAGAAATAGTATGCCCCACGAAGTCTAGCTTTTCAAACCCGATTAGACATTTGCTAGGTCTGGCTGTGAGACCAGTTTCCTGTAGTCTCCTGAAGAGCATAGGAACCGTAGCAATATGTTCGTCATAGGTTTCGGATGCGATTAGTATGTCATCCATGAAATTATGGATATGGGGACTGTGCAAAGGTTCTAAAAGCTTCCTCATCATCCTGGTGAACACTCCTGGTGCGTTATGCAATCCGAACGGCATCACATTAAATGTGTAATGTCCTTCACTAGTGCTGAAAGCTAGCCAGGGTTTAACTTCCTCCTTGACTGGTATTTGATGAAAACTTTTAGTCAGGTCAATCTTGGAGAAAATTGTTGTCTTTCTGAGCTTGGTGAACAACTCAGAAACAGTTTGGAGATGTTTGGGCTGGAATTCCGTTACAGCGTTTAGTAACCGGTAATCTATACACAGCCGAACTTCCTTATTGGGCGTCTGCAACAGCACTACACTCGAACTGTAAGGAGATGTAGACTCACTGATAATTCCTGCCTGATGCAGCTTGTCTATTTCTCCGCGAAGTGCATCAGCTTTAGCGTACGAAATGGGGTAAACTCTGGTTCGAACGGGGTCTCGTTAGTTAATTTCATGTCAAATTCGATGAGATTTGTTCGACCAGGTACGTCCGTTAAGACTGCACTGTACTGTTTCAGTAGCGGCCTGGTTTCTGTCTGTTGTTCTTCTGAGAGATTGTCGCCGAATTTAACATCTTTGAAGGATTCTGTTTGTTGCAATGGATACTCCATGCAACTATCATCATCTTCCTCGTCTTCCTTTGCTATGGCGACCGCCAGGAGATGCTCGGAGGACGGCACTGGTATTTCCAAATATTTCTTAAGCAGATTTATGTGAAAGACCGTCTCCTTTCCTTTAATGGAGATCTTGTAATTGGTGCGTGAGATCTTTTTAAGGACGGTAAACGCCCTTGCCATCCGATGCAAAGTTTATTGTTTCCGGTTGGAAGTAACAACAAAACTTTCTCCCCTGGTTGGAGTTCTCTCTCTTTTGCAGCTTTATTGTATCTTTTAGCATGTTTTGCGCGGGCTTTCTTAAGGTTTGTTGTAGCTAGATCCCATCCTAGCTGTAGCCTTTCCTTGAGCTCGGATACATATTTGCTTGCAGAGACGACTGTCTCATCAGCCTTTTGGTGTGTCAGGGACCGAAGTAAGGCTTCTAGTGGCCCCTTTATTGGTCTGCCAAATAAAAGTGTGGCTGGCGGGAATCCCGTAGATGCTTGGGGAACCTCTCTGTATGCGAATAAGGCAGCAGATATATATAGGTCCCAATCTTCCGGTTTCTTTTGAGCCAGCTTACGTAACATCATAGTGAGGCTGCCGTTAAAACGTTCCACGAGCCCATTTCCGGCCGGATGGTAGGGACTTGTGTAGATGTGTTTTGCTATCAAGATCTTAAAGATCTCCTCCATTAACAAGCTATGGAATTGGGATCCATTATCCGTCAAAACTTGTTGAGGGAATCCCAACCGTGTAAAAATTTGCACGAGGGCTCCTGCGACATGCTTGGAATTCGTGCATGTTAGCGGTATAGCTTCGGACCACATTGTGCAAGTGTCGACTAAGGTCAGGATGAACCTGTTACTTCTTTTGGTCCATTCCAGGGGTCTAATGATGTCGATAGCAACCCGTTCAAATGGAGTCCCTACTATTGTCATTTGCCCCATAGGTACTGGGGGTGTCAAGTGCTTGGGTGCCACACGTTGGCACTGGGAACAGGATTTCACATACCTGATAATCTCAGAGTTCATTCCCGGCCACCAATAGTGGGTTTTTATTCGCTGAATAGTGGCGTTTTGTCCCATATGTCCGCTAAAGGGAAGAGAGTGCCCCATTTCTAAGATCTGGCTTCTGTACTGCGTCGGTACTAGGAGCTGGTTATTCCCTGTATCAGGGTCGCCCGTTCTACGATACAATACACTATTCTTCGAAAAGATGTCTTCGTGGTGTCTGGGGTCCTTGACCATAGGCAGTTTTCTAAAGCAGGGCTCCAGAGTAGGGTCCTTTTGTTGCGCCTCCTCCAGTTCATTCGGCAACAAATTTGGCGCAGGCTCCCTCTCCTTCTTTGTTTGCCTTCTTGTGGTTACCGCTGCCACAATCGGCTCTTTTGGTCTCCCAACAAACACATATCTACATCCCAGGATAACTGCGTAGATAGGATCATCCATTATGGCCGCTTTAATAACACCTCTGACAAAATCAGAGTGTATTTCTAACAGTGCGATAGGAAGCGTCCTGGGTGCATCACTCTTAAAAACTCCACATAGTTTAACGGTGTCTTCTGTCTCCTGACCTGGTTTAACTAGGTGCCTGGAGACAATACAAAATCCTGTGTCAAAAAGACAAGTTGTTGAGGTACCGTTCAAAATTACAGTTCCTCGCGTTGTGGGTCTGTCCCCTCAGGTTGAGAATCACTGACATTGACTCTTCCTTGCGAGGCTGTATGCAAGCATCCGATGCGGTTTGGCCCGGTGTGCTTGCCCTGATCAGACGTCCTTGCTGTAGTGGTCTTTCCTTTGCCTTGACCTTGGTGGCAGCGCTGCCACGCAGGCTTTGCAGGTTTATCAGGATTGTTGTTGTTGGTGGGATATCGGGTTTTGTAGAATTTCGATTTTTCTTGGGGAGGTCTCTGGGTATTCGTTTCTCGTTGGTTATAGTGATGGGAGGAATTAGAAGAATAGGATGACTGCTCTAGGTTTTGTTTTCGAGATGGCTCATCTGTGGGTTTTCGTTTAGTGCTGGGAAGTTCGGCCATTGCATTTGTATAGCGTTCCGCCTTATTGAGGATGTCCTCAAACCTGACTGCGCCCTGTTCAGCCAAAAATCTACGGGTTTCGTTTGACAAAGTTGATTTTATCTGTTCCACAAGAACAAGTTCAAGAATTCCCTCATATGTAAGAGGTAATTCTGATAATTCCAAGCACTTTATTAAATAGCCCGTGAGACGTGAAGAGAACTGGGGAAATGTCTCCGTGCTCTCCTTTTGGCTGTTTCTGAACATTTGCAGAAATTTTCGGGCGGTCATCTCAAAACGCTCTAGCAAGGCCTTCTTTAGCATGTCTTAATCATGTTGGTTGCTTCCCAGCTTTGTATATACGTCATACGCATGCCCTTTCAGTGCGGTTGAAAGTTTAAGGCACCAACGGGAACTCTCTAACCCATACAGATTTGCCAACCTCTCAAATTTCTCTAGGAAGGTGTCAATTTTCTCACTGGGGCTCGGGAAAGACTCCAAGACAAAAGACATCGCTGCTAGTTGAGAAGATTGGCTACTAGAGAGATCAGTTAACTGAGACTGGGGTGAAGACGGCTCTCCATTATTGGAAGTAGAAGCACCCCGACTCTCTAAAGCCTTAAGCGCCAATTCGTGCTGTCTCTCCCTCTCTTTCCCTCCGAGCTTTCATCTCTGTCTCAATTTTCTTCTGCTCCAATTGACCATCGTCTGCTTCTTTCTTCCTAGCTTCTGCCCTCTCTTCTGCTTCCTTCTTCTCTGCTTTATCTCTCTCTTTCTCTTCCTTCCTCTCAGCTTCTGCTCTTTCTTGGTCAGCGTCATATCTGTCAAGTTCCCTGTTGACAAACGCGTTCACGGCATCCCCCTGTAATCCTGTCTCCTTGGCCTCCTGCCTCAACATGGACCTCAACTGAACTCTTTCTGTCATGATAAAGGACTGGATGCTACTAAGACGAGAGAATAAGACGAATAAAAAGAAGGGGGAAAAATTTAACTCTAAGCCGCTTGCGAGAAAAACCCAAAATATAACTTATCTGAGATACCTCCTACCTTTATATTAATGTGCTAACCTATTGCTGCTATTATCTGTCAATTAAGACTCTTAATGCAGGCGACTACGCCACGTTAAATGGTAGGTCAAACAGCTAGAAAAAAATCTACTTTTACTATTCAGTAGAGAAAAATTTATTTTAAAACAATTTAAGGGGGGAAAAAAGTTGTCTTTAACATTTTAATTCTCCGCCACAAAACTCCACCTGCCGAAGTCAGTTAAGAGTAGAGACGTTATTAACTGACTTTTTAAAAATCAGAATAAGGCGTCTTTAGCTTAGCTCAACGCTGCTAACTTCAAAACCTTTGTGACTGTTTCACAATCACGCGATCCCAGCAATCTTATAAAAAAAATTTTTCCAATTTTATCTGCCAAAGAATAATTTAAGTAACGAATTTTTTTTTTTATCGTAACTCTCTGCTGCCGTGGAAAGAAAACAATCCTATAATTATGTTGCGTGGTCGACCCCAAGTACTAAAAGCGTTGTCTAGGGGTAAAATTATTTTTATTCCCTATCTTCACAAAGACAACACACTCACACTCTATCTAGAGTTAGACCCAGACTTAAGATCAGATCCTACTGGGCTACCCGTTTAGTGGTACTAATTTCTAGATCAGACTCAAAATCCCGGAGAGCAACCCATTTATTGTCGTAAATTTTATTTGAGATAGGTCTTAGAAATAGTGGTCCTGTTAGAGTGAAGAATGATGGTGAAGGCTCTATGATAGAAAGGGGTAAGAAATAGATAGTATATTCACAAGGATGTTGGAAAGAGTAAGGACAGTCTCCTAAATCGGGTAATTCTCCGATTTGCCTATCTTACGACAATTTTTATTTAACTAGAGACTCCTAAATCTCTCCTGGCTAAACCATTGTTGCCAGTTTCCAAACACTCATGTACACGCACCGATTTGGTGCTTCATACACACGGACGTTACGTGAATACAACTACGTATAACAGATATGGGTAATCGTCATGTGTCTACCAACACAGTACTAAAGATTTATGGTGTTTTTTTATCATTTAAACCAAAATCACAACATTTAGCATGTTACAGTCAACAATAATAGTTACAGAAAATAATACAATTAACAAGGTGGGGGAGGGGGGTTGAGGAGTAGAATCCAAATATGCCCTTCCCGCTTGTACAGACAAAGAAAAACCCAGTCCAAAGACAGGTGGTTATCAGAAGGAAATAATTTAACCCAAAAAATAGATTTAATATATTCTGACAAGAGGTGTTACAATATTTGGTATGGGGTGTAGGAAAATGAGTCCTATTTATTCTCCAATGTCTTCCCTTGACTAAGCAGATTTAGGTGGAGGGGAAATAAACAAAGGTAAGAATGCCCACTTAAAAGAACAATATAAAGAATACGGTAAAACAGGTATTTACCAGGTAAAGCAAATGATAATTTTTAACAATTATGTCTCATTCATTCATGCACGCTAGCAATGGCCATCACGCAATTTCTCACACCTTACCGATCGTGGAATCAGGCACTCCATAGAAAAATATAAACAGCAATTAAACACTCGACAAATGAAAATGTCTTTTCCTTCGTTTTCCAGCCCCAGATTTAGCGGGTTTTGACGTTTAGCAAAAAATTCCCGAAATCGCTGGAAGGTGAAGCTTTATTGTTTTCTTTTATTTTTTTATATAAAGTTTCTATGGGATGGCACTGTCACAAATACAGGTATGAGAAATGGTGTGGTCTATTGGATTTTCACCGCTGGTGGTGGAAACTTCTATAGCGTGATGACAACGACTGAACAGTGAGGTATGTTTTTTCTTCGGGGGTTTTTAATCCAGTGAAAAATACTCGGACTGTCAGTATGCTCGAAATAAGTGTTCTCTTCCACAGTGGAGCAGTAAATAATATATATATATCTCTACTGGCAATGTTCTTCTCCAGTTTATCTTTACAGAATTTTATTGGTCTATTGATTTAAATGTTCTTGGGTTGCTTTTTCTCATGTAAAGTTTGATAGCGAGACCAACACAGGGCCGCCACAAGATTAAATTTAAATGTTCATAGAATCTCTGGAGGTTTATAGGAACCGAGTCTGGAGGACTCTGTATAATTTTGCTGGGACGCAAAGGTTTATGATCACCCTGTGTTGAAAAATAGAAAAACATGAAATCAATAAGCCCAGTACATATTATATTCTGACGCGCGATAAATTTACAGTTAAGACTATTTTATACACTCGCGTATTCAATTATATATAGATAAGGAAAACTCTCCGCGAATCAGATGGTTAAAAACACATCTATATATACAGAACTTAACTATATTAAATAGTTATAAATTCCTTTACGGCTTCAATATTAATTTTAGCATCTATTTTCTTGGGAATTAGCGTATAGATATATCATTTTATTTAAAAAAAAGAAACTTTTGTAATGCGTTTATTTAATATGTTTAAATTTACACAAAATCAAGTGAAATAAAAATGAAAGAATTTGACCACTGATCACTTGAAACTAATATATTATACCGTTGCACAGAAATGAATTCACTCCAATATAGCCGAAAATTCAGATGGAATCTACCAAAATTCTACTATAGCTAGTGCTTCTTTAAATCTCTGGCAAACGAATGATAAACTGCATTCTTCAGTGGTCTCAATATATACTTAAAGAATTGAAAGATCAGGGGGACACGTGATAATTTCACACCTTATTTGAAACCTATAGGGAACTATCGAGATTCTGTGCCGCCCGTCCTCGTTCTATTACTCAATTCTCTGACCGCTCGTCTCCCCTGTTAGTCTAAGTCTTGCGAGCGATTCTGTGGTTCACACTGAGATGTGAAATGACGAAGAGAAACTGCTTCGTCCGTTCTGGGACCAACGCTGCCTCTTTGATCGTTAATCGCTTTCCTCGTTTGACTATGGCAACGCTCTACTAGGCATGGGGGACAGGCAAGGTAGGGAAATAACTGCTTATAATCGCTCTAGAGATTGGCAGTAGGCGTGGCTTAACCTCCCCTAAGACAAAGCGATATCCTGGATGCACGCATGAAAACTGTTTATCATATTAATGAGCAAACGTGGTGAAAATCTACGTGGAAATGATGCATACTAATGAGCCCATGTGTTAGAGTTCCACGTTGACGATAAAGTGCACACAAATCCCGGGGCTGCGAAGCTATTTGGAGCCTAATATTCTTTTTCATCCACCAAATCAGGGACTTCACTTTTCATAACTATACGTACGTCACATCTCTGCATCTAACACAACATACCTGTTCGTCTTGTAGTCTTGACAAATTGTTAACACAATCTTGAACTGGCGAAATTGTCTATCTTGTCTTTATCTATCATGTATTAAAGGTGGCGTTTGAGCGTCTTGTTGGTTTGGCAAAATAATTTTATACAATACTGTGATCACAGCAACCAACCACCTTCAGTGGCTTGTTCGTCAGAAATATGAACCATCAAACATTGCTCGCCACTACACAATTTTTATACATAGCAAACTTGCTATCCTACCTAAGCAGCGCTTCAAAATCAGACTGACTTAATATCATTCCCGATTTTACATTCTCCCGTTCTCTCCTAAAATGTGTTCACCTTCGCAACACTTTCTCGTGCGTGTTTATTTTTATCACTCACCAAAACCTTTCAAGGGACGTAATTTAAAGTCATCTCCCGTTGCTGGTTACTCTCAAAACCCATATAATCTTCTTTAATCGTATTACTAAAACATTACTATGCAAATCAGTCACACCATAATTGAGAACTCACATGAAATACCAAACCAACACACCAAGCTACATCTCCCAAAAGGGTTCCTACGGAGTTACCTCCCTTCCCTCAAAACACTCTTCTGCTCATTTCACTTCCCCTTAACAAAGACATATAGTCTATTAACAACTCTATTTAACTTTCTTAAACCATTTTTCTGTACTCTCTTTCATTCTTAGTCCCAAGCTACCAATCACAATATTCATAATGTTCGGACTATATTCATTCATCCCACCACCACATGTGTGAGTGTATATTTTAGTGTGTGAATGTTCGGGATTCCATTCATTCATCACACCTCTACATGTGTGACTGTATGGGACTCCATTCATTCATCCCACCACCACATGTGTGAGTGTATATTTTAGTATGTGAATGTTCGGGACTCCATTCATTCATCTCACCACCACATGTGTGAGTGTATATTTTAGTGTGTGAATGTTTGGAACTCCATTCATTTTAGTGTACACACTATCGCGACTATACGTGAGCGCGCTTGTCTGCATGTGTGTCTATACGTGAGCGCGCTTGTCTGGATGTATGTGATACGTTAGCGCATTTATCTGCATGTGTGTGTGTGTCTATACGTAAGCGCATTTATCTGCATGTGTGTGTCTAAACGTCAGCGCGTTTGTCTACATGTGTGTCTAAACGTCAGCGCGTTTGTCTGCATGTGTGTCTAAACGTCAGCGCGTTTGTCTGCACGTGTGTCTATACAAGGTACATGAGCGCGTTTGTCTGCACGTGTGTCTATATATGAGCGCGTTTGTCTGCATGTGCGTGTCTATACATGAGCGCGTTTGTCTGCATGTGTGTGGATCTATACATGAGTGCGCTTGCCTATATGTGTGTCATACATGAACGCGTTTGTCTGCATATGTGTGTGTCTATACGTGAGTGTGTTTGTCTGCATATGTAATTCTAGGAGGGTGTGTGTATTGAATGTGCGTCTGAGTGTTTTTGTGTGCTTACGTGTATGTAAGTGTGTGTGTACTTTATTCACATTAAAATACTGACCAATCAGCGTCTCTGTACCTATCTTATCGACCAGTTTACAGACAAGTACTTGCAAATTAACATTTTGGAAACTGATATGTTTCTGGGCCTGATGAAGGAAGGTTTACCGACAGAATAATCGGTAATTCCAAGTACTTGTAGCGCAGTAATGACGTATTTGTTGTTCTATTTTTAGCATAACCGATAATGAAATCTAAAGTGTGTTAATACGAGCAAGGCATTAACACTTTTAATGTTTGAACTTAATCCTCTGTGCACATCTCCTCTTCAGGTGTGTTTCATAGACCAACAAGTTTTTGTTGAAACTGCGAAATGAATTAAGTGCTCGATGCGCGTCTAAACTAATGCACGCCAATCGTTGTGCGGTTGTAAGTTTATCATAGCTCTATTACAACAAAAACTATCTACAGAGCAGGGCTAAGTTTGTTCACGTTCCTACTTGTGTTTACATTTATCACAAGTTTTAACAATAGCTATACAGAGCACACCCTCATCCCCCAAAAGAAAACAACAAGAACAAAATAATTGAGTTAACTAAAACCTTTAACTAAAACTGTTACAAGCTGTGTGTCTTTGGTTAGTCATTTTTGTTTTCTTCTTTTGGCTTTTCTTATTAAGGAAGTGCATCTGTCTATCGCTTGTTCCTTTATCCTTATTTAGTCACAAGTGCATCTGTCTCTCGTTAGTTCCCTTATTCTTATTTAGTCAGATGTGTATCCGTCTCTTGTTAGTTTCCTTATCCTTATTTAGTCAGATGTTCACCTGTCTCTCGTTAGTTCCTTTATCCTTATTTAGGCAGATGTGCATCTGTTTACACATTTATATTATAAATCATGACAGACACCAGGGAGCCGCGCTGGTGTAGTGGTTACCAACCTGTGCTGGCGACCGGGTGACCCAGGATCAAACCCGGCCGAAGACATTTGAAGAGTTTTCGTCGACCGGGATTTGGACTGGATTAACTTGAGCCCTTGCAATGACATTTGAAGAAGTGTCGTCGACCAGGGACTGGCAGACCCTGAGCCTACCAAGCTTTAATGCGTACGTTCGAAATCGGCGAGTATCTGCCTGAATGGCGAGGGACACTTGTCTCTGTTCAAGAAAAAAAGACATACTCACGTAAAAATCAGTCTCATGCAAGACATACTAAATATACAGAATATAAAATATGACAGGCACCAAAAACTGTCAGTTTATTGGTTTCTGTCATATGTTTATCATATCAGTTTATGGTGTCTGTCATGTTTTATATTGACACCATAAAATGACAATATAAAACATGACAGTAGTATAGTATGCACGCTACGATTATCATTTCTGGCGGAGCATGACTTATATTTTCTGGCGGCGCATGACTTTTTATATAAGAAAATACTCCGCTCGATAATGGCGGTAGGTAGGTAAAAAGTATCAGGCTGGCTGTGGAACAACCGCATTGGGCAATGGAAATCGTGACAATAAACGCTGCGGTACAGAAAACACAAGGATTTTTCTAAGTCCACAATACGCTGAGTTTTTTGGTGTACTAGTGAAAGGGCTGTGACTGAGGGGCAACAGGCGGCGTATTTTATAAGGGGTGTCAGGCACAGATATTCAGTGGCTAGCGCGCAGTGGCTAGACTCGTCGGCTTCGCGCTGGTGTCTCAGTGTGTGTCCTTATTTGTGATGTGCGACGAAACAAACGGAATAATTTGTCTTCTCTTTGCTACTTTCACAATTGCCTCCACGACTGGCGGAGTTGTGGATTTTAAAGTTGCTATCATAAGTAAAATGGGTTCATTTTCGATACAAGACAACAGGAGGCTGAGACGCTTGGGAGTCATGACTCAAGTGGGCCCGCCCCCCTTAGAGTGTAAAGGAGTATATCGGACCGAAACACTTGTCAGACGGGGGGACACATCTGATGATCAGATTGCTTCATGTTGTATCGCTCTGTAAAGAGTTTCCTATTATAGTTGCATGGTCAAACCAGTGACGATCGGGAAAAGACCAATTGACGTCTGGAAAGACAAATGACGCTGGGAAAGACTAGAAACCGGATGACGTGGGTAGCACCCCATAAGCTGTATTTAATTGCTACAGCACCCAAAAATGATAGATGCCCCCAGGATTCACCGAAAGGGGGGGGGGAGATGATGAATCCACAGGCGCCTCATTGGAATCTACCAGACCCGTTACACAGACTTCGAGCTCTGAACAACTGCTGGAATTTCCATGTGCCTGTGGTAGGGAATTCTCTACTCAGAGAGGATTGAAAATCCACAGAACGAAAAAGGGGTGTGGGAGGTCATCAGGGGAGATCAACAGCGCTCTGTCTCGACGGATAGGACGTTAGAAGAACGCAGCCAGGAGTCAATCCACAGTGCTGAGTACATTCAAGTTGATCTGCCAGATGATGATCTCACACACTTCTTGGACGGGAAGAGAGATGCAATCAAGTTTCCACCTGTCAGTGCAAAAGGGCTTTAGGAACAGCTGGACGAAGCCTTGGCAAAAGAGTTGGATAACAACCTGAAGCAGCTAACTTTGGAGAAGAAGCTGGAAATCTTCGGCGACATAATATATCTGCACTGTCGCAAAGTGTTCGGAGTGAGGGAGGCAAATGAAAGTAACCCACCACGAAAAAGTAGAAGACAAATTAAAATAGAATAAATCAGGAAACAGAATAAGCATGCCCGAAAACTGTTCAAGAACGCAGTTGCCACAGAGAAGGAAGGGTTATGACAAGTTTGGGAGTACCTGAAATGCCAACATAATGCCCTTTGTAGAGCAGAAAGGTTGTGCAGAAAGAGATGGAAGACTCGAAAGGATAGGGAAAAATTCTTTAGGGAGCCCTTCAAGTTTGCCAAAGAACTGTTTGAGCAGCCACGGTCGGGTACGCTAAACATCAGGAAAGATAACCTGGAATAACACCTTAGAATGACATATTCAGATGGTCGCAAAGATGAGCCGCCCAGCAGCATGGCAGGCCTTAAATGGCCGAGTAAGCCAGGAGCTGAATTTAACACCAAGCCCCCAACGGTGCAAGAGGTAGAAAGCATTGTCTAGAAAGCTCGATGCAAGTCAGCTCCAGGTCCTAATGGTGTTCCATATGTGGTGTATAAGAGATGCCCTGAAGTGCTCAAACGACTGCTCCGTTTACTGAAGAATGCGTGGAAAACTGTCGTAAATTTTTTTTTGAGAGAAAGAGTCTTAGAAATAGTGGTCCGGTCTAGAGTGGAGAATGATGGTGAAAGCTCAGTGATAGAAATGTTAGAGAGTAAATAGTTGCTTCACGGAGTGCTGGGGAGAGTAAAGACAGACTTATTTACGACAAATCATTTCTCTCAATCTTCTCTTCAGACTCTCCTGGTCAAACAATTATTTGCCAGTTTCCAGACACACACCTGCGCCCACACCGATTTGGTGCTTCAAACACACAGACGTACGTGGATACAAATTATATTAAACAAATAGGGGAAATTTGGGCTTTGGGTATTCCAACACTGAACTAAATAAGTTTATGCTGTTTATTAACGTTAAATCAATCACCACAATAATCATGTGTTTACAGAAAAAATATCATAAGTACAGAAAATGCAAATAACAAGGTAGGGAGGGAGTGAAGAAGATTGATATCGATTAAGCCCTTCCCGCTTATTAGACAAAGATAAACCCAGTCCAAAGATAGATAGTTATCAGGAACATAGGTAAGGTAACCTAACAGTGAAGTTAATTACTCTGAAAGAGGTGTTACAATATTAGGTATGGGTGGTAGACAAAAATCCTGTTATTCCCAATTGTTCCTCCCTTTACTAAGCAAATGCAAAAAAAGGGGGGGGGGGGTAAACAGAGTTAACAAAATATCCCACTTAAAAGAACAATGCAAGGTATACAGAAAATGTATTACCCGGTAGGCAAGTTAACAAATGGTTTGCAAAAATTAAATCTCCTGTCTTTCATGCACGCTTGTGAGGGCCCACACTCATATACTCACACACACTTACCGATTGCAGCATCAGACAATCCATAGAATTATATAAACAGCAATTTCACTCTTGACATAAGAAAATGTCTGGTACTTCGATGTCCCGCCCCAGATTTAGCGAGATTGGCTAATAGCAAATATTCCCACTTATCGCCGGACTTGAAGCCTAAGAGTTCTTGTGTTTTATTATATATAAAAAAGTCTATGGGATGGCACTGACACAGTTCGACACATGGGTGAAAATGAAGTGGTGGTAAAATTCCTTCAAGGCGTGATGATAGCCACTGACCGGTAAAGTTTTTAATCCAGTGAGGAAAAACTACGCTCAGTCACAGTCAGGTAAATAGGTACTCTCTCACAGTAGAGCAGTAAATAAAATATCGCTACTGGCATTTGTTCATCTTCCAGTTTATCTTACAGATTTGTAATTTAATTTGATGATTTATTTAAATGTTCTTGGGTAAGCTTTCTTTCATGTAATTATGATAGCTAGGTCGCATCGGACCGCCACAAGATTAAATTTAAAAATGTTTCATCAATATGTCTGGAAGTTTAAAAACCGAGTCTGGCAGACTCTGTATGATTTCTTTATGCTGGGATTCCAAAGGTGATCATTCTATAGAAAAAGATAGAAAACCCATGACAACATAATCATACCTCAAAAATCAAATAATATTCTAACGCGCGATAAATTTACCGTTAAGGCTATTATATACACTCACGTATTTAATTATGTATTTAAGAAAACACGTCACGAGTCTAATGGTTAAAATACACATCTATATATATATAGGACTTAACTAAATTTATTAATTATAAATTCCTTCGCGACTTTAAAAGTTACTTTAACATTTAAGCATCTATTATTTTTGGAAATATTATAATAGATATATCATTAAATTTACCACTGGAACTTTTGGGATGAGTTTAATTTAATAGATTGAAATAAACACAAAATCCAGTGAAATAAAATGAAAGCACTAGACCACTGATCACTTTAACAAATATATTATACCGTGCACAGAAACAGAAATCACTCCAATGTAGCCACCAATTCAGATGGAAATCTAGCAGAATTTCTACTATAGCTAGTGAATCTTAAATCTCTGGCGACCGAATGATAAAATGGCTTTCTACGTGGTCTGTATATATCTAACTGAAATGTAAGATGAGTGGGACATGTTAAAATTTGACACCTTTTTAAATCTCATGAGACTTTCGGGGATCTGACAGCCAGACTAAAGAGAGATGCCGCCCCTGGTCTGCCGTATCTCCGCTCGCTGCTTCCGCGTCGGCTTTCCCGTTCGCTCCCACTGCGATCGGTTCTGTGGTTAACACCGAGATGCGAAATACCGGCAGGAAACTTGCGTCGCTCGTTTCAGGGACCACTACTGCCTTTGATAGCGCCGATAGTCTTTCCTGAGATCTCTCAGTCTGTTTGATCGTGTGCCGCTACTTTCTGTTTGAATCTGGCACCTCCCCTACTGGGCCAAGTTAATGAAAATACTGCATATGATTGCTCAAGAGATATCCGTGGGCGTGATTTAGCCTCTCCTTAAATCAATGCAATGACCAGAATGTACGGTAGATAAACTGTCCACATATTAATCAGCAAACGTGTTGACCACCTGTGTGGAACAGTTGCATAGCTAATGAGTCCAGTTGAAAATAAAATCCCGTTTGACGAAAAGTTTCCACAATATTCGGGGGCCCTGATGTTATCTGAAGGGGTCGTTACAAAAGGTCGTACTATATCATCCAACACGTCAGGGTCATTCGGGGTCAGCTGTGTTCGTCTGTCACAAAAACCCAGCTTGTAAGCAAGGAATGGAGAAAGGCGAACGGAGTCTACATCCCGAAGGAACAAAATTCCACAGACATCAGTCAGTTCAGTCCAATCTCACTACTCAATGTGGAAGGGAAGATATTCTTCTCAGTGATGACGAAAAGACTCACTACATACCTCCAGGCAAATGGGTACATTGACAGTACCATTCAGAAAGGAGGTATCCCAGGTACACAACGAAGTGGATTGGCCTTGAAGTTAGAATTGCGATGGGGTGTACCATCTCTCCGATACTATTCGTGATGGCTATGCAGGTAATCCTCAATGCGGCTGAAGGAATGGCTATAGGTCCAAAGCTCGGTGGAATGTGTCACATTCCACCACTCAAAGCATTCTTGGATGACACAACAATTCTGACATCAGAAGAACATCAGGCCCGGAGGATGTTAGCATGCCTGGATGAACTAGTCAGCTGGTACAGAATGAGCTTCAAACCCACGAAGTCAAGAAGGCTATCAGTCAGGAAAGGAAAGAAAGCAGAGGTCATATTCATGGTTTCCAACCAAAGAATCCCTACTGTCACTGAGGAACTTGTTAAAAGTCTTGGCAGGGTGTACGATGCCTCATTAAAAAACTCGAAGGCAGTACAACAGACAATAGAAATGGCAGACAGAGGACTACAGATCATAGACCAAAGCAGACTCTTGGGAAAGTTCAAACTGTGGTGCCTCCAGTTCATGTTGATACCGAAGTTGCTGTGGTCACTGCTTATATATGAAATAAGCACAAGTACATTGGAAGCCATAGAGCAGTAGGTCAACAAGTTCATGAGAAAATGGCTAGGGGTACAACCAGGTCTGTCAGATGTAGCACTGTACTGCAAAAAGTCAAAACTTCTGCTTCCCTTTAAGTCAGTTGTTGAAGAGTACAGAGTTGGAAAGGGAAGGCTTGCAATGATGCTACGCAAGTCAGCTGATGATGGGGTTAAGTCCATTCAGCCCACACTGAAAACGGGAAGGAAGTGGAGAGTGAAAGAAGCTGTTGATGCTGCCCAAGAGTCACTCAAACTGAGGGAGGTAATCGGATACACACAAACGAATAGACGGAGATTTCGACATGGAGACATCCGCTGGTGGTCCAAGGCATCAAGCAGGGAGCGCAGAGACATGATAGTTCAGGAGATACGAGGAGCTGAGAATGATAAGAGGTTGCAAAAAGCAGTGCAGCAGGTCCAACAAGGCCAATGGACTACATGGGAAGGTGCCCTGCAGAGGTCCTTGACATGGAATGATATATGGCATATGGCACCTCTTAGGCTCAGCTTCGTGGTTATATCAATGTATGACCTGCTGCCGTCGGCCACCAACCTTGTGAAATGGAGAAAGTCGGATGATGAGCAGTGCCCCCTGTGGCAAGGGAGGCAGACACTTGAACACGTGCTCTCAGCGTGTAAGGTGTCATTAGGGCAAGGGCGATACACTTGGCGCCATAACAAAGTGCTAAATGAGCTTGCTGCGACAATAGATCTGGCAAGGATGAAGGCGAATAGCAAACCCAGGCCGAGCACCGCAAATACATACTTTCTGAGGGCAGGAAAGTCAGCACACCCCAAACCGAGTAAACCTGGAAGCAGTTTACCATCTCTTCTTGACTGTGCAAACGACTGGGAGGTGGCGGTAGACCTACCTGGACGAGGGGCATATCCAGAGAGTATCAGAAAATCGTGGAGACGGCCGGATATAGTGCTTCATTCTTCAGCAACGCTTCAGGTCATACTGATTGAACTGACCGTGCCATTTGAATCCAGATTAGACGAGCAACATTCGTTCAAAGTGGCCAAGTATAGTGATCTGGCCGCGGATCTGAGATACGATGGGTTCACTGCAAGGGTCATGGCTGTTGAAGTGGGCGCAAGAGGGCTTGTGGCTGCATCAGTGTATGATTTATTGAAACTGTTGGGGCTGAGGGGACAGTCGAGAACAAGGGCACTGAAGAGGCTTAGTGAAACTGCCGAAAAGGCATCAGGCTGGCTGTGGAACAACCGCAATGGGCAATGGAAATCGTGACAGTAAACGCTGCGGTACAGAAAACACCAGGATTTATTCTAAGTCCACAATACGCTGAGTTTTTTTTTTACTAGTGAAAGGGCTGTGACTGAGGGGCAACAGGCGGCGTATTTTATAAGGGGTGTCAGGCACATATATTCAGTGGCTAGCGCGCAGTGGCTAGACTCGTCGTCTTCGCGCTGGTGTCTCAGTGTGTGTCCTTAGTTGTGATGTGCGACGGAACGAACGGAATAATTTGTCTTCTCTTTGTTACTTTCACAATTGCCTCCACTCCTGGCGGAGTTGTGGATTTTAAAGTTGCTACCATAAGTGAAATGGGTTCATTTTCGATACAAGACAACAGGAGGCTGAGACGCTTGGGAGTCATGACCCAAGTGGGCCCACCCCCCTTAGAGTGTAAAGGAGTGTATCGAGCCGAAACACTTGTCGGACGGGGGGACACTTCTGATGATCAGATTGCTTCCTGTTTTTCGCTCTGTAAAGAGTTTCCTATCATTGTGGTCGTGATGTGTTGGTGTGTTTGCTTATACAGGGTGTTTATAAAGTCGCTGTGCAGTGAATTTGAAAAATATTTTAGAAATTACGTCACGAATGATGAAAATTTACGTCATGATATTCTGTGAGCCACAATCCCGTGTGCAGCATTAAACAACAAGCCTTTGTTATTTTCACGGTTTCATTGCTGAAAGGAAATGGTGTTAGCCATTGAAAACAGGGTATTTTTGGTGGAACATGTCTTTCGTAATGGTATATTTCACTGCACGGCGACTTTATAAACACCCTGTACAACATATATTTATACATATATATTTTACAAACATGTGTTACAATATATATATATTTATACATATACTTTACAAACAGGTAGACAACAGTTAGACAATATTTACACAACATAGATAACAAAGGTTTTAATTGTAATAAATATATTTTATTTCCAAATAACAGTGTTTTGTTACATTAGTAACCAAAAAAAAAAAAAAAAAAAAACATGAGCAGGGTCACATATTGGAAGATATGTTATCTAGAAAGAGGGAGGTGTGTACAATTTTTTTATTGGTAAACAGCAATAACAAAAATATTATACGAGCAGGATCACATGTTGGAAACCGGTTATGTTAGGTGGAAAGAGGGAGGTGTGTACAATGTTTTTGGTAAACAGCAATAACAAAAACATTATACGAGCAGGATCACATATTGGAAACCGGTTATGTTAGATGGAAAGAGTTAGGGGTGTACAATTTTTTATTGGTAAACACCAATAACAAAAGGGGGCGCAGTGGAAGAGAGCTATTTTTTAGATATTGAGGGGAGATGGCGTCACGTAATCGTCGTGTACCTGGCTTTTTATGTAAAAAGATCCCTGAGGTATAGAACTTTGAAGTTTGTATCTAAAAAAATTAACTTTCTTTTTTATAATTTTATGCAATAAATCCAAATTTTGATAAGATATAAAAAATCAGATGCGACAAAAGTTTTATTATCTAATGGAAAGTATCTGTAACAAATATTATATTGATTGACTAAAAATGTGCAACTTATAAGGAAAAAAAAAAAACAAGTAACAACAAACAAGGTTCTGAGAAAATCACGATTCTCTTCATTGGAGAAGCACAATTTTTGAAGAAAATATTATGAACAAAATCAAAATATTCCTACTTAGAATGTGTTCTCACAAATGATTTTCACAGATTTAGATTCAGGAGAATATCAACTATCTGATTATTTTCAATGTTTGTGCTGTTTTGATTTAAAATGCGTTGTAGCTCCATCCCTTACAACCAAAGTGTAACACATTTTTAACATTTATTTTTAATAGTTATTATAGTGTAGTTTGTCCTGAAAGTAATAACTATTTAAAACATCTGCATTTTTTCCACTTAATTTTAAGTAGAGTTTAACATTTGCGAGTAGATTTGTGGGGGAAGTGATAAATGTCTAATCTCTGGCCACGAGTGCTGAATGCTCTAAGACAGGCCTTGATTGTGCATAAGGTTGGCAACCCCATCATTTACAACAAATTGTTACAGAGACAACATTGTCAAGGGCATGTTATGGCTTGGAGCAAGCTTCCTACAAAGGGAATCCAGTTACAAAGGTGGTCCTAAGCTCCGTAAGGAGTGAGAAAGAACATATTGAATTATAATGTACCAGACCCGTACATTCATTTGTCAACCGCGGTTAAGTTGTTGAGGTTCCGCTATCTAGTAGCGTCATGCGCCAGTCTACCCAATTGTAAACGGGTACCTGCCTCTGCTCTTAAGTTCAGGGGAAGGCAAAGACAATGAGCAAGGGAACTGGTCACCCCACTGTGATGATGTACATTGATACACCGATAAAATTAGAATTTGTAAGTATAAAGATAAGGTAGAAATAAGTATAGTTGGGTTGTAACGCGTCTTCTTTTCCTACGCCAGTCATCGCGCTAACTTTTGCAAGACAGAAACATAGTATAAGGGTACTATCGTTTTCTAGTGTCCTTGAGAAAACTATAACATGGTAACACGAAAGGCCTATACACCCAGACGGAAAAAGAGAGGAGAGACAGAAAAAAGATACCGTCTGCACGCGTGGTTTGAATCTAAACCTAGCGACGCGCGATATTGTCGTTAGTCGTTTGAAAATACGACGCAAATTCAAAATATGTTCGGCAATTGGGTCACGCAGACAGCCTTAGCTCTTATAAATTGACGTATTTCTGACGTACTACGGGAGATTGTCGTTTTTAGTTTGAAAATAGCGGTACAAAGAAGGGAACAGGTGGTAGTATCTAGAATTCAAGACTAACATGGAAAAGGATATGGAATTTTGAACCATAATACATAGGCCCATAAAACTTATATATTCGAGTGCCATAGTGTCTCCTGACAAATAATATGTTTTCATTTTCCCTATATTCCAACTAACAGCCAAGATATGGTCATAATACTAGATAGTCACAGACACAGTGACAAAAACACACTGGTGTTCTGACATTCGCTATCGGTAACGAATTTGTGCAAGAGTTGTTGAAAAAGAGACATGAGAGGGTAGGTCAAAGTCTAAAGAGGGGAACGTTAGAACGGAGAGGTACATGTAAAATGATTTGGAGGGGAGTTTGAAAGGGGGAAAAAATTATGGGATGGCTCAAACTGAATATTTTTTTTGTAGTGTTAGGCCAAAACCAAGTGTATTTTTGGTGAATGCCAAGATCGGACGGACAGATCGACAGAGGTACACCAACATTGGACCGAAATTGGACCTTAGTTTTAAATATTTGAATTGAAGAACTTAGCAGTTAGATCTCATTGGTCGAAACAGTTTAGATTACTGGGAAAGTTGAAGGCTCGGCGCCATTTGACTTAAGACTGTCCATAGAAGCAGGACGCTTGAGTGCTGAGAAGTTTGACGTGCCTAGAATAAATATATAATTAATAAAAAGTATAAGGGCACCATAGTCCAGCAAGCAGTACATCTGGGGTTGTGCTAAATCAACGTTCCTGTGTGTTTCATTGAATTTGTGGTAAGACCGAAATTATTAACATTATTTATATTATTAATTATGTTGTTCGACGTGGGTAATGAAAAAACATTACGACTATAAGTAAAGAAGTCATTGGTAGACTTATACAAGCCTATTTGTTGCTCCACCATGTTATCAAGCTACCAGAGAGGTAGTAGTAAAATATTTATAGGTTGTCACCAGGAATCATATCACCTATCACATTGTATGGAAAAAGATCATTGAGAATGGCAGAGGCGTTGCAGCCAGTAGGGAGAGGAAAATGAAAACTTGTTCAAAGTGTTACCTCATTGTATGGAGATGTGCTGAGTTGGTCAGAGAGATCTGATCCAGGTCTTTTAGGTTAAATATAGTATTGTTTGTAAAATTGGTGAATTAGGTATTATGCTAAGACAGAACATAATTTTCATGTTACAGGGTTTTTGTCTGGCACTAGTCAGGTGCCAGATTCCTGAGTGAAGCAGTTATATTCCAGCAGTGATAGGGGTACACGCTGCCTACCCTATTACTTTTGGGACAAGATCAAGAGTGGCTGTTGGCAGATCATACATCTATTTTCAATCCTGTAGTGCCAGATAAGTGAATAAGCCCTGGCACGAGGAGAATTCATCAACTGTTCCACTTCAATAAACTTGAAATGTAAATTAAATAAAGACTCACTGTCAAGAAGTAAAGTGTATCAAAAGAACAGAAACATTGTGAAAAAGACTGGGCGTGATGTTAACACCCCAACCAGCCAGCTAGTAACACTTTAGAATTAGCTATAAATTTAACAATACCATAGATATATTATATATATATATATATATATATATATATATATATATATATATATATATATATATATATATATATATATATGATTAAGGACAAATTGTCCTCTTTTAGTTATGTACTGATGCCTATTATTTATGTATATATCAATTGATCTCATTTGAGTTGACAGTCCTAACCAAAAGAATCTTAGGTACTGGACTAATAAAGTTATAGACAAATTGTATATTACTCACTTTAAAAAACGGTGTTAGTTGAGTCTATAATAGAGATTAATATTGGTGTTTGTGTGTGTGTTTGTGTAAGTAATTACCATCACACCACACTTTCATTCCCCTAGACTATAGACGTAGCTAACAGACATACTAGTCAAGAATAGGTCTGACTGAGGTCGTAGGGTGGTTGCAGAAAGGTGCTCTGAAAACTCACCAATAATTGTTATATTCAGGGGCCTTCACAGCTGACCTCATTCAGTACAATAGAAACAAATAACAACAACATTTCATAACATCAAAATACACTACACCCACCTCATTAAAAAAACAACGTAGTATGGGGCAGACTGACTTATGTGTTAAACTTGATTACTTTTTAAAAAATTGTTTCTTATCTATAGCTCCGCGCTTTTCAGCAAAATGGCTCTCCTCGTCCTGCAGTGGTCGACATTGAGAAGGCGAAGCTTAGACGGTTTCCCGCTCAAGGTCTCGCGACACTGCGAAGGAAAATATTTCTCATCTTGTTTATTTTTCTTCTTTCTGAACACAACAAGCTCAACAGAAGAGAACAAGAGGTAATCTTCAGACTCCGCACTGGCCACAACAGATTGAGATACCATCTATTCAACAAGCTAAAGATAGGAACTACTGATGTGAGTAACTGTGGCACTGATAAAATGACTGATGAACTGCTTCAAATATGCCTAACATATGAGGAACAGAGAAAGCGCATATGGTCGACACCAGTACCATTCGTGGAAAAGCAATACGGAAATTCAAATGGCCTCACACTGACTACTGCTTTCTTTGAAAACATTCAAACAGACGTCTGAGAGTGTAGGAAGAAGAAGTAGACTAATACAGACTTTACAAACACCACGGTTAGAAAGGACCAACTGTATTTGCTTCATGATGAAGTCTTGAAAGGCTAGTTCCAACAAGTCCTAAAGTTCACATGCGTGAACCAGAGTGCACCATCAAGACAAGAGACAGAAGACGTTAGAGATCCATTGTAGCCGACCTTTGTTGTAGAGATGGCTGCTGCTGCTGATGATGATGATGATGATAATGATGATGTGTCGCAAAAATGACTACCAGCAGCAAGCTACACGTATTTTTATGGGGTAGTGGGTTGGCCTGCTGACTAGTCACAATTGACTACCACATCCAGGCCAAGGCCCTGTTCGATGTTTCGTTGGATCGACCCACGGTAGGCCTATCATCTGATATACTCTGTAAATGTTAAGGCTGATCATATCAACCCTAGTGTGCCGATAGTCAAGAAAATATGGGCCTAACACCAAATTCAGAATATACCTCAAAGGGCGTGTAATGGGATCCTTACGTACATGTTCACAGAAAAGATTCACATAAAATTTACACTAAAAGAAAGTACACTTCACTGTTTAGAATTCTTCAAAAAATTAGTTACGGTACAGTGTGGAAAATAATTACGTAAGCACAGAGTTAATGCATTTACAGTAGGCTTCTAACATTTGTTTATCCCATGTTACTAAAGTTTGAAGTTGCACCAGGACTTTAGATAGCACCTAGGTCAAGGTTATATCAAGATAAAGATGTCACTTTTGGTTGTTCGGTTTCTAAAACATAACGTTAGTTCAACGAAACCTGACTCTGTCTCGTGTCAGCACATTATTTACTGACTGCACTTGGTGAAAACATTTCACCTGTCGGTTTGGGGAAGGGGGAGAGGAGGGGGGGGGGGGGGGGGGGGGGGGCGGAGTGTCTAAGAAGTATGGAGTCCGCCTCAAATTCTAAAGTTACCGAGTTCGAGTCCCAGTAGAAGGAATACCATGTATGGACATTTTGTTTTTTCACAACTAGTGGTCCTAATGATGTCATAATCTCCCCCTGATCTCCTGGGTAGTGAGATCGGATAAGCGCGAAATCATAGCAGGTTCCGTGTGTATGTTAAAAGTCCCACGGCAGTTGGGTATCGTAAAAAGTAGGCCGTAAGGCCGCTGATCTGGCAACATTTAACAATTATAAACCTACCCACCTCAATGAAATTGATGAAAAGCAATATATGACTATTGCCGAAACATAATAAAAGTAATATATGACGCTTGCCGAAACATAATAAAAGTAATATATGACGCTTGCCGAAACATAATAAAAGTAATATATGACGCTTGCCGAAACATAATAAAAGTAATATATGACGCTTGCCGAAACATAATAAAAGTAATATATGACGCTTGCCGAAACATAATAACAGCAATATATGACGCTTGCCGAAACATAATAAAAGTAATATATGACGCTTGCCGAAACATAATAAAAGTAATATATGACGCTTGCCGAAACATAATAAAAGTAATATATGACGCTTGCCGAAACATAATAAAAGTAATATATGACGCTTGCCGAAACATAATAAAAGTAATATATGACGCTTGCCGAAACATAATAAAAGTAATATATGATGCTTGCCGAAACATAATAACAACCACATGAAATGAGATCTTAAAAGTATTTTGTTTCTCTTAGGTGTAATATTGAACCCACTAATCGTATTTTCCCCCTGTCACGTGACTAACATCTTTTCCCACGAACTGCAATCATTTTCATTGCTCTTTTGCGGCCTGGGAATTAAAGTATGCGCCTGTTGAAACAACACGCATTATATTCCCATTGTCGTGAAATATTCTAATCCACATATATAAATTATCAAGTAAATATAAAGCCTAATAAATACATATAAAGAAAGGAAGAAGAATGGTAAAGAACAGTGCTGTCACAATGACAGTACTCGAAATTCCCTTTGTTCTATGCTTCGTCTGCAAATTGTAACGTTTCCACGTTAAATATAAGCCACTGCATAAATACAAGCGTTTCCACAACACATTAAAACGGGTATTGCATTTCTAAGAAAAACATTGAGAGGCACAATGCGTAATGACCTAAATTAATCCTAACATTAATTATATTACATTACCAAAACGAACGAACAGATGGACTAAAGGATAGAGAGAGGGGAGAGGCAGAAAGCCGAACGCATGCAAAATTAAACACGCGTCTCGCTATTAATGCCACCCCAACAAGCGTAACGCGATACACAATTACTACTATCACGCGTGTAAGGCCACATGCACTAATTTTTTCGGACGGACAGTGATAAAAACACTAACCTTCCCAGAGTTAGGTTTTAAAAAACCTGGAAAACGCTTATTAGAAAAGATAACATTAGATGGGTTTACGTTTGAAAACATTACAGTACCCAGACAGCACATCTTCGAAACAGGAGGTAGAAGGAATTGCATATTTTGAACGCAGCCACTTAGCTCTATTAAATATATATATTTGGGTTCCTTAGGGTTTGCTGACAAAGAATATGTACAACGTTATGCAAATAGTCTAGGAATTAACAAGTTATAGCCAAAATAAAATGATGGTGCTGTCAGACAACACCCAAAATCAGAATCGCTCAGTGGTAGATTTTTTTTCACCACCATTGTACGGGAAATGGGCCACAAGTTACATTTGAACTGATTGGCTGGAATGATATGTAAGGCTAAACACGATTGGTCGGACTATAAATACTATCTTTGGTTGTTAGGGGAGACGTAGGAAGGTAAAATTTTTTCAAACACTTGTCGAAACGTGGCTCCATTGGCCAGACTCGCTGATATACTCACTTAGGAGCGTTAGTTCGAGACCACTAGTTCAAATAAGCTTGATAAAGCAACAGTGCGTTGAAGCCAGCTCATATTTTTGCTAAATAAAAGCCTGGAACATAAGCAGATGGGAATTTGTGCCAGTATTTGTGCCAGAATTCATTGCTAGTCAACGTATCTGTGTTTATTCCATGAATTGTGGTAAGCTTGAAACATTCAGTATCTTTTAATGAAAATTGAATGTGAATTGTTAATTTATGCCTGTATATATGTGTAGTTCAGTAGCAAACATGATGTAAAGCCTATAATGCTCCAGCCTGAACAGAAGGTGTCGGAGGAAAGTAAAACGGCATGGAATGGCCAAACAGTACACTGACACCTAGATTATTGATTAGAAGAAATAATGCTGGAAGTGCAGAGGCGTAGTAACCATTAAGGAGGTTAATACTGGTATAAAGTATTTCAGATGAAGCTGACAGTTGGCCTAACGCTCTGAACTCAATGTTTGTGATGTATTGTGCTCAGTGTAGAACTAGAGTATCAATTAGTTATGAAGTAGAAGGTACATCCTTCTTGTTTTCAGGGACCGTGGTCTTGATGGTATTGAGCAGCACCTGGTCAGAGCTTTGCTGAATCCAGAGTCGGACAGCATACTCCTTGGTCCATTTAGCTATCAGTGAGGTGTCTCCAGAGCCCAGGGGAGAAATCGAGCAGAGGAGTCTTTTCCTGCCGCCATCACGCAAGATAAGCTGATGTGGCCAGCTGAGCTCAAAATTATGTACCCCCATCTTAAAATAACATTGTAAAATAAACTTAAGAGGGGAATTAAATTGTTTTAATATCAGGAACTGAGAACATCTCCAATACTAGTTCCAATAAAGACAAACTATTGAAGTCATGATGACAAATACCAACAGAGCTTGAACAAAACAAAACCAGTATTACCTCATANTACAACTACACAACTGACACACATAGGATACTTTTAATAATATATGTCACTACAATATTCATATTGATAAATTCTGTACATATAACTTGTAATTAAAATTGATTGTGATTCCTGGTTCCCTTTGTATTTGAATCAGGACACATATTCATTCATGACAGCAATGAATACATATTGTTATTTGAAAAGTTATCAGTGACTCCTTTAAGATATCCTTGTAGAGTGTTTTATGTATGTGAGTGTCACAGTGTTGTCAAGTGTAGTGGAATAAATTAAATTGTTTATCTGTCTGTTGTTGTTATGACTTACACTTCATCATACACATACCCTAGACATACAACGTAGTCATCACACTATTCCAGAATAATTCTGACTGAGATATATATATATGTGGCAGCAAGTAAGGTTATCTATAATACACTACTCTTATTAGATATAGATACCTTCACAGCTGATCTCAGTCAGTACACTAAGTCCCCTATAAATATTTATAACATCCCACTTCACCACATATATTGGGGTCTCGCTCTTGGGATTTTGAATCTTTACCTATTAAAAATATTGGGGGTAATTCACTTCAGGGAATATAAGAATTAAAAGGTATCCTTGGGTGGAATTAAATAAGGTTGAGCTCACGGTGCCTGTGTTGTCCATTAGATATATATTTAGAGATTGAATTGTTGGTTAGACATTGTATAAATTTACCTGATAGACAATGGCGGACCTAGCCAAATTTCGATCTGCTGCTGTTCAGACTGCAAAAGAGTTAGGATTAGATGGGCAAGTTATGGTTGCCTATGTCACTACGGAATGTGACAAATTTATTGAACGCGAAGAAAGAAGATTAGAAAAAGAAGCCGAAAGAAAGTTAGAGGCTGAAAGGGAAATTAAGAAGTTACAATTTGAGGCTGAGGCTGAGACTAAGAGGTTGCAGATTGAGGCTGAGGCTAAGAAATTGGAAGCAGAAGAAAGAAGATTGACTGCAGAAAGGGAAGCAGAAGAAAGAAGATTGACTGCAGAAAGGGAAGAGAAGAAATTAGCTGCAGAAAGGGAAGAGAAGAAATTAGCTGCAGAAAGGGAAGCAGAAGATAAAAGATTACAACGGGAACATGAGTTACGACTAAGGGAGTTTGAGTTTCAAGGCCATGCTCCTGAAAATGGTGCCAGTCCCTTTGCCTCTGATGCCACTGCTAGCCAAGGAGCCTCAACCTCAGCTATGAATTTTCATTTAGATCATTTTGTTGAGAAAGACGATGATATAGAGAGCTACCTAAATAGGTATGAACTATTAGCTACCACGTATGGGTTAGAGAGAGAAAGGTGGAGCTTAAAGTTATCTCAGGGACTTCGTGGGGCAGCTTATGAAGTTTTTGCAAAAATGAGCAGAGGTGATCAGGAAAATTATGACATGCTAAAGCAGGCTCTTTTGTTAAGATATGAAAAGAATGCAGAATTTTATAGGAAAAAATTTAGGAATGCTAAACTACTGTCAGGTGAAACCTATCACCAGTTCTCTGCACGAATAGAGACATACTTGGAGAAATGGACTTCTCTGGGGAAAACCCAAGATCTTAAGGAAATGGTCCTTATAGAGCAATTAAGAGAGTCCATGGCTCCAGACCTGAGAAAGTTTCTCATGGAACAAGGTGCAGAGAGGCTGGGTGAGTTGCTAAATGTTGCTGAAAGGTATCAAGCAGCTCAAGCAGAGGTAACAGGTAATAAAAAGAAACAAGTGGATAACTTTAGGGCACCACAGAACTTTAATAAATTTGATCCTAAGGATCAAAACAAAGGTAAGCACCAATTTGATAGGCCACGGTATGAAAATAAAAATAAATTCCCACAATTCGATGAAAGGAAATATGATGAAAGAAAATCTTTCAACCAAGGAAAAAGGTGGTGTAAGAATTGTCAGATGGACAATCATGACACTGACCGTTGCAGAAGGAAACCTGTGTATATGGCAACCCTTCAGGTCAGGTCGACCTCAAGACAGGAGGAGGATATTATGTTGGATACCACTCCAGAAGAGATGAGGAAGGCACAGGCTGGGGATAAAACACTCAAGCCTTGTTTCAGAAAATTGTCAACTTGTCATACAACTCCAGGCAAGGGAGATTTTTACATGAAAAACAAGTTGATGTATAGGAAGACTGGAGCTAGATCCAAAGGTCAGGGACAGCTGGTACTTCCTAAAAGATATAGGGCAGACTTAATAAGGAGCCTACATGTGAAACCAGATGGGGACCATGAGAAGATAGGTACCATCATTCAAAAGGTGGCTCACAATTATTATTGGCCCAAAGCAAGATGGGACATTGAGAATTTTGTAGAAAGGTGTAGCATAGCACATGAGGGAACACCCACAAGTGGGAACATGGATCAGGACCTGGACACGCCACGGGGCAAAATTAGGCCTGATAATAAAAAGAAAAATAGATTTGATAAAGTGGACCAAATGGAATGGGAAGCCCCTTTTCACGGACAAGCTTCACTTAACTGTTTTACAATGGCCACTATGCGGAGAGTGCAAAAAGATGTCTTACCCCAGGATAAGCCGAAAATCCCTCAATCGGACTTAAACAAACTGGAGGAAGAGGATGTAGAGAGGAAATCTCTCATCAAGAATTTTAAGTGGGGAGAAAGCCCCAAAAAAAATTGGTAGCGGTCGTTTTGTGAATGATAATTCTGGGAGGAAAAATCATCACTATAAAGCTTCGAGTGGAAGAGACCATACCGGTGCATGGACAAATAGGTCCACACAATTAAAGGTCCATATGTAGCTTTGTTAAGAACGTGGACTGATGAAAAGGCAGAGGAAAACATTACATCTTCATACCAATATGTGAATGAGCTGACCACTCGTTTAAAAACTGGCTGGAAACTTGCCAATGAAAATTTGAAACAAGCCAGGAAGAAACATGCTGCCTATTATAACAGGAAGGCGAAAGACAGAAATTTGGCTGTGGGAGAGAAAGTACTGCTTCTTTTGCCCGGGAGTCAGAATAAGTTACAAATTGGATGGCAGGGTCCATATACAGTTCTAGAGAAGGTGTCTAGAACAAATTATAAGATAGATAAGAAGGGGAAAGAAAAAATCTATCATGTGAATCTCCTGAAGAAATATTTGGAAAGAGAACATCAGGAAGAGACACACTTGTTGACCTTGTCCATCGCCATGGAGATGAAAAAGGAACCACTTTCATCATTTGAATATCCATTACACCCCTGTGAGACAGCAGCACAGGTGAAAATCAGTACACATTTAACGAAAACTCAGAAAGAGAGAGTGCAACAGGTTCTAAATAATCATGCAGAGGTGTTAACAGACCGACCAGGGCATACAAACCTATTGGAATATGATATGAAACTGATAGACCCCACACCTGTCTGTATGAAACCATATTCGATTCCGTTTGCTAAGGAGAAAGCTTTGAAGGAAGAGATAGACTATCTGTTGAAGGAAGGAATTATTTCGCACAGTGAATCTTCGTATAGTTCCGGTGTTGTACTCTTAAGGAAGCCCTCTGGAGAACATAGACTCTGTATAGATTACAGGAGACTGAATGCTATTACAGAAGGACAGGTGGATCCATTGCCGGATACAAATCAGCTGTTTGCCAGACTAAATAAAGCTAAATATTTCTCAAAAGTGGATCTGAGTAAAGGATACTATCAGATTCCAGTAAAGCCTGAGGTTAGACCATACCTAGCTTTTAGTACCTCAGAAGGACACTATGAGTTTAATAGATTGCCATTTGGATTGAAGAATGCGCCTAGTGTCTTCTCTAGAATGATGAGAAAATTGTTGGATGTAAACATTTCGGAGGAACGTAATGAATCCCTGAGTTGCCTCTTTGATTGAGGATATTCCGAATGTTTCATACAGGATAATAAGAAGATTATGGGATCCACTACGAAAACTCTGCTATCACCAGGTATATGTTATCTCCTCATAACGTACATTTTGAGGGAAATATAATGTTCTCTGGACATGTCATTGCGCAGACTCAGAGAAGAGAAATGGTGAATACGGGTTGCGAAGCAGCATTAAGACAAGCACTCACACTTGCGGCTGTTCAGTAACATAACCGAAATATATTATTGGTTGTAGAAGTCTGAGGCAGATTTCATGAGTAGTGCCTACTCTGAATGGACCCAACTACATAAAACCATGATAGCACCACAGCAGAGTAAAGTCAAGTTGACTTACATTTATCTATGTGTATATAGAATAAAGGACTGACATGGGATGTCTGTTTTAAGAGGGGAGGTGTCGTGAAATATTCTAATCCACATATATAAATTATCAAGTAAATATAAAGCCTAATAAATACATATAAAGAAAGGAAGAAGAATGGTAAAGAACAGTGCTGTCACAATGACAGTACTCGAAATCCCCTTTGTTTTATGCTTCGTCTGCAAATTGTAACGTTTCCACGTTAAATATAAGCCACTGCATAAATACAAGCGTTTCCACAACACATTAAAACGGGTATTGCATTTCTAAGAAAAACATTGAGAGGCACAATGCGTAATGACCTAAATTAATCCTAACATTAATTATATTACGTTACCAAAACGAACGAACAGATGGACTAAAGGATAGAGAGAGGGGAGAGGCAGAAAGCCGAACGCATGCAAAATTAAACACGCGTCTCGCTATTAATGCCACCCCAACAAGCGTAACGCGATACACAATTACTACTATCACGCGTGTAAGGCCACATGCACTAATTTTTTCGGACGGACAGTGATAAAAACACTAACCTTCCCAGAGTTAGATTTTAAAGAACATGGAAAACGCTTATTAGAAAAGATAACATTAGATGGGTTTACGTTTGAAAACATTACAGTACCCAGACAGCACATCTTCGAAACAGGAGGTAGAAGAAATTGCATATTTTGAACGCAGCCACTTAGCTCTTTTAAATTTGTATATTTGGGTTCCTTAGGGTTTGCTGACAAAGAATATGTAAAACGTTACGCAAATAGTCTAGGAATTAACAAGTTATAGCCAAAATAAAATGATGGTGCTGTCAGACAACACCCACAATCAGAATCGCTCAGTGGTAGATTTTTTTACACCACCATTGTACGGGAAATGGGCCACAAGTTACATTTGAACTGATTGGCTGGAATGATATGTAAGGCTAAACACGATTGGTCGGACTATAAATACTATCTTTGGTTGTTAGGGGAGACGTAGGAAGGTAAAATTTTTTCAAACACTTGTCGAAACGTGGCTCCATTGGCCAGACTCGCTGATATACTCACTTAGGAGCGTTAGTTCGAGACCACTAGTTCAAATAAGCTTGATAAAGCAACAGTGCGTTGAAGCCAGCTCATATTTTTGCTAAATAAAAGCCTGGAACATAAGCAGATGGGAATTTGTGCCAGTATTTGTGCCAGAATTCATTGCTAGTCAACGTATCTGTGTTTATTCTATGAATTGTGGTAAGCTTGAAACATTCAGTATCTTTTAATGAAAATTGAATGTGAATTGTTAATTTATGCCTGTATATATGTGTAGTTCAGTAGCAAACATGATGTAAAGCCTATAATGCTCCAGCCTGAACAGAAGGTGTCGGAGGAAAGTAAAACGGCATGGAATGGCCAAACAGTACACTGACACCTAGATTATTGATTAGAAGAAATAATGCTGGAAGTGCAGAGGCGTAGTAACCATTAAGGAGGTTAATACTGGTATAAAGTATTTCAGATGAAGCTGACAGTTGGCCTAACGCTCTGAACTCAATGTTTGTGATGTAGTGTGCTCAGTGTAGAACTAGAGTATCAATTAGTTATGAAGTAGAAGGTACATCCTTCTTGTTTTCAGGGACCGTGGTCTTGATGGTATTGAGCAGCACCTGGTCAGAGCTTTGCTGAATCCAGAGTCGGACAGCATACTCCTTGGTCCATTTAGCTATCAGTGAGGTGTCTCCAGAGCACAGGGGAGAAATCGAGCAGAGGAGTCTTTTCCTGCCGCCATCACGCAAGATAAGCTGATGTGGCCAGCTGAGCTCAAAATTATGTACCCCCATCTTAAAATAACATTGTAACATAAACTTAAGAGGGGAAGTAAATTGTTTTAATATCAGGAACTGAGAACATCTCCAATACTAGTTCCAATAAAGACAAACTATTGAAGTCATGATGACAAATACCAACAGAGCTTGAACAAAACAAAACCAGTATTACCTCATATTACTACTACACAACTGACACACATAGGATACTTTTAATAATATATGTCACTACAATATTCATATTGATAAATTCTGTACATATAACTTGTAATTAAAATTGATTGTGATTCCTGGTTCCCTTTGTATTTGAATCAGGACACATATTCATTCATGACAGCAATGAATACATATTGTTATTTGAAAAGTTATCAGTGACTCCTTTAAGATATCCTTGTAGAGTGTTTTATGTATGTGAGTGTCACAGTGTTGTCAAGTGTAGTGGAATAAATTAAATTGTTTATCTGTCTGTTGTTGTTATGACTTACACTTCATCATACACATACCCTAGACATACAACGTAGTCATCACACTATTCCAGAATAATTCTGACTGAGATATATATATATGTGGCAGCAAGTAAGGTTATCTATAATACACTACTCTTATTAGATATAGATACCTTCACAGCTGATCTCAGTCAGTACACTAAGTCCCCTATAAATATTTATAACATCCCACTTCACCACACCCATTATACTTCTTGATACTGGATGTTTTTTTGTCTGAAATTTCTTGCCTCTGTTGCTTTTCGGTGATACAATTTTTTTAAAAAATATTTCTTCATTTATATTAAAGCAGTTCGGTAAGTATGAAAACGTTTTCACTAACACAATGGGACTATCGATTTCATAATGAAATGTGACCACGAAAAAAAAAATATATATATATATATATATATATATATATATATATATATATATATATATATATATATATATATATATATATATATATATATATATATATATATAAAGAAGGCACATGTAATGACACTCAATGGGAGCAATCCCGAGTCCATAACAAACAGTAAGTAATCAATAACTGGAACAGATAGACACCTTCACATATCTAGGATGCATAGTAACACACCAGATGGCGGAGCGGGCAAAGACATCAACAACAGAATGAACAAAGCAAGAACAGCCTTTTTTAGTCTAAACAACATCTGGAAGTCCTCTCAGTACAGCACAAGCACAAAATTAAGATTATATCAGAGCTGTGTGCTTTCTCTTCCTCTTTATGGTGCGGAATGCTGGAGAGTTACAGAGAAGGAAATGTCGAAATTGTCCTCTTTTCACACAACATGCCTAAGAAAAATTCTCCGAATCTTTTGGCCGAATACCATCATTAACCAAGATCTGCTTACTCGGAGCAAGCAAGAGGACATGCACACCATCATAGCTGGCAGACGCTGAGTTGGGTTGGCCATGTCTTCAGAAGAGACCCCGATGCCATCACAAGAACAGTTATGCTATGGACCCTGAAGGAAAACGAAATAGAGGCCGACCAAAAACAACCTGGCGGAGGACTGTTGAGGATCAGATGCAAAGAATGAACCAGAGTTGGGGCACTGTTACGAAGGATGGCCACCGACCGAGCAAAGTGGAATCAATTTGTTGTTGCCTTACAAGACGCCACCTGGCGTGATGACCACTGACTGCTTTGATGGTCGGCGGCTAAGAATCATCGAAGAAAGAAGACCCGTATGACTCACATTAATTTAAATACATAACCACATAGATCTATTTCATTAATAGTTGCTGAATCACATTCAGACAGGGGCTAAGAAAACACGAGTCAATATTTAATTTCATTGGGGGAGAGAATAAAAAGTTTATGACACCTTAGATGATCTCAGTTGTTATGCGTGCTGTCAGGAACCACTTATAATGGAGAACACTCCACGGGTTACACCGCTGCTATGTGGGTTTATAATAACAAATATAGGTTCGCCCTCCTAAGGGTATGATGACACAACACTGGCTGACAAAATTAATAAACACCTTCAACAGGTACTTCCCTTTAATAATATATACACACAATAAAGCCTCACACGGCCATCAAACGCATCAAATACAATAATGAGAAAACCACTGTAAACCTGCCTTAGCAGCTTAAACTATCACCATACACGAAGGTACAAACTATACCACAAATGGCTGCTTTAAATGTCGCTCACCCGAGAGGCAAAACTTTGACAATAACACACTCAAAATCATCGACATCTTATCGAACTACGGGCTGTAGACAATACGATCTAGACCCTTCACTGCTCTAGACTTAACATCGTAATTATCACCAAGGTCCGAAAACCTGGCAGGGAAAACGTCCTTCCCGAACAAGAGACTCACTTCTCACTGACTAATTTTGCGCCTTTTTCCCCGACTTCCGGTAGTCACATGACCCACTAGTTCGGCTAACCTCGGCCTCTCCCGACTGGCCTTTCGACGAACACAAGACATTAAATGCACTACGAAATAACGCTGTGACACTTGCTTGTCTTTAAAATCCTGTGAGACTCCCTTAAATAGAAGTATCATTCTTCTAGTTATACCTCTGCCAAGAATAATTATGAGCGAAGGTTGATGACTTTTGAAAACTCTCATTTTTATATTGTAAGTTTGGCCATTGCTAGACCACCATAGAGACAGAACAGGGGAGACAATACCACCACATAGAGACAGAACAGAGGAGACAATACCACCACATAGAGACAGAACAGGGGAGACAATACCACCACATAGAGACAGAACAGGGGAGACAATACCACCACATAGAGACAGAACAGAGGAGACAATACCACCACATAGAGACAGAACAGAGGAGACAATACCATCACATAGAGACAGAACAGGGGAGACAATACCACCACATAGAGACAGAACAGGGGAGACAATACCGCCACATAGAGACAGAACAGAGGAGACAATACCACCACATAGAGACAGAACACGGGAGACAATACCGCCACATAGAGACAGAACAGGGGAGACAATACCACCACATAGAGACAGAACAGAGGAGACAATACCACCACATAGAGACAGAACAGAGGAGACAATACCACCACATAGAGACAGAACAGAGGAGACAATACCACCACATAGAGACAGAACAGGGGAGACAATACCACCACATAGAGACAGAACAGGGGAGACAATACCACCACATAGAGACAGAACAGGGGAGACAATACCGCCACATAGAGACAGAACAGGGGAGACAATACCACCACATAGAGACAGAACAGGGGAGACAATACCGCCACATAGAGACAGAACAGGGGAGACAATACCACCACATAGAGACAGAACAGAGGAGACAATACCACCACATAGAGACAGAACAGAGGAGACAATACCACCACATAGAGACAGAACAGAGGAGACAATACCACCACATAGAGACAGAACAGGGGAGACTTTACCACCACATAGAGACAGAACAGAGGAGACAATACCACCACATAGAGACAGAACATGGGAGACAATACCGCCACATAGAGACAGAACAGAGGAGACAATACCACCACATAGAGACAGAACTGGGGAGACAATACCGCCACATAGAGACAGAACAGGGGAGACAATACCACCACATAGAGACAGAACAGGGAAGACAATACCGCCACATAGAGACAGAACAGAGGAGACAATACCACCACATAGAGACAGAACACGGGAGACAATACCGCCACATAGAGACAGAACAGGGGAGACAATACCGCCACAAAGAGACAGAACAGGGGAGACAATACCACCACATAGAGACAGAACAGAGGAGACAATACCACCACATAGAGACAGAACACGGGAGACAATACCGCCACATAGAGACAGAACAGGGGAGACAATACCACCACATAGAGACAGAACTGGGGAGACAATACCGCCACATAGAGACAGAACAGGGGAGACAATACCACCACATAGAGACAGAACAGGGGAGACAATACCACCACATAGAGACAGAACATGAGAGACAATACCACCACATAGAGACAGAACATGGGAGACAATACCGCCACATAGAGACAGAAATGAAAATGATGAGAAAGGGATGGAAAGGGACTGAGCTGATGGCACGTGACAGGAGGCTTTGGAATACGTTTGTTAAATGTTTATGGTCTGTCAGAGAGTGAGAGAGAGAGAGAGAGAGAGAGAGAGAGAGAGAGAGAGAGAGAGAGAGAGAGAGAGAGAGAGAGAGAGATTGATTTTAAAATGTGTCCCCTCATTATTTATTAGCCGGAATTTGAACTAAAATAATAATAACTTTATTTTTTATTTTTTGTTGTTGTGTAGTCTCACTTGCTTAAAATTGTCTCGAGTACTGTATACATGTGGACTCTTCTTTCTAGTGCTGATTCACTCAACTACCCTCCATCTTACTGAGTGGGCTATTTTTGGAAAGCGTTATCTAATCCGGGTTTTTCAGAAGATCACGCGCTGTCTGGCCACGAACAAAGAATGTTTTGGGTTGTGTAATCAGCAGCTGGATAAATCTAGTCAATCAGAGCATTAAGTTGTTCGTTGAAGGTTATCTAGAAAATGGTAATTAATTATGCGCACGCAGACGGGATCAGGTCATCAATTTGGCGTTATGTTTCATGTTTTATTTATGTAGGCACGTATGTGCATATATGTATGTATGTATGAAAGCATGTATGCATATAAATGTATGTAAAGAATTGTAAAGCTTATGTCAGCAAATGCATTACACAGTTTTTTAATATTTAAAAAAAATAATTGGTATCATCCAGTTCGCAAATCGTAACAATAGAGATACTAAAATAAGTAAAAAACTATTAGGTAGATTTGACTGACAGCAGTAAACAAAGATGGAATCCTGCAGCCTGCGTGTGTAGTACATAACAATAATGATGACTGTAATCATCATCATAATAATAATCATTATCATCATCAACATCATCATAATAATCATCATTATCATCATCAACATCATCATAATAATAATCATTATCATCATCAACATCATCATAATAATAATCATTATCAACATCAACATCATCATAATAATAATCATTATCATCATCAATATCAACATTTTCTATTGCACCTTTCTGTTTTTAAATGGCACCTTTGTCTAGCTTTAACGTTCAACCTAGACACAAAGCAGGTCGGTTATATTTGGGCGTTTGTACAAATATAAAAAACCTTGTGGTCTGGATACGATGTTTTGGGTTTTAAGCAAATCGTAAAACTGTAAAACTATTTTTTTAAAATAATTATTATTATTATTTAAAAATACCTTGGAGCTGTCATAGACCAGAAAGGAGGCATCAAAGAAAAGTTGGCTACCCGAAGAGCAGCAGCTGGGAGACTTTTTCAGGCCATAAATCAAGGATTCCTCAGCAAAAGTGAAGTTGTTAAGAAGACGAAGATGGCTGTATACCTCTCCACCTATGTCACAGTCTTGACGTATGGATGCGAGTCATGGGCAATGACTACAACCCACAAAAGCCAAATCCAAACCTCAGAAATGAGGTATCTGAGGAAGGTGGTTGAAGTAACAAGAAGAGACATGGTCCGCAACCAGACGATTCGTCAAGGCCTAAAATCCCAACCCCTGCAGACCCAAGTAGAACAGTCCCAACTGAGATGGTTTGGCCATGTCTGCAGAATGGGAGAAGATCGGCTACCACGACAAGCATGGGAAACAAAGAGCCAGGGATCAAGACCACCAGGACTACCCAGAGTCCGCTGGGAGGACAACATTAGACAATCTTTGAAGGACCGAGGACTAGAATGGAACCATGCCAGGAGGAAGACAGCCGATAGGATAGTATGGCGCTCTCTCTTACAAACCTCTACACCTTACGGTAGAAGAGGAATGATTAAGTAAGTAAATTATTATTTAAAATGGTCCAGTTTGCGCACCGTAACAACAAATATAACGGTAAGTACATAAATATCAGTTTATATATCTCATGGATCGTGGTGAACAAAGACTAATAAATCCCGAGATCTGAGTGTGTGGTACATCATCATCTTTATAATTATCACCATCATTATTATCATCACCACCATCATCAACCTCATCATCATCCTCATCACCATCATTAGCATCGCCATTTGCATCATCATCTTCATCACAATCATCATCATCATCACCACCATCATCAATATTACCTTCATCGCCACAATAGTAGTTGTTGTTGACGTTTTTACATTTGTAGTTGTTGTATTGCAGTAGTTGTTGAAGTAGTTTTTTCTGACATTGTTCCAGTTGCAGTTGTTGTAGTAGTTGTAATAGTTGTTGCTGACTTTGTTACAGTTGTAGTTGCAGTAGTTGTATCTGACGTTGTTGTAGTTGTTGATAACGTTGTAGTAGTTATTGTAGTAGTTGTTGCTGGCGTTGTTACAGTTGTAGAAGTTGTAGAATTATCATCATTATAACTCTCCACTCCCAAAGGAGCATAGGCCTTCAACAAACACATGCAAAGTCCTCCTGTCACGTGCCATCATCTCAAGTTCTTTCCACGTTCTGCTCATCATTTACACCTCTGTTTTCAGCTCTCTTCTCCGTGTGCTTCTTGGTCTACCTTTGCCTCTCTTCCTCTGGGGGTTCCAGAACAAGGACTGCCTTGTAATGCTATCAACAGGTTTCCTCAGTGTGTGTCCTATCCATCGCCATCGTCTTCTTCTCATCTCTTGTTCCACTGGCACTTGTCTAGTTCTTGTCATCAGTTCCGCGTTGTTAACCTTGTCATATCATTTTATTCCCTCTATTCTACGCAAGCACCCATTTATGAAAGTCTGTAGCTTTTTTGTTGTTGTCTTTGTTGTTCTCCATGTCTCAGAGCCATACAATAAGACTGACTTCACATTTGAGTTGAAGATTCTTATTTTCGTGTTGGATCAGATTTCTCTTGATCTCTATATATATCCCAATGCAATGAAAGCTCCTCTTAATTATTTTATTCTTATTTTGATATCACTGTCTGTCCCTCCAACTTTGTTTATATTACTGCCAAGATATGTGTACGATTCTACATCTTGTAGTGGTGTTTCTTCAAATTCAACCTTGTTATCATTACCTGCATTGTTGTAATAGCTGCTATAGTTTAAAAAAACCTGCTTTAGAGCCAAAGGTCACAATAGTATACTTGACTTGTTAGAACAAATTGTACATAAAAACATAATAAAGAATTTGACATTTTAAATGTTACGTTTAGTTCAAGGACTCCCCTATTATCCATTAATGGACCCTCATGGGGTCTGTAGACAAAAGGTTAAGTGCACGGGCCCCCTATAAGCCATCCACGCACCCTCAAGGTATCCATAGACGACACGTTATGTACACGGATTCTCTACAATACATTAACGGACACTCGTGTGGTCAATTGACTACAATTTAAGAAACACTGACGCCAAAGCCAATGTGAGACCGATATTGTTAGAACGGAAACAACTTGTTATGACATATGACGTCATCTGAAAAGTCCGTGTGGTTTATTTTTAGCACCTAACACAATCAGCTCGTATCCTTCACAAAAGTCTAGATCGTTGTCGAGAAAACATTGTACAACGATATTGAGGACGACATTATCAACACAGAACTAATTACATACACAAGGTAAGAAAATTCAACATTATTTTGTGTACATTACTTGTAAACACTGAAAATAAATTGGAGGGTTTTAATATGTCAGTAATACATGTCTTACTGTCATGTCAGTGACTGAAATATGTTTAATAATTTCTAGCTGTAATTTGACACTCAGCATTGATGAATATTCATTTTAAAGCTAAGACATTGATGTTGACTAGTGGAATAAGATGTGGGGATACGATTGTCTCTTTTTATTAATTATTTTCACACAAAATGATTGGCTCATGGTGTTAAACTTGTGTGACACAAAATGATTTTCTCATGTTGTTAAACCTGTGTGACACAAAATAACTGTCTCTCGTTGTTAAACATGTGTGGCACAAAATGACTGTCTCTTGTAGCTAAACATGTGTGACACAAAATGATTATCTCTTGTTGTTAAACCTATGCGACATAAAAAGACTGACTTTTGTGAAACCTGTGTGAAATAAAATAATTCACTCTTGTTAAACCTGTATGACACAAAATTACTGAATCTTGTTAAACCTGTATGACACAAAATTACTGACTCTTGTTAAACCTGTGGGACACGAAATGATTGACTTGTTAAACCTGTATGACATAAAATGATTGATTCTTATTACACCTGTATGACACAAAATTACTGACTCTTGTTAAATCTGTATGACACAAAATGACTGACTCTTGTTAAACCTGTGGAGCACAAAATGGTTGAATTTTGTTAAACATTATGACATAAAATGATTGACTCTTGTTAAACCTGTATGACTGTTAACGAATAAAGTTAATATGTCATGGTGTATTGCCACACGTAGGCATATAGGCATTGTTATTTGAGGAGATATGTTTATTTGTTGTAATGCATGTTTTGCACGATCTTTAGCTTGTATTGAACGCCGTATATTTTGATACGTCACTGGTTGTCAATGACATAAAGTGTGTCGCGCTAATTTATTCTAACTGCTAATATTCAGTGCCTTTCGTATGTTTCATTCGTCCAAGCAAGACGTAATTTTCGAGCTCCTGGAGTTGTTGAGGAATTGAGTATTTTTATGTGGCATTATTATATTCTCGAAAGCCGCAACTTGCTTTCAACGATCGTTAAGATGGTCCCGAACTTATGAAGACGTTCCGCACCTTATAGAGAAGTATCTTTATACAAGAAATATAAAACTCACTTTTTTGGTCGCATTACTTGAGTGTCCGTGATTGGCACGCACCTCTTAGTCAGAACGGCCAGAACTGAATAGACAAGACGAGTATATATATATATATATGATTTGAACATGCATGATTATTGACTTATGGACTGACGATATTTATTGAGGAGACAGATGTTGAAGATTCTTTATTGCTTGTATTGTGAAGAATATTTAATAAATATGTACTCCGTGTGTATTGAGGACCCACTACCCGGCGACTTGAGTTGTTCTGCCAGTTTCATGTCCTGTATGACAAACCCGAGTGCATTCGACAACACAGCACGATGAACTCTTTAAGATAAACATCTTCACACACTTCAAAGATTGACTACTGACATTTTTATCTGATCAATTTTGGCCGTTATTTCCGGTTCAATAATTGTTTGATTATGACACAAAATGATTGACTCTTGTTAACATGCATGACACAAAATGATTGATTTTTGTTAAACCTGTTGGACACAAAATGGTTGACTCTTGTTAAACCTGTATGACATAAAATGATTGACTCTTGCTAAACCTGTATGACATAAAATGATTGACTCTTGTTAAACCCGTATGATCTTGTCGAGGTATGGCGGCTTGCGTACCCTGATTTCCCCCAGAGCTAAGCCAGCGGTAGTTTTACTCCTGGAAGGTTCTACCAACCTGGACATGTTTGCGCGGGTAGGGGTCAGACAAAAGCAGACACCCTGGTCCTCCAGGTTGGGGGTTTAAGCACAGGGCTGACACCTCTGTCTATGCAAAAAGAAACGAAGTTACGGAAACGACAACAAATGAACAAACTTTGCTGCGGGACGGACTGTTTTCCTTCATTCGCACATGTATTTTTAGCATTATTTAAGCATGCAACATTATAAAGGTAATATAATAGAATACATTTATAATAACCAATCATATTGACATTTAATTATGTTTTTAAAAAAATTAAAAAGAGATTAATGAACAAAAATTATGAAAAAAATACAACCAAACAAAATACAAACCATTCATACAGAAAATTAGACAATCAATTGATTTTGGTAAACTCGTGGAATATTGGAAATCAGCTGTTGAATGACTAGGGACTTGGCGTCTTGTCAGTGTTGCGGACAATTTTAACAGACGTTAGCGGCTTTGAGTCCCAAAGAAGATACTGTCACAGGGAGTGAATTATATTAACGCCTTCACTACACGAGACCCAGCTTTATAAGGTGGGTAAATGTAGCGTTCAGCATTTCTCACCGACTATTTCTTTTGTCTATTAGTTTATTCCCCTCCAAACCTTTCCTATCGCTAGAAATGAAACCATTTCTCTTCAGATTGTTTTCATTCTTCAAATGAGAACATTGTGTATCTTCAAGTCTTCTATTAGATTAGACTGGCTAACCCTCCTAATTTCTCACGACCCACAGCAGATGATTTATGCACTCAGTCACTTGAGGACATTTAATTTGTATTGCATTTCAATCCAAGTACTACCAGCCTGGAAGTGAACCTTTTGTATCGTTAATGGAAAGCTTGTAAATCAAGGGAAGGTAAGTTCTGCAAAACACCTGCACAGTGAGAGGTGGGAAACACACACGGGCCAGTTTAAAATGAAGATGAACTTGATTCTCTTGGGACGCAAGACGAAATTGCTGAGGCCACTCAAGAGGTCAACGGGAGGTGCCAGTGGAAAATTCTTGGAGGGAAAACCGCATTCGCCCGGTCACTGTCATACGCAGCATTAGCTAGCTAATGGGCTTTGAAGCCGAGTTATCATTGCCAAATCTGTAGTGAATCAGTTGAGCGACTAAGTAGATCTAGTATTGTTGGTTATATAACCTGAATAAACATATGTTTATCTACAGCTTATTATTTCAGCATCTTTTATTAGGCAAAGTTCTACACTTTCTTTCATCTTCACTGTGACAGTCATTAATGTTCCTTGATTTTTTACATGAGACTACTGAACGATTTCTACTTTATGGTTTCATCTATGACCTATCCTTGTCCTGTTTTAATGTGTTTATATGCATGTATCCTGTGCTATGATTATACTATCAGGTTATATGAACGTTTATAACATAAACGTAGAAATATGTAAGGATAGGAAACAGCACAATAGCCATTTGTATGAACGTAATGATTCGATTGACTCTGGAAGCCAATGGTTCTCAGCCTTTGAGACCAGGAACACCCTAAAATAGATTCACTGTTAAGTAGAAAGAATCTAAACCAGGGGTTCTCGCCGCGGCAGCAATGATACCCCAACAGGTTTTACGACAGCACTGGAAACTATAACCCAGTGGTTCTCCAACCATTGATGACAATGACCTCAAATATGATATCTACGGGCACGATGTGAACCAGTGGTACTCAAACGTTTGATGGCTAAAGTCATAAACATCACAGTTTGTGACACTCACTGCCCACATGTGGAAAACCACTGCTGCATATAAGCAGACAGCCAAATAAAGGCTGAGAACTTCAGATACACTTATAATATCAGTTAAGTAGGAGTATTTCATAGACACTAGATAACACTTTGTTATAGAATGTTAGCGATAATTGCTTTAATTGGATTTCTGATGGACGCTTAACTCCCAGCAGACACAGGAGATGATTTCTCTTGAAACACCACTAATGGGACTTCAGTTGTTTAATAATCCAGTCCAACCAGGTTTCGGTTCCAGGGTACAAACCAGGTTATGAGTCCACAGCACCAAAAGCTACCCCTACCAACACCTTTACCAACCCTACCCTATCAACCAGGTTACCATACCAAACCAAACTATACCCGACCAACCAGGTTTACCATACCAGAGTACAACTCTAGCTTCCATACCAGGTGACTCTAACCAGAGTCATAGTCCAGTAAGCAGAAGAGGTATTCAGCAGGGCTGACTTACTCCATCCGTGTTTGTGATTTGCACTAAGTCCAGGGAAGCAGACTGTGCCACCCTCTGAACCCATTGAACTGTTTACACTACCTGAAGTGCTGGGACAGACCAAACAAAGAGATTCAGAACAAAAATTATCTCAGCAGCTACTGAAGTCCTCGGAGAGAGGAGTATAATACCTACCAGCAAAACTACCATAGAAAAGATCTCCTAGTTCATTTGATGACCATAGTTTTTTTTTCTAAACATGAAAGCACACATTTATTGTTCACTTGTAAATCTTTCATAGTTGTGAGAATCTATACTTTGTTTTTAAATTCAACATAACAGTCTGTTGTTATTTTTTCTTGTTACCTTTATTTGGGCTGTATTTTGTTGTGTTTAAACATAAATCTACACCCTGGGGGCTGAGCTGTAATTAAACTAACTTCTAATGAGTCGGGATATTTTAGTTAATGTGGCTGGACACCGAATCTCCTTTCTCAACCTTATATACTTTACATAGTCCTTTTTTAGATTTTTGAGAAAGAATTTATAATCTAGAAAATTACCTCCGAAATTGGCGAGTATTTGCCTGAATGGCGAGGGACACCTGTCTCTGTACAAGAAATAAAGGGATACTTACGTAAAATCAATGTCACGTTAGACATAAATAATAACCTGAGATTTCGCCTCGAGTATTAGCGGGTGTACGAAAAAAAAAATCTAGAAAATATCCTGTTTAGTTGCCAGATTTATCGTTGCATTAAGGATTTCTAGTAGACTATTTCCCGAGAAGAGGCAGTTCCTTCAACTTGTAGACTGAAATCATATCATCTAGATATTATCTTTTATTCGTCCATCAAATCTGTCACTCTCCTTCAAAATCCTCGCCACAGTAATCAGTTTCCTCCCTCACTGTCTTGCCTTTCCCTAACTCAAGAGCAGAATCAGATAGACTAGACAGATAGACAGTCAGACAGATAGACTAGACAGACAGACAGATAAAAAAAACTTAATTTTTCAATGGTTGAGAATCGGGCACAAAGGCCTGTCTTAGATTCTGTTCTTCCACTTGCTCATCGTTTATTACTATTTATCCAGACATTCTCCAACATACTTCAAGTTTTAATTTAATGGCAATGCAAAATCTGATCACAATTAAGAAATGAATTATATTATTAATAACAAAACTAGATCCTCAGACCCTCCATACACTATATTAGTTAATAATTCAAAACATAATCAATGCGGGTTTTTAATGTCACGTGACAGATTTATAAATTACTTCGTAAAGTCTGGGAAAAGGATGAGATACCATCAGAATGGAAGGAAGGATATCTGGTTAAGTTGCCTAAGAAGGGAAATTTACAAGAGTGCACAAATTATAGAGGAATAATGTTACTTTCAATGCCAGGAAAGTATTAAACAGGATTATCCTTGAAAGATTAAAAGAGTCCATAGACAAGAAACGGAGAGATGAACAAGCAGGTTTTCGACAAAGCAGATCATGTACAGACCAGTTAGCCACTTTGAGAATAATAGTTGAACAAAATCTGGAATGGAATTCACCACTATACATCGAATTTGTGGACTACGAAAAGGCATTTGACAGTGTAAACAGAGAATCACTTTGGAAATTGATGAGGCATTATGGAGTTCCCCTGAAGATCATTAATTTAATAAAGAAGACATATGAAGACATGACATACAGAGTTCTTCATCAAGGACAGCTTACAGAACCATTTGGGATAAGAACAGGAGTGTGACAGGGATGCCTATTGTCTCCATTTCTTTTCTTACTAGCAATGGACTGGGTTATGAGATCAGCGACAACACACAACAGAAATGGAATCCAGTGGACTCTGACTAAGCAGTTGGATGATCTGGATTTTGCTGATGACTTGGCTCTTCTGTCCCATAACCATAGTCAGATGCAGGACAAATTGAAAACACTCGATGAGAGGGCACAGCAAATGGGTCTGAAAATACACAGGGAAAAGACAAAGATAATGGGAATAAATGCAGGTAATGAAAACAGGGTTGAACTTGAAGAAACACCAATACAAGATGTAGAATCGTACACATATCTCGGCAGCAATATAGACAAAGTTGGAGGGACAGACAGTGACATCAAAATAAGAATACAACCAGCAAGAGGGGCTTTCATTGCATTGGCAAATATATGGAGATCAAGAGAAATCTGATCCAACACGAAAATAAGAATCTTCAACTCAAATGTGAAGTTAGTACTGTTGTATGGCTCTGAGACATGGAGAACAACAAAGACAACAACCAAAAAGCTACAGACTTTCATAAATGGGTGCTTGCGTAGAATAGAGGGATTAAAATGGTATGACAAGATTACCAACGTGGAACTGATGACAAGAACTGGACAATTGCCAGTGGAACAAGAGATGAGAAGAAGACGAAGGCGATGGATAGGACACACACTGAGGAAACCTGTTGATAGCATTACAAGGCAGTCCTTGTTGTGGAACGCCCAAGGCAAGAGAGGCAGAGGTAGACCAAAAAGCACACGGAGAAGAGAGCTGGAAACAGAGGTGAAAATGATGAGGAGAACGTAGAAAGAACTAGAGATGGTGGCACGTTACAGGAGGACTTGGCATGTGTTTGTTGAAGGCCTATGCTCCTTTGGAAGTGGAGAGTTATAGAAAGATAGCTCAGTTTTGAGTGTATTTAGTAAGTTAACTGAGACAAACATGCAGTAAGTTTAAAATGAATGAAAGGAAGTTAAATTTGTATAATTACAAATAACTAAATTCAATAATCACTTAAGTTTTAACAGTTTGAAAATAATGGAATGGTTTAAAAGAAAAGGTTCATCATTGATGGATAGTAGGTTTAATGAAAAACTTTCACTTCGGCTTCTTATATATTGCACTTAGCTGCAAGTGATTGTTTCTGCTGCCGCTGGGTTGCTTCTTTTTACGCTGCTAACGCTCGTCGCTGGTCAAGGTTATTTGGTGCAGCTCGTTCCCAGGAGTGTCAGGGAGAGTCTACAAAGTTGGTCCGTCGTCTTAAGGTTCAGGCCACTGTTACCTTCTTGTTCCAGAGATAATACCCTTCAGCTAGTAAATCAAGATGGGCAAAGCAGCAGGGCATGGTGGTATAAAACCAGAAATGGTTAAGCACATTAGAGCAGCAGGAGACAGGCAGCGTGGTGCAACAAGACCATAGCAAATGATTGGGAGATTGCCATCATAATACTGATTTTCAAAAAAGGGTGAGAATCGACAATGAGGAATCTATAGAGGCTTATCCCTTCTCAGAGTCCCTGGTAAAATCTACTCTAGAACACTAGAGCAGAGACTCAGAAGCTGTTACTGGGGTTTTTCTGTCTTTAGGTTGGCATTGCTGTTGTCTAGTTTGTGGGCCTACTAATTTGGCCGACGTACTTCTGATTACGTGATTAATGTATGCCGTTTCTTTGGCTTACATTGATGACCTGGTTAATGACAATAGAGGCCTGGTAACGATGAAGGATGAGTCAAGACTGTGTGACTACACCAAAGGGAAAGTAGACTCTGGACTCGTAGGGTACATGGTGACGATACAGTTTATTGAAGACGAAAACGTAGACGATCATTATTGTTTAATGGCAGACAAAGTACATCATTAATAATCATCAACATGGCCGTTGATTGACAGCACTGGCCGTTACTACGTCAAGGTTATCGGCTTGGTAGAGTACATGGTTCTGTCGAAATGACCATGTTCATCTTCTTTACGTAGACATATATATTAATTTAAACATCAATCCGCTCCTGACGTTAAAGGGATACACTAGCAGCTTGCTACATCTAGTCAAGCTGAAGCTCTGCCGTAACACTACAGGAGATCAAGTATCCGAGGCGAGAGTAGTATGTCATGTATGCTACGCAACCCTTTTCAGGAAGAGGTACGTGACTTTTACATAACAAAATACTACCGATTAATTCAGGAGGAGGCGCGTCAGGAGGAGGCGCATGACTTTTTATATAGCAATATATTTTTGCCGGGGTGACTTCCTCTGCCACACAGATGCATGACTTGTTATATAGCAATACATTTCTTCGATAATGGCGGGCGTGTTGTTTGTACAAAATACTTAGACAATATAAATAAAAAATATAAAAAATATAAAAAATCGATAATGACGGAAATTATAAAAAATCAATAAGGGCGGGTTAGTAGGTTACTAAGGGGGTTTTTGAAGCGAGTGGAGGCTTTTTATGCTAGCGAGGGTGACGACGCATGGGTGTAATGTGGTGTAGCTGGCAGGTGTAGGTTAAGGTGGATTTTTGTGTGATGTTGTATTGGGCTGGTAGTGTGTTGGTGTGTTTGTTTATACATATATACACACAATATATATATATATATATATATATATATATATATATATATATATATATATATATATATATATATATATATATATATATATATATATATATATATATATATATATATATATATAATGTAAAAATCGATAGTGACAGAAAAGTATAAAAAATCGAAATTGTTGGATTAGGTTACTAAGAGAGTTTTTGAAGTGAGTGGAGCGTTTTTGTGCTGGCGTGGGTGATGACGTATGTTGCGGTGTAGCTGGCGTGGTGGGTTATTGGTTTTTGTGTGTGTGACTCAGCAGTGTGTTGGTGTGTTTTGGGAGTGAAGTGTTAGAGCCTTGTCTATACTAGGAACAGCACTGAGAGGTGGGAGTGAAGTGTTAGAGACGTGCCTATACCAGGTCTAGTATTAAGAGGTGGGAGTGAGGTGTTAGAGACGTCACTATACTAGGGCCAGCAGCGAGAGGGGGAGGGAAGTGTTAGAGATTATACTAGGACCAGCATCGAGAGGTGGGAGTGAAGTGTTAGAGACATGACTAGGTCCAGCTGCGAAAGGTGGGAGTGAAGTGTTAGAGACATGACTATACCAGGTCCAGCATGGAGAGGTGGAAGTGAAGGGTTAGAGATTTGTCTAAACTAGGTCTACCAGCTAGAGGTGGGAGTGAAGTGTTAGAGTCTTGTTTATACCAAATCCAGCAGCCAGACGTGGGGTGAAGTGTTAGAGACGTGCATATACTAGGACTGCCAGCTAGAGGTGGGAGTGAAGTGTTAGAGTCTTTACTAGTGAGAGCAGCGAGAGGTGGGAGGACAGTGTCAGAGACTTTACTAGTGGTGCTGATTTTTGAGGGCACGGTGGTTTATGCTGGCGGGGCGATGATGCATGGCTGTAGCTGTCGGGGGTGACGACGTATGTTGGGGTGTAGCTGGCGGGGTAGGTTAGAGTTTGTTTGTGTATGACTCAGCAGTGTGTTGGTTTGTTTTCAGAGTGAAGTGTTAGAGACTTTACTAGGTCTGGCATCTAGAGGTGAGAGTGAAGGGGTAGAGACATGTCACCAGGACCAGCATCGAGAGGTGGGAGTGAAGTGGTAGAGACGGGACTAGGACCAGTATCGAGATGTGGTAGTGACGTGTTAGAGACTATACCAGGTCTAGCATCAAGAGGTGGCAGTGAAGTGTTAGAGACTTGCCTATACCAGGGACAACAGCGAGAGGTGGGAGGAAGTGTTAGAGACTTTACCAGGGCCAGCTTCGAGAGGTGGGAGTGAAGTGTTAGGGACTTTACTAGGTCCAGCAGCGAGAGGTGGGAGTGAAGTGTTAGAGGCTTTACTAGGACCCGCACCGAAAGGTGGGAGCGAAGTGTTAGATACTTGCCTATACTTGGTCTAGCATCAAGAGGTGGGATTGAAGTGTTAGAGACCTGACTAGGATCAGCAGTGAGAGGTGGGAGTGAAATGTTAGAGACTTGACTATACCAGGACCAGCAGCGATATTCTTCCACTTGTCAAAATATTTCTTCCACTGTCCGCTGAGAGGACAACATTAGACAATCTTTGAAGGACCGAGGACTAGAATGGAACCAGGCCAGGAGGAAGACAGCCGATAGAATAGTCTGGCGCTCTCTCTTCCAAACCTCTACATCTCACGGTAGAATGGGAAGGACTAAGTATGTAAGTAAGGCAAATATTTCTTACCATTGTCAAAATATTTTGACAAGTGGAGGACATTTTTTTTCCAAGGGGAAGAAATATTTTGACAACGGTAAGAAATATTTTGACAAGTGGAAGAAATATTTTGACAAGTAGAAGAAATATTTTAATAGGTGGAAGAAAATATTTGCTAAGTGGAAGAAATATTTTGACAACGGTAAGAAATATTTGACAAGTGGAAGAAATATTTAAAGAAGTCTTTGATAGTTGATCTATTTACCTACAGGTTGGACCCTTTGTGCAGGCCTGGGAGAAAAGTGTTGGACCATTTTTGCTGCTTGTAAGAAAAGCTTTTATAAAGTTTGAAAATTGCAGGACAAAAAAAGTACATAACCGTTTGATAACTGGAACAAATACTTAGTTACATTTATTTAATGTACTACATTTCCGTTGTCGCCGCCTGTTTGAACCGCTTGGGAGACAATATAAAACCTATCCCCAGCTATCGCTCGTGTGAAAAAAGTGAAACCTTAAGTCATGGGGGTTCGAACACATGAACGAAGGAATGTTTCTTTTATAAATTTCTACTATTAATCGATTGTGTTTTGAACTTGTGACGTGAACAGAAAAAAGCAGCAGAGTTAGTTTTACAAAGGTAAAATATTAGTCTTACAAAGACAAATCCTGTTGCAGATAGGCTTTTTTGTCTACCAATACGCAAAACTCAGCATGTTAGATTTTTTATTACACTTTTCTAGATAGCTATATTTAGCCCTGACGTCACCCTCTATGGTACCGGAATTTTTATAAACGAGTCATGGTTTTTACGCGCGATGTTTTGCGTAGGGCATCGATCCGGTTCCAAAAACTAGCGGTTAAAGCACGTGCGTGTTAAGTTTTATTAAAATTGCTGAAAATGGTCTCGACATTGTTCCGATTGCAACCTGCAACACTAAGGAGTATCTAGTTGCTGCCATAATCTAGTCTGCATATACCATATATTTCTACGGGGCCTCTTTGTTTTCAATAAAACTTTCTATTTGGCCTTGTCCAGCCTGGCCTTTGACAGTATATTTTATGTTGGAGGATACGGCTGTGTGCGGGTCATTTACATAACACTAGGTGGACATTGGGGTGAGTAGACATATTACTCATGATAAATAATAAAAACTACCACGTGGACCAGAGCCAGTCTCAATATGTAATTACATTCACCCAACAACGGAAATTCCCTGTTATATTTTTACATCACAAGAATAGTTACCTCCGATAATTACAAAACGTCGCCTCTCACCACCCTCTATTCTCAATACCTACACGCAAACACAACACAAAAACCAACATCAACATCACTACACCACTCCTATTACTTGCCCCAGTAACACGTTTGACCACTACATCAACTCCAGTTGTTATCAACCAATATCACCAGAACCGAGTTGGTTTCCTAACACCAACCCCTGTCGCCAGCACAAAAAGGCTCCACTCGTTTCAAAAACTCCTTAGTAACCTACGCCGCCGTTATCGATTTTTTCTATCTTCACTCCCACTACTCGATGCTGAAACTGGTATACTCAAGTCTCTAACCCTTCACTAACACCTCTAGCTGCTAGCCTTAGTATAGCCAGGTCTCTAACACTTCAATCCCACCTCTTCGTGCTAGACCTAATATAGTAACATCTCTAACACTTCACTCCCACCTCTCTCTGCTGGTCCTGGTATAGTCAAGTCTCTAACACTTCACTCCCACCTCTTGCTGCTGAACCTAGTCAGGTCTCTAACACTTCACTCCCACCTCTTGATGCTAGACCTAGTATAGGCAAGTCTCTAACACTTCACTCCCACCTCTCGGTGCTGGTCCTAGTAAAGTCTTTAACACTTCACTCCCACCATCCGCTGCTGGACCTAGTCATGTCTCAAACACTTCACTCCCACCTCTCGATGCTGGAACTGGTATAGTCCAGTCTCTAACCCTTCACTCCCACCTCTAGCTGCTAGCCCTAGTATAGCCAGGTCTCTAACACTTTACTCCCACCTCTTTATGCTAGACCTAATATAGTCACATCTCTAACACTTCACTCCCACCTCTCGCTGCTGGTCCTGGTATAGTCAAGTCTCTAACACTTCACTCCCACCTCTCGCTGCTGAACCTAGTCAGGTCTCTAACACTTTAATCCCACCTCTTGATGCTAGATATAGTATAGGCAAGTCTCTAACACTTCACTCCCACCTCTTGATGCTGGTCCTAGTAAAGTCTCTAACACTTCACTTCCACCTCTCGATGCTGGCCCTGGTAAAGTTACTAACACTTCCCTCCCACTGTGCGTTGTTGTCTCTGGTGTAGGCAAATCTCTAACACTTCCCTCCCACCTCTTGATGATAGACCTGGTATAGTCTCTAACACGTCACTCAAACATTTCTCGATGCTGGTCCTAGTCACGTCTCTAACACTTCACTCCCACATCTAGATGCTAGACCTAGTAAAGTCTCTAACACTTCCCTCCCAAAACACACCAACACACTGCTGGGTCATACACACAAAAACCATAACCCACCCTGCCAGCTACACCCCAACATACGTCGTCACCCCTACCAGCTACAGCCATGCATCATCCCACTAGCATAAACCACCGTGCCCTCAAAAATCAGCACCACTAGTAAAGTCTCTAACACTGTCCCCTCACCTCTTGCTGCTGTCCCTAGTAAAGTCTCTAACACTTCACTCGTCCTCTAGCTGCTGGATTTGGCATAGGCAAGTCTGTAACACTTCACTCCCACCTCTAGCTGGTAAACCTAGTATAGGCAAGTCTCTAACCCTTCACTCCCACCTCTCTATGCTGGACCTGGTATATTCATGTCTCTAACACTTCACTCCCACCTCTCGATGCTGGTCCTATTATAGTCTCTAACACTTCCCTCCCACCTTTCGATGCTGGCCCTAGCAAAGTCTCTAACACTTCCCTACCACCTCTTGCTGCTGGCCCTAGTATAGTGACGTCTCTAACACCTCACTCCCACCACTTGATGCTAGACCTGGTATATGCACGTCTCTAACACTTCACTCCCACCTCTCAGTGCTGTTCCTAGTATAGACAAGGCTCTAACACTTCACTCCCAAAACACACCAACACACTGCTAAGTCACACACACACAAAAAGCCCCTAACCCGCCCTGTCAGCTACACAGCAACATACGTCGTCACCCACGCCAGCACAAAAACGCTCCACTCGCTTCAAAAACTCTCTTAGTAACCAAATCCAACATTTTAGATTTTTTAAAACTTTTCCGTCTATCTATTTTTATATTTTATGTATATATATATATATTGTATGTATATATGTATAAACAAACACACCAACACACAATACAACAACACACACATATTAAAATACCTACACAAAAAATGGTATAGTCAAGTCTCTAACACTTCACTCCCACCTCTAAACGCTGGCCCTAGTAAAGGTTCTAACACGGCATTCCCACCTCTCAATACTGGACCTGGTGTACTCAAGTCTCTAACACTTCACTCCCACCTCTAGTTCCTGGCCCTAGTAAAGTCTCTAACACTTCACTCCCACCTCTCGCTACTGGTCTTAGTATAGTCATGTCTCTAACACTTCACTCCCACCTCTGCATGCTGGTCCTAGTAAAGGCTCTAACACGGCATTCCCACCTCTTCATGCTGGACCTAGTCACGTCTCTAACACTTCACTCCCACCTCTAGATGCTGGACCTGGTCACGTCTCTAACACTTCACTCCCACACTAGACCTGGTATAGTCGGGTCTCTAACACTTCACTCCCACCTCTCGCTGCTGGTCCTCGTAAAGTTTCTAAAACTTCACGCCCACCTCTCGATGCTGGTCCTAATCAAGTCTCTAACACTTCACTCCCACCTCTCGATGCTGGCCCTAGTAAAGTCTCTAACACTTCACTCCCACCTCTAGATGCTGTCCCTGATATAGGCAAGTCTCTAACACATGGCTCCTGAGTCATACACACAACCACCTGCTACACCCCAAATTGTACACACCCATGCGTCGTCCCTCTCGCTAGCACAAAAAGACTCCACTCGCTTCAAACCACCCCCCCCCCCTCCTGTTGTAACCTACTCGCCATTATCGATTTTTTTATATTTTTCGTCATTACCGATTTTATATATATATATATATATATATATATATATATATATATATATATATATATATATATATATATAGATATATATATATATATATATATATATATATATATATATGTATAAACAAACACACCAACACACTACCAATCCAATACAACATCACACAAAAATCCACCCTAACCTACACCCGCCAGCTACACCACATTACACCCATGCGTCGTCACCCTCGCCAGCATAAAAAGCCTCCACTCGCTTCAAAAACCCCCTTAGTAACCTACTAACCCGTCCTTATTGATTTTTTATATTTTCCGTCATTATCGATTTTTTATATTTTTTAAACATATTGTCTAAGTATTTTGTATAAGCAACACGCCCGCCATTATCGAACAAATTTATTGCTATATAACAAGTCATGCATCTGTGCAGCAGAGGAAGTCACCCCGGCTAAAATATATCGCTATATAAAAAGTCATGCACCTCCTCCTGACGCACCTCCTCCTGAATCGATCGGTAGTATTTTGTTATATAAAAGTCACGTGCCTCCTCCTGAAAAGGGGTGCGTAGCGTACATGACATACTACTAGCGAGATAATTAAAACGAGCCGTTTCTGGCTACATATTTATAATGAAACGATTCTTGGTAAAGCTCTTCAAGAATGACTTCTTCATCTTTCCGATGATTATAATATTTTCATCCGCATGTCTTCCCTACACTTAAGACAAGCACATAAAATATTCACGTCTATACAAGACGGAGAATATCGGGATCTGCCTCCAGATACTTGCTGGATAGCAACAAACAGTGCCATACCCGTTTAAGCACGGTGCACGGTGGTACGCAATGAATTATAGACAATTGACTTAGTTGCACTTAAATGTGCGTCTGTACTAGACTCACGTGTGAGGATCTCAAACATTTAACTCCCCCGCGAAAATAACGTAACAAACGCTTTGCTGAGCCACAATTGGATGAGGTCTAGTGTGGATTCCGAGCAAACCGAAATACTCAAGATCTAATCTTCACACTCAGACAGCCGAGTGAAAAGGCTCTTGAGTATACGTGTGAGATCCATCTCTGCTTCATAGATCTGCAAAGGACGTTTGACAGGGTCCTCTGGAGTAAACTTTGGGACTGTTTGGCAAGGAAGAACATTCCAGCACCTCTGATTCATGCTATACAGAGCTTATACAAGTCGTGCATAAAGTATGTGAGCTCAGCAAACCATAAGTCAGAAGAGTTCATGACCACCACTGGAGTAAGACAAGGTGATATCCTGTCACCTTATCTTTTCATAATTCTCAAGGACGATGTCATCAATTCATGTAAGGAGATAACATGAAAGTAGTCAGTCGGGTACTGGAAGATGAGACAGAGCTTGCATTTCCTGATGATGTTGCGTTGATTGCTAAATCAGAGGCACATCTCCAATCCAACCTTCATGTCTGGATGGAAGAGCTGGAGAAGACATTGATGGTCATAAGCAGCTCTGAGACAAAACTATGGTGATATCACGAGAAGAAAGAAGACATCAGATTAAGCTGGGAGAACAGGTCCTGGAGCAGGTCGACCACATTAAATATCTCGGAGCTTTTATTGACCGGAATAAAGGCATGAAAAAAGAGTTGGCAACTCGAAAAGCAGCAGCTGGAACACTTTTTCAGGCCATAAATCGAGGATTCATCAGCAATAGAGAAGGTGGTAAGAAAACGAAAATGGCTGTTTACGGCTCCACTTATGTCCCAGTCTTGACCTGTGGATGCGAGTTAAGGGCAATGACTACAATCCACGAAACCCTGATCCAAACCTCAGAAATGAGGTATTTGAGGAAGGTGGTTGAAGTAACAAGAAAAGACATGGTACGCAACCAGACGATACGTCAAGGCCTAAAATCCCACCCCTTGCAGACTTAAGTAGACCAGTTCTAACTAAGATGGTTTGGTCATATCTGCAGAATGGGAGAATAAATAAATAAATAACTTCCTTGCGATTTCTGTGACGGAATACTACTGCTTTCTTTCACAGATTCTTTGGATCGAGCTGAGTGAACTTTTCCTAGTTCCACAGTTTTGTTAATTCTCTTCTTATCGTTTCGTTGATTATTTACTTTCTTGTTTCGGTATTTCTTTTAGATTTTACGATTTTCTTGTATTATTATTGTTCTTTTTCTCTCATCACTGTTGTTGTTTACTTTTTTCCATCTGCTTGTATCGCCCATTTGTTGTATATTTCTCATCATCGTATAGTTTTGTAGTACCTATATGTAATTCTTGTCTTTTTTCACCTGTTTGTGGCTGACGAAGGGTAAAACCCGAAACGTCCCTTGTTTCTTGTGAACCGTTATTTGTAAAACTGATTAAATACCGTTTTATTGGTTTAAATACAGGTAGGGAGAAGATCGGCTACCAAGACAAGCATGGGAAACAAAGAGCCAGGGACAGACCCCCAGGACGACCCAGAGTTTGCTAGTAGGACAACATAAGACAATCTTTGAAGGACCGAGGACTAGAATGGAACGAGGCCAGGAGGAAGACAGCCGATAGAAAGATAGTCTGGCGCTCTCTCTTCCAAACTACACCTCACGGTAGATGGGGAACGAGATAATTAAAAGTGTCTGGACATAGAAAATATCACGTAGTTTATAGCTGATGTGACAAAACTCTTATCAAAAACACCATTCAGACAGATTGTATACAATCATTGTGGAAACATGGTCAACGTCACATACTATCAGTGACGTATTAATGGACGGCAACTGTCTCGTCTCCGGTATGCAAGAAACAAAACAGCAAAACAAATAAACAAGCAAATAGATACGCTAAAATAAAGACAGTGTAACAAACAATAACACTATATTTAGTGTTTAAAAAATGGTAAAGGATCCCGTTACACGCCCATTGAGGCATATTGGGAATATGGTGTTAGCCCATATGTTCTTGACCGTCGGCACACCAGGGGTGATGTAGTCAGCATCACGCCGGCCGCCTTAATATTCACAGAGTTGCTCTGGTACCCATTTGGGGCTGGGGTGACCCAGGAGCCGTTTGCGGCTTAAAAAAATCCCACCTCATCTGGAGATCGAACCATAGACCACTGAACTAGGAAGCCAGTGCACTAACCACTATGCTACCGCGGATGCAATATATTTAGTGTAAACTGATCAAAATTAAACGTCGAAACAGATCAATTTGATCAATTTTCAACTGAGCAAAATCTAACCCGATGTTTTTCTTCAACCCGGCAGGATCAGAAAGCAGCACCAAAACGTCAGGTGTCCACATGTTAGATGCATGCCTACATATAGGTCAGTCTGTATGTGACATTAGAGAACTGGACGTTGACCTGTAACATTATTCACATCAGCACCTAACGTATTAAGTTGATAAACTACAGTACACGAAATGGGGACACGTCACAGTCGTCCTTCTATGACATCTGGCGGTAAGTTATCAGTGCTTATATGTGAGTAATTATCTGTATGGAAATCACATTAAACATATGATGAAGTGCAAGAGACTTCAAATATTCGAGATATCAGCTTTGATAGGTGTGGGGGCCAGTTCCCATCCTCGGTGGCTGTCGTACGTTTTTAAAGGTAGGTCAGAAGATATGTATGGTCCTGTCTGAGCAGTGGAGATAGTGGAAAATATGTGAGAATAAAAGTGTAAGAAATAGTTTTTTCACGAGGGAAGAGTGTAAGAGGTAGACCAGTCTCTGGAGTGAGTAGTTTTTCTAGTCCAGCCTATCTATACGACTATGTTTGTATCAGACGATCTTACCCTAAATAAGAAATATAGGTTACACTACATACACACACGCACACAATTAGGTGACGTCAATATGCACAAACGTGAAAAAACTATGGATAACAGATATTAGTATGGGTTTGACCAACACACTAAATTAAGTTTTGTTTTGTTTATTATCCCTTAAACTTTACAACATCAAACATATGCAAATTAAAAAAAAAATCATTGTTACAGACATATTACTCTTATTGTTTATATTTTTGGTCTCTCTCGTGAATGGAGAAAAAGGACCACACAGGTCAAAAATCGAAGACCCAATAATAACAATAATGACACCGGTAGCCTATAAGACCGCTGGTTCGCTGGTTTTTGATCAAGCCTAAATCAGGAAGAAAACAACATTTAACCAAAATGACAATCTTATGCTATCACGAGTAAAGTGTGATCTCTGATCCTCTCCGTCCTCTAATTAAATTAAAAGGCACACGGTAGTCTTAGTCTATCTTATCGCGCTTCGCCCATCTGGTACTTGTTGGGTTTTAGGTATGCGCCTTCCCCCCCCCCCCCAGTGTAATACTCAGCGCACAATATCAGGGTTAATTTAATTAAGAATACTCCCTTAACAAATATCGCCTGTCATTACTAGCTAGTTGATTTTTGGCGTCTATCGTTTTTAACACATGATATAAACACTTGTCATTTAAAAAATGTTACACACAAAGAAATATAATGCGTGTACTACTCTGTCACTGTTAACATTATTCTTAAGTCAGCTAAAAAATGGTTGATGGATTTTACATTACTGAACCACTGGTAAGAGAACATCTGCGCGCTTGCTATTTTGCTAGTCTTAACGCTCGGGAATAGCAGTGAATAAAATGGTAAAACTTTTAACACATTTAATACTTAAGCACAACTTAAATTCTTACCACACTCAGAAATTTAAATCCACACGGGACAATTTAACACATTTAGCGAATAAAATGGTTCCTAGTCTGGCGTTATTAGATTTATCCAAAATTTCTGAGAGACTGATAACTGGCTAGGAGAGAAGGCAGAATATATACGGATTTCCTGCAATATCTCTACAAGATGACAAAAGTCAGACCGTGGACATATCAGATGAAATCCACGTGCTAAACTTCTAAGATAAATGATTCTACGGTTCGCTCACTCGCTATGCTAAAACGACATCAAAAAGGCATGCCTTGCGAATGGGCTTTCTTAGATTATCTTCGCCTGCCGCAGATCAAATATTTAGTTAATTCCCTCCTGAAAATGTAAACATTAAAGGTACGGGAATAATCTTATCTCCCTTGATTGTTCAAACAAACAAACCGTTACACGGCAACATTTCTGCTCGTCGTTTGCCCTTCAAAAAACCCGATTATCTTTACGCGCGCTTCTGTCTGACAAGGTAACTAAACAGACAGCGAATTGCATGGTTGGCTTTAGCAAAACGTAAATGATAATTAAGGAAGCAAACGTGGTCGGATCTCCGTGGCTATATTTACATCACACGTCACAGTGACCTTTGTCTTATCAAACTTGTGGGGCAGTACAAGAAAATACGATGCGCCCTTCCTAGTAAAATGAATGTTTACGTTGCGGTGACAAGGTCTTCGCCAGTAACACTAGAACTAAAACAGAGGAGAAAGGAAGTGAGAAGTAAGTTATAAATGAAAGTGAATTACAATAATACGATCCGTAAAGGGGAATTACGATGTTAACGTCACAGACTTCTGTTTGTACAAAATAAAACGGCCATAAAACAAAATGGCGGTAGACGTTGAGAAATAAGTAAGACATACATTTAGGAGGTGGCCTCAGGCAAAGGTGTGTTAGATGGTTAGATCATCGGTTTAATGTATTCAATCCTATAACCATACCATAAGGTAGATTAACACATTTTTTTTCAGGATCTGCTTTATGTCTCGAGCACTCTGGAGGTATGAGCTGTTGGAATACATGGTTACAGTTGACGAGGCCATCTTAGAGATGCCGTAAAGATGTTAATAAAATTGGCCACAGAGTCGTTTACCAACGTCATAAACGTACATTCCACTGCAAGTGTTGCATATGTTGTTAATATTATTGTGTGATTGGCATTTAAACCCATCAGCGATGGCAAATGTGGCTTAAGGCAACGATTGTTTACTTGTCCCATTAACATAATGACACGTATTACAATGTACTTTGTTGCATTCTTTGATACCAAAGTGGAAGTCATTGTCGACGTTCTGATGACTATGAATCAGAGATACCGTGAATGTCTTGTCACACGTATATGCCACTAAGGGTGCTTCCTTGAATGCTTCCCGGGGTTGGTGGATAAGTCTGGAGTAGAGATAGATAACTATTATAGCATCACTGTGAGATTCGTAGGTGAATTTTAAGTTAACTCAGAAGCCGTTTTGTGACTGGAGTTAAGGGCCTTTTGCCGAGAGATGTCGATGGCGTGTCGTAGGATAGAGGTGAGAACATGAACATCCCTAATGGTTTACTATAGTAAAGTCCAATATGTCATGTGTTTGGTTAGGCCAGTCGTTGTCAGTTTTACAGACTTGATGTAAGCGGAAAAGTTGAGAGAATAGTAATAAGTCACGAGATGCGTAAATGTAAGAAGATATACAAAGATGGTACCTACGTGTATCTGTTGGTTTGTCGCTCACAGAAGTATTGAGGTTGGGAGGAGTAATGAGGACAGTAATGTCAAGAAAGTTGACAGTTACGGTAGAAGTGTATGAGATAAACGTGATAGTTGTGTGGAAGTTAATTACGAAGTCAGTGTGAGAGATGAATGTGATAGTAGTGTGGAAGTTATTTACGAAGTCAATGTGAGAGATGAATGTGATAGTAGTGTGGAAGTTATTTACGAAGTCAATGTGAGAGATGAATGTGATAGTAGTGTGGAAGTTATTTACGAAGTCAATGTGAGAGATGAATGTGATAGTAGTGTGGAAGTTAATTACGAAGTCAATGTGAGAAGTGAATGTGATAGTAGTGTGGAAGTTAATTACGAAGTCAATGTGAGAGACGAATGTGATAGTGGTGTGGAAGTTAATTATGAAGTCAATGTGAGAGGTGAATGCGATAGTAGTGTGGAAGTTATTTACAAAGTCAGTGTGAGAGATGAATGTGATAGTAGTAGATAAAATATATGTTATAGCCCCCCCCCCCCCCCCCCCTCCCCCTCCCGTTTTACGCCCGTCCATCCCGTGGTCACAGTCAGTACATTACCTCCTGTTATTACAATTAGTTTATCACTGAACTTAAATAGAAGGCCAAGACTTTATTTGAAGACAGCAGGAAAACCCGTTGTTGACGCGTGTACTGTGGGTTATTGGAGTAGATCAGGTCACATGACAGTGATGTAGATATCTAATGTTTGACATCCGGTTGTCAGATGATATATGACGATGCTGATGGCGATGATGATGATGGTGGTGATAACAATATTGATGAGTTTGAATGGTATGAATATCTGGCAGTCATGATGATAGTGATGTTGAGTCAATGATGGATGTTGTGTTGGTAATTATGAGGTAGACTGTGCGGGTAAAGGAGACGATAGAGTTGGTTGTAATGATATGATGACGTGTTACAAATATTTTTAATAACAATAAATTATTTATGTTCAGGTAACAAGAAAATGGACACTGTGGCCTTGGCAAGACAGGAACGGGAAAGACAAGGTGTGTTGTTGATGTAGTTGTAGTTGTTACTGTTGTTGTGATTGTAGTTGCTGTTGTTGTTGGTGTTGTTTTTGCTGTTGTGGTATTGTTGTTGTTGCTGTTGTTGGTTGTTGTTGGTGTTGTTGCTAATGTTGGTTGTTGTTGTTGTTGGTTGATGTTGTTTTTGCTGTGGTTGTTGTTGATGTTGTTGCTGTTGTTCGTTGTTGTTGTTACTGTTGTTGGTTGTTGTTGTTGTTGGTTGTTGTTGCTGGTGTTGATGTTGCTGTTGGTGCTGTTAGTTGTTGTTGTTGCTGTTATTGTTGGTTGTTGTTTTTGCTGCTGTTCTTGGTGTTGTTTGTTGTTGTTGTTGCTGTTGTTGGTTGTTGTTGCTGATGTTGTTGTTGGTTGTTGTTGTTGTTGGTTGTTGTTATTGGTTGTTGTTGTTGTTGTTGCTTGTTATTGTTGTTGCTGTTGTTGGTTGCTGTTGGTGTTACTGGTTGTTGTTAATTTTTGTTGTTGTTGTTGTTGGTTGTTGTTGTTTCTGCTGTAGTTGTTGCTGTTATTGTTGTTGTTGTTATTGGTATTGTTACATTTGTTGTTTGTGTTGTTACTGTTGTTGGTTTTGTTACTGTTGTTGTTGATGTTGCTGTTACCGTTTCTGTTGTTGTTGTTGCTGTTCATATAATTTAGATGAAATTGTTATGTTGCCTTATTGATTATGTAATTGACGCAAGACGCAATGAGCACACTGTTATTGTTTTGTTGATGTTACAAGTAGAGATAGTTGTGATATTAAAGTCTGTTATAGTAGTGATAGTTAGAGGTTTGTGTTAGTTTATGGTGACACTCATTTTTTGTTGATACTTCAGTACAGATGGTTGTGATATTAAAGACTATTACAGCAGTGATAGAGGTTTTTGCTTGTTAACGGTTACATTTATTTATTGATTAGAAAATCAAAGAATGTTATTATTGTTGTATATTCTCTCATTAACTTTTAACTTCAGGTTTAGCACAACCATTCAGTAAACAAACACGTCAAATCTTTCTTTCAGTGCCCTCTGTTCAAGAATTCTCCATGTCTACTTTATCCCCCTCATGTTTTTCCCTTATACTCGGCTTCTATTTGATGTTGTCTTCTTACATTTCGCTTACTTTGAGGTATCCAGAGCAAGGTTTCCTTGTGATGTTAACATTTGGTTTTCTTAGTGTATGTCCTACCTAACTTGAGTTTCTTATTCTCACGTCGTGTTAACAACTGGTTTTCTTAGTGTATGTCCTATCCAACTTGAGTTTCTTATTCTCACGTCGTGTTAACAACTGGTTTTCTTAGTGTATGTCCTATCCAACTTGAGTTTCTTATTCTCACGTCGTGTTAACAACTGGTTTTCTTAGTGTATGTCCTATCCAACTTGAGTTTCTTATTCTCACGTCGTGTTAACAACTGGTTTTCTTAGTTTATGTCCTATCCAACTTGAGTTTCTTATTCTCACGTCGTGTTAACAACTGGTTTTCTTAGTGTATGTCCTATCCAACTTGAGTTTCTTATTCTCACGTCGTGTTAACAACTGATTTTCTTAGTGAATGTCCTATCTAACTTGAGTTTCTTATTCTCACGTCGTGTTAACAACTGGTTTTCTTAGTGTATGTCCTATCCAACTTGAGTTTCTTATTCTCACGTCGTGTTAACAACTGGTTTTCTTAGTGTATGTCCTATCCAACTTGAGTTTCTTATTCTCACGTCGTGTTAACAACTGGTTTTCTTAGTGTATGCCCTATCCAACTTGAGTTTCTTATTCTCACGTCGTGTTAACAACTGGTTTTCTTAGTGTATGTCCTATCTAACTTGAGTTTCATATTCTCACGTCGTGTTCCACTGGAACTTGTCTGGTCATTTCCATTCAGATGTTACATGCGTGTTTGTGGGGGGGGGGGGGGGGGGGGGGGGGGAATATGTTGGGACAATGTCACATAACAGAAAAGGTCACGGTTGGGTCATAAAGTTGACCAATTTATAATGACGCAGGCTGGACACGTAGTTGAAAATACATCTTGACGGAGACATTTATTGTACGACGACGAAGTCAAACATCATGGGTAGATATAGCATAATTTCATCAAGAGGTCATCATGCAGATATAAATACATGGTTAATACATAGCATCAATGTCAAACTTGACCGGACTCATTAACCAACGTCATGTCAAGGACGGTGGAAGTACTGCGGTGGACATTTATTATATTCCTAGTTTTTCATGACGACGATTCATATAATATGAAGGGTATCTTCCAAGAAGATCCGATGCGTTACGATCCAGACAAAGCTCAACACAAATCTGGACACACTAACGACACGCCACAACAAGACGTGCCGAAGTTCTACCAGATCTTGCCAAAGACAAATAGAGTATCAATCATGATACATAGACGAGCCAGGTTTGGCTAATGCAAACACTCCCCTCAGGGAGATATTATAACGTATATTTTGATAGAGTCTTCCCGTGACTTGGGGTAAGACTTATCACTATTCTCGTCGAAGACGTCTGTCTTTATGAAAAGACTTTTTGGATCTGCCCAGCGTAATTGCTGTTTGGCAAAAAATCGACCACACCGGGTTGTCCTATCCTATTCGATACTAGTGCAAAAAGAAACGCAAATAATTAAACATACTATTAATTTAGATGCGCTCACATGTGTGTCTATAAAAACTAGACCCGCGTGTGAGGATCTCAAACACTTATCTCCCGCGCAAAAAAAGGACTTAACAGATGCTTCTACCTCAAGGTAGTTTCCGTAAGATATTCAGAAAAGCGAGAACAATGCTGAGTTGGCTGAGCACGTTAACTCTGCCGACATTTTTGTCAAGGATTATTTAATAAAATTTTAGCTCGTACAAACCCACAACTTAGTTAATTCAGCGAAATTCCTTTTATTATTATTATAGATCTCTGTTTAAGAACAATTGATCATCAGTAGGTGAGGTTATGGCGTTAAAAATTGGATAGTTCATTTAGCAGTTTTTATGTTTCTACTTAGCTCCCAATGAGTTTGTCTGTTCTGCTCCAGTTGATGTTTGGTTCTCTGCAGATACATGACTGGATCACACTTGTCACTGGTCAAGTTTGAAAGTTGTAGGATGTTCCAAGTAGAATCAGGGAGTAACTGTAAAGTCGGTCCCGCGTCTCTAAGACCCGTCTGATGATGGTATCTAGTGTCGACTTAAGGCCAATTATACCCTCACTTGTTCCAGAAATAGTACCCTTATTTGGTACCTCCAATTAGTATGACAAAAGAAGAAAAACAAATACCCTCTGAGTATGGAGTTTCCCGACATATACTTATGTGTCCTCATCTTCCTATTCCACCATCCCATCTTTAGAATGTTTACCCTCTCTGAGAATTAATCTCAATCCCAGTGGGCAAAAAACTATCTTTACGTTTTAAATGAATAGTTTTATATTTAACTTTACATGAAAATGTTAACACTACAGAATTAATATGTTTACATTTACATCAGTTGAAAAGGTTGTAAACTTTCATTGACTTTGGAGTGAATATGTTTCATATTTACACTGGTTGAAAAGGCTGAAACTTTCATTACATTTAGAGTGAATATGTTTTACATTTACACTGGTTGGAAAGGTTAATAATATAACAAGTATGTAAATCATTTCTTTCATCATTCCCTCCCTGCTCCATATGGTACTTGGGATTACCTCTGCTTTTGTTTTTTTATAAGAAACTCGCAATAAAGTAGTCACCACCACTGGCAGTGGTGGTTCATGAAATCATCATTCTATATGCTGAGGTTGCTAACCTCAAATTACTTGGACATCCACTAGCAATTTTCACATATTAAAATTCACATGTCAATATATACGTATTAGTTCACATGTTAATAATGAAAAAAATATAGAATTCAAAATGTGCAACTTATGCCAATCTTTTGGCTCACAGACTGCTGGCTGAGAGAATTAAAGGCACCTGTAGAGGACTTTTACACTTGGTCTTGAGTTCTGTTACTTTAACAATAAGTTCCCACGTTGACTTGTGTTTCTGCTTCCTCAGATTCCAGTGTTCCTCGATAATAATGTTAGTGTTTTCCTTGGCTCTTAAGTCCTCAAGATATTCAACCAAGTGTGGTCCGATAAATGAAAGCTGATCTTAGTCTTAACTCTGGCAAAGTCTGGTTGTCTTGTTGTCGCGAGATAGATTTTCACAGTGTTCTACTCTAGCAGAAGTGTCAGGTTATATTGCCTGTCTTCCCCCTCCTCCCCCACCCCCTTCCGCATCTGTTTGTTACAATGTTAAGCAGGGCTCCAATTGAAATAGATGCTGTCCCTTCATTCTGAATGTCTGCCAATCGTTTCAAACATGTGTGTTTTGTGGGGTTATTCAAGTTATTTACTCATAGACAATTCTGCGCGTTACTGCAGAGGTCATGTCTCCCAAATATAGAGTGAAAACCTCCGTCCTCTCTCGGCAATGTTCACAAATAACTTCTTACATCCGCACGGACTATTACATAATTTTCCGCTCAGGTGTGTCCGACTGATAAGTGCTTGCCTGTAATCTGTTACAGACGGGTAATTTATCGCCATGCACGCCTTTGATAAACCCAATGCTCGGTCGCTGACCTGGGTTCATGATGAATTATCACTGAGAGGAGTGGAAGACGATTTGAAAGTACAAAGTATCTACTTGATAGTAGAGAAAGAAAAGGGTGACTTTTAAGACAGATTTTAATAGCTTTGTAGTCAAAGAGAGTTTACACGTTGTAATACTATATGCAAGGCCAAACGTTATTTATCTCCCTTGACTGGTGTAAAAATATGTGATCCAGAGTTCTCTCGAACTTTCAAGAATGAGTGAAGTTCACGTTGCGCGGTTATCGGTGCATGCGTGACTGTTTTGAGCGGGACTGATATGCGATATCTCGTGACAGTCGTTCCTGGGCGCTTGGGCGAGTAGGTGGTCAGCCTGTTTTTTGTAACTGTGATTTCGGGGAAGATATTTGTGGCGAGATAGAAATGGTGGAGTTCCCCTGTGATATTTCTAAGGCCTAGGATATGATGGCCTGTATTTATATTGTGCAATGTGTTTAGATATTGTATTACCAGAGCAGAGGAGGTAAGAAGAATATTATATTGTTAGAAGCCAGAACTTTATACGGCTTATCTATTGTATCGCCAGAGAAGGTGGAACAATATTATATTGTTATAAGCCAGGACCTTGATACGGCTTATCCATTGTACAGCCAGAGAAGGTGGAATGAATATGTACTTTACTTCCACGATTTCATGCTTTGAACTGTATCCAGTGTCAGTGAATCGTTTTGATGTACCCATGTACTGTATTACAAAGATGTCCATGTTCAATGTGTCGCTTGTACCCGTACAATAAACAGTGTGTAGACATTTCAGTGGTTATTCATGTATGTGCATCGATGTGGGTGAATGATAATTGACTTACTCTCATACTACACGGCATTCGCGTCCTTTGTCATCTATACACCCACACACCTAGTCGGCCGCCTGTAAGCCCGACGCTATCTGATGAAAATAGAATATTATACTCTCCTGGAAGTACCCGGCGTTGGCCGGAGGTTTCAATTCTATAACTTCAACAGTGATTTCCAGAACCACAACACAACTCAACAGCACATAGCAGAAACATAAACCCCTCCACCTTATCTGTGACCTCAGAAATTTAGTTCACAAAAAAATGTAACTAAGTACCGCCGGAGAGGAAAAGAGATCGGCCCAAAGTTAATGTGACGCAGATATGTATTAGATGCTTACATAAAGAGATATATTAGATATGTATTGGATGCTTACATAAAGATATGTGTCAGATGTGTATTATATGCTTACATAAAGAGATATATCTGATATGTATTAGATGCTTACATAAAGAGAAATTTCAGATATGTATTAGATGCTTACTTAATGAGATATTTCAGAAATATATTAGATGCTTACACAAATATATATTTCAGATATGTATTAGATGCTTACATAAAGATATGTTTCAGATATATATTAGATGATTACATAACGAAATGTTTTAGATATGTATTAGGTGCTTACATACAGAGATATCTCAAATATGTATAAGATACTTACATAGAAAGATATTTCATATATGTATTAGATACTTGCAAACGCTTACATATCAGAGGAGGTAAGAGAAGGGTTTGATTATAGACTAGGATAGAGAAGGTTAGAGATACATGATAGATGAGTACTGAGAGTGACATGATTATAGACTAGGATAGAGAAGGTTAGAGATATTAGATAGGTGAGTACTGAGAGTGACATGATTATAGACTAGGATAGAGAAGGTTAGAGATATTAGATAGGTGAGTACTGAGAGTGACATGATTATAGACTGGGATAGAGAAGGTTAGAGATATTAGATAGATGAGAACTGAGAGTGACATGATTATAGACTAGGATAGAGAAGGTTAGAGATAGGTGAGTACTGAGAGTGACATGATTATAGACTAGGATAGAGAAGGTTAGAGATATTAGATAGGTGAGAACTGAGAGTGACATGATTATAAACTAGGATAGAGAAGATTGTATGGCTCGGAGACATGGAGAACAACAAAGACAACAACCAAAAAGCTACAGACTTTCATAAATGGGTGCTTGCGTAGAATAGAGGGATTAAAATGGTATGACAAGGTTACCAACGTGGAACTGATGACAAGAACTGGACAAGTGCCAGTGGAACAAGAGATGAGAAGAAGACGATGGCGATGGATAGGACACACACTGAGGAAACCTGTTGATAGCATTACAAGGCAGTCCTTGTTCTGGAACCCCCAGGGCAAGAGAGGCAGAGGTAGACCAAGAAGCACATGGAGAAGAGAGTTGGAAACAGAGGTGAAAATGATGAGAACATGGAAAGAACTTGAGATGATGGCACGTGACAGGAGGACTTGGCATGTGTTTGTTGAAGGCCTATGCTCCTTTGGGAGTGGAGGGTTATGAAATGAATAGAGAAGATTAGAGATATTAGGTGAGTACTGAGAGTGACATGATTATAGACTAGGATAGAGAAGGTTAGAGATAGGTGAGTACTGAGAGTGACATGATTATAGACTAGGATAGAGAAAGTTAGAGATATTTGATAGATGAGTACTGAGAGAGACATGAGTATACATCGAGTTACTTAAACATGCATTGTTTATGGAAACAAAGAGAACATAGAAATAAACGTGAATATAGGTGACAGACTTAACAATGGGTATTGCTTTCATAATCAGAAGGATTTAGGCATGAATAACGACAGGGAGTGACATGTGAGGTTTGGTTTGGTTTAAAGGACAATCTTCAATGCATTCGGACAACTCCATCAGTGATCCGATCTCCATTCTTAGATAACACAAGTAGGATCTCAGCACAGTGCTAGAACTACGTAGCACTGGCGAGAATACCAATGTGTGTATATATAGGAATCACACATTTAATAAATATTTTTGTGGTGGGCAAGTTTTGTAAATTTAAATGTTGCTAGGGCAGCGGCCTTATAGCCTACTCTTTACGATTTACTTTATGCAACCTGCTCACGGGGCCTGCTATTTTTTCGCCATTATCCGAGAAAAATAAGCATCCGATCTCACTACCCAGGAGATCTCACTACCCAGGAGATCTCACTACCAAGGAGATCTCACTACTCAGGAGATCTCACTACCCAGGAGAGACCAGAGGAAAAGTATTGGGACTACTGGTTCTAGAACCGTAATTTATATTCCCTTTACTAGGAATCGAACCCGGTACCTTTAGAATTTGAGGCGGACACCATACCTCTTAGTCACTCCAACCACCCAACAAATGAGAGGTATACCATACCTCTTAGTCACTCCAACCACCCAACACATGAGAGGTATATGACTGTAATTGCATGAATTCAGAAAAACCTTCCACATCAACATGCTCACGGAATTCCATGAACGTCCTGATTATTTACAACCTGTTTTCCAGGCAACGGACGATTTTCCAGTCCAACATGGACAGTACTCATCTCTGTCAGTAATACAGGATGAGGAAACGAGTTTCTCGGATGTAAATTTACCTTTTCCAATGATTCCTCTTCACTCTAATGAATCATGGAAAGATGTTGCAATTTCTCCAGAATTATCTCCAGGAGAGCAGAAACAAGTTTCTACTATGTTAGAACAATTTCAGGATGTCCTTACTGACATTCCTGGTCAAACTGATGTCATTCAACATGACATTATTCTTACTGACCATAGTCCTATAAGAGTCAGACCGTATCCTATTCCGATACATTTTCAAGCACAGGTAGAGAAAGAGTTAGATGAGATGATAGAGTTAAAAATTATTGAACCATCCACATCAGCATATTCTTCGCCGATGGTTATAGTACGGAAAAAAGACAATAACATACGTCTTTGCGTGGATTATCGCAAATTGAATCAAGTGACTAAATTCGATGCTGAACCTATGCCTTTACTAGAAGAGCTACTTACGAGACTATCGAATTCTCACTTCTTTACTAAACTCGATTTGTCTAAGGGATATTGGCAAGTTCCACTATCCGAACACGCCAAACCGTTTACTGCTTTTTCGACGCCTAGGGGTCTATTCCAATGGAATTTCATGCCTTTCGGTCTTATGAACGCCCCTGCTACATTTGTACGCATGATGCGTCGAATCCTATCTCATCGCTCAGATGTCATTGCGTATCTTGATGACATCTGTCTTTTCAGTGATACTTGGAACGATCACTATAATGGTATAAATGAACTATTGTCTATCTTACGCGAGCATAACCTGACAGCGAAACCATCGAAAGCATGTATTGGTTTTAGCGAAATATCTTTCTTAGGACACCGTGTTGGTCATGGGTTCCTAAAAACAGAAGACCATAATACAAGTAAGATACTTAACATTTCTATTCCTAAGACTAAAAAGCAAGTACGAAGTCTTTTAGGTCTAATACAATTTTATGGACGATTCATCCCGAATCTGTCCTCCATTATGTCACCTCTTTCTTCCTTGCTAAAGAAAGGGTCTCCTAATGTAGTCCATTGGACTCAAGAATGTCAATCCTCTTTGGATAAGGTTAAAACTATGTTTTCTACTTCACCTATCCTAGTATTGCCTTCTAAGGATAAGACATTTATTCTTCGTAGTGACGCTTCATCCACCGGGATTGGAGCTGCACTAATGCAAGAGTACTCTGGAACTCTGCATCCTGTGATGTATATTTCTCGGAAATTAAATGCCGCAGAGAAGAATTACTCGGTCCTAGACCGTGAATTATTGGCTATGGTTTGGTCAATCCTTAAACTGCAAAGATTTCTTCTGGGCGCGCATTTCATTGTGGAAACTGACCAGAAAGCTCTTACGGCTATTCAGAGTAAAAATCTGAAGAGCGCGAGATCAACGCGATACGCGATTGCTCTACAGCCATTTCATTTTTCGGTGCGAGCTATCCGTGGGTCAGAAAATGTGATGGCAGATATTTTGTCTAGATGCCCACATGATTCATAACTGTTATACAACTTTGATACAGTTGTTTCTATGTTGAAATGTGTACACATATGTAATATATCACATATTGATTGTAACACTACTTAGCGGTTCATTGATATTTATTCACCGCTGATCTTTCAATGTTTTTCGTCTTTGATGATCATGATGTTAAGATATCTTAGATGGAATTTATGTATAAACTAATGTGGAAATTGTGTCATTGCTAATATTGTAGTATGCGTTGGTGACACCTCTCTGGAAATATTTATACTTAGAGAAGTACTTTCTCTAAGGTCATAAAACTTATGCTTATCATCTGCGCATTGTATTGGTGCGTTGTGAGCCTATTGTATGTTGCTCCTAGATGTATTTCAAAAAAAAAAATGTACCATTTTTTTTCCCGAGGGGTGTGGTAATCTGTTGCGTGCATATTTTGACGCACATATTACAAAAATCGATATGGCTATTTAATATGGGAAAAATATAGACATTCATTCATTTGTGTATGAAAATGCTGTTTATGGTAAAAGCGAGATAATCCATGTTTGATTCACACTTTTGATTATAGGAGTAATCGTTCTGGATATTGATCCGGCGCAAGGATAGTGCGCTTGCGTTTGTACTTATTTTTTAGGGCCAGAAAATATATTAATTTGCTTATTGTGTTTATGGCCTGAATTCATATGTATTACATATTATTAGTACAAGTAGAATCAGTCCTATATTGTATATTTTGGATGGGTAGGAGGGACTAGATTCTTGTATTCCGGTCTAGCGGAAGTATGAGTTGTGTTGACAAGTCGTGATGAGTTCCGATGTACCGCTGACAAATGGCGAGGTACGTTTTTCTAGAGCTGGTCCTTTCGTCAGGAAAAAATGTCTTACGAAGTGGTTTTTCTTCTGAAGGAGATGGTGTCTCTACGATAGTTTGTGTTAGAGACTCTCCTTATGTCAGTATATAGATGATTCGGACTCCAGGTAAACCCAGCTCCTATTTTTGATGATCTCTCGTCGGTTAGGCCTAGCTTGACTTTTGTGCTTCGCTATGCTAGTGTCGTGTTTTGTATCGACGAAGATGACAGATTTTCCTGCAGCGGTTATGGCTACGTGAATCAACCTGATCACCGTAGAGCTGTATGGAAACATTTATGAAATCATTTATATACCCATTATAAATTAACTCTGGCTTATATTCTCCTTCCTATGAATGAGTGAACGACAACTCAGGGAGGCAGCCATGTTGGATTTCAGTCATCATATGTTTTGATCACTGCCAAGAGAACAGATTATCTATCTTATTATCGGACAGTGACAGAGAGATCTCAATCCTGCTAGAAACCCCCTTTCGTGGTTTCATAAGATATACTACAAACTATGGACGTCAAGTAACTTTAGTTATTTATCGATCCGCCTTCACTGACGCGTTTAGTCAGATAGGGGGAATGCGGCCATAATGTATCATGACATTGAACTTTTGATGTACTGCCTTTATTTCTGAATGTGTCATGACTTCAGATCTGCTATGTATACCTACAAATTGATATGTCAACGAACCATGATGTACTCGTATGTCCCAGTGTGTACGTCTGAATAAATTGAGTAAACTAAGATTCCAGCAGTCTGCATTGGTGCCTTGTAGACACATGTGTATGAGTGGTTATATTGGTCAGCACACGAACAGTACACCATTCGCGGTAATCACACTCTACACTTCTACTTCATACATACACCATCCTGCGTCGGCTGAAGTGACCAAGTTTAGGGCCTGCTTCCCCTGGAGCCTTTGCCTTCCCTAACTCAGGACTAGGGTGAGTTACCCATTTACAGCTGGGTAGACTGGAGCATGCCTGATCTCAACAACACACCACTCTTCCTTACAGAGCATCCAGTGTGTGTGTGAAAGCAACTTTACAGAGCAGACAGAGATTCAAACTTTACAGTCTGTATGTTTAAAGTCAATCTGAAAACTCAGAAACTTGATAATGATGAGTCCTGGCCTGTATGTTTAAAGCTCGTGTGAAATGTCGGGCTCATGATGAGGATGCACCTTTAACTGTACGTTTAATGTCAGTGTGTGAGTGCTAGCACATCATGATGATGGATAATTTATATATGTTTAAATTTAAACAAGAGAGTTCTGATATGTGATGATGATTAGGTCGTAAATGTGCGCTTCAAGTTAATGTGAAAGTTCTTACACACGATTATAATCAATGCTTGTATTTTTAAAGTAAATGGGAAAGTTATGACACATGATGCTGATGAATGATTGTCTTTTTAAAGTAATTGGACAAATTATGACACATGATGATGATGAATGCTTCTCTGTTTTAAAATACCTGTGCAAGTTCTAACCCATAATGATTAATCCCTGTCTATATTTTTCAAGTTAATGTGAGAGTTTGGACACATGGTGATGAATCTGTAACTAGATTTTTGATGTTAAATGTGAACGTTTTTACATATGATGCTGATAAATGCTTGTGTATTTAAAGTAAGTGTGAAGGTTCTCACACATGATGATGATGAGATTCTTGCCTGTTTGTTAAAAGTAATGTTAAAATTCTGACACAGCTATAGCGCTTATCATATATTTTATACACAGGTATCTAATGAAGTATAAAGCAGAAGTTAATTTCATATAGAATCAGCGCTTCAGGCTTTTTCTCAATTTGATGTTACATTTTTACTGCAAGCTATGAACTGCTGGACAAATTATTTTTGGTGCATTGAAAGCCTGTGTTTAAAATAATTTTTTAAAATTTGTTTTTGAAGTTACATGTGAACATGATGATGATGTATTTGTAAGTTTGAAGTAAAGGTGGAAGATCTGACACATGATGATGATGTATTTGTAAGTTTGAAGTAAAGTTTTAAGACCTAACACATGATGATGTATTTGTAAGTTTGACATAAAGGTGGAGGAACTGACAGATTATGTTGATGTATTTGTAAGTTTGAAGTAAAGGTGGCAGATCTGACACATGATGATGATACATTTGTAAGTGTGAAGTAAAGGTGGAAGATCTGACACATGATGATGATGTATTTGTATGTTTGAAGTAAAGGTGGAAGATCTGACACATGATGATGATGATGTATTTGTAAGTTTGAAGTAAAGGGGGAAGATGTGATACATCATTATGATGTATTTGTAAGTTTGAAATAAAAGTAGAAGATGTGACACATGATGATGATGTATTTGTAAGTTTGAAGTAATGGTGGAAGATCTGACACTTGATGATGATGTATTTGTAAGTTTGACATGATGGCGGAAGATCTGACACATGATGATGATGTATGTGTAAGTTTGAAGTAAATGTGCAAGATCTGACACACGATGATGATGTATTTGCAAGTTTGAAGTAAAAGTGAAAGATGTGATACATGGTGATGATGTATTTGTAAGTTTAAAGAAAAGGTAGAAGACGTGACACATGATGATGATATATTTGTAAGTTTGACATAATGGCGGAAGATCTGACTCATGATGATGATGTATTTGTAAGTTTGAAGTAAAGTTGGAAGATCTGACACATGATAATGATGTGTTTGTAAGTTTAAAGTAAAGGTGGAAGATGTGATACATGATGATGAAGCATTTGTAAGTTTGACATAATGGCGGAAGATCTGACACATGATGTTGATGTATTTGTAAGTGTGATGTAAAGGTTGAAGATCTGACAGATGATGATGATGCATTTGTATTTGACGTAAAGATGGAAGAACTGACACGTGATGATGATATATTTGTAAGTTTGAAGTAAAGTTAGAAGAAGTGACACATGATGGTGATGTGTTTGAAGTTAAAGTATGTGATGAATTTGCCGTGATACAACGTTAAAATATCTCCAAACATAAAGATAAAATGTAGGGATAAAAATAATGCGTAAGATACTAGGAGACATGCTCGCCCATGCCCGCCTTTCCCACCGCCATTCAAACTACTAGTTAGACGTGCAGACGAAACGGTTTACCCTTTGTAGACGGGAGAGAAACGGAGATCAAAAAAGGAAAAATATGACTGAACACGTGTTTAAATCTAGAACGGCAAAAAGACGCAATTGGTAGTAAAAGAAAAAAATTCACGTCACTAGTTGACACAATGTAAGGAAATGGACAAAAAAAAGACCTTGGCTCTTATTCGAAACAGTCATTTCTTGGACGTTTTTCGATACTTGGGCGTTTTATTTGAATTCAGCGGCAAACACTGCAGAGAAGGTTCGCGAACAAATTTAAAAAAACTAAACTTGAGAAAAAATATGTTTTTTCTTAATAATAGAGTTATGAATATAAAAACTAGCTAGTATGATAGCCCATCTTAAGCAGAGAAATAATATACTTTCATTTATACAGACGGATAGATAACAAAGAAGATATTGACAAAAGACTGTGTTGTCCATATCAGACTAGCGACTGTATTATTTATTCTTTTACTAAAGTTTCAAATTTTCGTCCTTGAGACACGCAAATGCAAAAATCCAGCTGTAAGGCAAGAGAGGGGGAAGGTGGAGAATTGTAGCTAAAAATAACTTAGGAGGCAGATTTGTGTAGGGTATCGCTTGGAGTTGGTCCAAGAAACCAATGTGTTTTGTGAAAAGCCAAGTAGAGAGAGACGGACCAACAGACAATAATGCATACTTGACTGAGATCTGACTGAAATTTGACTTTTGGTTGTAGATTTGAAAAGTTAGGGGGGAAGCCTGTGATTGGACAAATGCAATCATAATAGCGGGACAGAGATGCGCATTTTTGCCATTTTATAAAATTCTGTCCAGGGACACAGTCAGTGATTGCCTGTGGTGTTTTCCCAGAAGATATTACATACATTTAGTGGGACGCCATCATATAGCCAGCAGCTCAGCTGAGTTTTGCTAGCATATTAACTGTGTTCTCAATTCTGAATTCTGGTAAGAATGAAAGTATTTATTTTGTACCTTTTAATATTTCGAGTGATTGATACTGCCATATCATATAAAATGATTACGACAAGTAAGTGCTCGCTCTAGGTCCCCAGCCCAAGTTCAGGGTCTAGAGACAAACAAAATATATGGACGCCTTACTAAGACTATGGAAGGCGGATCCATTGTTGAGATCAGTGGGAACATATCACCTATCTTATTGAATAAAAGGAAACTATTGAACATATCTCAGATGCAATGCAGTCTTGGGGAACTAGTACTATATGAAAACAACTGGGTAAGATGTGCTACGTTGGTCAGAGAGATCTGACCCCCTCTATGTAATGGTGATGTGTTGTGCTGTGTGTAAGAGTGGTGCAGTAAATAGATTACTGACACAGCGCACAAATTTTGTTTCAGAATTGTGAGTTTCTGTTGTGGCACTAATGTAGTGCCACATAAGTAATCAAGATTGCACAAGCAGATGTGTATGCAGCCAAACAGTGTGTCGGTGCAGTCTACCATTGTATTCTAGCTACCGAGAGGAGTGGGCCACCGGAATCCAGCATCAGCTCTTCGCAGACCAGATGAGTACTTGGTGGCCTGCTGATGATTCACCATACTTCTAAAGATTTTATAAATATTTCCCCTCATAAATAAACTGAATTTTGGGAAATAGAACATTTAGTACAGTTCATAAGACAATGGACAAAGCTAGTTCTAGTCACAGAGTGGGTGTGATGACACCAACCCAACAGCATATCCAGTAATGGTTCTCCCAGAGACTTTATGATATAATTAATATTAACCATTCTTATAAAATACTTATGTACACACCTTTCATTTTATTATGCCATCTATTTATGCATTCCATTTATAACTCCATAACATTTCATATGTTCTGACCAAAATAAAACATTGGTTCAGAACAAATAAATTTAAAGAAAATTTTAATATCTAAACTAAAACAGCCTGAGTTAGTTCAGTGTGTTATAGAACTTTATTAATATTATTAGGCTTATTAATTATATGTGTGTGTTTGTATATTCTTCTACAACACACTACATTTCAGTACCCTAGACTTTTTAACGTAGCCACATTCATAATAGTAAAAGAGAGATGTTTGAGGTCGTAAGTGGTAGTAAGAAGGGCCTTCTGTAATTCTCATCTACATTTATCTCAGGAGCCTTCACAGCTGACCTCATACATTACACTAGGTAACACAACATCCATACAGTACCATCAAAAAACCACTACAAAGTAGAAGATCTGACACATGATGATGATGTATTTGTAATTTTGACATAATGGAGGAAGATCTGACACAAGATGATGATGTATTTGTAAGTGTGAAGTAAAGGTTGAAGATCTGACATATGGTGATGATGTATTTTAAGTGTGAAGTAAAGGTGGCAGTTGTGACACATGATGATGGTGCATTTGTGTTTGACGTAAAGATGGAAGAACTGAGACGTGATGATGATGTATTTGTAAGTTTGAAGTTAAAGTGGAAGATCTGACACATAATGATGATGTTTCTGTAAGTTTAACATAATGGCGGAAGATCTGACACATGCTGATGATGTATTTGTAAGTGTGAAGTAAAGGTGGAAGATCTGACACATGATGATGATGTATTTTTAAGTGTGAAGTAAAGGTGGAAGGTCTGACACATGATGATGATTCATTTGTGTTTGACATAAAGATGGAAGAACTGATACATGATGATGATGTTTTTGTAAGTTTAAAGTAAAGTAGAATATCTGGCACATGATGATGATGGATTTGTAAGTTTGAAATAAAGGTAGAAGATGTGACACATGATGCTGATGTATTTGTACATTTGGTGTAAAGGTGAACGATTTGACACATGATGATGATGTATTTGTAAGTTTAAAGGAAAGTAGAATATCTGGCACATGATGATGATACATTTGTAAGTGTGAAGTAAAGGTGGAAGATCTGACACATGATGATGATGCATTTTTTTTTGACGTAAAGATGGAAGAACTGGCACATGATGATGATGTATTTGTAAGTTTGAAGTTAAAGTGGAAGATCTGACACATGATGATGAAGTGTTTGTAAGTTTGACATAAAGGCGGAAGATCTGGCACATGATGATGATGTATTTGTAAGTTTGAAGTAAAGGAGGAAGATCTAACACATGATGGTGATGTATTTGCAAGTCTGACATAATAGCGGAAGTTCTGACACATGATGATGATGTATTTGTAAGTTTTAAGTAAAGTTGGAAGATCTGACACATGATGATGATGTATTTGTAAGTTTGACATAATGGTGGAAGATCTGACTCATGATGATGATGTATTTGTAAGTTTGAAGTAGAGTATGAAGATCTGACACTTGATGATGATGCATTTGTAAGTTTGAAGTAAAGTAGAATATCTGGCACATGATCATGATGCATTTGTAAGTTTGAAGTAAAGGCGGATGATCTGACACATGATGATGATGTATTTGTAAGTTTGAAGTAAAGGTGGATGATCTGACACATGATGATGATGTATTTGTAAGTTTGAAGTAAAGGTGGAAGATCTGACACATGATGATTGTGCCGTACGTATAGTTATGACAAGTGAAGTCCCTGAACTAATGGATGATAAAGGATATTAGCTTCAACAGCATCGCAGCCCCTGGATTTGTTTACAAACAATAGTAAATGGAGATTCCACGTGGGCTCATTAATATGCATCTGAGCAGAGTGGACTCTTCACCACGTTTGCTAATTAATATGTAGACAGTTTATTATGCGTGCATCCAAGACATCGTTTGTCTAAAGAGGAGGTTACACCACGAATACTGCAATCTTCAGAGCGAGTATAAGCAGTTATTTACCTATTTTGCCAGCCCGCAGGCCTTGTAGGGCGTTGCCAAAGTCAAACGAGGAAAGCGGCATGCAATCAAAAGGCAATGACGGTCTCAGAACGGACGAAGGAATTTCTCGTCGTCATTTCACATCTCAGTGTGAACCACAGAATCGCTCGCAAGACTGAGACGAACGGGAAAGACGAAGCGGTCATATAGTTGAGTAATATGCAGGGACTAGCGGCGTGGAAGCACGAAAGTTCCCTGATTTCAAATAAGGTGTAACCTTTCGCGTGTCCCCCTCATCTTTCGATTCTTTAATTATATATTGAAACCACTGAGAAATGCAGTTTATCATTCGTTTGCTAGAGATTTAAAGAAGCACTAGCTTATAGTTGAATCGTGCTAGATTTCCTCTGAATTTTCGGCTATTGGAGTGAATTCATTTCTGTGAACAGTTAAAATATATTAGTTTCAAGTGATCAGTGGTCTAGTTATTTCATTTTTATTTCACTGGATTTTGTGTTAATTAATCATATTAAATAAACTCATTTCAAAAGTTTCCAGTTGTAAACAAAATGATATATCTATAAGTTATTTCCCAATATAATAGATGCTTAAATTAATATTGAAGCCGTTAAGGGATTTATAACTATTTAATACAGTTAAGTTCTGTAGATACATGTGTTTTTTACCATTAAACTCACGGAGAGTTTTTCTTAAATATATAATTGAATACGCGAGTGTATGAAATAGTCTTAACTGTAAATTATCGCGCGTTAGGATATGATTTGCATTTTGCATTATGAATTATGTTTTCTATTTTTCCACATAGGGTGATCATAAATCTTTGCGTTCCAGCAAAAATTATATAGAGTTTTCCAGACTCGGTTCTATAAACTCCAGAGATTTTACGAACATTAAATATAATCTTGTGGCGGCCCTGTTGGGGTCTCGCTCTCTGAATTTACCTGAGAAAAAGCAAACACAAGAACATTTTTTTTTAAATCGTAAATAAATAAAATATGTAAAGATAATCTGGAGAAGAACATTGCCAGTAGCGATATATCTAAGTTTTACTGCTCTACTGTGAAAGAGATCACATATTTCAAGCATACTGACTGTCACGTATTTTTCACTTTATTTTAAAAAAACCCGAAGGAAAAAAAACATACCTCACTGTTCAGTCTTTGTCATGACGCTATAAGAAGTTTCCACCACCAGCGGTGAACAATCCAAGAGACCACACCATTCTCATACCTATATTTGTGACAGTGCTATCCCATAGAAACGTTATATATATATAAGCAAAGGACACAATAAGGCTTCACCTTCCAGCGATTTCGGGACACTTTGCTAAACGCCAAACCCCGCTAAATCTGGGGCTGGGAACCGAAGAAAAAGACACTTACATATGTCAAGTGTTTAATTGCTGTTTGTATTTTTCTATGGAGTGCCAGATTCTACGATCGGTGTGTGTGAGAAATTGCGTTATGGCTATCGCTAGCGTGCATGAATGAATGAGACATATTTGTTAAAATTATAATTTGCTTTACCTGGTAAATATATTTTTACCGTATTCCTTGTATTTTTTCGTAAGTGGGAATTCTTACCTTTGTTTATTTCCCCTCCACCTAAATCTGCTTAGTCAAGAGAAGACATTGGAGAATAATAGGACTCGTTTCCTACACCCCATACCAAATATTGTAACACTTCTTGTCAGAATAAATTAAATCTATTTTTGGGTTAAATTATCTCTTCTGATAACCACCTGTCTTTGGACTGGTTTTTTTGTGTGTCTATACAAGCGGGAAGGGCATTTTGGGATACTACTCTTAAACTCCCCCCAACCCCCCCCTCCCTCCGACCCCCCACCTTGTTATTTGTATTTGTTTCTGTACCTATGATCATTGATTGTAACATGCTAAATGTTGTGATTTTGGTTTAATGATAATAAACACCACAAACTTTTATTACTGTGTTTGTAGACCCATGACTAATACCCATATATGTTATACGTAGTTTTTATTCACGTTTGTGTGTTTGAAGCACCAAATTGGTGTGTGTACCTGAGTGTTTGGAAACTGGCAACAATTGTTCAGCCAGGAGAGATTTAGGAGTCTACTGGAAAATTATTGTCGTAAGATAGGCATTTCGGAGAAAAATACCCAGTTTCTTAGACTGTCCTTACTCTTTCCAGCACCCTTGTGAATCTACTATCTATTTCTTAACCCTTATTATCATAGAGCCTTCACCATCATTCTTCACTCTAACGGGACCACTATTTCTAAGACCTATCTCAAATAAATTTACGACAATGAGGATGTATGTGTAAGTGTGAAGTAAAGGTTGAAGATCTGACACATGATGATGATGCATTTGTGTTTGACGTAAAGATGGAAGAACTGACACATGATGATGATGTATTTGTAAGTTGATGATGATATCTGTATATGTCTACTAGGATGATGATAGTTATAGAGATAATATTATGTTGATGATAATATCTGTATCTGTCTACCAGAATGATGATAGTTGTAGAGATAATATTAAGTTGATGAAAATATCTGTATCTGTCTACCAGAATGATGATATTTGTAGAGATAATATTAAGTTGATGATAATATCTGTATCTGTCTACCAGGTCTGTGGGAAGTTGAGGTCAGTTATGGAGGAGAGGCAGATCTTCACCGACATCTTGCTGATTGTAACAAGAATCCAGGTCACCTGAAATTTATACCTGTAGACCAATTTAATGTGAACCGTCTACCACCTGGTTACCATGACAACGATCTAGTAGAGTATATCCGAGCTCTGTCAGATGTAACTGTCCGCGTGTCAGTCAAGTATGTCAGTGAGAGGAGACCTGAGACTTTTCCTGGAAGTGACAAGCCTTCCCCGGGCTACAGGAACAGGGTGATGATGGTAGGGACGGGGTTGATGTGGCGTGTGAGTAACTACCCAGACGACGACCACAACAGACAAACCTGTGACTGTAAAGAATGTCTGAACTCTCCTACACCAAAAACAAAGTTTGCTCACATTCACATACGCACAGCGGCTCATGTTGTCTACGACGGCCTGGAGGCAGCACACACCACGTGTCATCTCTTCTTTGATAAAGGTGGTACACCTGATGTCTGCAGCGGTGTAGTCACACTCAGTGGTATGTCACGTGTAGAGATTGACATAGAGGGTGACTGGTGTTTGATGATATATGTGACCCATGACCTGGACCTGGCAGACAGAATTGACAAGATGGTGACACAAAGGAAGGTTCTATATGACCGTATAAAAGTTAAGTACGACATTATCAGCTGTGATCAAGAGAAGAGACAGTTGTCTACACAACACGACGGACATGATGGACAACTTGTCATTATAGTGTCACACCCTCACGGATGTAGTAAGCAGGTCAGTCTAGGTCACCGGGTCAGCGATGATGGCATGGCCACATACACTACAGCCACGTGTCCTGGATCTAGTGGAGCTGACGTGTGTGGGGTGAGGGACTGGGGGTTCTGGTTTGGTTATGTCCATAGTGGAAATTGTGAAGACAATAAACAACTTAATTACGGTCATTACATGTATTACTAGTTCCAACAAATAAACACAAACAAGATGGCGTCTCAGATAAACACACTCTTTCACTATAACCCATCTTTCTATTTCATCTTCCTCACTCTCCTCTCACTCCCAATTTGTTAATACACTTTACTTTATTCTCTCTCTCCCTCTCTTTCTCTATCTAACCTTGTTAACAACACCTCCATCTCCTCTCCCTCTCTCAATTCTTCCTCATTATCTAATTTCTTCTTTCGCTTTTTTTTTTGTCCGTACTCTGAGTGGGGAGCGAGACAGCTCAAATTATATTCTCGTGTACACATTAATAAATAGCAACGAATGTCCAAGACAACACATTAATAACAGTATATTTTTACCAAATAAACAAAAACAAGATGGTGTGTACACGTACACAAATAGGAATGTGTGTACAGAAAAAAAGATGTGTTCAGGTAAAAAAAAAAAAGAAAGATGTGTTGGGGCTAGGATTGTTTCCTCTTTCTATTTTTGTTTCTCTTAACCAAAACGTTGGTCAGTTGAATATAAATGTGTTTCATGAACTTCTTCTTCTTTGATTCATAACCGCTAACCGTCAAAGCAGTTAGCGGCCATCACGCCTGGTGGCGTCCTGTAGGGCAGAACAAATTGATTCCACCTTGCTCGGTCGGAGACCATCCTTCATACAGTGCCCCAACTTTGGTTCATTCTTTGCATCTCAGCTTCCACAGTTCTCCGCCAAGTTGTTTTTGGTCGGCCTCTCTTTCGCTTTCCCTCGGGGGTCCATAGCATAGCTGTCCTTGTGATGGTATCGGGGTCCCTTTTGAGGACGTGGCCAACCCAACTCCAGCATCTGCCAGCTATGATGGTGTGCATGTCCTCCTGGTTACTCCGAATAAGTAGTTCTTGGTTGCTGATGGTATTTGGCCAAAAGATTCGGAGAATTTTCCTTAGGCAGATTGTGTGGAAGGAGGACAGTTTCGACATTTCCTTCTCTGTTACTCTCCAACATTCCGCACCATAGAGAAGCACAGAAAGTACACAGCTCTCATACAGTCTTAATTTGGTGTTTGTGCTGTACTGGGAAGACTTCCAAATGTTGTTGAGAACAGCAAAGGCTGTTCTCGCTTTATTCATTCTGTTGTTAATGTCCTTGCTTGTTCCGCCGTCAGGTGTTACTATGCTTCCTAGGTAAGTAAATGTGTCTGTCTGTTCTAACTTCTGGTTCCTTACTGTTACTGGCTCAGGATTGCCCACATTTAGTGTCATGACCTCTGTCTTCTTCAGATTGATGTTCAGGCCAACCTGCTGGCTATACTTATCAAGTCTATCGGTTTTATCTTGATTGTGTTGATGTCAATGTGCGAGTAGTGCAAGGTCATCTGCATATTTCGGGTCTTCCAGTGTAGAAAATGTTGTCCATCTAATTCCTCTTGGACTGCCCTCTGTTGTCTGGCGCATCACCCAATCTATGGCTGTCAAAAATGAATGTTGATGATAAAGGGCATCCCTGTCGTACTCCTGTTTTCACTTCGAAAGTTACATTACTCAATCCAACACTGCACGTAAATTTAGAATAGAGGCTTTTTATGATGGAAACAATGCGGCTGGGAATTCCATAAGCCCTCAGTATTTTCCGTAGGCTGTCCCTGTGTATGCTGTCGAAAGCCTTTTCAAAATCAACAAAGTTAATGTACAGCTGTCTCTGCCATTCTGAGCACTGCTTTATAGTGTTCCTTAGGATGGATCTGCACATCTTCTGTTCTTTCTGAAGCCCGCTTGTTCTTTCCTCAGTTTATGGTCAACTGCTTTTGAAATTCTCTGGATGATTATCCTGCCTAGTATTTTGCTGGGAACTGAGAGGAGGGTAATTCCTCTCCAGTTGTTGCAGTCTGCAAGGTCGCCCTTCTTGGGCAGTTTGACAATTATTCCTTTACTCCACTCTGTTGGTGTTGTCTAAGTTTCCCAGACTTGTGCAAATAGTGGTTCTAATAGTTCTGCTGCTAGTTCAGGGTCTGCCTTGAATAGCTCAGCATTTAGACTGTTGTGACCAGGCGCTTTTCCATTTTTAGCCCTTTGATAGCTGTGATGATTTCTTCTTTTTGAGGAATGTCTGTATTTACGTCTAAATCACTTTCTGCCTCAGGAACATTCAGCTGAGTCTCTGGTGGTTCCTTATTCAGTGTTTCTCTGAAGTGCTCTGCCCATCTTGTTTCCTGCCCCTGTGCTGTGGTGATGAGATTTCCTTGCTTGTCTCTTACTAACATTATGTTGTTTGCACCTCGTTTTCCCCTGATAGTTTTAGTTATTTTATAAACTGTGCTTTGTTCATTTCTCAGTGCTGCCTCTTCTGCCTGTCTTGCAAAGTCATCCAGAAATGTCCTTTTGTTAGCACGGGTTTGACGTTTTACTTCCTTGTCCAGCTGCTTTACTGTTCACTATATATTGCCTTTAACCTGGGAGACTTAGCTTCTGTATTCTTTTTTTCATTTCCTTTCTCTTCGCTATGGTGTTTAGCGTTTCTGGTGTTATCCAGTCTTGGTTCTGTCTTTCCTGGAATCCCATGCATGACTTGCTGCTTTCCTTGTATATTGTTGAGATGGTGTTGAATTTCTGGTCGACATCTTCGGTCTCTGTTCTTTCCTGGCTTTTGGTAATTAGATATCGTCTCTTTACGTCAACCACGAACGCTTTTCTGATGAGGGGGTCCTTAAGTTTCGTGATGTTGTATCTTTTCTGTTTGACTACAACTGGTCGAGCATGTCTGAATTTCACCTTCGATCTTGCTACTACTAGGTGATGATCGCTACCCACATCTGCGCCTCTTCTTACTTTCACGTCTTGTAGTGCATGTCTCCATCTGCCATTGATCATTATGTATCTATCTGGTTTTTGTCTCGTCCGTTTGCTGATTCCCATGTTAACTTGTGCACTTCTTTGTGTGGAAAAAGTGTTCCTCCAATGACCAGGTTGTTAATACTGCATAAGCTTATTAATTTGTCTCCATTCTCATTTGCTGTTCCACTGCCGCATTTCCCCATTACTCTTTCGTTATAATTATTGTGAGCTCCAACTTTCGCTTTAGCTCTCCCATTACTATAACAAGATCGTACCTGGGTGCAGTTTCCATTTCCTTTTGTATCTGTTGATAGATCTCGTCCTTGATCTCTTCATCACTGTCGTTTGTTGGTGTATAGCATTGTAAAATTGTGGTGTTGGTGAATCTCCCTCTCAGTCTTGCTCTTATCAGTCTGTTGTTCTTGGGTTTCCATTCCAGAAAAGACCTTTCCATTCCTTTCTTCAGGATAATGGCTACACCTTCGTTGTGCTGACCATCCTCTCTACCAGAATAAAGTACTGTTTCCTCTGTAGCTGTTTTTGTTCTCCCCATCCCTGTCCATCTGCTGACGCTTATTCCAAGGATATGTACAGTAATTTGTAGTTTCATGAACTACTAAGCTGATTTAAGAGCCCTTGTTTGGGCATTATTTTGTATTTTTTGCATGTCACGAAGTTTGTTAAAATATTTTTATTTCATTTTACAGCACTTGTGTTGTCTTTTATTGTCTGTCAAATTTTTGTATATTTTTGGAATTTTGTATAAAAATAAACATTTTTGTGTGTGTTTTCTTACTGACTGTTTTTTTGTACAAATGACTTGACTGTGTTGTTCGTGCTGTTTAATGATTTTCCCTAACATCAGAAAAAAAATGTTGCTGGTTAATTGTAAAATTTTGGATTTCTGCCTAGTGCCATTACTTCCTTAGAGAAGTCAGTAGTTCTGTTAGTGGATCAGATAGATTTGATGAAGTCAACAGTTCTGTTAGTGGATCAGATAGATTTGATAAAGTCAGCAGTTCTGTTAGTGGATCAGATAGATTTGATGAAGTCAGTAGTTCTGTTAGTGGATCAGATAGATTTGATGAAGTCAGTAGTTCTGTTAGTGGATCAGATAGATTTGATGAAGTCAGTAGTTCTGTTAGTGGATCAGATAGATTTGATGAAGTCAGTAGTTCTGTTAGTGGATCAGATTGATTTGATTAAGTCAGCAGTTCTGTTAGTGGATCAGATAAATTTGATGAAGTCAGCAGTTCTGTTAGTGGATCAGAAAGATTTGATGAAGTCAGCAGTTCTGTTAGTGGATCAGATAGATTTGATGAAGTCAGCAGTTCTGTTAGTGGATCAGATAGATTTGACTAAGTCAGCAGTTCTGTTACTGGATCAGATATATTTGATGAAGTCAGTAGTTCTGTTAGTGGATCAGATAGATTTGATAACGTCAGCCGTTCTGTTAGTGGATCAGATAGATTTCATGAAGTCAGCAGTTCTGTTAGTGCGTGAGACAAATTTGATGAAGTCGGCCTTTCTGTTAGTGGATCAGATAGATTTGATAAAATCAGCAGTGTATCAGATAGATTTAATGAAGTCAGCAGTTCTATTAGTGGATCAAATAGATTTCATGAAGTCAGCATTTCTTTTAGTGGATCAGATGTTTTTGATGAAGTCAGCAGTTCTATTAGTGGATCAGATTTGATGAAGTCAGCAGTTCTGTTAGTGGATCAGATAGATTTGATGAAGTCAGCAGTTCTGTTGGTGGACCAGATAGATTTGATGAAGTCAGCAGTTCTATTAGTGGATCAGATAGATTTGAATAAGTCAGCAGTTCTATTAGTGGATCAGAGATTTGATGAAGAAAATACTGAGTGACTTTTACATTGTCTATGGAGACTTGGAAAAGGCTGTACAAAAGTTAAGCGAGCAAGTTGTTAAACAGAAATGTCGGATATAAAAAGTTGTGCTTAATTTTGTGACCGTGCAATGGCTGCATGCTTTGTCTGCAGCATTGCTTCCGATAAAATATAGCTTAACATTGTAAAACAGAAAACTAAACAAATAGTAGGGAATTAGTGAAGAATACAACATGGCCGCATGCTCCGTATGGGGCATTGCTTTCAGGAAATACATAGCTTAATATTATTAATGACAAAGCTGGCTTAACATAACGTCAACGAAAAACGCAGTGATAATTCTGACATTTAATAATTAAAAACTAAAGTTCGCTACACAGTTAGTTGACACTGGTGTCGTGAGCTGTCAATCAAGCCACCAGTGACAGACAAAACAAACGCGTAACTCAGTGTTGCACATTGTGCATGAGAAAGTTCACGAAGTACAACACATCTGTGCATTTTATGCTACTGGCAAATGTAAACTGACAAGACTCTAAGTTTATACGATGGTTCTCATACTGGTAACCAAAAACAAAAGACAACACCATGCAATTTTTGACTTACATCTTGTTAAACTAATAAGAGAAAGGCATGTAATGTTGATAGATATAAGTTATAATTAAGAAAATGAATTGGATTTTGACCATGAGTACTTTACACCTGTGCTTGTGAAATGGACGCTGAATATTAGTGATTGATAGTTTGGTATTTGTTTTTAATGAGAATATTTGTAGAAGTGCATTTGTGTTGTATATCTGGGACGTGAGAAAGAGTTATTGGAAAGACAAAACAGGCTGAAGTCAGCACTTTGTTCTGTCAGCAAATATGATAGAATCATGAAATCCTGACAATTTCCCATTCAAACAAACAGATTTCGGGTGCAGACTGACTGAATATAAATACTTTTGTTAGCGCGATCAAGGAGAGATTTTTAGGGATTTTCGCTAGAGATTGCATAGATTCTAATAGAGATTTTATTGAGAGAGAGCTTAAACATAATACTATTCAGGAAAAAACAGGTCATAATTTTTCGGCTACTCACTGGACACAACAGATTGATATACCATCTATACCACAAATACAAAATTGGTGCAACAGGTCTCTGCACCTGCGGTACCAGCCCGATGATGGTCGAACACCTGCTGCAGTACTGCCCAACCTACAGAAATGAACGAAGTAGTATATGGCATCAACCCACTTCTGTCAACGAAAAACTGTTTGGAGATGTCGGGAACCTTGAGTTGACTACCGCCTTTATTAGAGTCATAAATGTAGAAGTCTGAAGATGAACGAGGAAGAAGAAGAAGAAGAAACATAATACGACTAAAAATGTAGGAAGTTTGTTGTAGGTCGGCGGGCTAGACTAGCTAGTTCGTAAACAAATGATAAAGTAGGAAAGATAAGTAGATTTGAACAGATAAGTTTTTGGAGAGAATAGCTAACAATGATAAAAGTAAGAAGAGCATTGCTAGATAATCTTAGCTAATGTCAGAATAACTTGTCTTTAAGTACAGTTAAATAGAGAGCGTGTTTCATCGAGCTCTAGAGTTTTGAGGCGACTCTGTGGGTGCTCTGATATACTTTGTGGTTTGCTTTAGTAGGGCGGATTTTTGTTGTCGAGTAACAGAGTTTAGGGGAGGCTCTTAATATTCCACATAACTCTGAAGATTGTAACAAAGTAAGAAATAGAGATCGTGGTTCTCAAGCTGTTCACCAATGATCTTAACCCGCTAAAGTGACTTGTGAATCACATGCGGCTCTTAAGTTATTTTAAAGTTAATATTATTCTGCGTGTTGACCTATAGAATATGTAATGAATATTTATATCTTCACACCGTTGGAGGAGTGGTTGTAGTGATGTGATAATGTGTGAACCTGCAGACTGGCAGGCAATAAATAAAAAGTGGTGATTTTTATTTTAAGCGCTTAGCTGTTGATGCCACTTGTAAGTAAACATATTGAGAACCACTGACTTGGTACTTAATAATAGATACTGTAAAACTTCATATGAAATGTTCATTGAATATTGAGAAAGATGATATTATTGCTTTACATGAGATTTTGAGAATCAATGTAACTTTTGAGTTGACACATTTTAAATGTAATAATCAGAACAGTGATTCTCAAGGTTTTTGTCTTGATGGAAACAAGAATATTTAAATAATTAAAGATTATTAAGAACAAGGATTCTCACATACCTCTACACCTCACGGTAGAAGGGGAACGACTAAGTAAGTAAGGATTCTCACATTGTATAGAATAGGACCAGATAGAACTAGAGTTAGAAGGAAATGAAATTATACAAAATATTTTTGGTTTTGTAAATAGGCATGCGTTAATATTCTTATATCCAACTTTTAATCTTAATAAACATTTTACTATTTACTGGATTGTCGTCAGTTATTAAGCTAATTATTGTTGGTGGTTTAAAAATTTGTTGTCAGTGAAACAGTTAGTTATCGTAGTGACTGTGTTTAGTGTCCTCAGTGACTTGTGTATTATTGTGAGATGAACTGAGTCAACCAACTAATGTGAGTGTGACCGGATGGCCTACGTTAACACATGCTATCATGAATAGTAAAAATATTTGAGCAAGACTAGCAAGTAACAAAACAACATTAGTCGAACATAAGAACCAATGAAATCGTCTACGGCTATTTTTGACAAACAGCAGTCAGAGCTGAGTTCAGTAATACAGTTCAGTTATGCAGAAGTGACTACGTGTCAGTCTTCGACCTTAGTGAGTCCCTTTTAGAAGGTTGTGTCATTAACCTTCGGTCCAAGTAAAACCGAAAGCTTCAAACATTTTCAAGATATGATATTCTAGGCGATTGTTTTCTGTCATAGATTTTTGATAGTAGAATTAAGACTTGGGTTGGTCCCTTCTGAATAGATTAGAATGAAATGATAGTCACAGTGACAGGTAGTAAAAGCAATAGAGTTCCACGAGTGAAATGGTAGACTGTGATAGAGGCTGTCTCTGAAGTCGAGAATTCCTCTCTCTTTCACCTATCTTCTACGACAGCGTTTTGAAGAGTCAGACAGTCTAAACATATATATATATATATATATATATATATATATATATATATATATATATATATATATATATATATATAACATATATTTCTATCCACTCACTTGCACGCACATACAAGACGACAGTTAGACGTACAGACGTGGGAACAACTATAACAGTGATTATATATATATTCTAGAACGAGCTGACCAACACGCTGATTAAGTTTAAGGGCAGTTTAATTATCATTTATAAACTTCCACCGCCATAACATCCAAAATTTACAGCAACCAAAAAACATATACAAATAGTCATAAAAATATCAAGAAAATGCTACAAGGATGATAGCCCCGTTATGTTCTTCCCTCTAGGTTTAGCCCACAGTCCCGTTAGGAGAAAGATGATGGCCCAAAGAGTCACAGATACATATGGTTAGGGTCTAATATTGCCCCCTGTTGAAGGTATAAACTGACGTTGACAGCAGTATATATTCTAAAGGAACAATTCAATTAAGCAGCAAATCGTGCATAAGGAAAGTTACAAAGTGAGTGAATCAAACAACGAACATCCTTCCGTCTACTTTCACTCGGTTCTTTCATCAGGGCCCTGACTCTCTCAACCTTACCTACAAGCTTGATGTTGTTCACCGTCTGGCGCAAACCTTAGGACACTTCTCTACAGTGAATCTGTATTCTTTGGATAAAGCAAATCCCAGCTTTGCAAATACAGGTTTCTTCCACTGTTTCGGGGAGCGTTCACTTCACCAGTTAAATTTTAGATTACTGTTAAGGTCACTTAAATTAGTTTGGGTAAGCAAGTTTAAATGGGCACACAGAGTCAGAAACACGAGGTTTCCCTTAATTTGGAAAGATGACCAGTGGACAACTTCTCTCAACAGATAGTCTTGGTTCACTATACACTCTTTTAACAATGTCGGAAATGTTAATGTGTTTTCTTGTAATTATTCTTGCCGCCAGGCAGCATGTACATTTGAGTTTGTGAAGAAATATGATCTGGCTCAAAGGCCCAGTATTTAGCATTCAGTCTTTAAAACCCGTTAGTGGGATTGGTATTCTGTCTATCTCTGATGGCACAAGCACTGTCAGACCAGTGTTACTTGAAAAACCCACGTGGTTAAAGATAAGAAATGTCTAAGTTCTTCACAAGTATGTAACTCTTATTAAACGCTGGAAAAGTTTTTGGGTCACCCCAGTATTCACTGAATAAAGAAAAACACAAATGAAATATTTTACATACTATGTACTCAATATAACTTACATTAGAACTGCAAGCGTCAGCTTGACTTAACGTCTAAAATTTCCCATGAAATAAGTTATAAAAAAATCAATCAATCATCATGAATTAGGAATACATACGTATTCCGTCAACACTCATGATGTAGCATCTAGCATTTATAAGTTAGATTAGAAAAATTATACTCGACTGAGTAGTTAGCAGTTAAATAAAATTCATTATAGCTACTTGTTTAGTAAGCTAAAAATATAATTAATAATGTTTTTCCACTGAAACATGTCAACTAGAGAATATGACAGACTTATAAATTATTTACTCTGCACACAAGAAACTAGGGAAATGAAATAAGCGATTTTACCACTTAATCACTCACAAAAATACTAGATATATTATATTTACCTCAATCACAGAACTACTAAGAACTAAAACCGCTTCGACCAACTAATGCTCTCATACATCAACAGAGATCCTTAGGAATCGAACATTCAATTCGACCAACTAATTTCTTCTATCACAGAGATTCTAAGGGCTCGAACATAGGTTGTTCTAGTCTAACTGTGAAACTACTGAGTGCCTGTAGTCAGGTTTTCAACTCTAGTTATATCTATGAAACGGACAAAGATGAGACGCTATTTAGAAAATCTCAAAATCATCTCCCCTTCTCCTAACACTTCCCACTAACTCAGCCGCTAGCCTTTACCGACACTTTGCGTTCCTCACACCTTACGCCAAAGACTGGCCGTGGAGCATGAGTGTCAGATGCGAAAAGCCAGACACTCTGTCTGCTCTAAGCGAGCAATGTCTGCCGCGATTCACACCTCCCCGAGCAACTCACCGAGAAACTACGTTGTGACAGGTGAAAATGCAGACGGTAGGTCGGCCGTATGTCTGAGATAAATGAATATACACAGTTTAGTTCACTGACATCTACGTAATACCATCACTAGTGCGATTCTAAATAAGAACAGACACATGCGAAAGTTAGAATGGAGAAATAGTAATGTTTATAGTCGCAAACGAACGAATGCGAAAAATACAAGAAGGATAAAAGAGTGATAATAAATTAGAAGACACGGGTGGAAGAGAGAAGAGAAAAAAAGAAAATTTATTTATCATAATCTCTACGTGACATGTTCCAGTTGTGGCAAGTATTCATACGGTTTGTATGTTCTCGATGTATAGTAGAATGATTACCCAGCTCTGTCGTATATAATTGAGATTCTAGTCGATGCCTATCTATATCTACACAAGACAACGACCAAACGTTATATTTATGCTGATGTCCTTTACAAAGGCATCCAGATTTATTTAACCAACAAGCGATCTGGCCGCTGGTAGCCAGGATATTGAGTCATGTATTTGAACATTGCTGTTAGTCCCATTGGACTCCATTAATAAACAGTTCTTTATGACTTATGGCTATTGCTTTCTCTTGTGTGTTGGATATGGAAGCATTAATAGGATACGAATGATCACTAACAGCCTGCTGTGAGTATAAAAGGATCTGGTCTCGAATAACATTCAATCGAGTAATTACATCTCTGGCAGTAGCCAGTTACCACTCAGAAGATAGATCTATGAATTAATAAACACAACGATCACTTGGAAATTTATAACAAAGAAGACAGATTCACCACTTGTCACAAAAGGATTTCATGGTGCCAAGGTTTGTCATGTACACGTGGTAGATTGCTGTTACTGTGACTTAAGATTAAAAAATGCAGTGATACAATCGTTTAGTCCAACTGTGACATGAGCACTAACATTACATTATACGCAACCTCACGAGCCAGGAAACACCAACACGTAGCAGCATTCACATCCGGAAGAACCTACCCGGGTTGAACAAGATTGCACAAAATTATATATAGACTGGTGGAAATAAACATCTATAGTGTACCACTGAACACATGCAAGAATACTTATATGAACATAACATGTGCCTGGTGTTAATACGGTGCAACACAATTTGATCCGAACAGTTAAACATTGAACAATTGACACTTTCAACACACGTTTATTTACAAACAGTAGGAGCACTGTCACAATTTCAGACTTTTCTCTTGGTGAATTGTCAGCGGACAAAGAAACAACTGACGTAGCTTATTTCAGGTATGCTCCTGTGACGTCAGTTGTGGCGGGAAGGAGCTTTACAGTGTTTACAGCTTTGTTGGTAGACAATATAAAGTTATCCTCTTTTGAGAATCTATTAACCAGACCTTTATATTTGGACATGCGCCATAATATAACCGATGAACCTTGTGTTTAGGTTGAACGGTGCTCGCCTCGCCAAAACAAAGTAAAATTTTATTTATTAAAAAAAATAAAAATTTTAATCGTGAACATCTGCACATGGTTTCTATTGTGCTTTGTAATATTTGATTTAAAAAAAAAAAAACAATTCAGGTTTTCATAGAAACTGTAAAAATATTCCTTTGCTGTTTTGTGCCTTTTGTGTTCATGTTTTTAATAAGGAATTATTTTGTTAATAAAAATAAAATTTAAATCTTAGCTCATAAACATATTATAAATTGTATTTTTAAGAGGTGTGAGTTTGTCTGTCTGTGTTTGTCTTAGAGTGTATGATTTTGGTTAATAAAACAGACTTTCAGTTTGACACAGAAACTGATTCCGTACATAAGATCTTTTAAAAGACGCAATGGCCGACCGATGTGACCGCAAGATCTTTTAAAAGACGTTGATTTATTTCGTTGTTTCTTTCTATTCTGATATTTTATACTGCCCGGAATTTACCTCGAACGGAAGTAAACACAAAACTGGGCATATTTCAACAAGCTTCAATGTCTTTTATTTGCGTTTGAAGGGATTTTTTCACATTTATCTTCATCTTTAATCGTGTTTTGTCGTGTCGTCATAATGGCCGAAAACAGACAGGATATGTTACTAATATGTAAACAGTGAACAAACTGTGTGATCAACCATAACTTTCTTACTTGTTCTGTGTTTCTAAATGGTTTACCTGCACAAAGAGAGCAGTGAAACTGTATTGTGATAACAATTTATGTTACAAGCTTTACGTAAGTCGAAAATTTTGTTCAAAATTTCAAGTTATCTTTTTTCCGTGTACATATTATCTGTTATAACATAAACATAACATAAAATTAGCCAGAAAGGCATATGGATTTATATTGTTCATCCAATGTACTTTAATTTGATATATAATATGTTATACTTAACTCAAGATTAGACACACATTGTCAGTAAACGTAAATTATGTATGTGTAAATTTTTGGGGCTTAAAAATAATTCCGTCCAGAGCTGAAAATAATTACGTACGGAATCAGTTTAAAAAAAATAATTTGTATTTTAATGACTTCCCTCGCGGATTTGGTTTTTTATCTTTTTTTCCCTTAGTAACTTAGTAACATAAAGAATTTTATTTTAGCACAGTAACAGCAAGAAACTAAATTATATTTGTTAGGTTCTTTTTCTTTTGTTTTATGCCTTTCATTTTCTTCTTTTAATAATATGTTTACGTTTCCCTACGAAAGACTTTAATTACTCATAATGTCATAATTACAATATTAAATAATTGATGATTATTTTATTGTCATCAGAAATAAACAAATATGCCAAGTTTCAGAGCTATTGCTCATCTGGAAATGATTGAAAAATCAATTGCAAGATTTGAAAGTGCCATGAAAGTGACATGAAATGGACATACAAGAGAAGTTAAATAAAAGCGTGTAATAAAAAAAGTGGCTGTCGCGACGACCACGACAGACTGGTGGCTTTAAAGCTAATGGAGAACGTACTATAGTAGAAATTGATGAAAGCAAGTATTTTCATAGAAAATATCACAGAGGTACCTGGCGGGAAAGACACTAGGTGTTCGGTGGTGTGGAGAGGGAGTCAGAGAAGTGTGTCCTGGTGGAAGTTGCTGCCAATTTTGCACCGGCTGAGTGTCCAATCACGATGTACTGTTACAACAAGGCGATGGTTGGTCCTAGGTTCGATTCCCTGTCAACCTATCACTTATATTTTCTTTTCTGTTGTCTGGTGTCATCCTTTATGGCCAACGAGTACCTGTTAATTACCTGTATTTATTTACTTATCTATTCCATAAAACTACCAACACAGTTGCCATACAGCCCTTCCATTCTCTGTGATAATCAATAATAATCTTTGATAAACAATGTGGATGTACATGACATGTCAATTCATTTTTTGTTATCCTTCGAGTGTCATCATTTTATGTTGTAAACAGAAGTTTGATAACATTGCTCCACATTACAATTGTAGTAAGATCCCTGATACTCCGATCAAATAAATAAAATACATAAAATCTTATAACTTATAAATTCAAATACTATATATAAAAGATAGGGAGTTGTGGTTCAACATCATCGCCATTGCCCACAATCGTGTAGGTTCTAACAAGCAGTAAAGCCATACTAAACGTTATACGGAAAGTGCTAGCTTTTCCCCTCTCTGCCATACCCAATGCTACTAAAATAAAAGTCTTTTGACAAGACCGAAAATGCATCGCTAGTTTCAAACGGAATGACGGAATAAAGAAACGGACGAGTGGAATGAGAGAAGAAAACGCAACCTTGACACGCGTTGGTTTTTTGAATCTAGTATAGGAAGACATGCGACTGCTGACGTCACGGACTTGCTTAGTTTAACACTAAACGCCAATTGAGACGTTGAAGTTTGAAAAAAATACCAATAGGCCTTAGCAACCTGTTGCTATGGGCACATTTTTCCCCCAAAAAGTTAGAAGTTAGCTTATGCAGTGTAATACGGAAATTGGGAAGGGTAGGGAAAGGCTAGCTCCAAAACCTCGATACTGTATACTAAAATAAAAGCACGCACGTTTGAATGCATAAACTCTTGGATAGTGAGACTGTAGTGAAAACCACACACACAAGATTTCATTTCCTGCATTAGTTGTATTTTAAATTCAAACGCGTTGCTTCATTTTAAATAGAACGATAGGAAAAGGGGGAGCGTTACAATTTTTGTAAGTGTAATTTATTTTGAAAAGACTAGTGGGGCATAACCTAATCTGATTGGTTGTAGCAGAATAAACTAATAAGAGTGAATAAAACGATTTGAACCCAGCGTTGTATGCCACTAAACGATTAAAATTTCACAAAGTAGTGTTATCTTCAGAAGCAAGGATTTAATAAATAGTGCCTTCGCTGTTCTGTATCAGTGAGCGATGTGGATGTGACCATTAAATCGCCGGATTAACATACTATTGTGTATTATTTCATTGATGCGGTAAGATGAACCTTTATGTAAAACTTATTATTGAATATATATATATATATATATATATATATATATATATATATAGATATATATATATATATATATATATATATATATATATATATATATATATATATATATATATATATATATATTTATATATATTTATATATATTTATATATTTATATATATATTTATATATATATATTATTGAATGTGTATGCATACTTGATGGGTAGAGGAGTGTATAGACAGGCGCCAACTTCAACACTTTGTGTATGCCACAAGTGTTAGTAAGGAAGATTGTCATTTCTGTTAAAAGCCAGACAGGCTCACTCAGAATTTGGGAGAAAAGAAAAATACCTAAAAGAGGAAATTGATGTATGTTATTATGATGTAAGACCAGAAAACCACTAGCCGTCTTCAGCAAGTCACAGTGTTTGCACATGATTTTATAAAATTAACTATAATTTCTTCTATAAAAAAGAATGTATCAAATAGATATTGGAAGATTATTTGATGATGAATAGGGCACCAAATCAGATAGGAACGATAGCTATTTATTTAGCACCTCCACTGAACTTGAAACTGTTGATAATGTTTAATTGTTTAGTGATGGAGATAGGTTTATCATGCACTTAGAAGGGTAAATCCTCTGATTTCAGGGTTCCATCTTGAAACAAAGCAGTGAGCCACATATCAAAATATCAGTCTACAAAAGCTGCAATCGTGAGGCAGAAGTTACCTGCTTGTTCAAATCTAACGAGTTATACAGCAGTGTGCAGAAGCTGCAGTCTTTTGGAAGGATCTTGTGAGACAGACATCACCGTGTGCCACAGACTAAGTTAAGCCCTGTTGTCCATGGGCATGTGTTAGTTCAGTTAACCATATTCTCCATCAAATCAAACAGTCTTCTGGTCGTGATGACACTAGTAGTTCCAAAGAAGCGTGTCCATTTATAGAAGTTAGTGATTCATCAGACACTTCCAGTCATAAACTTTTTGAGATTGATAGTCACAAACACATTTGTTGTTTTAAATTACTTTGGTGTAAATAAAGTGAATTTTATTTTGAGTTTAACTATTCCTGTATCCAAACAACTGAGATACAGGAAAATAAAATTGTAAAAAAGATTTTAATTCAAAATTTACCCAGTGACTTGTTTAATTACTTGTTCATTTAGTTATAGGTGTAGTTGTTGTCATTTTATTAACAGTAATTTGCACATTACCCTAGACACCTAGCCAGATAACATACATACACCATAATACTTAATTAGGATAAAATATATAGCAGATTGAGGTCGTAGGGTGGTAACAGACAGGTTCCCTGAGAACAAAGTTCATCAACTGTTAGACTCAGGGGCTTTCATATCTGACCTCACATCTGTAGACAATTAATACTTATAGTTGTAACATCAAAACCCACCACAACAATGTTTCACTTCTTGCTTACGCACTTATCTTATCATCTTCTCAAGTAAATAAACAATGTGTATTAATATGAGTTGATGCAAAACATGGTTTTATTTAGAAAAGAATGCTGATTTTACTTTGCCTATGCTACACGTTACTTGTAATAAAATTTATTGATGTGCCCAGGTATTCAAATGTATTAGCCATCATTAAAACATGTCCATTTACTGTGAAAACGCATTCTGGATTAGTCGGTTACTCCGAGTTGATTGTAGATTATGTCCTTTTTGCTATTCAAAAAAGGCCTTTATTTTCATATTCTATCCTGTCTATATCAATCATTTCCTATAACGCGTGTTCACTATTTGCCATCTTGACTGTCTCATCATGGAACCTCAAGTTATGTATATTATGTCCAAGAACAGATATGTCTGGCATGTCCTCCACGAATTTAATGTATTTTTTACCACATGTGTTTATCCTTTTTAAAACATTTTGATAATTTTCCTATGAAAAACTGTATCAATTGCATTAGTGTTGTCTATATAGCTGAAAATATAGATCAGTTTGTCTTCTTTGGTCGTCTATACCAATTTTCTTATATTATATTAGAAGTTGTTCGTACTTTAACCTTCTACAAAATTAAAATAATCATCACTAATTGGTCTTGTGTCTGTTCTGTGCATCATTTCCATTATTTCTTTATATATTATAAGTCTCTTGTAAAAGGAAGCAAATTTGTGATAATAAATTACACATATACAGTATTGTTCATCTTTTTCTGACTTAATAATGAAGCTACCGGTATGGACCATCTTATCACACAATAACATGGACCAACTTATCACTCTATAATATGGACCAACTTATCGGACTATAACATGGACAACATATCACACTATAACATGGACCAACTTATCACACAATTACATATATACCAACTTAACACACTATAACATGGACCAACTTATCGTGCTATAACATGGATCAACTTATCACACTATAACATAGACCAACTTATAACACTATTACATATATACTAACTTATCACATTATGACATGAGCAAATTATCACACTATAACATGGACCAACTTAACACACTATAACACGAACCAACTTATCACACTGTTACGTGATGTAATATGAAGATTAAAAGTCATTCCAAAAAAAGTATTCATATTCTTAGATGCAACAAGGGCAGACAATGAATGCTGGAGAGAAGGCATGTTATATGACATTAATATAACAGAAAATATGTGCAAAATACATAGAAAACTGCTTACAATACAGATACTTTCTAGTACATGCAAATAATGATAAATCACAGCTATACGAATCATAACTAAATAAGTTTTACTACACTTAGTGACAAGGAAGTACTAAAAATAATAAAACTTATGCTATCCCATAGGAAATGTAAAAGAAAAGGATATACCGGTTAAAGCAATTAGAGCAAAAATGCATCAGTAATAGTGCAAGACTTCAGTGCCCATCACAAATCAGTAATAGTGCGAGACGTCAATGCCCATCACAAATCAGTAATAGTGCGAGACGTCAATGCCCATCACAAATCAGTAATAGTGCGAGACGTCAATGCCCATCACGAAGCATGGGGGGGAAACAAAATAGATAAATCAGGAAAATTACTGCTAAACTTTATTGAAGAGAATGAAATAATAATACTAAATGATGGGTCAGCAATTAGAAGCAACCCTTGTACAAACCAGCCTGATTCAGCAATAGACATTAGCATAGTGACAGCAAATGTAGCACACGGGTAAATGGGAGATACAAAGCGATACCAGTGTGTCAGCGCTCTTCTTGTTTAGTACTATCTGTGTGTTTGGTGTGACAGTTGTTCATATATTCACAATTTTCAAACTATTGTTTTGAAAGATTGTTTCTAGCGTTGTGTGTTATGCAACAATCCAGATAAGTTCAGTCCGGACAAGAAATAAAATGACGAATACTAATATAAATTAAAACCAGCAACTGTAAAAGACAATAGTTAAACTTAATACAAAATTAGTAAATAAAATGACACTAAATACCCCAATTATAACCAATTTTCAGGTTGAACAGGGTAGACCAAGATGGAACGAGAAGAGGCAATAATGGTCAGCTGTTAAGTGCCCGCTCTCCACCCATCACCTCTTCAAAACAACAACAACATGTTGGCCACGTGTTGGTGTTTTTTGGCTCGCTCTTTTAGGAGAATAATTTGTTCTTGATTGACCAGTTTCATTCTTTGGTGTTATACTATGTTCTTGTATTTGTTCATGATTGACCAGTTTCGTTCTTTGGTGTTATGATATGTTCTTGTATTTGTTCATGATTGACCAGTTTCGTTCTTTGGTGTTATACTATGTTCTTGTATTTGTTCTTGATTGACCAGTTTCGTTCTTTGGTGTTATGCTATGTTCTTGTATTTGTTCTTGATTGACCAGTTTCGTTCTTTGGTGTTATACTATGTTCTTGTATTTGTTCTTGATTGACCAGTTTCATTCTTTGGTGTTATGCTATGTTCTTGTATTTGTTCTTGATTGACCAGTTTCGTTCTTTGGTGTTATCCTATGTTCTTGTATTTGTTCTTGATTGACCAGTCTCGTTCTTTGGTGTTATGCTATGTTCTTGTATTTGTTCTTGATTGACCTGTTTCGTTCTTTGGTGTTATGCTATGTTCTTGTATTTGTTCTTGATTGACCAGTTTCGTTCTTTGGTGTTATGCTATGTTCTTGTATTTGTTCTTGATTGACCAGTTTCGTTCTTTGGTGTTATGCTATGTTCTTGTATTTGTTCTTGATTGACCAGTTTCATTCTTTGGTGTTATGCTATGTTCTTGTATTTGTTCTTAATTGACCAGTTTTTTTCTTTGGTGTTATGTTATTTTCTTGTATTTGTTCTTGATTGACCAGTTTCGTTCTTTGGTGTTATGCTATGTTCTTGTATTTGTTCTTGATTGACCAGTTTTGTTCTTTGGTGTTATGCTATGTTCTTGTATTTGTTCTTGATTGACCAGTTTTGTTCTTTGGTGTTATGCTATGTTCTTGTATTTGTTCTTGATTGACCAGTTTCGTTCTTTGGTGTTATGCTACGTTCTTGTATTTGTTCTTGATTGACCAGTTTCGTTCTTTGGTGTTATGCTATGTTCTTGTATTTGTTCTTGATTGACCAGTTTCGTTCTTTGGTGTTGTGCTATGTTCTTGTATTTGTTCATGATTGACCAGTTTCGTTCTTTGGTGTTATGCTATGTTCTTGTATTTGTTCTTGATTGACCAGTTTCGTTCTTTGGTGTTATGCTATGTTCTTGTATTTGTTCTTGATTGACTAGTCTCGTTCTTTGGTGTTATGCTATGTTCTTGTATTTGTTCTTGATTGACCAGTTTCGTTCTTTGGTGTTATGTTCTGTTCTTGTATTTGTTCGTTTCTGGTTTCTAATTCTCCAATTGGATTCTATTATGTTTCTGTCCTATCACTCATCTGTTGGTTGAATAATTTCAGCTGTGTGATTGTAACTGTCTTTTTCTCTTATAGAAATGATCACTGGCCCAAGACAGTATACATGTTGTTAGATGTGTAGTGCTGGCGTATGATGAATTGAGTGTGGGTGCGAATGAAGGCGCGAATGTGTTTAGGCTCGTATATAGGTAGACACTGCAACCCCTACACTCACATGCAGTAGTCAAGGATGCTTGAACACTGCAGGCACGTTTCAAAACATTTATTGACGATAACACACATAGTAGCATCAACAGGAACAGTCATTGTAAACAAGGTCATGCTGACCGGAAATCGATAATAATAATACATCAGGCGTTCAAAAGGGCTGGTAAACATTCCAATATTCGTGCATGGTCAATAATAATGTTATTCAATGACAGTTCAAAAATGCCGCCTTGGTATCTCTGACTAAACGCGTCAGATACCTTAATCACCTTGACACATAGGTACAACTTGGCATTCCCCGCCAATTGCACATTATCAGGCTGTAGTATAATAGCCGAAAACACAGGCCTCGTTCTGACGTCGGCTGTGTACTGCTGATAAGCAGGTTACCTGCAGTAATGCTTATGTGGACATAAATATGCCGCCAATCTGCGGCTCCCACAATATATCTTCGTCACTGGATTTCTGGATGGTATGAAGACTAATAGTCTTGGATGGCTACCTTGAGCGCAACATATAAGTTCTGAAATGGAGGACCGGTGAGCTGCAGTTCACAGACTAGGTAATCTTCTAACATGTTCTGCCACCGAAAGCGTAATAATGGAAAAAGTCGGTATTACCTGTAACCGAATCCACAGAACCTAACAAGGAACTCTGCTGTCATTCCAACGCACAGAGATTCACTGGGGAAAACTGCCATCGCAGTCACTTCGAAGATTTACCCGAAAAAACACAATAGACTCTCGTCCCTTCAGAAACCAGGACACCTCACGGCTTGCCGGAAGTCTAACTCAACCCCGCGCTTAAAAAACCCTGCGCATGGGCACACCCGAACTGTTTTACCTTTGAACTTAACACAATGACCCAAAAGGGAGATAACCACAAATCAACCTGACATCGCAAGCAAAGACCCAATTATTCACCTAACTAGGATGAAAAAATATACGACCAATAGATCGATGTTTGAAACTCCATTGAATGTGACAGCAACATATTACTACAACCCCCCCCCCCCCCGTTAAAAAAAAAGATACATTTTTTTTCTCAAATATATTCATGAGCAAGATAGCACGATTATCAATTATGCGCTCATGAAAGAATGAACCTAATATCAGGTACAATAGACGCATAAATAAAGCGTCTGAAGAGGGTACAAATCATCTCCCAACATAGGAGAAAATATTTCCTTTAAGCCAAACAAACTCAGAGGGTACCATTAAAGAAACTTAAGTTGCTGGCAATACCAATCATATATCAAACATTATTAAATACTATAATTATAGCAATATACAAATATCATGAATTACAATGCTATATTAGCAACATATCACTAATGGATGGACAAAATCAAATTTGTTAAATTCTTTATACATTATCCAAATACATTTGTATTACAATACATTAGGATATTAAGAACAGACAAAAGTCTGAAAGTGTATCAGGAGATCTAGGACACAAGATTTAAATGGAATCATGTGGGCATCTGGACAATATGTCCGCCATCACATTATCCGAACCACGGATAGCTCGCACCGTGAAATGGAAAGGCTGAAGAGCAATAGCATAACGAGTAGATCTCGAGCTCTTCAAATCCTTACTTTGCATAGCCGTAAGAGCTTTTTGGTCGGTTTCCATAAAGAAATGCGTGCCCAGAAGGAACCTTTGTAGCTTAAGAATGGACCAAACCATAGCCAACAATTCACGGTCTAAAACCGAGTAATTCCTTTCTGCCGCATTTAGCTTCCTAGAAATGTACATTACAGGATGCAGAGTTCCTGAATATTCCTGCATTAGTGCCGCTCCAATCCCAGTGGAAGAGGCATCACTACGAAGAACAAAAGTCTTATCAATCGTTGGTAGGATGAGATGAGAACAAATTCTTAACCTGATCCAATGAAGATTGGCATTCCTAGGACCAACGCACCATATTAGGAGAACCTTTTTTCAATAGCGATGAAAGTGGTGCCATAATGGAGGACAGATTCTCAATTAATCTTCCATAGAATTGTATCAATCCCAAGAGACTACGCACTTGCTTTTTTGTCTTCGGAACCGAGATATTTAATATCTTTGAAATGTTTTGGTCCTCTGTCTTCAACAGACCATGACCAACTCGATGACCTAGGAAGGAAATTTCACTAAACCCAACAAAAGCTTTAGAGGGTTTTGCAGTCAAACTATGCTCACGTAGAGTAGATAGCAATTCCTTTAGACCCAAATAGTGTTCTTCCCAAGTATCGCTGAAAAGACAGATGTCGTCTAAATATGCAATGACATCTGCACGATCTGATAGAATTCGTCGCATCATGCGCATGAAAGTCGCTGGGGCGTTCATAAGCCCGAAAGGCATAAAATTCCATTGAAACAGACCCCTAGGTGTCGAAAAAGCAGTGAGAGGTTTGGCGTGTTCCGTCAGTGGGACTTGCCAATAACCTTTCGACAAGTCTAGTTTAGTAAAGAATTTAGCTTTAGAAAGTCTAATAAGTAGATCATCTAATAACGGCATAGGTTCAGCATCGAACTTCGTAACTTGATTTAATTTGCGATAGTCAACGCAAAGACGTATGTTATTGTCTTTCTTTCGAACAATAACTATCGACGAAGAATAAGCTGAAGTGGATGGTTCAATTATTTGCAGTTGAATCATTTCATCCAATTCTTTCTCGACTTGTGCTTGAAAATGAATAGGTATTGGTTATGGTCTTACTCTGATCGGATTACGATCAGTAAGTATGATGTCATGTTCTATGACATCTGTGTGTCCAGGACTGTCGGTAAGGACATCCTGATATGATTGTAGCGTAGAGGATACTTGACGTTGCTCCTCAAAAGACAAGTTCGAAGAGACGGTAACGTTTTTTCCATGATTCCGTAGAAGTAAGTGGAATCGCAGGAAGAGGTAAGTTAACGTCAGAAAAAATAGTTTCCTCATCCTGTATAACGGACAGGGATGAGATGTGACCATGTTGGACTGGAGAGTCGTCCGTCGCCTGGAAAATAGGCTGCAAATAGTCTGGACGTTCAATAAACTCTGTTATCATATTTATATGGAAGGTTTTATGCCTTCCATCCACATCGACAATATAGTCGACATCGGAAATTTTGGAGACTATAGTGTATGGACCTTTCCATGAAATGAGAAGTCTATTCTCTCTTGAGGGAAGTAAGACATATGCTTTGTCTCCAGGACAAAGTTGACGTAGGCGTCTTTTCTTGTTAGCAAATCGCCTAGCTTTTTCTTTAGCAAATTCGGAAGATGAAGTTGCTAACCTGCACGATTCGATAATCTTTTCTCTAAGAGCTATAACATATTCATATGACGATTGTGTATCATCGTCAATATTATCAGAAGTTATCAAATTGTGTAACAAGGACATCGGACCACGCGGTTGCGCACCAAAGACAAGTTCGAAAAGAGAAAACCCTGTATGCTCGTTGGGAACTTCTCTATAGGCAAAGAGGACTGCAGGTAAAACCCTGTCCCAATCTTCAGGATGATCCTCCGTTATCTTGCCAAGTAAGTTCTTTAGTGTCCTGTTAAGACGTTCTACCAATCCATTGGACATTGGATGATAAATACTACTGAGAGACCTTTTAATGTCTAGCGTAGCCATTACCTGAGACATAACGTCCGAAATTAACTGAGTGCCGTGATCCGACAGTATTTCTCCGAGGAATCCCAGACGAGAAAATACGAGCCAAAGAGCATCAGCGATATCGACAGTTGATATGCTCTTCAGAGGAATAGCCTCTGGCCAACGCGTGCACATGTCCACGCAAGTGAGGATAAATTGGTGTCCTCTGGCTGACTTAATCTTGAACGGACCAATGATGTCTATAGCCATTTTCTGAAACGGCCGAATCGGAATATCTGCAGCCTGAATAGGAGCAGCATGTCTCGGACCTCTAGACTTGACCTCTTGACAAATTTTGCAAGATCGGCAATAAATTCGTATGTCTTTATTAACAAATGGCCAAAAGAAAGACGCAAGGACTCTAGTTTTAGTTCTGGAAAAACCCATATGTCCAGCACACTGAGAATCGTGTGCGTGCTGAAGAATTAAGGCTCTCATACACTTAGGCACAAGAATTTGCGAGTGCATAGACTTGTCCGAGTGTTGTACCATCCGTACCAATATACCAATCTTCATAGTAATATACGATTTGTGATTCGTATTTTGACTGGGATCCCTTTCTTTGCAAGAAGGAAGAATTTCTTCAAAGACGGATCCTCTTCTTGACATTTAACAAACGAGTCATGGGAAATCAACCTGTGCTCGTCTTGGCTATCAACTCCATTACTATCATCAGATGAAGTTGGGGGATTAAGAGCTTGAGCTCTTGTCACCACTGCATTGACCGCTTGAATGTTTCGTTCTTCCCAACTAGAAATTTGTTGCGGGGTGCATTCCTTAACCCCATGAATACGACCGATTCTAAGATCCGCAATAGGATTAGGAAGAAGACATGCATGGACATCTCCTATAAAGAAGGGAGTGTCAATCCTAATAATAGCAGTAGGATAACTTTCCATAGTACCACCAAATGTAACACATTTGATTGTTTTCCCAGTGGCACAGCAAGGATCTATCAGAGACTCCCTAACCCCGACGGTAGTACATCCTGAATCGAAAAGTACTGAGACTAGCCTATCATTTATTAGACCTTTATGTAAGATGAGAGATCCTCTCCCATCATGCGCAACTGTAGCAGGTAGAGCAGGAAGAGGGTGACCACAACTTAGAGTAGATACAGTCGATGAGTCGAACAATGTTAAGCATTGGGGGCATTCAGTTGCTCTCCCAAAATCGAAAGCACAACCAGTGATAGCCCTAGAGTTACCACTATCATTTACTGTATTACAGGCTCCATCAAACTCTTGTTGTGCAGAGTTTGCATGTTGGAAAGGTCTTTTTTTGTTAAATCTAGGTCTGCCTCGATTATCATTTCCCCTGTAATTGCCTCGATTATCATTTCCCCTGTAATTGTTATCATATTGCCTATTGTAATCATCATTCCGGTTTGAATCCCGGTTTCTAAATTCACCATCGTCATAATCTTGACTTGGATTACCCTCGAATCGGTCGGTTGGATCGGAGGGTTGATCAGTGAGTTAACAATTCACTATCGTAAAACAAGCTATTGTTACCGAAACAGAACCAGGCTCGACAGTAAACATGACTCACTCTAATATCTTGGGGGCTAAGGAGATTTTAAAAATTGGATACTGGAATGTAAGAACTATGTATCAAGACGGAAAATTGGAAGAAGTAATTAAAGAAATGGATAATGTGCAAAAGCTAAGAGGAGTGGCGTCACAACGAACAACCTGGAGAGCACTGGTTTCTGCCTTATGCGCCGTGTTTGGTGCTTAAAGAATTTATTATTATTATAATCTTGACGTCGAGAATGATTACCTCGAAAGTTCGAATAGTTATTATTTTGATAGCCCTTGCGAAAGTGTCTCAAATTATTACCATTAAAATTACGAGAACTACCATCTTGTCTCCAGTTCTTAGACGAAGAACCATCATGTGTTGGATTACTCTGCTTATGAGTGTAATTCTGATTACTTCTCCTATTACAGTTTTGTTGAGCACCCTGAAATTTTTTATTGAAATTAGGGCCATATGGTGCTGCCGAAGCAGCTGGCAACCCTTCTTTCACTTTAGAATTGCTAACTGTAGCATGGGGATGCGCGGTGGCGTACTGGCAACAGTATTCCTCCATGTCTTTTAAGTTCTTGGGTTTACGCTCATGAAGAAATGCAAGGAAAGAATCATTAACTGATGACAAAACCTTGTCTCTAAGTAATAAGTCCATTAGGCGTTCATATTTTTCTCAGTGTGAGACAACTCAACCCATCGTGTGAATGTACGACGTATTTTTGTAACAAACTCAGAGAAATCTACTCCATTTTCAGGCAACATTGTCCTAAAACGAAGACGATAATCTTCCTCTTTCAGCTGGTATTTTTTCTAGCAGTGCTGCTCTGACAACATCATAATTAGTCCTGTCATGTTCGTCTATTGTCATAATAGTAGTCACTGTGTCACCTGTAAAAAATTCCATCAGTTGTTCAACATATTTTTCCTTTTTTATGTTATGCGTATCGCATAAAAATTGGAATCTATCTAGATAATCTGCTACGTCATCCTATAAAGGATTGAAATGAGGTAGTTTGATCCTCCTTACAAACTCCTTTCTCGTACTCGAAGTTGTTTGATGAGCACCTGGACTCGCCAATTTCAATTTCTCTAACTCCAAAGTTGCGAGTCTTTCATCAAGTTCCATTTTCTGTTTTCTTTCCTCATGTTCCATTTTTCTAATTTCAGCCTCAGCAGCAGCTTGAAGTTTTTCTCCTCCGCAGCAGCTTGAGCTTTCATCTCCTCTGCAGCAGCTTGAGCTTGAAGTTTTTTGTCTTCCATTTCCATCTGGAATTTTCTTTCATCAGCTTGAGCTTTTCTCTCCTCAGCAGCAGCTTGAGCTTTTCTCTCCTCAGCAGCAGCTTCTCTTTGATACCTTTTCTCTTCAAGTTCTAATCTTCTATTCTCAGCATCTAGCTTCTTTAGTTCAGCTTCTGCTTTCTTTTGTTCAGCTTCTGCTTTCAATTTAATTTCCTCTTTTTGTTTCTTTTCTTCTGACTTCAATGCAATGGCAAATTGAGCAGATGAATATTCTTCCAATTCTTTACCAGACTTACCAAGGGTTAACCCTTGCTGGATGAAGAAATCCAATGTAGACATTCTGTCTAATGAGATCAGAAACCTGAAAAAATTAACTAAATTACCTTTATATCCCAATCACTGTGGGCACAAGTCTTTTTTTCCTTTTCTTTAAAAGAACTTGCATATATATTTTACCTTGTCTCAATCTTTGTGGACAACAAGTCTTTTAGCAAAGAACTTGTATAAATATTTCATATTATAATATTTTATTAATAATCTCTATATGAAGAGTATACCTTATCAATAATAATAATACATGACCAAGTGTATTTATGTAGACTGTGTATGACAATAATGTAGTACAATCATAAATACAAAGACAAAAATACAGAACAATGACCAAAAACGTTCGCGGAAGTCAAATAAACAATACAGCAAAAAGTAAAAAAAATGTTACACAAATGTGTAATGATAACCGCGAAAAATAAACAAGACAAATAGCAACACTGTTATAAACAAAAAGTTGTAAAGAAATAAACGAAAGGAAGAAGAGACCTACAGATACAAACAAAACAAATCGAAAATCAAAGGATGAAAAAAAATAACGAAAACAACACTAACTCATGTCGTCACAGCTAACGTGAATAGCAACAATTGTCGCTCGCAAATCCCAATTAAGGAAATTTGCAGTCCCTAACGACACGCTCTCAATAGATAACCTCTATTACGTGATATTTATCTAAAGGAGTCACCTTTACCCAACCAGCCCGCTAAAGAACACAAGAAAAATACACAACAACAGTAGAAGGAACATAAATAGCAATCAATTCAATGTTTTGCAAAATAAAGCTTAGTCACTCATGATATTACAGTAACTAACTTGCTCCTTGCGAACACAGTAACAAAATGTCAAGCGCGCACTGAATGTCAAATCCACTGTAGCATAAAGTGGTATTCACGAACATAAAGTTACTATGACCTTCTCGTATCTTGAGTCTTGCACATCGAATGTTTACAATTTCATTTACTGTTTACAAACAGGAACTTGACCTCAAACAATGTAACTTGAATGCTCGGGCGTAGAAAAGTCTGTTGTTGACTGAAACGTGTACCGTTTACTGCAAGGGACTTGACTTGCAGTTGTGGTCCACGTAGCAAATGCCTAGATGTTAACTTCAGTACTTGTCCTGTTGTGGTTTATGTAGCATTATAACATAAATGCTCGCACTGTTTATCAGGGTCAACAGTTGATGACCTATTTCTGTCCTGTGTAGACAAAACTTGAAAGCAGAGAGTATGTGTGTTATTCTCAGTTGTCCCCTTTGTTCCTCATGACATGTAGCACATGTAGAAATGTAAATTTCTGGACAAAACTGGAAGCATAATAAATGTAGCATAAGTCCACGGAAATGTTAATTTCTCGCTCTGTCCAGCTTAAACCCACAAATGTAAGGTGTACTTGTCCTTCTCACGAAAATAGCCCCATCATCCAGAAGTGTAAGTAGCCTGGTGGGGTGTCTGTTTAAGGCTGGCGTGCTGTGTACAATGATCTATATAGCCCCATCAGCTGGCCTACCAGAAATGTAAATTTCTGGGCCACAGTGGCGACATCATAAATGTATCAGAAGAGCCCACGTAACTGGTCCACCAGAAATGTAACTGTCTTTTTCTCTTATAGAAATGATCACTGGCCCAAGACAGTATACATGTTGTTAGATGTGTAGTGCTGGCGTATGATGAATTGAGTGTGGGTGCGAATGAAGGCGCGAATGTGTTTAGGCTCGTATATAGGTAGACACTGCAACCCCTACACTCACATGCAGTAGTCAAGGATGCTTGAACACTGCAGGCACGTTTCAAAACATTTATTGACGATAACACACATAGTAGCATCAACAGGAACAGTCATTGTAAACAAGGTCATGCTGACCGGAAATCGATAATAATAATACATCAGGCGTTCAAAAGGGCTGGTAAACATTCCAATATTCGTGCATGGTCAATAATAATGTTATTCAATGACAGTTCAAAAATGCCGCCTTGGTATCTCTGACTAAACGCGTCAGATACCTTAATCACCTTGACACATAGGTACAACTTGGCATTCCCCGCCAATTGCACATTATCAGGCTGTAGTATAATAGCCGAAAACACAGGCCTCGTTCTGACGTCGGCTGTGTACTGCTGATAAGCAGGTTACCTGCAGTAATGCTTATGTGGACATAAATATGCCGCCAATCTGCGGCTCCCACAATATATCTTCGTCACTGGATTTCTGGATGGTATGAAGACTAATAGTCTTGGATGGCTACCTTGAGCACAACATATAAGTTCTGAAATGGAGGACCGGTGAGCTGCAGTTCACAGACTAGGTAATCTTCTAACATGTTCTGCCACCGAAAGCGTAATAATGGAAAAAGTCGGTATTACCTGTAACCGAATCCACAGAACCTAACAAGGAACTCTGCTGTCATTCCAACGCACAGAGATTCACTGGGGAAAACTGCCATCGCAGTCACTTCAAAGATTTTTCCCGAAAAAACACAATGGACCCTCGTCCCTTCAGAAACCAGGACACCTCACGGCTTGCCGGAAGTCTAACTGAACCCCGCGCTTAAAAAACCCTGCGCATGGCACACCCGAACTGTTTTACCTTTGAACTTAACACAATGACCCAAAAGGGAGATAACCCCAAATCAACCTGACATCGCAAGCAAAGACCCAATTATTCACCTAACTAGGATGAAAACATATACGACCAATAGATCGATGTTTGAAACTCCATTGAAAGTGACAGCAACAGTGATCTTATATTTTTCTTTTTTTGAGTGTTTGGAGACTGAATGATAGACAGAGTTGTTAGACGATAAAGATGTTTGTCACAGTCACAACTGATTATCAACACTAATCACAATAAAGCCTTGACGAGCACAACAAACCTCCACGAATACTATCGATGATAACTGGAACTTGAAACGACACTCATGGCTGGACTACACAACAATTGATATGGACTTAAACTCAAAACGTTTCAGATTGGCAGAAAAGCCACAAGAAAAGCCTAGATCTACAGTGCAGATAATACCAAGGACTCATTAAACTGGTATTGGCTACAAAAGAGCGAGAAGCTCAGCAGCCCTAGTTAAACAACATTTACATCTCCACTTTTGGCCAAAAATTGACCCAAGGTTATGAATGGACATTACGTAGTTTAATATACACAATATCATACGGCTAGCAGTTGGGATCCTCATACAACATTTAATTTTAATGTGACACTTCCTTCTTTTCAACTACTAACTCAAAAACTTTGAACACGTTTTTTCTCAAAACAAGCACGTGAATGGCTCATACACCAGAAAACAAACACGTGAATGGCTCATACACCAGAAAACAAACACGTGAATGGCTCATACACCAGAAAACAAACTCGTGAATAGCTCATACACCAGAAAACAAACACGTGAATGGCTCATACATCAGAAAACAAACACGTGAATGGCTCATACACCAGAAAACAAACACGTGAATGGCTCATACACCAGAAAACAAACACGTGAATGGCTCATACACCAGAAAACAAACACGTGAATGGCTCATACACCAGAAAACAAACACGTGAATGGCTCATACACCAGAAAACAAACACGTGAATGACTCATAAAGCAGAAAACAAACACGTGAATGGCTCATACACCAGAAAACAAACAAGCCTAGAACGTCCTATGTTATGGGCAGTAACATGTCCCTCAAAATCCATTTTCTCGATTCGCATCTTGATTTTTTCCCTGACAACCTTGGCGAAGTCAGCGATGAACATGGAGATCGATTCCATCAAGATATCGCCGTAATGGAGTCACGTTATCAAGGACGGTGGAGTGTGACCATGCTTGCCGATTATTGTTGGATGCTTCATCACGATGTACCACATGCCATTCACCGACGAAAGTCTTTATTTTATTTGTTTATTAGTGTCTTTATGTTTTTATTAACTTTTTTAATTTGTTTGTTTTTTTAATTTTTATTGTTTGTTTCTTGGAAAGGGGAGGTCACACACACATACATTCACACAATTTTGGTTTTGATTTACTCTATTTGGACTGAGTGGAGGGGGGAAGAAGATACAACATTTAACACATTAACTACCGCAAGCAGCTGTCAGCGGCTCACAACATAATCACATTTGGACCGCAAGCTGCTCAGGGCGCCAATCTAATTTTAGTAATAAAACGAATGAAAAATGTACTGAAACACTCTCTGATCTGGTTCGAGATTTTAAGTTGCCACCGGAAAACAAATTCCCAAAGCATGGTTGTTGTAGAACACTGGAAAATTGATATTATGTTCATATTTTTCAGCGTTTTGGGTTAATTACCAAATCATGTAAAACTGTTTACCGTGGCAACTAGTGCTAGGACTACAAAAAATGCGTGTACATCTCGTCTAACGGCTGAATAGGATAGAAACATGTTTTAACAATTGACTGAAAGATCTAGCGACGAGGACAAGAGTGAAAACGGTGTGCACATTGATTGAAATTGTAATTTTGATAGAGATGGGGGCGCAAGCAGTTATAATTGTGAAAATATTGCAAGTCCTCAGCCATCGGAGGGCCGTTAAATAGCAACAACCTCTATTAGAGTTACAACCAATGTTTATTGTAATAGTACATTCATTTATCTTTAAAATGACGTGTAATTCATAAAAATCTGTAAACAATTACGAAAACTACAGCTTACTTTGTGCAAACACCTACAGGATGAAAATGGGAAAAAAATTTAATTTGGCCACAGTGTGTTTTTCAATTTGGTAGTTAATGTGTTAAATATCAAAAATAAGATTTATTGTCTTGAATTTATTACACTATATATTGTAATTATAACCCATCAAGGGTTGAAAGAGATACTTTGTTTAAAAAAAAAACTGAGCTCTGAGGAGGTATGGACAGCATTGGCATAACTGGCAGTCTTTTTCAGGACAAGACCTTTTCAGGGCTACATGACGCAAGCAGATAAATGATGTTCTTTTTAGAACTTATTGTCTATCAACCCTAGTCAGGCTTGTAGTCCTTTTCAAAGATATTTCATGCTAGCTGGTGGAAGATTGTAGTCATTTTCTGGGCTTATATTTCATCAACACAGCACTTCACTTAACAGCTGGTGGAAGATTGTAGTCATTTTCTAGGCTTATATTTCATCAACACAGCACATCACTTAACAGAGTACACTTATTTTTTAAAGGCAAATTGCGCTTGGCTATAACCAACGCAGAAAACAAAGATTATGAGAATAAATGCAAGAAATGATAACAAGATTAAACTTGAAAAAACACCACTAAAAGATGTAGAATCATACACATATCTTGGAAGTAATATAGACAAAGCTGGAGGGAGAGACAGTGATATCAAAATAAGAATACAAAAAGCAAGAGGAGCTTTCATTGCATTGGGAAACATGGAAAACAAGAGAAATCAAGTCCAACACAAAAATAAAAATCTTCAACTCAAATGTGAAGTATTGTATGGCTCTGAGACATGGAGAACAACAAAAACAACAACCAAAAAGCTACAGACTTTTATAAACAAATGCTTGCGTAGAATAGAAGGACTGAAATGGTATGACAAAGTCACAGATGTGAAATTGATGACAAGAACCAGACAAGTGGCAGTGGAACAAGAGTTGAGAAGAAGATGCTGGTGATGGATAGGACACACATTGAGGAAACCTGTTGATAGCATTACAAGGCAGTCCTTGTTCTGGAATCCACAGGGAAAGAGAGGCAGAGGTAGCCCAGAAAACACACGGAGAAGAGAACTGGAAACAGAGGGGAAAATGATGAGGAAAACATGAAAAAACTTGAGCAGATGGCACAGGACAGGAAGACTTGGCATGTGTTTGTTGAAGGCCTATGCTCCTTGGGGAGCTAAAGGGTATTGATTGATTGATTGATAACCAACGGACTTTAGTCTAGGTTGAAAGTGACATGCCTCGCCTTTAGAAGACGAATCGTTAAACAACTTAACTTACTTACTTAGTCGTTCCCCTTCTACCGTGAGGTGTAGAGGTTTGGAAGAGAGAGTGCCAGACTATCCTATCGGCTGTCTTCTTCCTGGCCTGGTTCCATTCTAGTCCTCGGCCCTTCAAAGATTGTCTAATGTTGTCCTCCGAGCGGACTCTGGGTCGTCCTGGGGGTCTGGATGCTTGGCTCTTTGTTTCCCATGCTTATTGTGGTAGCCAATCTTCTCCCATTCTGCAGACATGGCCAAATCATCTTAGTTGGGACTGTTCTACTTGGGCCTGCAGGGTGTGGCATTTTAGGCCTTGACGTATCGTCTGGTTGCGGACCATGTCTCTTCTTGTTACTTCAACCACCTTCCTCAGATACCTCATTTCTGAGGTTTGGATCTTGCTTTATGGGTTGTAATCATTGCTCATGACTCGCATCCATATGTCAACACTGAGACATAGGTGGAGCGGTATACAGCCATCTTCGTTTTCTTACCAACCTCTCTCTTGCTGAGGAATCCTCGATTTATGGCCTGAAAAAGTCTCCCAGCTGCTGCTTTTCGAGTGGCCAACTCTTCTTTGATGCCTCCCTTTCGGTCTATAATAGCTCCAAGGTATTTAAAGTGGTCAACCTGCTCCAGGAGCTGTTCTCCCAGCTTAATCTGATGTCTTCTTTCTTCTCGTGATATCACCATGGATTTTGTTTTAGAGCTGCTTATGACCATCCCTCTCTTCTCCAGCTCTTCCTTCCAGACTTGCAGGTTGGATTGGAGATGTGCCTCTGATTTAGCAATCAGGGCAACATCATCAGCAAATGCCAGCTCCAAAATATAGACATGTCTGTAACTGTCTTTTTTTTCTTGTTGAGGTGATCACTGGCCCAAGACAGTATACATGTTGTTAGATGTGTAGTGCGAGCGTATGATGAATTGAGTGTGGGTGCGAATGAAGACGCGAATGTGTTTAGGCTCGTATAGATGTAGATCCTGCAACCCATACTCTCACATGCAGTAATCAAGGATGCTTTGACACTGCAGGCATGTTTCAAGACATTTATTGACGGGAACACACATAATATCAACAGGAACAGTCAGTGTAACAAGGTCATGCTGACCTGACATCGATAGGTATACATTTGGCATTCAAAAAGGTAAACATCAGAATAGACGTGCATGGTCAATAGCAAAGTTCTTCAATAATGACAGTTCGTAGCGTCGCCCTTGGCGTCTCTGACTAAACGCGTCAGATGCCTTAGTTACCTTGACACACAGGTGCAACTTGGCACTCCCCGCCAATTGCACATATCAGGCTGTAGTATAATAGCCGGAAGCACAGGCCTCGTGCTGACGTCGGCCGTGTACTTCTGTTAAATAGGTTATCATCAACCCTGCAGTAATACTTATTGTAGATAGAAGTTCCGCCAATCTGCGGCTCCCACAATATATCTTCGTCACTGGATTTCTGGACAATATAAGACTAACAGTCTTGGATGGCTACCTCGAGCACAAATATATAAGTTCTGAAATGGCGGATCAGTGAGCTGCTGTTCACCCTAGGTAATCCTTTACATGTTCTGCCACCGAAAAGCGTAATAATGCATAAAGGTCGGTATTACCTGGTAAATGAATCCTCAGAACTACACAAGGAATTCTGTCGTCATCCCGACGCACAGAGATTCACTGGGGAAAACTGCCATAGCAGTTACTTCGAAGATTCTCCCCGAAAAACAATGGACTCTTGGTCCCTTCAGAAAAACAGGACCTCCCGGCTTCCCGGAAGTATATCTCACTCCCGCTTAAAAAACCTTCCCATAGGCCTACGCCGAACTGTCAACCTCTGACCCTAAAGGTCAAACACAATGAATGAATAAACAAGGGAAGACAACCCCTAATCAACCTGACATCGCAGGTAAAGACACAATTATACTTATGATACAAACATAAGCAAATAACTTGACAGATGACTCCGTCGAAAATGACAGCAACATTACTACCACCCCCCTGTAAAAAAAAAATGCAATTTTTTTTTTTTTAATATGTTCATGAGCAAGATAGCACCAGTATCACTTCTGTGCTCATGCAAACAATGAACCTAATATCAGGTACAATAGAAGAGGGTACAAATCATCTCCCAACATAGGAGAAAATATTTCCTTTAAGCCAAACAAACTAAGGGATACCATTCAAGAAACCTAAGTTGCTGGCAATACCAATCATATATCAAACATTACTAAATAATATAATCATAGCAATATACAAATGTCAATGCTATTTTAGCAACATATCACTGATGGATGGACAAAATGAAATTTGTTAAATTATCTAAACATCATCCAAATACATTTGTATTACAACATATTATGATATTAAGGACAGACCTAAGTCTGAAAATATATCAGGAAAAACTAGGACACAAGATTTAACTGGAATCATGTGGGCATCTAGACAATATGTCCGCCATCACATTATCCGAACCACGGATAGCTCGCACCGTGAAATGGAAAGGCTGAAGAGCAATAGCATAACGAGTAGATCTCGAGCTCTTCAAATCCTTACTTTGCATAGCCGTAAGAGCTTTTTGGTCGGTTTCCATAAAGAAATGCGCGCCCAGAAGGAACCTTTGTAGCTTAAGAATGGACCAAACCATAGCCAACAATTCACGGTCCAAAACCGAGTAATTCCTTTCTGCCGCATTCAGCTTCCTAGAAATATACATTACAGGATGCAGAGTTCCTGAATATTCCTGCATTAGTGCCGCTCCAATGCCAGTGGAAGAGGCATCACTACGAAGGACAAAAGTCTTATCAATCGTCGGTAGTCTTAAGATAGGATGAGATGAGAACAAATTCTTAACCTGATCCAATGAAGATTGGCATTCTTGGGACCAACGCACCATATTAGGAGAACCTTTTTTCAATAACGTTGAAAGTGGTGCCATAATGGAGGACAGATTCTCAATGAATCTTCCATAGAATTGTATCAATCCCAAGAGACTACGCACTTGCTTTTTTGTCTTCGGAACCGAGATATTTAATATCTTTGAAATGTTTTGGTCCTCTGTCTTCAACAGACCATGACCAACTCGATGACCTAGGAAGGAAATTTCACTAAACCCAACAAAAGCTTTAGAGGGTTTAGCAGTCAAACTATGCTCACGTAGAGTAGATAGCAATTCCTTCAGACCCACATAGTGTTCTTCCCAAGTATCGCTGAAAAGACAGATGTCGTCTAAATATGCAATGACATCTGCACGATCTGATAGAATTCATCGCATCATGCGCACGAAAGTCGCTGGGGCGTTCATAAGCCCGAAAGGCATAAAATTCCATTGAAACAGACCCCTAGGTGTCGAAAAAGCAGTGAGAGGTTTGGCGTGTTCCGTCAGTGGGACTTGCCAATAACCTTTCGACAAGTCTAGTTTAGTAAAGAATTTAGCTTTAGAAAGTCTAATAAGTAGATCATCTAATAACGGCATAGGTTCAGCATCGAACTTCGTAACTTGATTTAATTTGCGATAATCAACGCAAAGACGTATGTTATTGTCTTTCTTTCGAACAATAACTATCGACGAAGAATAAGCTGAAGTGGATGGTTCAATTATTTGTAGTTGAATCATTTCATCCAATTCTTTCTCGACTTGTGCTTGAAAATGAATAGGTATTGGGTATGGTCTTACTCTGATCGGATTACGATCAGTAAGTATGATGTCATGTTCTATGACATCTGTGTGTCCAGGAATGTCGGTAAGGACATCCTGATATGATTGTAACGTAGAGGATACTTGACGTTGTTCCTCAAAAGACAAGTTGGAAGAGACTGTAACGTCTCTCCACGATTCCGTTGAAGTAAGTGGAATCGCAGGAAGAGGTAAGTTCACGTCAGAAAAAATAGTTTCCTCATCCTGTATAACGGACAGGGATGAGATGTGACCATGTTGAACTGGAGAGTCGTCCGTCGCCTGGAAAATAGGCTGTAAATAGTCTGGACGTTCAATAAACTCTGTTAGCATATTTATATGGAAGGTTTTATGCCTTCCATCCACATCGACAATATAGTCGACATCAGAAATTTTCGAGACTATAGTGTATGGACCCTTCCAAGAAATGAGAAGTCTATTCTCTCTTGAGGGCAGTAAGACATATGCTTTGTCTCCAGGACAAAGTTGACGTAGGCGTCTTTTCTTATTAGCAAATCGCCTAGCTTTTTCTTTCGCAAATTCGGAAGATGAAGTTGCTAACCTGCACGATTCGATAATCTTTTCTCTAAGAGCTATAACATATTCATATGACGATTGTGTATCATCGTCAATATTATCGGAAGTTATCAAATCGTGTAACAAGGACATTGGCCCGCGCGGTTGCGCGCCAAAGACAAGTTCGAAAGGAGAAAACCCTGTATGCTCGTTGGGAACCTCTCTATAGGCAAAGAGGACTGCAGGTAAAACCCTGTCCCAATCTTCAGGATGATCCTCCGTTATCTTGCCAAGTAAGTTCTTTAGTGTCCTGTTAAGACGTTCTACCAATCCATTGGACATTGGATGATAAATACTACTGAGAGACCTTTTAATGTCTAGCGTAGCCATTACCTGAGACATAACGTCCGAAATTAACTGAGTGCCGTGATCCGACAGTATTTCTCCGGGGAATCCCAGACGAGAAAATACGAGCCAAAGAGCATCAGCGATATCGACAGTTGATATGCTCTTCAGAGGAATAGCCTCTGGCCAACGCGTGCACATGTCCACGCAAGTGAGGATAAATTGGTGTCCTCTGGCTGACTTAATTTTGAACGGACCAATGATGTCTATAGCCATTTTCTGAAACGGCCGAATCGGAATATCTGCAGCCTGAATAGGAGCAGCATGTCTCGGACCCCTAGACTTGACCTCTTGACAAATTTTGCAAGATCGGCAATAAATTCGGATGTCTTTATTCACGAATGGCCAAAAGAATGACGCAAGGACTCTAGTTTTAGTTCTGGAAAAACCCATGTGTCCAGCACACTGAGAATCGTGTGCATGCCGAAGAATTAAGGCTCTCATACACTTAGGCACAAGAATTTGCGAGTGCATAGACTTGTCCGAGTGTTGTACCATTCGTACCAATATACCATTCTTCATAGTAATATACGATTTGTGATTCGTATTTTGATTGGGATCCCCTTTCTTTGCAAGAAGGAAGTATTTCTTCAAAGAAGGATCCTCTTCTTGACGTTTAACAAACGAGTCATGGGAAATCACCAAGTGCTCGTCTTGGCTATCAACTTCATTACTATTATCAGATGAAGTTGGGGGATTAAGAGCTTGAGCTCTTGTCACCACTGCATTGACCGTTTGAATGTTTTTTTCTTCCCAACTAGAAATTTGTTGCGGGGTGCATTCCTTAACCCCATGAATACGACCGATTATAAGATCCGCAATAGGATTAGGAAGAAGACATGCATGGACATCTCCTGTGAAGAAAGGAGTGTCAATCCTAATAATAGCAGTAGGATAGCTTTCCATAGTACCACCAAATGTAACACATTTGATTGTTTTTCCAGTGGCACAGCAAGGATCTATCAGAGACTCCTTAACCCCGACGGTAGTACATCCCGAATCGAAAAGTACTGAGACTAGCCTATCATTTATTAGACCTTTATGTAAGATGAGAGATCCTCTCCCATCATGCGCAACTGTAGCAGGTAGAGCAGGAAGAGGGTGACCACAACTTAGCGTAGATACAGTTGATGAGTCAAACAATGTTAAGCATTGGGGGCATTCAGTTGCTCTCCCAAAATCGAAAGCACAACCAGTGATAGCCCTAGAGTTACCACTATCATTTACTGTATTACAGGCTCCATCAAACTCTTGTTGCGCAGAGTTTGCCTGTTGGTAAGGTCTTTTCTTGTTAAACCTAGGTCTACCTCGATTATCATTTCCCCTGTAATTATTTCGACTATCATTTCCCCTGTAATTGTTATCATATTGCCTATTGTAATCATCATTCCGGTTTGAATCCCGGTTTCTAAATTCACCATCGTCATAATCTTGACGTCGAGAATGATTACCTCGAAAATTTGAATAGTTATTATTTGGATAGCCTTTGCGAAAGTGTCTCAAATTATTACCACTAAAATTACGAGAACTACCATCTTGTCTCCACTGCATAGACGAAGAACCATCATGTGTTGGATTACTCCGCTTCTGAGTGTAATTTTGATTACTTCCCCTATTCCAATTTTGTTGAGCACCCTGAAATTTTTTTTTGAAATTAGGGCCATATGGTGTTGCCGAAGCAGCTGGCAACCCTTCTTTCACTTTAGAATTGCTAACTGTAGCATGGGGATGTGCTGTGGCATACTGACAACAGTATTCCTCCATTTCTTTTAAGTTTTTAGGCTTACGCTCATGAAGGAATGCAAGAAAAGAATCATTAACAGATGACAAAACCTTATCTCGCAATAATAAGTCCATTAGACCTTCATATGTTTTCTCAATCTGAGACAACTCAACCCATCGTGTAAATGTACGACGTATCTTTGTAACAAAATCAGAGAAATCTACTCCATTTTCTGGCAACATTGTCCTAAAACGAAGACGATAGTCTTCTTGTTTTAATTGGTATTTTTTTAGTAATGCTGCCCTGACAACATCATAATTAGTCCTCTCATGTTCGTCTATTGTCATAAGAGTAGTCACTGTGTCACCTGTAAAAAATGGCATCAGTTGTTCAACATATTTTTCCTTTTTTATGTTATGCGTATCGCACAAAAATTGGAATCTATCTAGATAATCTGCTACGTCATCCTTTAAAGGATTGAAATGAGGCAATTTAATCCTACTAACAAACTCCCTTGTCGTACTCGAAGTTGTTTGCTGAGCACCCGTACTCGCCAATTTCAATTTCTCTAACTCCAAAGTTGCGAGTTTTTCATCAAGTTCCATCTTCTGTTTTCTTTCCTCATGTTCATTTTTTCTGATTTCAGCCTCAGCTTGAGCTTTCCTCTCCTCTGCAGCAGCTTCTTTGTCTAATCTCTTCTGTTCAGCTTCTTTGTCTAATCTCTTTTGTTCAGCTTCTTTGTCTAATCTCTTTTGTTCAGCTTCTTTGTCTAATCTCTTTTGTTCAGCTTCTTTGTCTAATCTCTTTTGTTCAGCTTCTTTGTCCAATCTCTTTTGTTCAGCTTCAAATCTCCTTTCCTCCACCTGCATCTGCAATTTCTTTTGTTCAGCAGCTATTAGCTTCTCTTTCTAATCTTTTCTCTTCAGCCTGAGCTTTTTTCTCTTCTGCAGCTAATGCTTTGTCATACTGAGCAACAGCCCATTGTTCTAACTGTTGACCAGTCTTATCAAGGGCTCTCCCTTGTGTAATAAAGTAGTCCAATGTAGACATCTTGTCTAATGAGATCAGAAACCTGAAAAAAAATTAAATAAATTACCTTATCCCACTTCAATGGGAGACAAGTCTGAAATGCTAGACTTGTATACTCACTTCACTTTATTTTACTGTCTTAGTCTTAGACAAAGACTTTGTATGTTCCTCTTGTTTATAATGTACCCAAAAAATCACTTGAGTACCTGTGGAAAAAAAAATTCCCTTATATCCCACTCACTATGGGCACAAGTCTTTTTTATAAAGAACTTGAATATGTATTTCACCTTGTCTCAATCTTTGTAGATAACAAGTCTTTTATCAAAGAACTTGTATAAATATCTTATATAATATTATTTAACAAACTCTATATGAAGAGTCTACCTTATCAATAATATCAAAACATGACCAAGTATGTGTATGTAGACTGTGCATGACAGTAATGTAGTACAACCAAAAAAAAAATACAAAGACAAAAATACAAAACAATACAAATGGCAACACTGTTTTAACCAAAAATGTGTAGAGAAATACACAAGAAAGGAGAGACCTACAGAATACAAACAAAACAAATCGACAATCAAAACTGAAAAACAGACAAAATATTACAAAAACAACGTTAAGTACAATTACATCACAGCTAACATCAATAGCGACCAATTGTCACTAGCAAATTTCCAAATTAAGAAAATTTGCACCTACAGAACGCTTACAGTAAGCCTCGATCAAGTGGCATATTTACCGTAAGACCCACCAACCGAAAAACCCGCAGAAAAATACACAAAAACAGTAGAAGTGACATAAACATATAGCAATCAATTTCAATGTGTTGCAGAACAAGTTCAGTCACAGCTGAAACTAAAATAAATTTCTTGCTCCTTGCGAACACAGAAACGAAATGTCAAACGCGCACTGAACGTCAAATCCACTGTAACATAAAGTGGTATTCACGAACCAAAGTTACTATGACCTTCTCAAATTAGGGCTTGCACATTGAATGTTTACAATTTCCACGTACTGTTTACAGACACTTGACCTCCAACAATGTAGCTTGAATGCTCTGACCTAGAAAAGTCTGTTGTTGAATGAAACGTGTAACAACCCGCAGTACTGTTTACAATAGGAACCCGCCTTCTATGCAGTTATGGTCCACGTAGCAAATGCCTAGTAGTTAACTTCAGTACATGTCTTGTTATGCTTTATGTAGCATTATAATATAAATGCTCGTACTGTTTATTTGGGTCAACCGTTGATGACCTATATCTGTCCTGTTGTAGCCAAAACTTGCAAGTGTAGAATTAGCGCTGTGTGTTACGGCTGTCCCGTGTGTAGCTTAGACCCACAGATCAGAAGTGTAATGTGTACTTGTCCTTCTTGTAACTTTCTCGACAAAACTGGAGACATCATACATGTAACAGCCAACCAGGAATGTAAATTTCTGGATCCATAAATGTCAACAATAATGTCAAATGCTCGCTCTGTTCTTTTTAAACCCACAGATCTGGTCCATCAGAAATGTAAGTTTCTAGGCCACATTGGCGACAAGAAATGTATCATAAGAGCCCACGTAACTGGTCCACCAGAAATGTAACTGTCTTTTTTTTCTTGTTGAGGTGATCACTGGCCCAAGACAGTATACATGTTGTTAGATGTGTAGTGCGAGCGTATGATGAATTGAGTGTGGGTGCGAATGAAGACGCGAATGTGTTTAGGCTCGTATAGATGTAGATCCTGCAACCCATACTCTCACAGGCAGTAATCAAGGATGCTTTGACACTGCAGGCATGTTTCAAGACATTTATTGACGGGAACACACATAGTATCAACAGGAACAGTCAGTGTAACAAGGTCATGCTGACCTGACATCGATAGGTATACATTTGGCATTCAAAAAGGTAAACATCAGAATAGACGTGCATGGTCAATAGCAAAGTTCTTCAATAATGACAGTTCGTAGCGTCGCCCTTGGCGTCTCTGACTAAACGCGTCAGATGCCTTAGTTACCTTGACGCACAGGTGCAACTTGGCATTCCCCGCCAATTGCACATATCAGGCTGTAGTATAATAGCCGGAAGCACAGGCCTCGTCCTAACGTCGGCCGTGTACTTCTGTTAAATAGGTTATCATCAACCCTGCAGTAATACTTATTGTAGATATGAATTCCGCCAATCTGCGGCTCCCACAATATATCTTCGTCACTGGATTTCTGGACAATATAAGACTAACAGTCTTGGATGGCTACCTCGAGCACAAATATATAAGTTCTGAAATGGCGGATCAGTGAGCTGCTGTTCACCCTAGGTAATCCTTTACATGTTCTGCCACCGAAAAGCGTAATAATGCATAAAGGTCGGTATTACCTGGTAAATGAATCCTCAGAACATCACAAGGAATTCTGTCGTCATCCCGACGCACAGAGATTCACTGGGGAAAACTGCCATAGCAGTTACTTCGAAGATTCTCCCCGAAAAACAATGGACTCTTGGTCCCTTCAGAAAAACAGGACCTCCCGGCTTCCCGGAAGTATATCTCACTCCCGCTTAAAAAACCTTCCCATAGGCCTACGCCGAACTGTCAACCTCTGACCCTACAGGTCAAACACAATGAATGAATAAACAAGGGAAGACAACCCCTAATCAACCTGACATCGCAGGTAAAGACACAATTATACTTATGATACAAACATAAGCAAATAACTTGACAGATGACTCCGTCGAAAATGACAGCAACAATGTCTCATCTTCCAGAACCCCACTGAATACTTTCTTGTTCTCTCCTTACATGCCTTGATGACATTGTCCATAAGGAGTATGAAGAGGTAAGGTGATAGGATATCACCTTGTCTTACACCAGTGGTGGTCCTGAACTCTTCTGACTTATGGTTTGCTGTCCTCACATAGTTTCTGCAAGACTTGTAGAAGCTCTGTATAGCATGAATCAGAGGTGCTGGAATATTCTTCCTTGCCAAACAGTCCCAAAGTTTGCTCCAGGGGACCCTGTCAAATGCCTTTTCCAGATCTATGAAACAAAGATGGATCTCACTCTTATACTCAAGGGCCTTTTCACTCAGCTGTCTGAGTGTGAAGATTAGGTCTTGAGTACTTCGGTTTGCTCAGAATCCGCACTGGACCTCATCTAATTGTGGCTCAGCTAGGCGTCAGAGTCTCTGCTCTAGGATTCTAGAGTAGATTTTACCAGGGACACTGAGAAGGGATATGCCTCTATGGTTTCCACACTGTTGATTGTCACCCTTTTTGAAAATTGGTGTTATGATGGCAATCTCCTAATCCTTTGGTATTGTCTTGTTGTACCACGCTGCCTGTAAAACCCTTAAGAGTAATAGGTCGCCTGATGCTCCCATGAACTTAACCATTTCTGGTGTTATACCATCATGCCCTGCTGCTTTGCCCATCTTGATTTTCTTCAGTGCTGCCTTCAGTTCTTCCATCTTTATGTCATCTTCACCATCATTGGTTTTCTCTTATCGTTAAACAACAACTACGTTATTTTAGTACGTGCATATGTTGTATATAAAAACATGAAACTGGCTGAGGAATCTTGTGAAATGCTATAAATTGTTAATTGGTGTAAAAAAGTAGGCCCTATCTGTCAAATCTTGTGAAGTGTAGGCCCTATCTGTCAAACCTTGTGAATGTGACGTACGTCTAGTTTGACTAGTGAATTTTCCCTGATATGATGGATGATTTAAAGGGACCTTTAGCTTTTCATAACATTAGAACCCCTGAACATTTGTTGTAACTTTTCGTTTGCCAGAACGCATTCCACCGGGACTCATGTAGGATACAGCGACGAGATCAAAGAGACGAACTGAGGATCTTAGGGGAGACTATCGGCGCTATCAAAGACAGTAGTTTTCCCTGATACGAGACGCAGTTGCTTGCCGCTAATTTCGCGTCTCGGTGTCAATCGAGGAACCGAGCGAACGGGGGAAAGCGAAACGGGCAGCAGCGAGCGGATACGAAGACCAGGGGGCGGCTTTTTCTCTTGATTTGGCGGTCAGATCCCCAAAAGTTCGTGAGATCAAATAAGTTGTCAAGTTTATCATGTCCCACTCAACTTACATTTCATTTTAGCTAAATAGACCATGAAGAACTAGACACGTTATCACTCGCTGGCCAGACCTTTACAGAAGCACTAGCTTTATTGAAATCTTGTTATAGATTTTCCCCTGGATTTTATATATATTTGCAGTGATTTCTATTTCTGTGCAAAGCGGTAATATATATTGTGTAAAGTGATCAGTGGTCTAGCTCAGTCATTCTATTTCAAGGGATTTTGTGTTAATTTAAATCTATTTAATTAAACCATCTCAAGAGTTCCAGTTTTAAATATAATGATCTATCTATTATATTATTTCAAAAGATAATAGATGCTTAAATTAACTTTTAAAGTCGCGAAGGAATTTATAATTAATAAATTCAGTTAAGTCCTAGTTTTATAGATGTGTGTTTTTAACCACTAGAACTCGCGCAGTGTTTATTAAATACATAATTAAATACGCGAGCATATATATAATAGGCTTAACGGGAAATTCATCGCGCTTTAGAAGGTTATTTGTTTTCGGTATATTACATGTCTTTTTTTCTTTCATACAGAGTGATCGTAACCTGTGCGATCCCAGCATTAAGAAAGCAATAAAGAAATCAATCTAAGCAAAGCAAAGCATAAACAGTGTGTAGAGTTCCCCTGACGCAGAACTTGTTGAGACTGTGTAAATTTTTAATCTTTGAGGCGATTCTATGTTTGGAATTCCGCTATCTAACTTATAGCAAAGAAAGCACACCCAAAGACAAATTTAACGCACCATCAAACAACTTAAGTCGTAACGGGAAGAAGAACACTGGCCCGAGCTTTGTTAGTTTACTGACACAGAGAGATAATTCATAATTTCCTGAACAGTGATGTGACTAGTTTTCTCACTGGACTTAAACCATACCTCACGGATAAAGTGTACCAGCACGCGTAAGAATTTTATTATCAGCGGCATAGTCAAATAGACCACACCATCCTCACCCCGGTATCAGAGACCGTGCCCTCCCATAGAAACTGTTATTAAGAAAAGAGACACAACTACAGATTCATTTTCCAGCGATTACGGGATCCTTTTATGTGCTGACCGCCTACCCGATAATCTGGGGCTAGAACTTGAACAAACACTCATACATTTAGTTGAGGTGTAACTGCTGTTGTGTTATTCTATGGAGTGCAAGATTTTTTCACAATCGGTAAGTGAGAGCAAGATGAGTGAAGGCCTTTGCTAGCGCGTGTATGAATGACAGGAAATTAATTCTTTTGTGTGACCATTTTGTTAACTTGCTTACCTGGTAACATATATCTTTTCTGTATACCCTACATTGTTCCTTTAAGTGGGATAGTTGATAATTTGTTAACTCTGTTTAAAACCACCTCCTTTCCATTTGCTTAGTAAAGGGAAGAACAGCTGGGAAGAACAGTTTTTTTCTATCACTTATACCTAACTTGGTAACACCTCTTTCAGAGTAATTAACTTTACTGTTAGGTTAACGTACCCGTGTTCCTGATATTATCTATCTCTGGACTGGGTTTGTCTTTGTCTAATAAGCGGGAAGGGCTTAGTCGATACCAATCTTCTTCACCCCTCCCAAACTTGTTATTTGCATTTGTGTACTTATGATAATTTATGTAATATCTGATATTTTTAGTGATTGATGTTTAAAGTGAATAAAATCACCTAAACTCATTTAGTTCTGTGTGTTGGATATACCCAAAGCCCAACATTTCCCCTATTCGTTTAATATAGTTTGTATCAACGTCGTGTGTGTGTTTGAAAACACCGAATCGGTGTGCGCGCAGATGCGAGTCTGGAAAACTGGCAAATAATTGTTTGACCAGGAGAGTGAAAGAGAAGATTGAGAGACACGATTTGTCGTAAATAAGTCTGTCTTTACTCTCCTCCAGCACGCTGTGAAGTAACTATTAAATCTCTACATTTTCTATCACTGAGCTTTCCATCATCATTTTCCACTCTAAACCGGACCACTATTTCTACGACTCTTTTCTCTCAAAATAAATTTACGACAATATTTGGCTGGCTCGTCTGGGATAATTTTGAGATACATTTGATGCACACATATTTGTGGGCTGGTTCTGGGATCTTGAGCTACATTTGAGGCAATCGCATAGCCGGGTTAAAGATATTTTGAGTCTGATTTAGTTTGGGTCTAACTAGGTAGAGTGTGAATGATTTGTCTTTGTGAATTAGGGAAATAAATAAATAATTACACCCCTAGACAAACGTTCTTTAAGTATTTGGGTTGTCCACACAGCATATTTACAGGTTGTTTTCTCTCCACAGCAGTAGAAAGTACAGATAAACAAATATATTTGCTATTTTAATTATCCTCTGGCGGAGATAATTATATTTCTTTCTTTATAAAAGTTGCTGGGATTGCGTGATTGTTTTACAGTCACTAAGGTTTTTGAAGTTAAAAAGAGTTGAGCTTAGCTAAAGACGGATTGTTCTGATTTTTAAAAATTAAGTTAACAACGTCTCATCTCAATAATTGACTTTAGGGACGGAGTTTGTTGTCAGAGATTAAAAATTTAGGGAAAATTTTTTTTCTTTTAAATTGTTTTAATATAAATTTTTCTCTACTGTTAGTAAAAGTAGATTCTTTTCCAGTGTAACTTACCATTTAGTGGCATAGTCGCTTGCGTTTAGAGCCTTAATTGCCAGATAATAGCAGCGATAAGTTTGCACAGTACAGGTAGGAGGTAACACAGGTAAATTTGTACTTGTGTTTTTTTTTCTCGTAGCGGTTCAGAGTTCCTCCCTTTCGCGTTTCTTCTTACTAGTTCTCTAAGCATACTTCATCTTATTCTTTAACAATGGCAGAGAGGATAAAGATGAGGTCCATCTTGAGGCTGGAAGCGAAAGAGGCAGGATTAGATGCAGAAGCTGCAAACGCGTTTATTAACCAGGAATTGGAAATATATGACGCGGAGCAACAGAGAGCCGAAGCTGAGAGGAAGGCGAAGCAACAGAGAGCCGAAGCTGAGAGGAAGGAAGAGAAAGAAAGAACAGAGAGGAGAGAAGCCCAGGAGAGGGCAGATAAGAAAGAAGCGGAAGAACGTCTTTTGGAACAGAAGAAAATTGAAGCAGAGATGGAAACTCGCAGAGAGAGAGAGACAAGGAAAGACAGCATCAACTGGCGCTTAAGGCTCTAGAGAGTCGGGGCGCCTCTACTTCGACTAACGGAGAGCCGTCTTCGCCCCAGTCTCAATCAATGGACCTCTCCAGTACTCAATCTGCCCAATTAACTGCTATGTCGTTTTCTTTAGAATCTTTTCCTAGCCCTAACGAAAAAATTGACAGCTACCTAGAAAAATTCGAGAGACTCGCGAATCTTTATGGGTTAGAGAGTACCCGCTGGGCGCTCAAACTTTCAACGTCACTGAAAGGCAATGCTTATGACGTGTACACAAAGCTGGGACCGAATCAACATGATTACGACATGTTGAAAAAGGCCTTACTACAGCAGTTTGAGATGACTGCCCGAAAGTTTCTGCAGTTGTTCAGAAACAGCCGAAAAGAGAGCACGGAAACATTTCCCCAGTTCTCTTCACGTCTCACGGGTTATCTGACAAAGTGCATTGAATTATCTGACCTACCTCTTTCATATGAGGGACTCCTCGAACTTGTTCTTGTGGAGCAGATAAAATCCACTTTGTCGAATGAAACTCGTAGATTTTTGGCTGAACAGGGGGCAGTCAGGCTTGAAGACATACTCAATAAAGCCGAACGCTATAGCAATGCAATGGCCGAACTTCCCAGCACTAAACGTAAACCCACCGATGAGCCATCTCGAAAACAGAATCTAGAGCAGGCATCCTATTCTTCCACTTCCTCTCAACATTATAACCAACGAGATAACAATACCCAGAAACCTCCCCAGGAAAAATCGAAATTCTACAAAACCCGATACCCCCCAACAACAATTCTGATCAACCCAACAAGCCTACGTGGCAGCGCGGCCACCAAGGTCAAGGAAAAGGGAAGACCCCTACACCAGGAACGTCTGATCAGGGCAAACAAACCGGTGCAAACCGCATTGGATGTTTGCATACAGCCTCGAAAGGTAGAGTCAATGTCAGTGATTCTCAACCTGAGGGGGACCGACCCTCAACTCGAGGAACTGTAATTTTGAACGGTACCTCTACTACTTGTCTTTTTGACACTGGATTAAGTTTTGATTGTATTGTCGCTAGGCACCTAGTCAAACCCGGTCAGGAGACAGAGGAAACCGTCAAACTTAGTGGAGTTTTCAGGAGTGATGCACCCAGGACGCTTCCTATCGCACTGGTAGAAATACACTCTGACTTTGTCAGAGGAGTTATTAAAGCGGCCATAATGGATGATCCGATCTACCCAGTTATCCTGGGATGTAGATATGTGTTCATTGGGAGACCTAAGGAGCCGATTGTGGCAGCGGTAACCACAAGAGGGCAAGCCAAGAAGGAGAGGGAGCCTGCGCCAAACTTGTTGCCGAATGAACTGAAGGAGGCGCAACAAAAGGACCCTACTCTGGCGCCCTGCTTTAAAAAACTGCCCATGGCTAAGGACCCCAGACACAACGGAGACATCTTTTCTAAGGATGGTGTATTGTATCGTAGAACGGGCAACCCGGACACGGGGAATAACCAGCTCCTAGTACCGACGCAGTACAGAAACCAGATCTTAGAAATGGGGCACTCTCTTCCCTTTAGCGGACACATGGGACAAAACGCCACTATTCAGCGAATAAAAAACCACTATTGGTGGCCAGGAATGAACTCTGACATTGTCAGGTACGTGAAATCCTGCGCCCAGTGCCAACGGGTAGCACCCAAGCACTTGACACCCCCAGTACCTATGGGGCAAATGCCAATAGTAGGGACTCCATTTGAACGGGTTGCTGTCGACATTATTGGTCCTCTGGAAAAGACCAAAAGAAGGAACAGGTTCATCCTGACCTTAGTTGACACTTGCACTATGTGGGCCGAAGCCGTACCGCTACCATGCACTAATTCCAAGCATGTCGCAGAAGCCCTTGTGCAAATTTTTACACGGTTGGGATTCCCTCAACAAGTTTTGACGGACAATGGATCCCAATTCCGTAGCCTGTTAATGGAGGAGATCTTTAAGATCTTGAGGGCCAAACATATCCACACAAGTCCCTACCATCCGGCCGGAAATGGGCTCGTGGAACGTTTTAACGGTACCCTCACCATGATGTTACGTAAGCTGGGTCAGGAGAAACCGGAAGACTGGGACCAATATATATCGGCTGCCTTATTCGCCTACCGAGAGGTACCCCAAGCGTCTACGGGTTTTGCGCCAGCTACACTTTTATTTGGCAGACCTATTAAGGGGCCACTAGAAGCCTTACTTCGGTCCCTGACAGACCAGAAGGCTGACGAGACAGTCGTCTCTGCAAGCAAGTATGTATCTGAGCTTAAGGAAAGGCTAAAGCTAGGATGGGATCTAGCTACTACCAACCTTAAGAAAGCCCGCGCTAAAATTACTAAAAGATACAACAAAGCTGCAAAAGAGAGAGAACTACAACCAGGGGAGAAAGTCCTATTGCTACTTCCAACCGGAAGCAATAAACTTCGCATCGGATGGCAAGGACCGTTTACCGTCCTTAAAAAGATCTCACGTACCAACTACAAGATCTCCATCAAAGGAAAGGAGAAGGTCTTCCACATAAATCTGCTAAAGAAATATTTGGAAAGACCGGTGCCATCCTCCGAGCATCTCCTGGCTGTCGCCATAGCAACGGAAGACGAGGAAGATGATGATGGTTGCATGGAGTATCCACTGCAACCCACAGAATCCTTTAAAGATGTCAAGTTCGGCGACAATCTCTCACCAGAACAACAAACAGAAACCAGGGCTCTACTAAAACAGTACAGTGCAGTCTTAACGGATGTACCTGGTCGAACAAATCTCATTGAATTTGATATGAAATTAACAAACGAGACCCCTGTTCAAACCAGAGTTTACCCCATCCCGTACGCTAAAGCTGATGCACTTCGCGGAGAAATAGACAAGCTGCGTCAGGCAGGAATTATCAGTGAGTCTACATCTCCTTACAGCTCGAGTGTAGTGCTGTTGCAGAAGCCCAATAAGGAAGTTCGGCTGTGCATTGATTACAGGTTGCTAAACGCTGTAACGGAATTCCAGCCCGAACCTCTCCAAACTGTTTCTGAGTTGTTCACCAAGCTCAGCAAAGCAAAGATCTTCTCCAAGATTGACCTCAGCAAAGGTTATTATCAAATACCAGTCAAGGAGGAAATTAAACCTTTGTTAGCTTTCAGCACTAGTGAAGGACATTACACATTTAACGTGATGCCGTTCGGTTTGCATAATGCACCAGGAGTGTTCACCAGGATGATGAGGAAGCTTCTACAACCTTTGCAAAGTCCCCATATCCATAATTTCATGGATGACATCTTAATTGCATCGGAAACCTATGAAGAACATATTGCTACGGTTGCTATGCTCCTCAGGAGACTACAGGAAACGGGTCTCACAGCCAGACCTAGCAAATGTCTCATCGGGTTTGAACAGTTAGACTTCCTGGGGCACACTATTTCTCACGGATGCAGTTGGCCTATTAAGAAGAACGTGGAGAAAATAGTGGCAGCAAAAAGACCCCGAACGAAGAAAGACGTACGTTCCTTCATATCGCTATGTGCATACTATCAGAAGTACATCCAGAACTTCAACGGACTGACGGCACCTCTGACTGACCTCACAAAGAAAGTTTGTCCTGATAAGGTCATATGGGATCAAAAGTGCGAACACGCGTATAGCACTTTGAAAGGACAGTTGTCTGCATACCCCATCTTGAGGTTGCCTGACCTCAAGAAACCTTTTGTACTGAGAGTCGACGCGTCAGGTCAGGGCATCGGGTCAACACTGCTTCAAGCCGATGACAGTGACCTGAACATGCTATTTCCAGTTGCCTATGGCAGTCGGAAATTAAATAAAGCGGAACGGAACTACAGCGTAGTTGAAAGGGAATGTCTTGCTCTGATTGACGGTATCAGACGCCATCATGAGTTTCTTTATGGTACATCGTTCACGGTGCAAACAGACCACGCTCCGTTAGCATTTCTTGGTGCCAATAAAGAATTTAACGCTAGGATCATGCGTTGGGCCCTCCTTCTAAGCGTCTATTCTTTCAAAGTGGAATATATTCCGGGAAGACAGAATGTCGGGGCTGATTTTCTGAGTAGAAACTGGTCTACAGAGGAAGAAGAGCAAACTGAAGATACCACTCATCCTAAAATCACCAATCAGGTCACCTCCATTGTCAAAAAATGAAACATGAAAAATGGTTTCATGTCTAAAAGTGGGGACGATTGTGACGTACGTCTAGTTTGACTAGTGAATTTTCCCTGATATGATGGATGATTTAAAGGGACCTTTAGCTTTTCATAACATTAGAACCCCTGAACATTTGTTGTAACTTTTCGTTTGCCAGAACGCATTCCACCGGGACTCATGTAGGATACAGCGACGAGATCAAAGAGACGAACTGAGGATCTTAGGGGAGACTATCGGCGCTATCAAAGACAGTAGTTTTCCCTGATACGAGACGCAGTTGCTTGCCGCTAATTTCGCGTCTCGGTGTCAATCGAGGAACCGAGCGAACGGGGGAAAGCGAAACGGGCAGCAGCGAGCGGATACGAAGACCAGGGGGCGGCTTTTTCTCTTGATTTGGCGGTCAGATCCCCAAAAGTTCGTGAGATCAAATAAGTTGTCAAGTTTATCATGTCCCACTCAACTTACATTTCATTTTAGCTAAATAGACCATGAAGAACTAGACACGTTATCACTCGCTGGCCAGATCTTTACAGAAGCACTAGCTTTATTGAAATCTTGTTATAGATTTTCCCCTGGATTTTATATATATTTGCAGTGATTTCTATTTCTGTGCAAAGCGGTAATATATATTGTGTAAAGTGATCAGTGGTCTAGCTCAGTCATTCTATTTCAAGGGATTTTGTGTTAATTTAAATCTATTTAATTAAACCATCTCAAGAGTTCCAGTTTTAAATATAATGATCTATCTATTATATTATTTCAAAAGATAATAGATGCTTAAATTAACTTTTAAAGTCGCGAAGGAATTTATAATTAATAAATTCAGTTAAGTCCTAGTTTTATAGATGTGTGTTTTTAACCACTAGAACTCGCGCAGTGTTTATTAAATACATAATTAAATACGCGAGCATATATATAATAGGCTTAACGGGAAATTCATCGCGCTTTAGAAGGTTATTTGTTTTCGGTATATTACATGTCTTTTTTTCTTTCATACAGAGTGATCGTAACCTGTGCGATCCCAGCATTAAGAAAGCAATAAAGAAATCAATCTAAGCAAAGCAAAGCATAAACAGTGTGTAGAGTTCCCCTGACGCAGAACTTGTTGAGACTGTGTAAATTTTTAATCTTTGAGGCGATTCTATGTTTGGAATTCCGCTATCTAACTTATAGCAAAGAAAGCACACCCAAAGACAAATTTAACGCACCATCAAACAACTTAAGTCGTAACGGGAAGAAGAACACTGGCCCGAGCTTTGTTAGTTTACTGACACAGAGAGATAATTCATAATTTCCTGAACAGTGATGTGACTAGTTTTCTCACTGGACTTAAACCATACCTCACGGATAAAGTGTACCAGCACGCGTAAGAATTTTATTATCAGCGGCATAGTCAAATAGACCACACCATCCTCACCCCGGTATCAGAGACCGTGCCCTCCCATAGAAACTGTTATTAAGAAAAGAGACACAACTACAGATTCATTTTCCAGCGATTACGGGATCCTTTTATGTGCTGACCGCCTACCCGATAATCTGGGGCTAGAACTTGAACAAACACTCATACATTTAGTTGAGGTGTAACTGCTGTTGTGTTATTCTATGGAGTGCAAGATTTTTTCACAATCGGTAAGTGAGAGCAAGATGAGTGAAGGCCTTTGCTAGCGCGTGTATGAATGACAGGAAATTAATTCTTTTGTGTGACCATTTTGTTAACTTGCTTACCTGGTAACATATATCTTTTCTGTATACCCTACATTGTTCCTTTAAGTGGGATAGTTGATAATTTGTTAACTCTGTTTAAAACCACCTCCTTTCCATTTGCTTAGTAAAGGGAAGAACAGCTGGGAAGAACAAGTTTTTTTCTATTACTTATACCTAACTTGGTAACACCTCTTTCAGAGTAATTAACTTTACTGTTAGGTTAACGTACCCGTGTTCCTGATATTATCTATCTCTGAACTGGGGTTGTCTTTGTCTAATAAGCGGGAAGGGCTTAGTCGATACCAATCTTCTTCACCCCTCCCAAATTTGTTATTTGCATTTGTGTACTTATGATAATTTATGTAATATCTGATATTTTTAGTAATTGATGTTTAAAGTGAATAAAATCACCTAAACTCATTTAGTTCTGTGTGTTGGATATACCCAAAGCCCAACATTTCCCCTATTCGTTTAATATAGTTTGTATCAACGTCGTGTGTGTGTTTGAAAACACCGAATCGGTGTGCGCGCAGATGCGAGTCTGGAAAACTGGCAAATAATTGTTTGACCAGGAGAGTGAAAGAGAAGATTGAGAGACACGATTTGTCGTAAATAAGTCTGTCTTTACTCTCCTCCAGCACGCTGTGAAGTAACTATTAAATCTCTACATTTTCTATCACTGAGCTTTCCATCATCATTTTCCACTCTAAACCGGACCACTATTTCTACGACTCTTTTCTCTCTAAATAAATTTACGACAGTGAAGTGTAGGCCCTATCTGTCAATCCTTGTGAAGTGTAGGCCCTATCTGTCAAACCTTGTGAAGTGTAGACCTCACGGAGAAAAGAAAGAAAAAAAGGTAAAATTGTGAACATACACTTATATAATTGGCAATAAAATGTTCAAAATATCAGTGCACATTTAGACTAAAACTTACCTACACATGTTTATCACAGTCAGTTCACAGATGTCATTTTATTTTTTATGAAAACCACATCTTTCTGTAAAAATAGGCACCCAAATTTGGTGCAGAATTTCTCTTTAGGTGATGTTTTAAAAACAGGCAGTAGATACATAACATATATTATTTCAGTAAGTGCTTTTGGTATATATAAAAAATATAGGAAATCAAACGAAAAATTTGTGAAATGCTTTAAATCATTATTTGGTATGAAAAAATGTGTGTGTTATTTCCTTGTGAAGTGCAGATGTGATAAAAAAATAATGAAAACTAAATAAATAACATTGTGTTCTTCACTTAAATATTTCAGCTCCAGTTTAATCTATGGCAATAAAATGTTCACAATATCAATACACATTTAGTTTGAAACATATCTACATATTTGTATTATCACTTCACTTATGTCATTTTTTAAAGAGAACTACATATTTTTAAATAAAAATGGGAAAAGGGTTTCAAAATCTTGTGAAATGTTTTTAAATTATTATATTATGTGAAAAATAACAGTATAAAAAGATTAAGTCTCTTCTTCTTCTTATATCGTTAGCCACCGGCCGTCAAAGCAGTCAGTGGCCATTACGCCTGGTGGCATCTTGTAAGACAGCAACAAATTGATTCCACTTTGCTCGGTCGGTGTCCATCCTTCGTACAGTGCCCCAACTCTGGTTCATTCTTTGCATCTCAGCCTCCACAGTCCTCCGCCAAGTTGTTTTTGGTCTGCCTCTCTTTCATTTTCCTTCCGTGGTCCATAGCATGGCTGTTCTTGTAATGGCATTAGGGTCTCTTCTGAGGACATGGCCAATGCAATTCCAGCGTCTGCCAGTTATGATGGTGTGCATGTCCTCTTGCTTGCTCTGAGTAAGCAGTTCTTGGTTGGAACAAGAAGAGACGTGGTCCGCAACCAGACGATACGTCAAGGCCTAAAATCCCACCCCCTGCAGACCCAAGTAGAACAGTCCAAACTAAGATAGTTTGGCCATGTCTGCAGAATGAGAGAAGATCAGCTACCACGACAAGCATGGGAAACACAGAGCCAGGGATCCAGACCCCCAGGACGACCCAGAGTCTGCTGGGAAGACAACATTAAACAACCTTTGAAGGACCGAGGACTAGAATGGAGCCAGGCCAGGAGGAAGACAGCCGATAGGATAGTTTGGCACTCTCTCTTCCAAACCTCTACACCTCACGGTAGAACAAAAATGACTAAGTAAGTAAGAACACACCCCCTACTTTACTTTTGTTCACGTGAAAACACACCTCTTACTTTACATTTATTGCTGTGAGAACACACTCCCTGCATTTATTCCTGTGAGATCACACACCCTACTTTACATTTATTCTTGTGAGAACACTTATTTTTAATTATGTAAGGTACTCATTAGTGCTTCTCTAACATAAAATGTGACTACACTGTACATGACATGGAACTAAAAGGTAAGGAACAGAAGAGATCTATTGCTGACACAATAAAATAAAGTGGCTTAGTGGGAAAATTTATATCAAATCTCCTTCATTTATTTCATTATTCTGTGATAGAATTGACTAAAATGTAGCACTTCCTGACAAAATTTGTAACTTGTCTGTATATCAGATTTCAACAACAGTGCAAAAAAAAAAAAAAAAATTACTTTTGTAAAAATTCCCAGATGTTTATATTAACTGAAACTTAGATTCTAGCTGTCAAATGGTAAAAGTTACATTTTTCAAACATGATCTTACTCACATTTAGTATACATTTGAAAATCTCTGGTCCTTATCATCAATACTGGGGCAATGTTTAAGATGGAAATGGTTTGTTTCAAACTTGAATATGTTCAATATTTTGTTTTCAGGGACACACGGTGAAGATAGTTGTCAAACTGGGTCAGTGTTTAAGACTGAAGTGGTTTGTTTCAAACTTGAATATGTTCATTGTTTTGTTTTCAGGGACACACAGTGAAGATAGAAATTGAAGGTGAGGAAGATGGTCATGTTCCTGCTGGGAGAGAGAGTATTAGGACCAGTTCCACATCTGTATATCCTGCTGGGGACATTTTACTCAGTAATGCTTTATAACTTTTTAACATAAATGTAACCTGTGCTCAATATGTTACCACTATCAACAAATACGTAACATAATAAATTATTTATAAACATCCACCTCAAGCATCATCATTTATTTTAGGGTTTCTACCCTTTATGGACATGTGTGTTTTTTTTTTTTAATATCAATATTTTTTTTTTAATCTTAAGTCCAGAAAGAAAATCCCTTCCAGCAAATTTTACTAGTTTGGGGCAGTGGCCACCGAGGGTTTTTAGCACTGAAACAGGAAAAAATGCATCCCCCGTCACTGCCAGATAAAACACATGTTCATTTTGTAGACCAGTCAAAAGAAAGTATAAAGAACTATATCAAGAACTGTTGTGACTTTTAAATTCTGTTAAGAACACCAGGATGAATTATTGAGAAAATATGAAATTTAAGAATTACTTAAACACACAAGAAAATAAATAAAGTGCTCTTTCTAATAAGCTTTTTATTTTAACAGTACATCACAGATGTCAAATTTTTTTTAAAACTACATATTGATCTTTAGCACCTTCATTCCTGCAAATAGATCAATTATGTTACCAAAATGAATGTTCTCAAGAGTTGCTTTTTCAGTACTAAGAAGTTACAGATTACTCTCATAGATACTCATAAATATGAAAGAATTAGCTTTAGTGTACTAAAAAAATGCTCATATAGACACATAAATATGAAAGAATTAGCTTTAATGTACTAAGCAAACGCTCATAAAGACACATAAATATTAAAAAATTTGCTTTAGTGTACTAAACAAATGTTCACAAAGACACTGGTAAATATGAAAGAATTAGCTTTAGTGTACTAAATGAATGCTCACAAAGACGATGGTCAATATGAAAGAATTAGCTTTAGTATACTAAATAAATGCTGACAAAGACACTGGTAAATATGAAAGAATTTGCTGTAGTGTACTAAATGAAAGCTCACAAAGACGATGGTCAATATGAAAGAATTAGCTTTAGTATACTAAATAAATGCTCACAAAGACACTGGTAAATGTGAAAGAATTTGCTTTAGTGTACTAAACAAATGCTCACATAGACACTGGTAAATATGAAAGAATTTGCTTTAGTGTACTAAACAAATGCTCACAAAGACACTAGTAAATATGAAAGAATTAGCTTTAGTGTATTAAACAAATGCTCACAACTGGCTACTGAAATAGAAATTGTTAGCAGACTTTTCAGTGCTATGCGTAACTTTGGGAATACATCATTTCCATAAGACACCATGAATGAAAGTAAACCCAAAGCAGTTGTTGAACAAAATCAGTTTGTAATTACATTAGCAACCTGCAATCACTTATCTTTGAAAATAGGACCTTGCCATCAATTGACTTTCATTTCTGTTGGTTAATATTGTTGTTTTCATAATCTAATCTAAATCGTAAGAAGAGAAATGGTAAAGTGAGATACAAATTTTCTCATTCAGACTCTAGAATAAAGGGTTGTTGACATTGTCTTTCTTGGGGAATTCTGCATTTCATGTCCTCTTATATTTGACATATATTTTTAATGAACTAAGGATGTGACTGTCAACAAATTCTACATTTCATGCCCTCTTATATTTGACATATATTTTTAATGAACTAAGGATGTGACTCAACAAATTCTACATTTCATGTCCTGTTATACAAGAAAAAAAGGTAAAAGATCCTGTTACACACCCACTGAGGCATTTTGTGAATATGGTGTTAGGCCCATATTTTCTTGACCATCCTCACACGAGGGGTGATGTGGTCAGCATCACGCTGGCCGCCTTAACTTTCCCAGAAGTTTCTCTGGTACCCAATTGGGGCTGGGTCAACCCAGGAGCTGTTTGTGGCCTAAAAAATCCCACCTCATCTGGGGATCGAACCATGGACCACTGAGCAAGGAAGCCAGTGCACTAACCACTATGCTACCACGTAATAGTAATAGTAGTAGCCCCTTCAGTCATAACTGACTATGGGAATGCGCCCCTGAGGTGACAGCCCTCAGCTGCTTATTTTCCTGGTGCTCCTTTCGACGTTTTCTCCTCACCTCTGCTTCTTGTGTGAGCCTCCCTTCGCCCAATCTGAGGTGGCGCCGTAAATAGCATCGCCACTTAGTGCGATCGGCAGCTTCATCCTCCCATGTTGCTGGATCCATGTCCAGTGCCCTCATATCTCTCTTGCACACATCTTTGAACCTCAGCTGTGGTCGCCCAACTGTTCTCTTGCCATCTGCTAATTGTCCGTAGAAGATATCTTTTGGGATGCGACCATCATCCATGCGGCGAACATGGCCAAGCCAGCGAAGTCTGCGCTGTCTAAGAAGCGTATACATACTTTGAAGGCCAGCACGTGACAACACCTGACATTTGTCACTTTATCTTTCCACGAGATGCCGAGGATGCGGCGTAGACACCGCAAATGGAAGGTATTGAGCCTTCTTTCTTGCTTAGCATAGGTCGTCCAGGTCTCGCTGCCATATAGGAGTGTGCTGGTGACGCAGGCATTATATACCGCAGCTTTGGTCTTCATTGTGAGTTTAGAGTTTCCCCAAACACGCGATGTGAGGCGGGCAAAGGTAGCTGCAGCTTTGCCAATGCGGCTGTCGATTTCTGTATCCAGTGAGAGTTTGTCATTGATGGTAGACCCTAGGTATGTGAAGTGGTGCACCACTGCCAATTCATAGTTATCGATAGTGATAACTGGTGCAGCACCCACATCCTGACTCAGCACATTCGTTTTCTTTAGACTTATTGTGAGGCCAAAGTCCTTGCATGCTTTAGTGAAGCGATTCATCAAGCTCTGAAGCTCCTGTTGGCTTTGAGTGACGACTGCAGCATCATCAGCGAACAACAAGTCTCTTATAGTGACCCTTCTGATTTTTGTTTTTGCCTTCAGCCTTGAAAGATTAAACAGACGGCCATCTGACCTAGTGTGAAGGCATATTCCTTCAGTTGCATCTCTGAATGCATGTTTCAAGAGTAAGGCAAAGAAGATTCCGAAGAGGGTCGGAGCCAGAACACAGCCTTGTTTAACGCCACTTCGTATATCAAAGGGCTGTGACGTGCTTCCAGCATATTGGACTGTTCCCTTCATGCCGTCATGGAATGACTTTATCATTTCCAGCATTTTAGAAGGGCAGCCTATTTTCAGGAGGATTTTAAAGAGTCCATCCCTACTAACCAGGTCGAATGCTTTTGTGAGGTCTATAAAGGCGATATATAATGGTCTTTTCTGCTCTCTTGATTTTTCCTGAAGCTGGCGGAGAGAGAAGATCATGTCTGTTGTTGATCTGCCAGCTCGGAATCCACACTGTGACTCTGGATATATGCGCTCAGCTAACTTGTGTAGTCGCATTAAGATGACTTTGGCAAAAACCTTACCAACAATACTAAGAAGAGAGATGCCTCTGTAGTTATTGCAATCACTTCTGTCTCCTTTATTTTTATACAGTGTTACAATCTTGGCATCTCGCATGTCTTGAGGAATAGTTGTCTCTTCCCAGCACTGGCACAGCATCCTATGCAGGGGATGTAATAGCGTGCTCTTACAGCATTTGATTAAATCAGGAGGAATCCCATCACTGCCTGGTGCTTTGCCAGAGGCCAAGCTATCAATGGCCTTGCTGAGTTCCTCTAATGTTGGTTCGGCATCCAGCTCCTCCATAGTTGGCAGACTGTTGACACCATCAAGGGCTGCAGGCGTAACGGTATTGTCTCTAGCGTAAAGCTCAGAGTAGTGCTCGACCCACCTCTCCATCTGCTTACCCTTATCGGTTAGCTTCTCTCCGCTGATGGTTATTAGCGGTGCCGTCTTACTTTTATGGGGGCCAAGTGCTTTCTTTATACCGTCATACATTTGTCTAATGTTGCCTGTTTGCGCTGCGATCTGGATGCTCTCACTGAGCTGGAGCCAGTAGTCATTTGCACAGCGTCGAGCAGTTTGTTGAACTTTGCTTCTCGTAGCCCTCAGGATCTGTAGGGTTCTGGCACTCGGTGAACGTTTGTATCCATTCATAGCACTGCGCTTAGCTTCAATGACAGGTGCCATCACATCTGATGAAGCATCAAACCACTCATTTGACTTTGCTGTTTTCTTACCAAAGGTGGCAAGTGCAGTACTTTGAATGGTGTTCCGTAGATGCTCCCAGTTCTCTGTAATAGTATCACCATGCTGAGGGCTACTGAGCACTTTCTCGAAGGTCGCAGTGAATTGAGCGATCATGAAAGGGTCTGACATCTTGCTGGTATCAATGCGTGGTTTCCCTTCATGTCTGACACGATAGAGTTTTCTTGGTTGTGCTCTGATTTTGCAGCAAACCAAGGAGTGATCTGTATCACAGTCTGCACTATGGTACGAGCGCGTGGAGAGCACAGACCTGAGGAGTGGCCTTCTGACGAGAATCAGGTCAAGTTGGTGCCAGTGCTTGGATCGTGGGTGTCTCCATGACACCTTATGCTGGGGTTTTGTCTGAAAGTAGGTGTTGGTCACGCAGAGGTCATGGTGGACGCACAACTCTAAGAGCCGTTGTCCATTTTCATTCATCTTGCCAATACCAAACCTGCCCAGACATGAAGGCCATGAAACATTATCGGCACCCACTCTAGCGTTAAAGTCACCAAGGAGAACAAGCTGTTCTTGCCTAGGTATGCTTTTGATAATTGCTGTTAGATTCTCGTAGAACTCATCTTTAGCTTCTGAGGCAGAGTACAGAGTAGGAGCATACACACTGACAAGGGTGATGGGACCTGTGCTAGTTTGCAGGCGGAGCGTTAACAGGCGTTCTGATCCATTCTCGCCTGGTTCAACCATTTTAGTTAGCGATTTTTTGACCGCAAAACCTACTCCGTGTTCTCTAGCTTTATTAAGATCTTTCCCTTGCCAATAAAATGTGTAGTCCTTCTCGCTCACCGTTCCAGAGCCCGCCAGGCGCGTTTCCTGAAGTGCAGCTATATCCACCTGAAGTCGTTTAAGCTCATCATTAATTATGGCTGTCTTCCTTACATCGTTTACATCCTGTAGGTTTTCGGATAGTCCAGTCAACATAGTCCGGACGTTCCAGCATCCCAATCTGAGAGTTTGCTTATTTCTATTTTTTCGATAATTGCTTGGTGCAAAATTTTCTGTCCACAGTTCGGGTTTGACCCTAATCCCCATGCACCCAATGGGGAAAGCAGACAGTGGCGGGACAACACCTTATTGACTGGGGGCTGCCCAGCTTGAAGCGGGCGGTAGCTGTCCAGTGAGATCCTAGAACCTCTCCCACTGTCGGAAGTAGCCCCTGGCGCCATGCCCTACGCCAATTGGGCAAAATGCTTATAACCGGTAACTGCTACTTCCCGTGTTTTGCCGACACCTATAGGGTGAAGCTGGAGTGTCCTCTCCAGGGCGCGAGCTTGGGCACAGTTATATGGAGATCAAGCTGTTGCCCATGCAGCATGTTCCCCCTTTCCACACAGCCGGTAGATCCAAAGGAACGGCAGTAGCCGATACAGTTTGGTACCAGCCATGTCGCAGGAGTTGCCAGAATAATGTCGAATCGACATTAGACTGCCTTAGGGACTCTGACTCCGGATTTATCCTCAGGGTTTACTCCCGAAGCCAATTCCATAAATGGATATTCCCGCAAGGCAGCGGTGGTTTGAATTCAGAGTTCCTTCTCTTAGATAAGCTACCAACCAAGGATCACGAGCCCTATCTGCCCGAAGCTGCTGGTTTTAAGGCGCCAGTCGCTCGCCTTTGCTGCTTCTCCCGTCAGTGGAAACAGTTCCGCCGGGCTCAAATTGAGCCACACGTGAAGGCCGGGAGCTGGACTTGGTTGTCAGAGGCTGTTTGAGGCGCGTGCCATAGAAGTATGTTACCACGACTACCTTGTTATAGTCCACAAATCTAATGTAAATAGATACTTTCCATTCCAGACTTTCTTCCACTATTATTCTCAATGTAACATTCTGATCTGTACAGGATCTGCTTTGTCTAGAACTTGTTAGTTCTGTACCCATAGACTGTAAAGTACTTGAGGATGAACCTGTTAAATATTTTTTTCTGGAACTAATAATACAATTATTCACATGTAATTAATGCACTTGTTCTTCTTATTCTTCTTCTTGCGATCGCATCTTTGATGATTACACCGTCAGACGAGTTCTCATGATGAATTCGACTGTTGTTTGAAGTTCCTCTTTAACTCCATATAGCTTTGAGTTTAGTGTTGAGTCATTGGGCCAGTATATCTTTCTTAACTGGTCATACAGAGGACAGTCCTGTAGAACATGCTCAGCAGTTTGTTCGTGTAATCCACATGTGCACAGTGGTGAAGCAGACAATCGTAGCCATTGCATGTGTTTATTCAGTTTGTTATGCCCTGTCCTGAGTCGAATAATAGTTATCTTTCCCTGCCGGTCGAGAGTGTGATAGTCGTCTTTGGGTTGGTTCTGTTCTCTTCTGATAGTCTGGATAGCTCTCTTTTTCTCAAAGTATGTGACTTCATTATCTTCTTGTTCACATTCTCCTCCCTTTTTTGCAAGTTTATCTGCCTTTTCATTTCCGGGTACACCACAATGAGATGGTACCCACTGAAGTATGGTTCTCTTTTTGGCAGCTACCTTGTTTAGCTCATTTCTCAGATGCGGGAGTTTACCACCCTTGAGAGCTTGCAGGACAGACAGTGCATCTGTGAGGATGACTACCTGGTGGCAGTCAGAGTTGGTGTTATAAATCATATTTGCAGCTTGCTCTAGAGCTTGAACCTCAGCTGTATAGTTGGAACAGAATTTACCAGTGGGAATGTGCCTTGTCTCATAGTGGTTGTCAGGATATGAGATAAAGATACCGGCACCTCCATTCCTAACAGCATTAGTTGCTGATCCATCTGTATAGGCATGTATCCATGATTGATCGGGATAGCTTTCTTGGATCATACTCAATGTAGCAGTTCGTTTTTGCAGATCATTATACTCACATCCACTTGTGAGACCACTGACTGATGTATTAATTTGGAGGGCACTGCTGGCCTGCTCCCATGGTACATGGTATAGGGTGGGCTTCAGTGGTGTTGTCTTCATGGATAGGTCTTCTTGATGCTGTCTTATAAGTCTTTTTCCCCGATGCACAAAGCTGCTACGCTTTAGACGTCCCAATGCCAGATCATCTAGTCTTGTCTTCATTGGGTGCATTGGCATACTGTTGTACTTTTCCATCTGGATCATGGTTTTTGTGTCTCTTCTATGGGACAGTGTCTGTAATCCAGCAACCTTCTGCATCTCTGTTATTGGTGTAGTTTTCATGGCTCCTGTAATGAGCCTGAGAGCTTGATTTTGCACCTTGTCCAAAGACTGCAGATGTGAGTTAGCAGCTGATGACCATGCTGCTGAGCTAAACTCTAAGTGTGGTCTTATTACTCCATTATAAATCTTCTTTAGATTTCGTTCATTTGCTCCCCAGTTGGTACCTGCTAATTTTCTGAGTATGCCTAGTCGTCTTCGGGCCTTTCCTTCTGCATTTTCAATATGCTTATTCCAATGCACTTGTAAATCTGTTGTAAGTTTCCCTTCTAAGGCAGTATGACCAGAGATCCTTCATTAAATTCTGGTGGTATTTCTTCTCTCTCCCAGACAGTTCCACAAAACACACTCAACTTCTCAGTAGATTGGACCCACAAAATCCCCCAGACTTCCAGCCAGCAATCAAGGAGCTACAGGTCAGCTGGGAAAAACCAGCTAAGGAAGGAATAAAGAAAGACAAAGCTTCTAACAGAAGGAATAGGAGCTAGTCCTGATGTCATTCCAGTAAAGGCTATCAAAGCAGAAATGGACACCTCTACAGAGATGTTATACAAATTACTGGGTAAAGTTTTTGTAGTTAAAAATTGTCTACAGAATGTGGTAACTGGTCCCATGCCAAACCCTCCTTAGCCAACTCTTATGACATGCCTGGAAGATATGTGCCAGTGAGTTTGTTGCGGCACTATAAATAATGAATTTATAATATTTTAAGTTAACCTTTACTCTCTTTTAAATAGTGGTTCCCAGGTTCGTTCAGTTAGGCAATGGCTTGTGTGTTAGCTGTTATTAATTCAATGTTGGTATGCTAGTTGTCCAGAATGATTATTCATAAACCAAATTGAATTGAGAACTGGTAGTAATATTGACAAGAAGTGTGATATAGTTGACAATCACAAATAACACTGGTATACACACATTTTGGTGCCTTAAATTTTATAGCTGTTCTTGGGTAATTTTGGGTTGCTGATTCCAAAAATGTAATCAGATTTTTTTCTATCAGCTCTAGTTTTTGAGATAACTAAGAATGACCATATTAGTAGGGCAATTGTTATGTACAATCCTAGAGTTAGGTGCTATCAGTGGCATATTGACTTTAGTCTGCATTCATATTATATGTAATTACTGTGCATATATTACCAAAAATGTAATAAAACTTTATCACTAGCACTTGTTTAGTCAACACGCTAAAAGGATCTTTTCGAGGACTTCCTGGAATGTGATATGCACCGGACAGTCACGCTTAAGGGTCCAACAGTAATCTGCCATCATGTGGGCATCCCAAAGTCCCTGGTATCTCTCTTCCATTGTTTTTATATCTTGGTGAAATCTGTCACCTTGCTCCTCACTAAAGTCGCCAAGATTCTCCGGAAATAAATGTAAATGGTTATGGAGGTAGTGAAATTTTATGCTCATGTTGCATCCAAGTTCACAAAAACTCGACAGCATGTTTCCAACTAATTCAAAATAATTGTCTGCTTTAAAGTTACCCAGAAAGTTTTGCACAACTAAAACAAATGATGACCAGGCTGTGGACTCTGTTTTGTTCATGGAATCAATAAAATTTGGATTGTTTATTAACTTTCTAATTTGAGGTCCATCAAAAATTCCAGTTTTAAGTTTGTCTATGCTCAATTCTGGAAACTTTCTGCATAAGTAATTAAAACAGGTACCATCTTTGTTCAGTGCCTTAACAAATTGCTTCATCAAGCCACGCTTTATATGTAATGGTGGCAGTAGAACTCTTTTTCGATCAATGAGAGGCTTATTGACAATTTTTTTTTTCTCCAACTTTAAATTCATCCCTCAACGGCCACTGTTTCTTTGTCCAGTGCATATCTTTTGCCCTGCTATCCCACAAACATATAAAGCATGGATATTTGGTGAATCCCATTTGCTGGCCAAGCAAGAAGTTCATCATTTTAAGATCTACACAAACCATCCATTTATGTTCTAAATACTTCAATTTTTCCAGAACTGTGCTTATTGTAGAATACTCCACCTTCATTGTAGTAGAATGAGCAATTGGAATTGAGCCATATTTGTTACCATTGTGTAAGAGAACACCCTTCAAACTTCTTTTAGAGCTGTCAATGAAAAGTCGCCACGCATCTGGTGTATAACTTACACCCAATGTGTTAACAAGACCTCCTACATTAGTACAAAACACAAGGTTGTTTTCTTTACAAAAGAATGGAATAAAACCTTGCTCTCTGCTGCGATAAAATGTAACCTTTGTTTCAGCAGTCAGTAATTTTTTTTCTTTCAATCTTGAAGCCAAAAGTTCTGAAGATTCCTTGGAGAGATATAGATCTCGGATTAGATCATTTAGTTCAAGCTGGTCGAAGCGTTGAGCACCTGAAAAATCATCTTCGAAATCACTGTCACTTGTCGTTCCACATGCCACTGCTGTCTCATCTTCTAGCAGGGAATCTGAAATCTGACTGAAAGTTGGAATTGGTATGTCATCTCTGTGTGGAACAGGTTGCCTAGCAGAATCTAAATCTGGATATTTCCACTTTTTGTGATTTTTTTCCATTAATTTCCTTAATATTCACAACACAGAAATAACAGTCATCATAGTGGTTCTTGGGCTCTCACCAAACCATTGGAATTCCAAATTTTAAACATTTTCTTTTCCCACAAGTCCACTGTCGCAGGTGTTCAACACATGTTTTGCAAACACTATGAGGAGCCCAAGACTTGTCCTGGTCACCTGGTTTTACTTTAAAGTAAGCAAAGTATGCCTTTTTTCATAAAAACCGTACTATGCTTCCTATGTTCTTCTTTGAAAGTGTACTCTCCACAAATATAACAAAATAAATGCAGTGAAAGAAAACATGCTCTTCTTGAAGGTGATGCTATTCTCTGTTAGAAGTGTAATAAAATAAGTAGCATACTAACATGCATGCAGTGGCTTAAAATCTAAAAAAGGCAATTCTGGGAAGATTCTTGGAAAACTGAAACTGAGAGTAAACAAGCAGTTTTCTTTTGTAAAGGACTAGACAGCAATAGTTTTTTTACATAGCGCGCACAAAAAGTGTGCGCGCGGGCCTGTTTTTTTTGGGCCACCCTGTATTAATGAAATACAAAAATGTCTGTATCTCAAAAACTAGAGCTGCTACAGACATGTAAATGTGATATTTAGATTGAGCAGGCCTCATTTATGTACAATCAAGAGTAAAATGTTTGGCACCAAAAAAAAATTTTTTTTTTGTAGGGCTGTGTAATAGTTCAATTGTCAAATGTTTCAAAGTCATAAATCTCAGTTTCCAAACATAAATATACAGGAAGATCAATCAAGTCAGTGATACTGTTACCGCTACGTCTCTTATGTTGTCAATGTTATTGACTACATTGGTCTGTCGGGCCTTCTTATGTAGCCGATGTACTTCTAGATGATGACCTGATAATGCAAATGTATTGTGGGCTGTTACTTTGTCATGTATGATGATCCGGCTAATGGCAATGAGACTAGGTAACAATGGTGAATTGGTCAAAACAGTGTGACCAACTGGCAATGAAGATATACTTGATTTGTTGCAGAAATTAGTGACGAGACATATTTATTTTGACCAGACTTTGACATCAGTATTACGGACATTTTCATCAGCATGGTTATGGCAAGATATTCATGGTAAATAACAGTCACTATGGACGTTGACTGACCCCACTAGCTGCTGTCACATCAAGGTTAGTGGGAGCTCTACAGCAACGAGTTTATAGGATGCATCTGTTTACAAAAATGAAAATGTAAATTAAAATAGCATTGAGCATATATTTTTAACTTACTTAGTCATTCCCCTTCTACCGTGAGGTGTAGAGGTTTGGAAAAGAGAGCGCCAGACTATCCTATCGGCTGTCTTCCTCCTGGCCTGGTTCCATTCTAGTCCTCGGTCCTTCAAAGATTGTTTAATATTGTCTATCCAGAGGACTCTGGGTTGTCCTGGGAGTCTGGATCTCTGGTTCTTTGTTTCCCATGCTTGTCGTGGTAGCTGATCTTCTCCCATTCTGCAGACATGGCAAAACCATCTTAGTTGGGATTGTTCTACTTGGGTCTGCAGGGGGTGGGATTTTAGGCCTTGACATATCGTCTGGTTTAGGACCATGTCTCTTGTTACTTCAACCACCTTCCTCAGATACCTCATTTCTGAGGTTTGGATCTGGCTTTTGTGGGTTGTAGTCATTGCCCATGACTCGTATCCATATGTCAAGACTGGGACATAGGTGGAGCGGTATACAGCCATCTTTGTTTTCTTACCAACAGATGCATCTTATAAACTCGTTGCTGTAGAGCTCCTGCTAACCTTGATGTGACAGCAGCTAGTGGGGTCGGTCAACGTCCGTAGTGACTGTTATTTACCATGAATATCTTGCCATAACCATGCTGATGAAAATGTCCGTAATACTGATGTCATAGTCTAGTGAAAATAAATATGTCTCTCTTGCTGAGGAATCCTCGATTTATGGCCTGAAAAAGTCTCCCAGCTGCAGCTTTTCAAGTGGTCAACTCTTCTTTGATGCCTCCCTTTCGGTCTATAATAGCTCCAAGATATTTAAAGTGGTCAACCTGCTCCAGGACCTGTTCTCCCAGCTTAATCTGATGTCTTCTTTCTTCTCGTGATATCACCATGGATTTTGTTTTAGAGCTGCTTATGACCATCCCTCTCTTCTCCAGCTCTTCTTTCCAGACTTGCAGGTTGGATTGGAGATGTGCCTCTGATTTAGCAATCAGGGCAACATCATCAGCAAATGCCAGCTCTGAAATACAGACCTGTCTCATCTTCCAGTACCCCACTGAATACTTTCTTGTTCTCTCCTTACATGCCTTGATGACATCGTCCATGAGGAGTATGAAAAGATAAGGTGACAGGATATCACCTTGTCTTACACCAGTGGTGGTCCTGAACTCTTCTGACTTATGGTTTGCTGTCCTCACATAATTTCTGCAAGACTTGTAGAAGCTCTGTATAGCATGAATCAGAGGTGCTGGAATGTTCTTCCTTGCCAAACAGTCCCAAAGTTTGCTCCAGGGGACCCTGTCAAACGCCTTTTCCAGATCTATGAAACAAAGATGGATCACTCTTATACTCAAGGGCCTTTTCACTCAGCTGTCTGAGTGTGAAGATTAGGTCTTGAGTACTTCGGTTAGCTCGGAATCCGCACTGGACTTCATCCAATTGTGGCTCAGCTAGGCGTCGGAGTCTCTGCTCTAGGATTCTAGAGTAGATTTTACCAGGGACACTGAGAAGGGATATGCCTCTATGGTTTCCACATTGTCGATTGTCACCCTTTTTGAAAATTGGTGTTATGATGGCAATCTCCCAATCCTTTGGTATGGTCTTGTTGCACCATGCTGCCTGTAGGGGAGTAATAGGTCGCCTGATGCTCCCATGTACTTAACCATTTCTGGTGTTATACCATCATGCCCTGCTGCTTTGCCCATCTTGATTTTCTCTAGTGCTGCCTTCAGTTCTTCCATCTTTATGTCATCTTCATCACCATTGGTTTCCTCTTCTGTGCTAGTGGTTATCATTTCTGCTGCTTGACCTTGCTCACCATCAAGGAGTTCTGAGAAATATTCTTTCCATCTTTCCATTACTTCCTTCGGGGCAGTAAGCAATTTGCCTTGCTTGTCCTTTATAAATTTGAGAGGGCATTGTTTTTCCTTCGTCATGTTCTTTAGGGTCTTATAGAACAATTTCTGGTTTTCTTGCGCATCTTTTTCTAGCTTTTCTCCAAATTCTTCCGGTCACTTCTGTTTTGCTGCTAGCACCTTGTTCTTAGCTTCTGTTCTGAGTATCACATATTCTCTATATATCTCTATTTGTTCCGTGTTTTTAGCTCCTAAGTATTTTTTCCATGCCGTTTTCATCTCTCTTATTTTTTGTTTGACTTCCTCTATCCACCAAGGTGTCCTCTTTCTCTTGTTCCCAAGTCGGACTTCACCACATGCTTCTGCAGCAGCTGTCTTTATGTCCTTGAATTTAAGCCAGAGGGTTTCCAAGTCATCAGGTTGTTCTTCTGTGTTTCTCACTGCTGTAGCAATAAACCCCTGATATCTGGTCTTAATTTTTGGCTCTCTCAGCTTGTAGGTCTTAATGCTCATTTCTTCCGTTTGTTTACTTGGTTTCTTGCGTGATGTTAGGCAGTTCCTAGGCTGAGCAACTCTTTCAGTTGTTCTTTTGTTTGTGAGCAGGTAGCAGGGTTGAACTTGAAGAAGCACTAATACAAGATGTAGCATCGCACACATATCTTGGGGGGGGGGGGGGCAGTAATATAGACAAAGTTGGAGGGACAGACAGTGATATCAAAATAAGGATACAAAAAGCAAGAGGAGCTTTCATTGCATTGGGAAATATATGGAGATCAAGAGAAATCGGATCCAACACGAAAATAAGAATCTTCAACTCAAATGTGAAGTCAGTCCTATTGTATGGCTCTGAGACATGGAGAACAACAAAGACAACAACCAAAAAGCTACAGACTTTCATAAATGGGTGCTTGCGTAGAATAGAGGGATTAAAATGGTATGACAAGGTTACCAACGTAGAACTGAGGATAAGAACTAGACAAGTCCAAGTGGAACAAGAGATGAGAAGAGGACAATGGTGATGGATACAACACACACTGGGGAAACCTGTTGATAGCATTACAAGGTGGTCCTTGTTCTGAAATCCCTAGGGAAAGAAAGGCAGAGGTCGGCTAAAATCACGTGGAGAAGAGAGCTGGAGACAAATGAAACTGATGAAGAAAATGTGGAAAGAACTTGAGCTGTTGTCACGTGACAGGAGGACTTGGTCATGTGTTTGTTGAAGGCCTTTGTAGACACATGACAGGAGAACTTGGCATGTGGTTGTTGATGGCCTATGTTGACATGTGACAGGAGGACTTGGCATGTGTTTGTTGAAGGTCTATATTGACCCATGACAGGAGGACTTGGTATGCGGTTGTTGAAGGCCTATGTTGACATGTGACAGGAGGACTTGGTATGAGTTTGTTGAAGGTCTATGTTGACATGTGACAGGAGGACTTGGTATGTGTTTGTTGAAGGTCTATGTTGACATGTGACAGGAGGACTTGACGTGTTTGTTGAAGGTCTATGTTGACATGTGACAGGAGAACTTGTCATGTGGTTGTTGAAGGCCTATGTTGACATGAGACAGGGGAACTTGGCATGTGGTTGTTGAAGGCCTATGTTGACATGTAACAGGAGGACTTGGCATGTGTTTGTTGAAGGTCTATGTTGACACGTGACAGGAGGACTAGTCAAGTGTTTGTTGAAGATCTATGTTGACATGTGACAGGAGGACTTGGCATGTGGTTGTTGAAGGCCTATGTTGACATGTGACAGGAGGACTTGGTATGTGGTTGTTGAAGGTCTATGTTGACATGTGACAGGAGGATTTTGCTTGTGTTTACTTGAAGGCCTATGTTGATACATGACAGGAGGACTTGGTATGTGGTTGTTGAAGGCCTATGTGACAGGAGGACTTGGTATGTGGTTGTTGAAGGTCTATGTTGATATGTGACAGGAGGACTTGGCATGTAGTTGTTGAAGGTCTATGTTGACATGGGGCAAGAGGACTTGGCATGTGGTTGTTGAAGGTCTATGTTGACATGTGACAGGAGGATTTGGCATGTGTTTGTTGAAGGCCTGTGTTGACACATGACAGGAGGACTTGGTATGTGGTTGTTGAAGGTCTATGTTGACATGTGACAGGAAGACTTGGTATGTGTTTGTTGAAGTCCTATGTTGACATGTGACAGGAGGATTTGGTATGTGGTTGTTGAATGTCTATGTTGACACATTACAGGAGGACTTGGCATGTGGTTGTTGAAGATCTATGTTGACACGTGACAGGAGGACTTGGCATGTGGTTGTTAAAGGCCTATGTTGACACGTGACAGGATGACTTGGCATGTGTTTGTTGAAGGCCTATGCTCCTTGGGGAGCTAAAGGATATAGTTATTATTGACCACCAATCACAAACATTTTAATCAGGACCATTTAGCAGCCTTGGAGCACATACGCATTTTCAACTTGGCATTGGCTGTTAAAGGTGACAAGCTCAACAGCCCTTGTTTATCAAGAGCAACAACCTCTTGTTAAGAAGAACTAGTCTAAACTTTCAAAGACTCCTCTTGTAAGTGCATTGTTGTGTCGGTAAGCATTTTACTGAATTGATACTTACTTACTTAGTTGTTCCCCTTTTACCGTGAGGTGTAGAGGTTTGGAAGAGAGAGCACCAGACTATCCTATCGGCTGTCTTCCTCCTGGCCTGGTTCCATTCTAGTCCTCGATCCTTCAAAGATTGTCTAATGTTGTCCTCCCAGCGGACTCTGGGTCGTCCTCAGGGTCTGGATCCTTGGCTCTTTGTTTCCCATGCTTGTCGTGGTATCCGATCTTCTCCCATTCTGCAGACATGGCCAAACCATCTTAATTGGGACTGTTCTACTTGGGTCTGCAGGGGGTAGGGTTTAAGGCCTTGACGTATTGTCTGGTTGCGTACCATGTCTCTTCTTGTTACTTCAACCACCTTCCTCAGATACCTCATCTCTGAGGTTTGGATCTGGCTTTTATGGGCTGCAGTCATTGCCCACTACTCGCATCCGTATGTCAAGACTGGGACATAGGTGGAGCGGCATACAGCCATCTTCGCCTTCCCACCAACCTCTCTCTTGCTGAGGAATCCTCGATTTATGGCCTGAAAAAGTCTCCCTGCTGCTGCTCCTCGAGTGGCCAACTCTTCTTTGATGCCTCCCTTTCGGTCTATAATAGCTCCGAGGTATTTAAATTGGTCGACCTGCTCCAGGACCTGTTCTCCCAGCTTAATCTGATGTTTTCTTTCTTCTCGTGATATCACCATGGATTTTGTTTTAGAGCTGCTTATGACCATCCCTCTCTTCTCCAGCTCTTCCTTCCAGACTTGCAGGTTGGATTGGAGATGTGCCTCTGATTTAGCAATCAGGGCGACATCATCAGCAAATGCCAGCTCCGAAATATAGACCTGTCTCATCTTCCAGTACCCCACTGAATACTTTCCTGTTCTCTCCCCACATGCCTTGATGACATCGTCCATAAGGAGTATGAAGAGGTAAGGTGATAGGATATCACCTTGTCTTACACCAGTGGTGGTCCTGAACTCCTCTGACTTATGGTTTGCTGTCCTCACATAATTTCTGCAAGACTTGTAGAAGCTCTGTATAGCATGAATCAGAGGTGCTGGAATATTCTTCCTTGCCAAACAGTCCCAAAGTTTGCTCCAGGGGACCCTGTCAAACGCCTTTTCCAGATCTATGAAACAAAGATGCATCTCACTCTTATACTCAAGGGCCTTTTCACTCAGCTGTCTGAGTGTGAAGATTAGGTCTTGAGTACTTCGGTTTGCTCGGAATCCGCACTGGACCTCATCTAATTGTGGCTCAGCTAGGCGTCGGAGTCTCTGCTCTAGGATTCTAGAGCAGATTTTACCAGGGACACTGAGAAGGGATATGCCTCCATGGTTTCCACACTGTCGATTGTCACCCTTTTTGAAAATTGGTGTTATGATGGCAATCTCCCAATCCTTTGGTATGGTCCCGTTGCACCACGCTGCCCGCAAAACCCCCAAGAGCAATAGGTCGCCCAATGCTCCCATGAACTTAACCATTTCTGGTGTTATACCATCATGCCCTGCTGCTTTGCCCATCTTGATTTTCTCCAGTGCTGCCTTCAGTTCTTCCATCTTTATGTCATCTTCACCAACATTGGTTTTCTCTTCTGTGCTAGTGTTTATCATTTCTGATGCTTCTCCATGCTCACCATCCAGGAGTTCTGAGAAATATTCCTTCCATCTTCCCATTACTTCCTTCGGGGCAGTAAGCAATTTGCCTTGCTTGTCCTTTATAAATTTGAGAGGGCATTGTTTTTCCTTCCTCATGTTCTTTAGGGTCTTATAGAACAATTTCTGGTTTTCTTGTGCATCTTTTTCTAGCTTTTCTCCAAATTCTTCCCAGGACTTATGTTTTGCTGCTAGCACTTTGTTCTTTGCTTCTGTTCTGAGTGTCACATATTCTCTATATTTTTCCATTTGTCCTGTTGTGTTTTTAGCTCCTAAGTATTGTTTCCATGCCATTTTCTTCTCTCTTATTTTCTCTTTGACTTCCTCTGTCCACCAAGGTGTCCTCTTTCTCTTGTTCCCAAGTCGGACTTCACCGCATGCTTCTGCAGCAGCTGTCTTTATGATATCCTTGAATTTAATCCAGAGGGTTTCCAAGTCATCAGGTCGTTCTTCTGAGTTGCTCACCGCTGCAGCAATAAGCCCCTGATATCTGGTCTTAATTTCTGGCTCTCTCAGTTTGTAGGTCCTAATGCTCATTTCTCCTGCTCGTTTACTTGGTTTCTTGCGTGATGTTGGGCAGTTCCTGAATTGATACAAGTATAGTTAATATTGTTGTTTTATTTTCAAACATTCTTGTACTTTATAATAGCCATAACTGCTTATCAAAGTGGATTCAAGAATTGGTCAGAATATATGTAATAATTAAAATATTTCATGTTCTGTAATTAAAATACAGGTTCTGATGAATGTAAACAGGAGTATAATGGAAGCTTCCAGAATTATGATGCTAATGCTGAGGTGGGATATTGTATGAACTGTTGTTAAGACAAACTATATCAGCCAGTTAATTAGCCATGTATGGTGTATGCACCATTGTTTAGACAAACTACATCAGACAGTAATTAGCCTTGTACATTTTATGTACTGTTGTTAAGGTATGCTGTATCAGCCAGTTAATTAACCTTATATGTTGTTTGTACCATTGTTTAGACACAATATCAGACAGTTAATTAGCCTTATATATTGTGTGTACCATTGTTTAGACAAACTATATCAGACAGTTTATTAACCTCATATGTTGTATGTACCTACCATTGTTTAGACAAAATATATCAGACAGAGATAGGAAACTCTATACTGAGCGATACAACAGGAGGCAATCTGATCATCAGAAGTGGTCCTCCTGTCGAACAAGTGTTTTGGCCCTATACTCCTTTACACTCTAAGGGGGGGCAGGCCCACTTGGGTCATGACTCCCAAGTGTCTCAGCCTCCTGTTGTTTTGTATCGAAAATGAACCCATTTCACTTTGGTAGCAACTTTAAAATCCACAACTCTGCCAGCTGTGGAGGCAATTGTGAAAGTAACCAAACAGAAGACAAATTATTCTGTTTGTTCCTCCACACACCATGACTAGGGACAGACACTGACACCTGCGGGAAGCTGATGAGGCTAGCCACTGCATGCTAGCAACTGTAATTCTGTGCCCAACACCTCTTATAATATACACCGCGTGTTGCCCATCAGTCACAGCCCTTTCACCAGTACACCGAAAAACTCAACGTATTGTGGACTTAGAACAATTCCTGAGGTTTTCTGTACTGCAGAGTTTACTGTTCTGAGTTCCATAGCCCATTGCGGTTGTTCCACAGCCACCTTGATGCCTTTTCCACAGTTTCACTAAGCCTCTTCAGGGCCCTTGTTCTCGACTGTCCCCTCAGCCCCAACAGTTTCAATAAATAATACACTGATGCAGCTACAAGCCCTCTTGCACCCACCTCAACAGCCATGACCCTTGCAGTGAACCTATCGTGTCTCAGATCTGCGGCCAGATCACTGTACTTGGCCGCTTTGAACAAATGTTGCTCTTCCAATCTGGATTCCAATGGCACGGTCAGTTCAATCAATATAACCTGGTGCGATGATGAAGAATGCAGCACTATATCTGACCATCTTCAAGATTTCCTGATACTCTCTGGATATGCCCCTTGTCGAGGTAAGTCTACCGCCGTGTCCCAGTCATTTGCACAGTCAAGGAGAGATGGTACACTGCTACCTGATTTACTCGGTTTTGGGTGTGCTGACTTTCCTGCTCTCAGAAAGTATGTGTTTGGCCTGACATTGCTGTTCACCTTCATCCTTGCCAGATCTATTGTCGCAGCCAGCTCATTTAGCTTTTTGTTGTTTCGCCATGTATATTGCCCTTGGCCTAATGACACCTTGCAAGCTGAGAGCACGTGTTCAAGTGTCTGCCTCCCATGGTGCAGGGGGCACTGCTCATCATCCGACTTTCCCCATCTCACAAGGTTTGTGGCCAATGGCAGGAGGTCATACATTGATCTAACAAAGGGAGCTGAGCCTAAGAAGTGCCATATGCCAAATATCATTCCTTGTCAAGGATCTTTGCAGGGCTCCTTCCCATGTAATCCATTGGCCTTGTTGGGCCAGCTCCACTGCTTTTTGCAATCTCTTATCATTCTCAGCTCCTAGTATCTCCTGAACTACCATGTCTCTACGCTCCCTGCTTGATGCCTTGGACCACCAGCGGATGTCTCCATGACCAAATTCCCGTCTATTTGTTTGTGTGTATCTGACTACCTCCCTCAGTTTGAGCGACTCTTGCACAGCATCAACAGCTTCTTCCACTTTCCACTTCATTCCCATTTTCAGTGTGGGCTGAATGGACTTAACCACATCATCTGCTGACTCGCATAGCATGATTGCAAGCCTTGCCTTTCCAACTTTGTACTCTTCAACAACTGACTTGAAATTAGAAGATATCAACATGAACTGGAGGCACCACAGTTTGAATTTTCCTAGGAGTCTGCTTTGGTCTATGATCTGTAGCCCTCTGCCTGCAATTTCTATTGTCTGTTGCACTGCCTTTGAGTCTTTTAATGAGTCATCGTACACCCTGCCAAGACTTTTAACAGGTTCCTCAATGAAAGTAGGGATTCTTTGGTTAGAAACCATGAATATGACCTCTGCTATCTTCCCTTTCCTGACTGATAGGCTTCTCGACTTCTTGGGTTTGAAGCTCTTTCTGTATCAGCTGACTAGTTTTCATCCAGGTGTGCTAACATCCTACGGGCCTGATGTTCATCTGATGCTAGAATTGTTGTGTTATCCATGAATGCTTTGAGTGGTGGCATGTGACACATTCCACAGAGCTTTGGACCTATAGTCATTCCTTCGGCCTCATTGAGGATTACCTGCATAGCCATCACGAATAGTATCGGAGAGATGGTACATCCCATCGCAATTCCAACTTTAAGGCCAATCCACTTTGTTGTGTACTCTCTGGTTGAAAATCTGACAGAGAACCATGTGAAATACAGCTTCAGCATTGCTGCAATCTCTTGTGGAACATGATAATTTCTAGGGCCTGCCATAACATCTGGTGTGGAACGGATCCATAAGCATTTGTTAGATTCATCCAGATTACATGGAGGTTTGTTCTGTCAGACTTTGCCTTTTGGATTGCTTTCCAGATCTTTGTGGCATGCTCTAGACATCCTGGTGTACCTGGGATACCTCCTTTCTGAATGGTAGTGTCAATGTACCCATTTGCCAGGAGGTATGTAGTGAGCCTTTTCGCCATCACTGAGAAGAATATCTTCCCTTCCACATTGAGTAGTGAGATTGGCCTGAACTGACTGATGTCTGTGAAATTTCGTTCCTTCGGGATGTAGACTCCATTCGCCTTTCTCCATTCCTTGCTTACAAGCTGAATTTTCCACGCATTCTTCAGTAAACGGAGCAGTCGTTTGAGCACCTCAGGGCATCTCTTATACACAACATATGGAACACCATTAGGACCTGGAGCTGACTTGCACCGAGCTTTCTGTACAATGCTTTCTACCTCTTGCATTGTTGGAGGCTTGGTGTTGAATTCAGCTCCTGGCTTACTAGGCCATTTAAGGCCTGCCATGCTGCTGAGCGGCTCATCTTTGTGACCACCTGAATAGGTCATTGGACCCCCGAGGGAAAGCAAAAGAGAGGCCGACCAAAAACAACTTGGCGGAGAACTGTGGAAGCTGAGATGCAAAGAATGAACCACAGTTGGGGCACTGTACGAAGGATGGCCGCCGACCGAGCAAAGTGGAATCAATTTGTTGCTGCCCTACAAGACGCCACCAGGCGTGATGGCCGCTGACTGCTTTGACGGTTGGCGGTTATGGATCAAAGAAGAAGAAGAAGAATAGGTCATTCTAAGGTGTTCTTCCAGTTCTTCTTTCCTGATGTTTAGCATACCCGACCATGGCTGCTCAAACAGTTCTTTGGCAAACTTGAAGGGCTCCCTGAAGAATCTTTCCCTATCCGTTCGAGTCTTCCTTCTCTTCCTGCACAATCTTTCTGCTCTACAAAGGGCATTATGTTGACTTTTCAGGTACTCCCAAACCTTCCTTCTCTGTGGCAACTGCATTCTTGAACAGTTTTTGGGCATACTTCTTCTGTTTCTTGATTTCTTCTATTTTAATTTGTCTTCTACTTTTTCATGGTGGGTTATTTTCCTTTGCCTCCCTGACTCTGAACACTTTGCGACAGTGAAGATATACTATGTCGCCGAAGATTTCCAGCTTCTTCTCCAAAGTTATCTGCTTCAGGTTGTTATCCAACTCTTTTGCCAAGGCTTCATCCAGCTGTTCCCAAAGCCCTTTTGCAGTGGAGGTGGAAACTTGATTGTATCTCTCTTCCCATCCAAGAAGTGTGTTAGATCATCATCAGGCAGATCAACTTGAATGTACTCAGCACTGTGGATTGACTCCTAGCTGCGTTCTTCTAACATCTTACCCATCGAGACAGAGCACTGTTGATCTCCCCGTGATGAACTCCCACACCCCTGTTTTGTTCTGTGGATTTTCATTCCTCTCTGAGTAGAGAATTTCCCACCAAGGCACATGGAAATTCCAGCCGTTGTTCAGAGCTCGAAGTCTGTGTAACGGGTCTGGTCTATTCCAATGAGGCACCTGTGGATTCATCATTCTCCCCCCCCCCCTCCCCCCCCCCTCAGTGAATCCTGGGGCATCTATCATTTTTGGGTCCTGTAGCAATTGAATACAGCTTACGGGGACAGTTAATTAACCGTGCATGTACCATTGTTTAGACAAACTATATCACACATTAGAGTTATCTACCCTTCCAAGATGGAGGTGAAATTCGTTTCTCACCTTAGACGCCGAAAGAAAAACATCAGGAATGTGTGTATTTCGATGGATAGTACCATGTTATGTTAAATTATAGAATAAAAGATACACCAGAGTATCTAGTGGTGTAGATATTTTCCTATAACTGACCTCGAAACCCTCGAATCGGTCGGTTGGATCGGAGGGTTGATCAGTGAGTTAACAATTCACTATCGTAAAACAAGCTATTGTTACCGAAACAGAACCAGGCTCGACAGTAAACATGACTCACTCTAATATCTTGGGGGCTAAGGAGATTTTTAAAATTGGATACTGGAATGTAAGGACTATGTATCAAGACGGAAAATTGGAAGAAGTAATTAAAGAAATGGATAATTATAAGTTGGACTTATTGGGTGTCAGCGAGTGTAGATGGACGGGGAAGGGCATAAAATATATTTCAGAAGAAAAAAAGCAAATTATATACTCTGGTAGTAATGATAATCGTCACACAGAGGGAGTAGCCATCCTAATGACACAGAAAGCAGCAGCATCGCTTATCAGCTGGGTACCTATCAATGAGAGGCTAATATTAGCTAGATTTCAGACACGATTTTTCAAGCTCTCAATTGTACAATGTTATGCACCAACTAACGACGCTCTTGATACCACAAAAGATGACTTCTATGAAGCACTTCTAAGTACCATCAACACAATACCCAAGCATGACATAATAGCAGTCATGGGTGATTTTAACGCCAAAGTAGGTGACAACAACGATGGAGTACAAAGATATCTCGGTACTCATGGCATAGGCTGTATGAATCAAAATGGCGAAAGACTTCTAGAACTTTGTGAAATATCAAACCTCGTTGTGGCAGACACCATCTTTCCACATAAGAATATCCACAAGATAACATGGAATTCACCTGATGGCAGAACTAAGAACCAGATAGATCACTTCTGCATAAGCGCTAAATTTCGCTCATCAGTTCAAGACGTCAGAGCATACAGAGGTGCAGAGATCGGAAGCGATCATAACCTCTGCATAGCTAAACTGAGAATTAAACTGAAGAAGTTATACCAACAGAATAAAAATAGAAGAATAGATGTACACAGACTGCAATCAAATGATATAAAGGAGGAATATAATGTCAAAATGAACAACTATTTCGATGCTTTAGGCAAAATTGACAACGATATCACCACCAAGACAATCGATACTAAATGGGAACAACTGAGAACAGCAATGACAGAAGCAGCAGTAGCGACCACCGGATACCTAGTACATAAAAAGAAAAAATGGATGAGAGAAGATACTTGGGATAAAATACAAGAAAGGAAAACAGCAAAACTTAAACTACTAGCGGCAAGTACACATAATGCAGTTGAATCTTGCAAACTAACTTATAACTTGTTAAATAAAGAAGTGAAGACAAAAACTCGAAGAGATAAAAGACATTTCATCAATGAACTGGCCGTAGAAGCTGAAAATGCTGCAAGAACTGGTAATAGTAGGTGCCTTTATCAAATTACAAAACAACTATGTCACCAGCCTACTGCTATGGAAACACCTGTTAAAGGTAAATTAGGGAATTCAATACCAACAGAAAAAGAACAAATGAAGAGATGGGCTGAGCACTTCATGGAGGTGCTAAACAGACCACCACCAACAGTAACACCTGATTTTAATAATGAAACACTCACAACCACCTTGCCAATAACTTGCGATGAATTCACGCTGGACGAGATCAAACAAGCCGTTAAAAGATTAAAAAATTTTAAAGCTGCTGGAGTTGACGAAATTTCAGGGGAAATGATTAAAGCAGTTAATGACAACAACCTCTTGAGAATTTTAGATATTATAAATGAAGTATGGAGAGAAGAACAACCACCACAACAATGGAAAGACAGTATTATTGTAAAGTTACCGAAGAAAGGTGATCTATCAGACTGTAATAACTGGCGTGGTATATCTCTATTATCAGTACCTGGAAAATTATTATGTTGCATGATGTTAGAAAGACTTAAATTGCATGCTGACGAAAAGATCAGAGAAGAACAAGCGGGTTTCAGGCCGAAACGATCATGTATTGATCAAATATTCACACTAAGAACAATTATAGAAGAATCAGTGGAAAGGCAATCGCCACTTATTATCACCTTCGTCGATTTTCAAAAAGCCTTTGATAGTCTACACCGCCCATCATTGTGGAAGATACTTACAATCTATGGTTTTCCAACAAAATATGTGAATATAATCAAAGCGCTATATGACAATGCAAGATGTTGTGTTAGAACAAATAAAGGGAATACAGAATGGTTTACAGTAGAAACAGGGGTGAAACAAGGCTGTATTATGTCACCACTACTTTTTGGAATAGCTATTGATTGGGTTATGAGAAACTATACCCACAATGAACAATTGGGTATAAAATGGACAAATGGAAAATTCCTGGGGGACCTGGATTTCGCAGATGATGTAGCATTCTTAAGTTCAACACCAAGACAATCCCAAGAAGCAATAAATAATTTGTGTCATCTCTCGGTTAAAATAGGTCTCCAAATAAATGCCTCTAAAACTAAAGCTATGAACTTTTCTAACGAGACCTTTGATATCATCTTGAACGGGGAAAAACTACAGAAAGTTGAAAGTTTCAATTATTTAGGCAGTAAAATGACTCAGGATGGTGACACAACAAGAGAAATCCATACTAGAATTGCTTTGGCAGCTAGCGCCTTCAATAGATTATCTAACATTTGGAAATTACGATCATTGAATATACATACCAAGCTTCGTCTGTTTAATTCAAATGTTATCTCAGTGTTAACATACGGCTGTGAGAGTTGGAAAATAACAAAATCATTGGAGAACAAGCTGAATACATTCGAGAACAAATGTCTTAGAAAACTCATGAACATCAGTTGGAAAGAATTCAAGACTAATCGACAAATAAGAGAAGACTCTAGGCAGAAATATGTCTCCGACTATATAAGGAAAAGACGATGGTCATATATCGGTCATGTCCTACGAATGCAAAACAACAGAATACCACTACAGGCGCTCACTTGGGTTCCTGAGGGTAAGAGGAAAAAAGGAAGACCAAAAGAAACACTCAGAAGAACAATAATAAGAGAAGGAAGAACGTTGGGCCTAAATAATGTGCAAGAGCTAAGAGGAGTGGCGTCACAACGAACAACCTGGAGAGCACTGGTTTCTGCCTTATGCGCCGTGTTTGGTGCTTAAAGAATTTATTATTTATTATTATTATATCACACAGTTAATTAACCATTTATTTTGTATGTACAATTGTGTCTGCAAACAATATCTGACAACTAATTAACCTTATATGTTGTTTGTACCATTGTTTAAACAAAATGTATCAGACAGTTGATTAACCTTGTATGTTGTATGTACCATTGTTTAGACAAACTATCTTAAAATGATACCCATCATCTGCTATATTTCATTGCCTTCAGGTTGAAAGAAATGTGGAATCTAATGTCACACATCTAATTACAGAAATGAAGCAGGAAACAGACTATGAGGTAAGTCAAATATTTATGCCCCATGTAATTCCCCTGGGTCTCTGAAGAGACAAAGAAAGAATATGCCTACTGCACTCTTGAGCGTGTCGTACAAAGTGACTTGTGGGGTTGTGGGTGGGGCTGGCTAGCTCATTATGTTAAACAAATTGTCACAGACTCCACTGCTGCAAGTGTATGTGAATGCTTGATGCAGGCTTCTAACAAGTGGTCCAGCTGTAATGGTGGCTGTATGCTCTGTTAGGGGCACAAAAAGAAGATGAATGAAAATATTGACATTTGGAAGCTTTCAAGGGTGCATTCTTCTTCTTTGATCCTTAGCCACCAACTGTCAAAGCAGTCAGTGGCCATTATGCCTGGTGGCGTGGTGTAGGGCAACAACAAATGGATTCCACTTTGCTCGGTCAGTGGCCATCCTTTGTACAGTGCCCCAACTCTGGTTCATTCTTTGCATCTCAGCCTCACAGTAATCCGCAGGTTGTTTTTGGTCATCCTCTCTTTCGTTTGCCTTCAGGGGTCCATAGCATAGTTGTTCATGTGATGGCATATGGGTCTCTTCTGAGGACATGGCCGACCAAACTCCAGCATCTGCCAGCTATGATGGTATGTATGTCCTCTTGCTTCCTCCGAGTAAGCAGATCTTGGTTGGTGATGGTATTCGGCCAAAAGATTCAGATAATTTTTCTTAGGCATGTTGTGTGAAAAGAGGACAATTCTGATATTTCCTTCTCTGTTACTCTCCAGCATTCCACACCATAGAGAAGAACAGAAAGCACACAGCTCTGATATAATCTTAATTTTGTGCTTGTGCTGTACTGAGAGTACTTCCAAATGTTGTTTAGACTATAAAGGTGTGCATGGTATAGTGTTAAATTTGTAAGAAAAAAAAAGAATGTTTTTGCAATTTGCTTGACATGTAAAGAAATGATTTTGAACAATTTTACGTGATCATTTTCATAATTTATCTTGATCTACAATGGGAATTTGTTCACTGAAGTCTTAGTTAAGCCTAATTATATGTATTTACTTAACAACTAAAGTTTGTGACTTGTAGGAAACTTAAATTTTTTTAAATCAGGAACCAAAGAATATTAAAACAAATGTCCCAATTGTAATTGTAGGAGAAAAGCAGGATTTAAGTTACTGGTTTTTAATTTTACTGGTCAAATAATCAAAGTTAGCTGGTTCCTATTACAACTGGAGGGGGATTGGGGGGGGGGGGAGTTGCACGTCTAAAATATCTTTAAAACTTTATGAGTTGACAGCTGGCATGGTTGAGGTGCCTTACAACTTCCCCTCCCTACTGCCATTCAAGTTAGACTTTTTTCAGTCAAAAGTTTACACAGAATCTTACCACACACAAATCAATGAGCGGAAGGGGAAACAAATCTTCTTGTACAGTTATGAACTGAATTAGCTTCTACAGAAGAGAAGAATTATGTTAAAGAGGGTTTCAGTGGAATTACCTCATCTGTTATGGAGCATCTAGAGCTACAAGTAATACCTGACCATCTTTGAGGGAGAAGAAATTCCCACAAAACATTGTTATTGTTATAAAGAATTGACACTTTGCACTCTGGGCAAACCCATAGGTGCTCAGTCTCCATCAGTATATGTTGAATGTGAATGCTAACTGTTCCTGTACCAAACCTAGACCTTCCGTTTTAAATTGAAACAGATGCTTCAAATTACGGCATCAGGGAATGTTTACTACAATGGTACAAGGGTACGCCACAGCAATGTTACTTTATTTCATGGAAGTGGTCACCATCGGGACAGAAATAATTCGTTTACCATTGTGCCGATCTTTGGAGGTGATGTCAATCTTGCGGATTTCTTGTCCAGTAACTATGGACAGTACCACATGACGTTTATTTAGAGTGTTCTAGTATTCATTATGATACTTGTTTGACATTTTTTGTAATTTCTTCATAAGTACTTTGAATAATTATTAATATCATTACTTAATACTTACTTAATTACGTACATACTTACTTACTTACATACGTGTACTTTGTCTCCACCAATCTCACACATGCCCCAAGTGTCACGTTTTGGATCGAGGGGGATGATTTTGAGGATTGTTGCATGGTCAGCAAGCATTTTGGTGTGAACCTGATTCAGATGGTTGCGCCATGCAACACCTCAATAGACCAAAATGAAATGGGTCACGTGTGTCGATGCATGATGCGTTATACTTAGTTACAGACAGTCTTGTGTATGGCCTTGGAGCCGATGGTAGTGTGTCAATAGTGTGACATGGCCACTTATCCAAAGTGTTTCAAATATGTGGCATGGCCACTTATTCAAGTGTAGAACTGTCTGGGTTCAGGCTTTTAAGCCGATGTAATAATTCATGTATAAAGATAACAGTGTTTCAGGTTCGTGTGGGTAAACCACTAAATGATATAAGTGTAGGCTTGAGTAGCTATGAACATAACCATCAATATAGTGTTTTCAAAAGTTTATGAAATAATAATATGGAAGGACCAGTGAGTCTAGGATTCATGTAAGATGGTAATAATCAAAAAGGTAATATTTATGAAACACGAGAATGTGTATGGCTGGTAAAGCCTGGCAAATAATACCAAATATAATATAGACAGAGTTGTAAGATATATCATCTCATCATCTCAGCCCGTAACCCGTCATGGGTCGTAGGGGTGCCATGGTGGAAGCATCAGCAGACAGGGTCCTCCACTGCTCTCTATCCTCAGCAATGCGTACAAGTGTGGAAAAACCGTGTCCTGCCCATTCTTTGATGTTATCAGCCCAGGATTTTCTTTGCCTTCCTCTTCTCCGTTTACCTTCGACTGTCCCCTGAAGGATCGTTTTCGAAAGGGAGTCATGACGAGTTACATGCCCAAACCAGGCAAGCTTTCGATGTTTCACTATTGACAAAAGTGGTTCTTGGTGGCCTGCATAGGTGTTTATCTTCTCTCTAACATAGACATTTGTTTTGTGCTCTTTATAGCAAATGCGCAAAATTCTTCTATAACATTTATGCTCGAAAGCCTGAATCCTTCGCTCCGTATCTGCAGTGAGTGTCCAGCTCTCACACCCATACAAGAGAATAGATAATACAAGTGATTTGTATAATTTGATCTTCACAGGAAAACTGATGTTACTTTTCCAGATCACATTCAACTTTGTCATGGCAGCTGAGGCCATCTCAAGTCTTGTCTTGATTTCTTTGCTTGATCTTCCATCACTACATATAGTGGACCCGAGATATTTAAAGGTGTTAACTTCTTCTAACGTTTGCCCATTTAACGTAATGTTGGTCGGAACATGTTTCTTATGGCTATTCACCAATATCTTGCTTTTTTCTATATTAATTTCCATCCCATACGTTCTTGTTACTTTCTCCAGTCTAGAGGTAAGGTCTTGAAGTTCTGATTCTGATCCAGCTATCAGATCAATATCATCAGCAAAACGTAGGTTGCACAGAGGTAGGCCTCCAATCGATATGGTTGATTTATAATCGTAGAGAGCCTCCTGCATAATATGTTCTAGATAAATATTAAAGAGCACTGGGGACAGGATACATCCCTGCCGAACTCCTACAGTTGTTTTGAAAAATTCTCCAATGTCGTTGCTTGCAAAAACAGCACTGCTTGCGTCCTTGTATAGTGCTTCAATGATATCTATGATGTTGGTATCAAAATTGAATTTTCTCATTACTTGCCATAAGCCTTCATGCCAGACTCGATCGAAGGCTTTTGTGAAATCGATGAAGTTATGGTATAAATCGTGTTGATGTTGGAGATGTTTTTCGATAAGTACTCTAATATTGAAGATTTGTTCTGAGGTACTTCTTTTTGGTCTAAAGCCAGCCTGTTCCTCTGACAAGATTTCTTCTGATTTCTGTTTTATTCTGTTCAAAAGTATCCTTAACATCACCTTACTTGGATGACTAATAAGGCTAATGGTTCTGTAGTTCTTGCACATTTTTAGATTTCCTTTCTTTGGAAGCGGTATTACTAATGACTGCGTCCATTCTTTTGGCCATTTTTTTGTACTCCATATCTTCTGGCAAATTGTTGTCATGATTTTTACTATATCTGGTCCTCCATATTTCAAGAGCTCTGCTGGGATATTATCCACACCCGGTGACTTCCCTCCTTTCATCGAACATATAGCCTCTTCCACTTCTTCCCGTAATATTGCTGCATTTCCGAGTTCCCTGTTTTAGCACTTAATGTTGTTTAATATGCCTAAGTCAGTATCAAGTTTACAGTTATATAATTCTTTACAATATAAGATATATACTGTTCAAAAAAAGAAACGCAACTTTTTTGGTGTTACTTTTATAAAAGATATTCGCTGATTGGACATCAGTCAACCTATTGACTGTGTCCACCTGGTCATTAACTTCTCATGGTTTCCTGAATTGTACTCACCTCATGATTTGTGAGGTCATGAAAGAGGTCAAGGTCAAAACAACATTTTTGACAATAACTCGTGACAGGTTCATGAGAATGCCGTGAAACTTACTGAACACAAAACTCTCTAACCATATTATTGAATGCCTATAAAAGATTGATGCTCCTTGAATAAATTCAGTTGAAAATTCAATGCGCAAGTATGGCTCATCTCATTACAGAACAACAACTCATCATCATTGGACGTTTACAGACTGGACAGTCACAAAGTGTAGCGGCCAGACAATTTAATGTGGTTAGAAGCACCATTAGTTGCCTTTGGAGGTAATTTCAAGAAAATGGCTCAGTGGCAGACCGGCCGCACAGTGGAAGACCCAGAGTCACAACTCCTGCCAAAGACCACTTCATACGGCTGCGTCACCTCAGGAATTGACTTGCATCTGCGTCCTCCACAGTCCAGTTAATGTCAGCAGCTCGTCGAATTTCAGATCAAACGGTCAGGAACCAGCTGCACGACTCTGGTCTTTAGGCTAGAAGACCCTACAAAGGTCCTGTTCTTATGGACCGGCATCACCAGAACCGACTGCAGTGGGCAAACTAGCATCGTCAATGGACCGTTGGGAATGACTGGAGACGGGTTTGGTTTAGTGATGAATCATTTATTGTGCACCAGCGACACGATAGACGGAGAAGAGTTTACCGCAGAGTCCATGAGCGCTACGCCCAGAACAGCGTTGATGAGGCTTCTCCACATGGTGGTGGAGGTGTACTGATGTGGGGGGGGGCGATCAACTTTATGGGAAGAAGTGACCTGGTGCAAATTGAAGGATGCCTGAATGCTCAACAATACGTTGCTGAAATTCTTCGTCCTCACGTCCTTCTACTTCTGGCTGCACGAGGGTTGATTTTTCAGCAAGATAACACTCAACCTCATGTGGCACAACTCACCACCCAGTTCCTTGCTGACAACAACATCCAGACCATTCCGTGGCCAGCCATGTCATCAGACATGAACCCCACAGAACACTTATGGGATGAACTCGACAGGCGACTCCGCCAGCAAGACATGGCTCCAGCCAATCTCCAACAGTTGTCTCTTGCACTGTAGGAAGAGTGGGCAGCCATCCCCCAACAACAGATCCAACGGCTAATCGGATCCATGTCAAGGAGATGTCATTCTCTGATAGAAGCCAGAGGAAGCCATACACCTTACTGAAATGGAGGCCTCAGTCGCAAAGAATAAAAGTCCAAACCAAATTTAATGAACGTCATTTCATTGTTAAAGTCTGAAAGTTTCTTTATGCCAAGATTGAAACATTAATTCCGTAAAAGAAAATTTTGGTACAAGTTTGAAATTTGGTGTCCATTACCATTGCAATAATGTTGCGTTTCTTTTTTTGAACAGTATATATGTATTGGGCAGAAACCAAAAAGGACCTGAAAACCAGCTATAGATTACTACTGCATGAAAATATTTATTATGGAAAGCAGTTTTGGTTGAAATATAATTGAACGTTAATTAAAACGAGAAAGTATCAGACGTGTGATGTCTGTATAATGGTATACTCCACGCTGTGATGTATCCAGTGCTATTGATGTGAACTATGCTAAGTATTGTCGTTGCTTCATGTTGGAAGAATGAATCCTTATTAAATTATCTAAATTCGTCAACACTGGTTTTATTCACTGAAGGTATTCAAGGTTCTAGTTATGACTGTTGTTTATGAATAAAATGAAATGAAACAAGATAACACGGCCATGGAAATATATGTGAACTTTTATTGAAGGAACGTAAAAATGCAACCACTTAAAAGAATTACTAAACGAATATGTAGTTGTAACAAAAATCAATACCGGGTGTAATACAGAACGGATGATCAAATAATTAACAGAAAACGTATTACAAGATTAACCCATTCAAACAGGGAAAAGCCCATAACACCTGATAGCCCTGGAATAATAACAGCCAAGCTTTCGGATGGCTGCATCTGTCAGACGGCCATGGCCACGTTCTCCAAGTGTAACTTTTTCCTTGCGGCAATCAGCAACTAAATTACGAAGAGCTGTATGCATTCTTTTTCCTACATGATTGATACACTCGTCTTTCATGATGTCAACATTAGGGCCATATGGTTTAATTTCTATGATCTTATTGAATGCTTTGCTGTCACCATCACTTAACATGGTGGTGTAGCAAAATTTGTGTTTTGTCACAGACCGGCTCCATAAAACACTAGCTGCCTCAGCCTCCATCACACCTGAACTTCCTAGAAAGAAGAAAAGGTATGAATTAGTAACACTTAAAATAATGATGTAAGCAGACATTGAACACTTTCCTTTACAATGTAGAAGCAAATGTAGTACAATGGAAGCAAAGCACACACATGTAAGTAATAAATTATGTTACTAAAACTGATACTTATGGAGAAATTAAAATTAGATCAGTTTAAATTTTATGACAAGGAGAAGGAGAAATCAAAAATAAGATTCAGAAGTAAATACCTTCAAAATTTATATCACATCCTTGCTTCACATGCTCCTCTTTCCATTTGCTGAAGTTTCCCGGGGCTTCCTCCTGGTGCCAAGAACCAGTTGTAGCACATGTCTGACAGTATTTTGAAAGCACATGGGCATCTATAACAAGACCTGTCAAGATCTCCACAACACAACCTATACCAATTTTTGAACTGTGGCCCCTTGTGAGCCAGCTGCCATCAAAACTGACTCCAATATCCATAATATAATCATGATGTGGTTGATTGTCTTAAATAGCTCTGCATTTAAGACAGACCCTGAGCTAGCAGCAGAACTATTAGAACCACTATTTGCACAAGTCTGGAAAACGGGGACAACACCATCAGAGTGGAACAAAGGAATAATTGTCAAATTGCCCAAGAAGGGAGATCTTGCAGACTGCAATAATTGGAGAGGAATCACTCTTCTCTCAGTTCCCAGCAAAATACTAGGCAGGATAATTATACAGAGAATTTCAAAAGCAGTAGACCACAAACTGAGGAAAGAACAAGCAGGAATTAGAAAGAACAGAAGATGTGTAGATCATATATTCACTTTCAGGAACATTATAGAGCAGTGCTCAGAATGGCAAAGACAGCTGTACATTAATTTCATTGATTTTGAAAAGGCTTTTGACAGCATACATAAGGACAGTTTATGGAAAATACTGAGGGCTTATGGAATTCCAAGCTGCATAGTGTCAATCATAAAAAGCCTCTATGCCAACTTTACGTGTAGTGTTGGGCAGAGCAACCTAACCTTTGAGGTGAAGACAGGAGTACGACAGGGATGCCCCTTTTCAATCACTCTATTTTTAAAGACTGGGTGATGCGCCAGACAACAGAGGGCAGTCCAAGAGGAATAAGATGGACTACGTTTTCTACATTGGAAGATCTGGAATATGCAGATGACATTGCACTACTAGCACATTCACATCAACACATCCAGAAAAAAAAGGATAGACTTAATAAGTTTAGCCAGCAGGTGGGCTTGAACATCAATTTAAAGAAATCAGAGGTCATGACGCTCAATGTGAGTAACCCTGAGCCCATATCAGTAAGGAATCAGCAACTGGTACAGACAGACACCTTCACATACCTAGGATGCATAGTAACACCAGATGGCGGGGCAGGCAAAGACATTAACATCAGAATGAACAAAGCAAGAACAGCCTTTTTTAGCCTAAACAACATCTGGAAGTCCTCTCAATACAGCACAAGCACAAAATTAAGATTATATCAGAGTTGTGTGCTTTCTGTGCTTCTCTATGGTGTGGAATGCTGGAGAGTTACAGAGAAGGAAATGTCAAAATTGTCCTCTTTTCACACAACATGCCTAAGAAAAATTCACCAAATCTTTTGGCCGAATACTATCACCAACCAAGATCTGCTTGCTTGGAGCAAGCAAGAGGACATGCACACCATCATAGCTGGCAGACGCTGGAGCTGGGTTGGCCATGTCCTCAGAAGAGACCCCGATGCCATCACAAGAACAGCTATGCTTTGGACCCCTGAAGGAAAATGAAAGAGAGGCAGACCAAAAACAACCTGACAGAGGACTGTGGAGGCTAAGATGCAAAGAATGAATCTGAGTTGGGGCACTGTATGAAGGATGGCCACCGACCAAGCAAAGTGGAATCAATTTGTTATTGCCCTACAAGACGCCACTAGGTGTGATGGCCACTGACTGCTTTGACGGTCAGCGGCTAAGGATCAAAGAAGAAGAAGATGGTTGATTGCTCTGAGCACAGTTTATGCTGCATGCTAGCTTAGCAGCGTGATCAAATATTAACCTTTAGCACGCTGCATTCTTTGGCAAAAATTGTCGCCTACAGCTGCATTCTTTTTCACAGCGTCCCGTTTTTATAGTGGGTGACTTGTAATGTCTATAATTTTTGCGTTTCTTGGTCAATTGCTATAATTTTTGGAATTTTTATAAATAAATGAATGATGAATCTGATGATATAAAATTTGTTTGTGTACATGTTAGATGTGATAGGAAGAGAGGAAAGGAAAGATGAAAAAACGAAAAAAATTTAAAAAAAATAAAAAAATAAAAAAATTTTAATTTTAAAATTAAAAAAAAAATTTAAAAAAATAACCAACACACGAAGAGTCCATTTCCCTTGCATCTCAATGAAAGTCATTTGACCAATAGACCAATACAAATCAAATGACGATCTTTTCGTTACACCCATCATCAGTAGCAAAGGAATAAACGCTCTCGTCAGCCGTGATATTCGATCGCAACCCTAAACCTTTCCGACACACTTAATCCTAACCCCTAAAAAATACATACCAGGAAAGCCATTCTACTTTCGTTTCCATCTCAGCCATCAAACATATTCTGAGAACCGATATCAGCGCTTATAAAGACAAAAATTTCATCCTTACCTCATGGCGTCAGAATCCAATGAAATTATAGCGAAAATGGCTGCGTGTTCGATGCGGATTCATTTCGATTTAAAAAATTTACAAAAAATAAACGCGGATACACCCATCACTTTTGTAAAATCGGAAATGGAAGCTAACTCTCTTGCAAATAAAGTTACAACTTAACATCCGGGGCTGAAAATCACGTGTACACAAGTCATGTGCTAGAAAACGATGATAAACGCTGTCGACATATGTTGACAACAGCTGGGAGAACATAGGTTGCCTTCGTCGACATATGTCGACGGCAGCGTGCTAAAGGTTAATTTTGTGAGTTCTGGTGTTTGCAAATAAAAGTTTTGTGCAATTGTGTTGAAAGTTTTTTAAAGCTGTCCAGGCATATCCATGTTCTGTGCAAAGTAGTTAAATTTATAGGGTCCCTTTATTGATAACAACGATGATAGAACTGCAACTTTGTTCACACTGAATGAATTATGTTCATCAATCGATGATGTGTACGTTGATGCAACGGTTTTGTTGCAAACACAACAATTCACTTTGATGTGTTGAACAAGACCTCTCCTGGCCTTATTATTAATGTCTGCAGACAGCTTCCCATAGCATTCTGGGCATGCAAGCTGACTAACAAGGTTACATATCTCAGACATATCAACTCTAGTTCTGGAGACCGTATTGTTAGGTGTTGAACCTTCTTGCACCGATGAGGCACTTAGTTCCAACTTTTTACAGAACCGTGGTGTGCTGTGGGGTGAAGAGGTAGAAGTTGTAGAGGAGCTTGTGCTGGCTCCTTCATTTACAGCTGAAGCTGACAGTATAACCTCAGGCAGACTAGGCTCATTAGGGGGACCATTTAGTTCTGAAAAAAGTACATAAGAAATAATCACAGCTCAAGAAACATATGTCACATGCTTATAAATACCATGATAATTTATCGTATAATGTGGAATCATGTTATTTTGTCAAACCAGAAAAATGTGATCACTCTTTACTGCCAATGCATTTACTAATAGCTTACAAATATATAAATTAAAAAAAAAATAGCTTATTCACATGTGACTTTTTTTTAAAAAGTATATCGTTGAACCCTTTATGGGTTATAATTAGGACATATTGTGTATTAATTCAAGAAAATTAAGTCAGATTTCCAATATCCAAATATAGTACCTTCTTCCCCCCTCCACTCAGTCCTAACAGAGTAAATCAAAACCAAATTTGTGTAAATGTTTTTGTTCGTGACCTCACCACATGTGACTGCCTGGCTTTCTACAGTGATTCATTTTGTACCATTACCATAACAAAATTAGCGACTTTTACCTGCACTATCTTGGTTCCATCTCTTTGCCCTGGCCTTTTCCAGTTTTAGATGATGAAAGCTATTCTTTTTTTGAGGAATTTTTACACAAAAAGTTCAGACAAAATGAGACTAACTAAATGTGTATACAGAATTTATCAATCCGACGCCATAATGTAAACACCGCGGTTACAAGTCACGTGGATTCATGCAGTCAATGAACAGTTTAGAATAGTGTGTGGAAAAGGCCGATATCTATGAACGCCCAACGATTTCCATATATGGAAGTAATCGGTAAAAAATGCAACCTATAAATTCTCGATCTTGGCAGGTATAATTTTGTTACCGAAATAAATGAACTACATCACAGGATTCCCCAGATCTAGGCAAATCCAATGATGTATAATATGTAGGGGTGTAAGCTTGGTTGCTATGGAAGAAACTAGGTCTAATTAGACATATTTTCTCGAGTTTGAGAAAATCTCTCTGTACCATACCTTTTTCAAAGTCATAATACATATTGTTAAAATGCATTTTGTCATTTAATTCTGTTATATTTAGATTCAGGAGATGCTAAAGTATCAGAAAATGGACTAATCCAAAAATCCTCAATTTTTTTATTTTGATGAAAATTTCAACCAAGCTCCTCCCTATAACTGCTAGTGCGAAAGGTATTAAACAGATGTGGACCCAAGGGAGAGATAGGAACTGTGGGTAACAGAAATATTGGAAATGAGGGTTGTGAAAAGGGCAGAAATGGAAAGTGACATTGTTTATTTAAAAAAAAAAAAACAAGCAAATCTCTATAACAATTACAAGGGTCCTCGACCTGTATGGCACCATATGCACATTTTATATTAACTAACAGGTTGAAGAGAAACAACCAAATTTTGGGACTCACTTATTGCTTACTTACTTAGTCATCCCTCTTCTGCCATGAGGCGTAGAGGTTTGGAGGAGGGAGTGCCATACTATCCTATCGGCTGTCTTCTTTCTGGCCTGGCTCCAATCCAGTCCTCAGTTGTTCTGAGATTGTTTAATGTTGTCCTCCCAGTGGAGTCATCCCTAGTTTTTAGTTTCCCATACTTGTCATGGTAGCCAATCTTCTTCTATTCTGCATACCAAATGATCGTAGTTGGGACTGTTCTACTTGAGGCTGCAGTGGCTGGGTTTTGAGGCCTTGCCATATCCTCTGGTTGCTGACCATATCTGTTCTTGTCACTTTACCATCTCCCTCAGATATCTCATTTCTAAGATTTGAATCTGGCTTTTTTGTGGATTGTAGTCATTGCCCATGACTCGCATCCATATGTCAAGACTGGAATTTAGGTGGGGCATTATACAGCCATCTTTTTTCTTGCTTGCTAACTTTTGCTGAAAAATCCTTGGTTTTTGGCCTGAAAAAAATCTCTCAGCTGCTGCTCTTCAGGTAGCTAACTCTTCTTTGATGTATCACTTCCTGTCTATAACAGCTTTGAGGTAATTAAACTGGTTGATCTGCTCCAGGATCTGTTCTACTAGCTTAATCTGATGCCTTCTTTCCTCTTGTGATGTCACCATGCATTTTGTTTTGGAGCTGCAGATGACCATCCATCTCATCTCCAGCCCTTCCAGACTTGCAGGTTGGATTGAAGATGTGCATCTGATTTAGCAAGCAGGGCAACATTGTCAGCTATTGCTAGCTCTGAAATACAGACCCGTTTCATATTCCAGTACCCCACTGAATACTTGTTGGTCCTGTCCTTACATGATTTGATGACATGGTCCATGAGGAGTTTGAAAAGATGAGATGACACGATATCACCTTGTCTTACACCAGTGGTGGTCCTGAACTCTTCTGACTTATGGTTTACCACTCTCACCCATTAAAAAAAGGTATATTTTAGCAAAACTATAATGTAGAGTATATAAAAGGCTGAGTAACACATTTAACAATACAGGTTGGTAACCCAGTGTTGCGGACAATGATTAAGTGTGATAGAGTATCTCTACTAATGTCATGGGGTTCTTTACTACACTTTAATGTTGATAAGGTGGTGTGAATCTTCCCCTGTTGTATTAGTGAGTGGTCTGTAGTGCTTCTTGTTGCTTGGTAATGGCTTTTCTTGACTTGATGGTGTGTTAGGAGGTGTTCTGTGAAACTAGGCAATGCCCATGATATTACAGACTGCACAACACAACTGGAACACCGCACTTAGATAAAATGTTCTTGGATGCCTGGCATAGACTACTTCTACAATTTATTTATGTAACACAAGATACTTCATCATGCGACACATTCCATAACAGTTTACAAGATATATGTCAATGTTAGCCAATATAAATGTTTGGCACTTCAGAAATTCTACTGTTGATTTCTAGGAAAATATGTAATGAATTTTGTGTGGATAGCACATGTAAGACTGTCATCTACTTGTAAATAACGGCTTGGCTACATGAGCCACTGTTCATGGGTGAATACACTCTCGTAGTTAATGGGTCTGTCACCAGACATGTCCCATACAATAAGATCCTGTGGTTTCAATGAAGATAATGTACTTCATTTATATTTAACTGTTCTCTATAGGACATACATACTGCAATCAGCCATCACTAGGTAAATGACACAGCTCCTACCTTGAGCTTATATGTATTTATCAAACTCCAATAGAATTCTTACTTTGAGATATACATAATCAATAACACTGGTATACACACATTTTGGTGCCTTAAATTTTATAGCTGTTCTTGGGTAATTTTGGGTTGCTGATTCCAAAAATGTAATCAGATTTTTTCTATCAGCTCTAGTTTTTGAGATAACTAAGAATGACCATATTAGTAGGGCAATTGTTATGTACAATCCTAGAGTTAGGTGCTATCAGTGGCATTTTGACTTTAGTCTGCATTCATATTATATGTAATTACTGTGCATATATTACCAAAAATGTAATAAAACTTTATCACTAGCACTTGTTTAGTCAACACGCAAAAAGGATCTTTTCGAGGACTTCCTGGAATGTGATATGCCCGGACAGTCACGCTTAAGGGTCCAACAGTAATCTGCCATCATGTGGGCGTCCCAAAGTCCCTGGTATCTCTCTTCCATTGTTTTTATATCTTGGTGAAATCTTTCACCTTGCTCCTCACTAAAGTCGCCAAGATTTTCCGGAAATAAATGTAAATGGTTATGGAGGTAGTGCAATTTTATGCTCATGTTGCATCCAAGTTCACAAAAACTCGACAGCATGTTTCCAACTAATTCAGAATAATTGTCTGCTTTAAAGTTACCCAGACAGTTTTGCACAACTAAAACAAATGATGACCAGGCTGTGGACTCTGTTTTGTTCATGGAATCAATAAAATTTGGATCGTTTATTAACTTTCTAATTTGAGGTCCATCAAAAATTCCAGCTTTAAGTTTGTCTATGCTCAATTCTGGAAACTTTCTGCATAAGTAATTAAAACAGGTACCATCTTTGTTCAGTGCCTTAACAAATTGCTTCATCAAGCCAAGCTTTATCTGTAATGGTGGCAGTAGAACTCTTTTTCGATCAATGAGAGGCTTATTGACAATATTTTTTTCTCCAACTTTAAATTCATCCCTCAACGGCCACTGTTTCTTTGTCCAGTGCATATCTTTTGCCCTGCTAGCCCACAAACATATAAAGCATGGATATTTGGTGAATCCCATTTGCTGGCCAAGCAAGAAGTTCATCATTTTAAGATCTACACAAACCATCCAGTTATGTTCTAAATACTTCAATTTTTCTAGAACTGTGCTTATTGTAGCATACTCCTCCTTCATTGTAGTAGAATGAGCAATTGGAATTGAGCCATATTTGTTACCATTGTGTAAGAAAACACCCTTCAAACTTCTTTTAGAGCTGTCAATGAAAAGTCGCCACTCATCTGGTGTATAACTTACACCCATTTTGTTAACAAGACCTCCTACATTAGTACAAAACACAAGGTTGTTTTCTTTACAAAAGAATGGAATAAAACCTTGCTCTCTGCTGCGATAAAATGTAACCTTTGTTTCAGCAGTCAAAAATTTTTTTTCTTTCAATCTTGAAGCCAAAAGTTCTGAAGATTCCTTGGAGAGATATAGATCTCAGATTAGATCATTTAGTTCAAGCTGGTCAAAGCGTTGAGCATCTGAAAAATCATCTTCGAAATCACTATCACTGTCACTTCTCGTTCCACATGCCACTGCTGTCTCATCTTCTAGCAGGGATTCTGAAATCTGACTGAAAGTTGGAATTGGTATGTCATCTCCGTGTGGAACAGGTTGCCTAGCAGAATCTAAATCTGAATATTTCCACTTTTTGTGATTTTTTTCCATTAATTCCCTTTATATTCACAACACAGAAATAACAGTCATCATAGTGGTTCTTGGGCTCTCTCCAAACCATTGGAATTCCACATTTTAAACATTTTCTTTTCCCACAAGTCCACTGTCGCAGGTGTTCAACACATGTTTTGCAAACAATATGAGGAGCCCAAGACTTGTCCTGGTCACCTAGTTTTACTTTAAAGTAAGCAAAGTATGCCTTTTTCACAAAAACAGTAATATGCTTCCTATGTTCTTCTTTGAAAATGTACTCTCCACAAATATAACAAAATAAATGCGGTGAAAGAAAACATGCTCTTCTTGAAGATGATGCCATTCTCTGTTAGAAGTGTAATAAAATAAGTAGCATACTAACATGCATGCAGTGGCTTAAAATCTAAAAAAGGCAATTCTGGGAAGATTCTTGGAAAACTGAAACTCAGAGTAAACAAGCAGTTTTCTTTTGTAAAGGACTAGACAGCAATAGTTTTTTTTACATAGCCTTATATAGAAAATATTGTAATAATACAGGGTGACCCACAAAAAAAAACGGGCCCGTGCGCGCACAAACAGTGCGCACGCGGGCCCGTATAAATGAAATACAAAAATGTCTGTATCTCAAAAACTAGAGCTGCTACAGACAAGTAAATGTGATATTTGGATTGAGCAGGCCTCATTTATGTACAGTCAAGAGTAAAATGTTTGGCACCAAAAAATTTTTTTTTTTTGGTAGGGCTGTGTAATTATTCCACATACATGAATAGAATGGCAATGGCCACACACACACCTCCAGAGGGCAGAATGCCTCTAGTTCTCTCAAAAGCAAAAATTACACTGACTGTTCCTTTGTACTACCAACATTGTCAAAAAAATACACAAACATTGTGAACAGTTTTTAACGCACAGATTCATGAGCCGTCATGTCATGACTATTTATGAACACTACTATGAGCCCTTCTCATCTGTGTTAAAACATCAACAATCATCTACAACAATGGTATGTGAACATATATTCAAAGTTGAGAGGGTGTTTTGAGGTGCGAAAACTTCGGTTACAAAATAAACAAAATATCCAAGCTACTTCACACCCCGAAACAGTTCTCAACACCCAGAATCTGAAATGCTTGGGGAGAGCAATATTTTGGTTTTCAGAATACGCCCAAAATATCACCAGAAGTAGCCCAAAGTTGCCTAAAATATCACTCGAAGTAGCCCAAAAATTGCCCCACTTAAATTATGTAGTACAATTTATTGATCAGAAAAATAATTTGTTTAAACTTCAAACATAAACTTTGTTTAATACATGCACATGTACATTCAATATTGTAGTCACCATCATCAGCTTGGCATCAGACATCTGTTGATGGACCAGAACAGGATTTTCAGCTCATGAATAGGCAGTAAGACAGATGGCCTTACTGTAGATTTTACCCAGTGTCATCTGTCTCATAAACTATGGTTTCTATCTAAGCAGTCTTTCTTAAATTCCATAAACTGCCAAAACTTCTTCATTTTTTCCTCTGTGCAAAGTTTTCTGATCTGACATTAGTATTTGGTCATCACTGTTCATGTAAAACTTCAGCAATATGTCTGCATTTCATTATGTCATATGCTGTGGTAGTTCCTACTCTATATTCTTCAGTAAGATGATGCTCAGAGACACCATGATCAAGCTTCTGCAATAACTCTACCTTCTTTGCTATTAATAATGACTAATGCTTTCTTTTCTTATTCCCACTGCTACCCACAGGAGTATCTGCAGCTCTTTTCAACATTTTCACAATGAAATTAAGCTCACAAAGTTTAAGTCACGAAATTAGCTCACAAATATCCACTGAAAATGAGCTCAGAAATATTCATACATGGCTGAAAGTGGTGCTTAGACACAACTAAATAGTTGTGTTTGAAAATTTATATCACATTATAGTGCATACATCAGTGTTAAGTCATGTTTTTGCGTGGGAGTTAAGTGTTTGGGATTTTCTCGTGCGGGTCTGATTTTTTATACACACGCTTGGAAGCACATCTAAAGTTATGAGATGGTTAATTGTTTGGGTGCCTTGGTGCATTACATTTTTGAACAAAGCTCAACCGGGTATGGGTTATTTTGTAAAAGAAAGACCTCTGACTTCTTTAAATTGATGTTCAAGCCCACCTGCTGGCTAAACTTATTAAGTCTATCCGTTTTTTCCTGGATTTGTTGATGTGAATGTGCTAGTAGTGCATTGTCATCTTCATATTCCAGATCTTCCAATGTAGAAAATGTAGTCCATCTTATTCCTCTTGGACTGCCCTTTGTTGTCTGGCGCATCACCCAATCTGTGTTAAAAATAGAGTGGTTGATAAGGGGCATCCCTGTCGTACTCCTGTCTTCACCTCAAAGGTTAGGTTGCTCTGCCCAACAGTACACGTAACGTTGGCATAGAGGATTTTTTATGATTGACACTATGCAACTTGGAATTCCATAAGCCCTCAGTATTTTCCATAAACTGTCCCTATGTATGCTGTCAAAAGCTTTTTTCAAAATCAACGAAATTAATGTACAGCTGTCTTTGCCATTCTGAGCACTGCTCTATAATGTTCCTGAGAGTAAATATATGATTTACACATCTTCTGTTCTTTCTAAATCCTGCTTGTTCTTTCCCCAGTTTGTGGTCTACTGCTTTTGAAATTCTCTGTATAATTATTCTGCCTAGTATTTTGCTGAGAACTGAGAGAAGAGTGATTCCTCTCCAATTATTGCAGTCTGCAAGATCTCCCTTCTTGGGCAATTTGACAATTATTCCTTTGTTCCACTCTGATGGTGTTGTCCCCGTTTTCCAGACTTGTGCAAATGGTGGTTCTAATAGTTCTGCTGCTAGATCTGGGTCTGTCTTGAATAGCTCTGCATTTAAGTTATCATGGCCTGGAGCTTTTCCGTTCTTTAACCCTTTGATTGCTGTGATGATTTCTTCTTTTCGTGGAATGTCTGTGTTTACATCTAGATCGTTTTCAGCCTCAGGAACATTCAATTGTGTCTCTTGTGGTTCCTTGTTCAGAGTTTCTCTGATGTGCTCTGCCCATCTTGTTTCCTGTCCCTCTGCTGTCGTGATGAGATTTCTTTTCTTATCCCTTACTAACGTACTATTGTTTGCACGTCGTTTTCCGCTGATGAATTTAGTTATTTTGTATACTGTGCTTTGTTCATTTCTCAGTGCTGCCTCTTCTGCCTGTCTTGCAAGATCGTCTAGGAAATTCCTTTTGTTGGCTCGGGTTTGGCGTTTATCTTCATTGTCCAGCCGACTGTACTCTTCGCTATATAGTTGCTTTAACCTGGGGGACTTCGCTTCTGTTTTCTTTCTTTTCATTTCCTTTCTCAGTGTTATGGTGTTTAATGTTTCTGGTGTTATCCAGTCTTGCTTCTTCTTTTCCTGGAATCCCAAGCATGATTTTTCTGCTTTTCTTATATATTGTTGAAATGGCGTTGAATTTCTGGTCTATATCATCAGTCAATGTCTTTTCCTGACTTTTGGCAAATTGATATCGTTTCTTTATGTCAGCCGCAAAAACTTTTCTGGTAAGGGGATCCTTTATTTTGCTGATGTCAAACCTTTTCTGTGTAGTTACAGTTGGTCCAGCCCTTCTTAGTTTCACTTTCAGTTTTGCTACTACTAAATGGTGATCACTTCCCACATCTGCACCTCTTCTTACCTTCACATCTTGTAATGCATGTCTCCATCTGCCGTTAATCATGATGTGGTCTATCTGGTTTCTGTCCCGACCATTTGGTGATTCCCATGTTAATTTGTTAATTTCTTTATGTGGGAAAAGTGTTCCTCCAATGACCAGGTTGTTAATATTTACTTACTTACTTACTTAGTCGTTCCCCTTCTACCGTGAGGTGTAGAGGTTTGGAAGAGAGAGCGCCAGACTATCCTATCGGCTGTCTTCCTCCTGGCCTGGTTCCATTCTAGTCCTCGATCCTTCAAAGATTGTCTAATGTTGTCCTCCCAGCGGACTCTGGGTCGTCCTCGGGGTCTGGATCCTTGGCTCTTTGTTTCCCATGCTTGTCGTGGTATCGTGTTAATACTACAGAAACTTATTAATTTATCCCCATTTTTGTTTGCTGCTCCGCTGCCGCATTTCCCCATTACTCTTTCATTATATGTATTGTGTGTACCAACTTTCGCATCGAGGTCTCTCATTACTATAATAAGATCATATCTAGGTGTGTCTTCCATTTATTTCTGCAGTTGTTGATAGAATTCATCCTTGACCTCTTCATCGCTGTCATTCGTTGGTGCGTAGCATTGTTTTATTGTAGTATTGGTGAATCTACCTCTCAATCTTAATCTTATCAGTTTGTTGTTGATGGGTTTCCATTCTAGTAATGTCCTTTCTATTCCTTTCTGTAGAATAATGGGTACACCTTCATTGTGCTGTCCATCCTCTCTTCCAGAGTAAAGTACTGTTTCTCCTGTTGCTGTTTTAACTTTTCCTGCCCCTGTCCATCTGCTCTCCCCTATCCCTAGAATGTGTAACCTATAGTTTCTCATTTCTGCCGTGACCTGTTTTAGTTTACCCGTCTCATTCATTGTCCTGACATTCCAAAATCCTATTCTTGTATCATGTTTTGTGGTCAGGACGTCCATTCACATGTCAGTGGCTTCCTTTTGGCTTTCACCACTGAAAGTCATACGAGCCTCAGACTCCGGATGTCCCTCCCGCAGCAAAGTTTGTTTATTCGTTGTTGTTTCCGCAACTTCAAATTTTTTTTTTACATAGACAGAGGTGTCAGCCCTATGCTAAAACCCCCAACCTGAAGGACCAGGGTGTCTGCTTTAGTCTGACCCCTGCCCGCGCAAACCTGTCCAGCTTGGTAGAACCTTACAGGAGTAAAACTCCCGCTGGCATAGCTCTGGGGGTAATCAGGGTATGCAAGCCGCCATACCTCTACAAGGTATTGACACCGGTGATGGCAGATAATAGCTCCTACAAGATCTTTTTCTGTGCATTAGTCACGTCACTCTTACATTGGACTTGCTGAATTCCACCCCTTTACACAGGCATCGGCATCTAGATAAAGGTCATTTTATTCTGACTTTCTTGTAGATGACGACAAGTTTCCTGTTTCTTTGATTCACAGAGAACCTAGGGACACAGGGAATCGACCTTAACCTTTCATCTGTCTGAACGCATCGTTCGAATTACCGCCTAAGTATTGCTAAAGATTATGTCCCTTTCTTTTATCAAGGGATGCAATGGAGAAACTCCTGCGGTACTTATGTCTTATTACCCGTTCTCAATGCACGTGCGACCCACCTGCTGATTTGATCTTACTATTTAAGCTAGGTGTCCCTAAAATTCCTTGCCATTGTCTTCAGACACAGGTTTTGCGTAATTTACCCATGGGACAACTGTTATTACCTTCGGTTAGGTAGATACTTTTAACAGTACTATTGTGCTCGTAAGCTGTGTGTGAATGTGTGGAAATTGCGTTGGCTAACGCAGTCACTTTAAAAATATTTGGTCGTGTCGCGCAGCGAAAACTGACGCACCCGCGAGTGACCAGAGATGTTCAATCGATAAAGTGGGTGAGACTGTAATTGGAAAGCGTGAAATCTTAGTCAAAACAGAAGGAAGAGAGCCTGTTTTGATTTGTGTGGGGTGGGAAACGGAGATGGAGAGTTTGTTTATGTTTGCAAGAGTGAGAGAAAAAAGAGGTGTGCCCGTTATAGGTTATTAATAGAATGTTGATTGCTTGTTTATTTCCAGAGATCTTTGATCACCCCTGTCAGTGCTGCTTGTTATACTGCAGTTTCCCAATTATACTGCAGTTTTTCCAGTTTATACTACAGTGTCTAGCATTACTTCTGATCCCTGGATTTACATACCTACAACACCTAGTGCCACCATTTGCCATTATTCATCACTTCATACGAACTGTCTCTATTGCCATCCATGATTATGAGCAATACGGTCAGACCCATTGATATTCGATTAAGACGCCAAATACTGATATAACGTCATAGAGGAGTAGTCAGTTGCCGGTACTTGATACCTGTCTGTGTTCAAGTCTTCACCAACCAGTACAAGAGGTGCACATTGGGCCATTTATGGTTACTCGTTTCGCCAACAGAAGCCATTTGTCGGATATACGAGGTAGCTTCAACAAGTTCCCAGAATCTGAGTATTGTAAAGAAATAAGTAACAATACAATTATTTACACTACATTTCCTTCAAAATAGTTCCCTTCGGCAACTACACACTTTTGTCAACGTCCATACAGCTGTTGGAAACATTCATGGAACCCATTCTTTGACACCTTTCTCAGCTGCTTTGTCGCATTGGTGATTACGTCCTCAACATCCTTGAATCTCTGCCATTTCAGTGCCAATTTTAGGCGAAGGAACAAAAAAAAATCAGGCAGTGCGAGGTTGGGAGAATATGGAGGATGTTCCAGGACAGTTGCGAGATACTGCTTCGCCAGTATGGATCTATGTGCTGGCGCATTGTCATGCAGCAGAACCCAACTGTTTGTTCTCTGTTTTTGTGGGCGTTTCCTTCTGAATGCATCTCTTAGACGACGCAAGATATCAACGTACATATCCTTGTTAACCGTTCAGCTTTTCAGGAAGGAATTCATGGTAGACAATACTCTGTGAATAAAAAAAAAACTTCCAACATAACTTTTCCTTTGCTCTGGTCAATAACGAAATTTCTGTGTCCGGGGAGATGAGGGTGATTTCAAATCAGAGGACTGACGTTTAGTCTGAGGATCGTAAAAAAACCCCATGTCTCGTCTCCTGTGATTATGATGTTGAGAAAATTGCTATCTTGATCAGCTACAGTGATTAGGTCTCCTGCCAGTGTCAATCTCGTTTCTTTCTGTTCAGGAGATAACATTTTTGGAACCATGTGTTGACAAACACGGAGCATGTGCTGTTCATTGTGGAGAATAATGTCGCAACTTCCAACTGATATTCCAACTTCCGAGGCTATTTTTTCTACACCAAGTCTTCTGTCAACACGAACAACGTTCCGAACACCCTCAATGTTTTCATTGGTTATCGAGGTAGGCGGTCGTCGACTACGTAGACCATCATCGACACTAACACGACTGTGACATGGACACGTAAATAGATCCTTAGAAATCCGTCTACCTTGTTTCCTCATTAGTATTTATGTTTTGCGACACTATACATTCAACGTGATGCCTTTCGATTTGCACAATGCACCAGGAGTCTTCAAGACAATGATGAAAAAACTATCAGAGTCATTGCAAAGTCCGCATATACACAATTTCATGGACGACATATTGATTGCAATGGAAAACTACGACAAACATCCTGCTACGGTCGCTATGCTCCTTAGGAGACTACAGGAAACACTCCTGACAGCAAGACCGAGCAAATGTTTAAATCGGATATGAAAAGCTTGACTTCCTAGGGCATACCATTTCTCAAGGTTGCTGTCGTGAAGTGGTCGAATTCACAACACGTCATGTTTTGGAAATTCTAATCAAACCGTGCGTCATACTTTATGACAGTACATCCTTGTCGAACCAATGAAATCGCTTCTGCATGTATCGTGTTTACAACCGTACTGATTATCAAAGGCGAGCTTAGATATGTGTAACCTTGGTTCAATTGGAGGTAAGCTACAGACTTAAGAGAGAAGTACATCCTGGAAGAGGTCACTAATACAATATTTGGTATGTTGCTCTAAACGTCTGTGCAGAGAATTTTACGATCAGGGAGAAATCTCTGGTTGAATGCATCGAGGCCTCAGGTTAGTCCATAATTTTGCTGTTTAGAGTACGCATAGGATAAAATGCACTTAGGACAGTAAACGACAGTTAAATAGAAAGTTAAAAGATAATTCAGAGCGTATTTTAAGCCTTAGATGAATAAAATCGCTCCAGGAATAACGTAGATAAATGAAATCTTAGTTTTCCTGATTTGTACACATAGGCAGATTTTACATACATTTTAGGAACGCAAAACACACGGTGGGTAGTACACTCCCTCTGGCGTCCGGCTTTGGGATACATATAGAACGTGCCCTCAGTAGAAAAGCAGGCTATCAGAATTCAAAAATTACAGTGAGCATCGGCGTGTTAGTGTAGATTGCCTTTGCCGTTTGTATCTGAAGAGCACGCTAATAGATACCCATTAACAGATGGACTGTATGTGTCTGATGGTAAGAAATTATATATATATATATATATATATATATATATATATATACATATATATATATATATATATATATATATATATATCTATATGTATATATATATATATATATATATAGTTCTATTGATTAATTGCAGTAAGTGTTAGGAAATGTGTAGATGTGTTTTGAACCACTGTGTAAATTTCTGGAGGCAAAACACTGCCAAGATATATATTCAAATAATTGAGGATGGTGGCAAACGTGTGTCTGTAGGTTTAGAAAAGCATTTAAAGAATTTTTTCTTGATGGAATGGCACACACACCAGGAAAATAAGGAAGGAGGAAAGCGATTGTTTTACTGGATTGTTTAAGCTATTACTTAGCATTTTATACAAGACCTAATCATTGTATGAAGGCGGATAATGGACAAATGGCTCTAACTAAGGAATTAGAAAAAGATATAGTCACAGTGAACTGAAGTGTGTTAATGTTGACTTGCTATGCCCTGTGCGTCTACCTGCACTCTGTCGTCTGAAACTATCTCTTACCTCCTACTTCTGTAGAAAGGGGATAGAGATAAAAAATATAGTGGTGAAATTCAATGTGTTTCAGGTTATATCCTGTCAACCCAACTATTCATAAAAGAGTCAGCCACTAATGACGTTACAACTGGTGCAAGCGCCTTTTGAGTTCAGAGGGCCAGTCATCAAGTACCTACTGCCTGGAGGAAGTTTAACTAAATGTTCCTTCCAGGACAATAGTGGAACCAGCTTCATTCTAACAGATGAGTTGCAAAACAAAGCAACTGCGAGTATCCGAGTCACACCACAATTATAAACAATACTAGTTAATGATGATAAGTGTTTGGCATAGATATTGCCAGTGGTAGCCTAAGATTCAAATGACAGTGAAATAAAAGTGTTAGTCAGATATAGATATTCTTCAAGCTGAGGTAATTAACCAAAGAGAAAGAACGTTCAATACATTAATGATTGTTGATACCTTTGAACTATTTTCTAATGTTTTATTGATTTACTGTTGTAATTGAATTTTATTTCCTTGAAAGATTTTCAAACAGAAACGAGAAACTAAAAATAAATTGTAAATATTTACCAGCAGACTTACTTAAATTATTTAAGTTAAGTTTAAGTTCTTATTGGTGGATAATTTAGTTAATACCCCTAGCAGAGCTAATAATAATAATATTAACAAAGGAGGATCTGGAAAGGGGTATGTAGAGACTTGGAGTAAAAGATTACTATCTTCTCTAGGAACTTATTGAACTTGATCCTACCTTTGATATCTATACACCCTTACTCTTTTCAGAGACGGGGTATTACTTATAAGACCAGACTCTTATTTGGCACTATCCTGGTATCACCTGATACAACTTTGTGTCCAGAATATCTTTATTTATTTGAATAACATCTACCCTCTCGTGACAGTTGCACGTGGCCAGTTGCGCAGAACGTAGTGAAAATACGAGCAGCAAAAAAGGCCTAAAACGAAGAAAGACACGCATTCGCTCGTATCACTGTGCGGGTATTACCAGAAATTCATTGACAAGTTTAACGGTCTAACAGTACTTCTTACTGACCTCACAAAGAATTTGCACCCAGAAAAAGTTATTTGAAATTCGGAGTGCGAACACTCTTACGTCACTCTCAATGAACAGCTGTCCAGATATCCAATTTTAAGGCTACCTGACCTTAAGAAACCTTTCATTTTGCGGGTCGACGCATCGGGTCAAGTGATCTGGTCAACACTGCACCAAGCAGATGACAATAATCCGAACCTGTTATTTCCAGTTGCATGCGGCAGCCGCAAATTGAATACGATAGAACGAAATTATTCGACCGTAGAGAGGGAATGTTTAGCACTTGTGCACGGGATAAGAAGACACCAGGAATACATGTATGGAGTGTCGTTCACAGTGCTAACGGACCATGCTCCACTGGCATTTCTTGGAGCCAATAAGGAATTCAACGCGAAGATCGTGCTCTGGGCTTTGTTGCTAAGCGTGTATTCGTTTTAGGTTCAATACATACCGGGAAAAGAAAACGTTTGAGCGGACTTTATGATTCGAAACTGGAGCAGGGAGGAGGAGGATGAAGATAGCAATCACTCAGATGCCACGGATAACAGTGACTCTATTTACAAACTGAGACATGAAAGGGTTTCATATCTTGAAGCCCGGATGAACTGTGACGTGGAAACGTAAATAGATCCTCAGAAATCCGTCTACCTTGTTTCCTCATTAGTATTTATGTTTTGTAACGCAGATGTTGAAGCTACGCCTATTTTGCTGTTTACATACGCTGACAAATTTGTTTACCTACGTTCGACAGGCTAGATAACAGTCAGCGAGAGCGATGATTCACTTATCTCAATCATCACGCGAGCTGATTTGGTAACCATCATTGCTGAACAGACAGACGTGCGCGTAGAAATAAAAGCGGCTTCTTCGATCAGGGGGAAACGCGGGCAGAGCGTTACCGACGTATTTGTTTGATGTTCAACTTTTCAGGGGACCTAAGCAACTAAAGTGCGATAATATTATTCCCGTACCTTGGAAGTATTTGATATACGGCAGCGGATAAAATCAAAGAAAACCCGTTCCATGGAAAACTGTCCATGTTGTTGGTTGGTTGTGGTGAACAGAAATTCTATATCTCGGGAGTCGAACGCGTTGATTTTTCCTGATACGGCCGAAGACGCGACTTATCGCAACCGTTAGTGAAATAACACCATTTATGTATAAATACTCCGTCTCCGCATAGTCAGTTTATCAGTCGCTCCGAAACATTTGGATAATCTAGCTCGTTATACTAGAGTCATTGTAAAAGTGTGTCACAACATTCCGTGGAGATTACTTCATTTCTGATTGCTGTAAATAGATATTAGCATTTAGATGATTTAATGTGTTTAGCTTATCATTATAATTCATTGGGGTTTTCTAGGTAATAACTAAACATATAGCTATTTTTTTCAGTAGTAATGTCGATTTAATCACCCGCTATCATTCAGAAAGAGATGTTTTAATTGGCTAAATAATACGCTAGGCAATTGATATTTGATGGAATTCAATTCACTTCTATTCATTATGTGTAATTATCTAAGTGATTAGTGTAATATCATGTGGCGAAACAAATAGCTAGTAATGACAAGCGATATTTGTAAAGTAATCATAATTAAATTAACAATGATATTGTGCACTGAGTGTTTTACCGGGCGGGAGCGGAAAGGCGCATACCTAACACCCCACCTGTACCAGTGGAGCGAAGCGTGATAAGATAAGCTGACACACGTGCCTTTTAATTTAATTTAATGACAGAGAGGATAAGAGATCTTACCTTTACCTGTGATAGGATAGTATATTGATATTTTGGTAAAATGTTTGTTTTCTTCCTATTTTAGTACGGGTCACAAACCAGCTGCCAGTGGTCTAAATAGCACCAGTAACAATTCTTTTTTATTATCGGGTCTTAGATGTTGACCTGTTCGGTCCTCTTGCTTCATCCAGAGAAAGTCCAAACATATAAACTATAAGAATAATTATTAGTTGACATACAAAATACCCAGATTTTGCATTCAATTCTATCAGCCCGCTGTTGCCAAATATACACACATATTTTTCCGACTAATGACAATTTTTTCCCAAGAGGATTTACCTAGGAGAATACATTTGTTCAGAATCGGCACTCAACACCAGAGAGAAAAACCGATAGGATATACCTTCATCATCATCATTGTCTCTAGTAACACTTACCAACCCGATGTTCATTTAGCTATTGAGAATACTGTTTACTGTGAACACTAGATCGCGGTTTATATTTTGCTACCTGAACTATCTGATGTGACAGTGTCATATCCAATATTTCACTAACAAAGTAGGCGTTTCCCATTAGGAAAATTAATTATTCGTGGAGGAACTGGGGCTCACTTCGGAGATGCACAACACTGGATTTTGATACATGTTCATTGACGTGTACGTTCAAGAGGTTGTTAAGCAACTAGTAGGTAAGCAAGATTGAATGTGGCCACAGAGTGAGAGAAAGAGGAGTAAATATTTTCTTTTCTTTTTGTATCATCATTGTACCCACTTCTTTTTGTTTTGTTCGCTAACTTGATTATTTTACTGGGATAGCTTAAGTAAAAACTGTGTCCTTTACTATACTGTCCATTCTATACCATAGTGTTAATTTTGACCTTTTTGGGGTTATTAACTTCTTGCGAGATCTTCTCTCAACAAGTGGGGAGGGCACTTATTTGGGTCATTGCCATAATTCTGTAACCTATGGTTTTATTGATTTCTATATGTTTGATGTTGTGAGAGGTTTAATTGATAATAAACTAAACAAAAACTTAATTACTTGTGTTGGTCAGCACACAAATCTCCATTTACTATAGTTTTCACGTCTGTGTGTCTTGTTGTCACCTAACTGTGTGTGTGTGTAGAGAACTTATAATTAACATTATAGGGAAGTCTGATAGATCGTCTTCTTCTAAAGTTAGTCGTTTAGATAGGCTGGACTAGAGTATTCACTCATTCCAGAGACAGATCTTCACCTTAATCTATTCACTCTTGGAATTTATTCTAACACTTTCTTTCTTAGATAACCCCACTTTCTCTGTTCTATTCAGACATTATCAAATAAATCTCTATACCTATCTAAACTGACGACAACGACCTTCACAGAAACGCTTATGCCACTCAAAAACTTGCGATTTCTTCACTACGTTATCACTATATGCTTTATTAAGCAAAGTTACTGTCTCTGCAGGTGACGTCTCAAGCAAAACACAAAATTTGGCATTTTTACGTTGTTCAATCAAGGACATTTTCAACTCCGACAGTGCTACGTGCACATCACACAAACAAACTTCTGTAACTTCTTTTCGAGAGTGCATTTGAAAGTGAAATCAGCCATGTAGTATCCTCAAGGTCACTGCCAACTTTTAAACCTATAATCTCCATGACATAATCACTCATTCAAACATGAGTCGACTATTCCGGGAACTTTATGAAGCCACCTCGTATATATATATATATATATATATATATATATATATATATATATATATATATATATATATATATATATATATATATATATATATATATATATCAGAGGGTGTAATTGTCCCAAGCACGTGCCTGTTAGTATCGAGTCAAGACAAAGGCGTTTAAAAGCATCTGGATTTAATATATGATTGCCACAGTGAAAGCTGAACTCCATCGCCTGAGAACACCCTATTAGCGATAAAATATATGATATGTGCTAGCTGAGTAGTAATTTATATTAAAGGATTATTAACAACACAGAATCGGCCATTTTTTTAACAGAGAACTGAGGATCGCCCCTGTCAGTTAGATCGTCCTGGTTTTGTGTAATTTTTTTAAGTGCAGTAGTGGTTTGCCTGTGTTCTTGAGTGTGATATAAAATCACTGGCCTACTAGTGCTAGTGAGATTATTTTATTGTATTTTCTTTGTGAATATTTGCGTAATAAATATAACTAAATGTTCTACTCGGTCAGAATTTACTTCTACCTGTCACTTGATGTTTGATGTTGTAGTCCTTACTGTAACAGATTAACCTTCTTCTTCTTCTTCTTTCGTTCGCTTGAACTATATTGTCTATATCTGCAATGTTGTTTCTTGTATAAACTTCACTGTCTTTTGTAGTTATTCAAGATATTTTCGAGCTCTAATTTTTTGCTGTAGCCGTCTTTTTTACTATTGACGCCTTCAGCATTCCAGTGCATTATTTTAAATGGTCTTTTCTTTGCTTGGCCAGTAGCTCTATTCTCATGCCTCCTGGCTCCACGGGGCAATTGAGAAGGACCCCCAGTAGTAGGGGTTGGGCCCTTCCGAGGCAGAGGGCCCGGCACTGCGCCTGCATGGGTGTCCGTCACAGGGCGAGTGCCATAACGTTTTGCAGATATAGGCATACTTCCATAGCGCATGTGCGTGGCATCCTGATTGCTGTGGTGCGCCTCTTGGCTGGTTGCCTCCGTCTTCAGCACCTTGACTTGCTAGGGCAGACTGTGGTCTTGCTCGAGTGTAGGAGGGCCTGGCCAGTCTTGGTTTTTCAGCCGCTGATGGCTGTACTTGAGCCCCATCTCCACGTCAAGGAGCTGGCCTCGATGGGGAACAGATTAACCTACTTAGCAAGAGAGGGCGGATGAGGGTATGACATCTTAAAGATAGTCTCGAGTATGCCTGGGAAGAAGACATTAGATATCTGAAGATATCTCTCTTCTGTCTAGAAATCACATCTCTCTCCTTATTGTCATTAGCGACATTATTTTTTTCTGTACTTTCGCATTACTCATTCATACGCTGTCTAAACTCAGACATTATCTTCTTCCATAGTACCAATTAACAGCTTGGTTGACTGGGACATCAAACTAATAGGTTTCAAAAGCCAAACCTTTGACACGAAAGTCTATCGTATTAAAAAAAAAATTATTGAAAAACTTTTTAGCAATATAAATCTTTTCCCCATTCAATTCGTGTTGTTTTTATAATTTCTAAAGAGTTGTTTACCTTAGCAAATTAAATATTATCTCCCCTGGCGAATTGAAAATGTGAGAAACTAATGTTCTATTCTTTTTTTGTTTTATCAAAGTGCCCCGGAAGCACATGAGGATCTAATATGTTCTCTGTCATCTCGTCACGTGACACTTCCTTATGTAGCCATCATGTACACTACAGAATCTGACCTTTCTATCAAAACCTGATACACTAGTATCGATTATGTCAGTGAATGGGAATTGACAAATCAAATTATTTATGAAGAGTTCAACCCTTCCTTGTATGTCTATTTTCACAACAGATACTCAGCCTAATCGAAATTAGTCCTCGTCACGGTCCAGTCTGCGAAACTGTAACAATGGATATGTAGCTGTTGTTAAGATAGGGAAGAAATAGGCTGCAAGGACGTGAACAGGTCACACCTGCTCATAAAATTGAAACCTAATTTAGTCGTAAGCTCTAACAATCCACCCCCTACGGCAGTACCTTTAATATTGTATACATCTACTGTACACTCAACACCAATCACAGACAACGCTAATCACAGACAACGCCAATCACAGACAACGCCAATCACAGACATAACCAAATCACAATTTTAAAACAAACACAAAAACTGTCGTCTGTGAAATGAGAAATTTGAGAAAGGGATAAAAAAATAAAAAAAAGACAAAAAAATTCACTGTCAATAAGAAACAGTTATTCTTCTTTCTCTTCTTCTTCTTTGTCTTCGTCTCCTTCATCATTTTTCTTCTTCGTCTTCTTCTTCGTACACTTTCATTTGTCAATGTGACTGTGTTTAAAGCATGAGGTAGTTGATATCTCCGTACACTTTCATTCGTTAATGTGACTGTGTTTAAAGCATGAGGTAGTTGATATCTTCGTAGAGTGTGTACAGGAATGGTAATAGTGGCACACATACTCGTATGTTATTTCTCAGATCCTCATATGCTGGATACTTTTGTCGCAGATTTACAGCAGTCATTTTTTTTTACATTTAAACTTATCAGTACCCGGTAGATCCTTTATTTATTTAGCTTGTTTAGTACACGATATCCCAATATGTTACGGCCTGCGAGAAATTTGAAGATTGCCGGTTGTTGACTTCTGCTGAGATGGTAATATGCTTCATTTTCCTAACGGCCTAGATGCTTGTATTTTCCTTGATCATGTATCTGCTTCCAAAAAAAACAGCTTTTGCCTTCTTCATAAGTTATGTTTGTATCATGTTGAGGCAACGTTCTATCTTTCTTTGCAAATATCTCAGCCTCTTCATTGCCAGGTATGTGTCAAAGATGTGGTAACCAGTGTATCTTAACTGTTTTGGATCACTCGCTTGGTTTGTGGAGTATTGCTCCTAGGTTGTCCATGTCTGCATTATTCTAGATGTTCAGAGCTGCGACCACTGACAGCACATCAGTGAAGAAAGCTATACGTCTGTCGGTGCTCCTTTAAAACTTCTGCTGCAGTTTTACAGACATCTGCTTCGTTAATTGAGAATATTCTTCTTTTCACCGACAGCTTTTTTTGTGTATTGTTAATTTCACTCACAAATGTTCCTCCGTCTCTATCGTCTGTTATATTTGTTGCTGATTCATTTGTGTATTCATGGGTCAAGTTATTGCTTGAGTAAAGTTTCTCTATGTAGTACGTGGTTAGGGCTCTTATTTTTGTTTTAGTCTGGCCATTCTTTCCCTCACTACCAGGAATGTTTTCCATTTGTGACGTGTACTGGAAAAAGAGTCTGCAGTAATCTGACAGCTTATTGTAACATCATAGCTGCTCTGTGATTTGCTAGCTAAACATGCATTATACTGTCTGTTTTTACTTACACAGCTTACTCTTGTGTCTGTCCCCGCCTCTTTTCTTTTAACACAAGCTAACACAGTGTCTACAAACTTCGTGACCTGTCACTCATAACAGGAAAACAAATCAGACTCTGTTTACCTCGTCCACTCACCCAAGCTCATACGTTAATCATAATACCTCTCAGACAGGCAGCACGTGAGAGAGACAAAACACAGACCCTTTTGAAGTTTTACCCAGATAAAGTTTAGAATCCCCTGAGCTATTTGATCTCGAGACACTGGAATTTTAAAGAGAAACCCTTAGCCATAACGAAAGCCTTGATGTCAGTCAAAAGCGTCAGGCGAGAGATTCTGGTAACCGAATCGTAAGCTTTCATCTTGAGCGCTAGTTGTTTAATTCTTCGTTCCACACAGGAGCGCGAAATTAAAAACATTAGAGATCAAAGAAGTCTAATGATATATATACTGTTGATTTCTTTAACGCAACTATCAGTAGTCAGTCAGAATTTGAATAGTCTAGCGCAGTCATAGAACCAGTTTTTCGTGTTGGAATAGTGTTTATAGTGATTGATTCGTGGAGATTTTCATTCTGTATTTCTGGTAAGAGGATATTAGTGCTGAGAATTTTAAAAAAGTGAAAGTTTTAACACTTATTCTTCACTTAGATTTTTTTTTCGCTAGTAAAACGAGTGAAATAGAGTAACATGTAGCGATTTCATACCAGATATTCAATTAAAATGTTAAATCACGCCACTCGCTACCCACATACCTTAGACTGTAACTATGTGAACAGCGTGGGCAGACGCTAAATCTCTACAGGAGAGAGATAAACCCGACAGTTTCGCAGACCGGATTTATAGGCATTAAAGCGACTGATAGTGGGAGTATAGAATACATGTTATCTTTCATTTTGTATATTTCTTTTTATAGTGTCTATTATTTTTATTACAATACGACAAACTAACAGACGCCGACTTTATATTCATCGACGGTCTGATGTGTGTTTAAAGCTATCATGTGTTCGCCTGGGTTTTTCAGAGGTGCATCTAAGCACAGCAATGATATTGTTTGTAATTTTATTTGAGTGCGACCGTGCACCATTATTAAACTAGGCTTGGCTAGGTATGACGAGGGGATTTGTTGCCATACGGGAAATGTACTTGAGGTAGATCCATAGATCCTTCGTCGTGAGCAGTTGCTATTTTGTCCCCTGATGCTATCCCAAGTCTAGGGAGGATACGGCCATTATAATTATAATCATCTGCAAGATGATGTTGTCAATCTTGTGCCAGACATGCCAAGATTAATGTATTGTTAATATTTATCCAGAATCGGCTTGTAAAAGTATCGAGTCTCAGATATCTATTTCTTCCAACACCGTTTACTGCAGAGCTTCGACCGAACCATTTAACAATTCACATCGACCCCCGCGCAAAAAAAAAAAAAAAAAACTAAGATTTTTTTTTTTTCGAGAGTGAGGTCAGTTACATTTCTAATAATACAATCCATCAATTATTAGGCGAATAAAATAATAATATCATCAGTGAAGTTAGGAATAAACATAGATGAACACAATAAAATAAACACAAGATGAACTGTTGAATGAAATAAATGTAGAATTCAAGAATATGATGAATGGGAAAATACACATTGATCAACTATGTATTATTAATCAATGAAGGACAGAAGAAAAGAAATGAAACGAAAAATTATCATAGAGGTGAAAATTTGATAAGGGTGACACATTAAGTCAACATTGCAAATAACTACGCTGTGTCCCATTGTGAACAAAACTTTGGAAAAATGAACTTAAAATCAGATGAAAAAACGTGAATGAACAACATTTCCTAATGATGTACTAATTGCGTAAGAACCTACTTGCGTAGAATAGAAAGACTAAAATGGTATGACAAAGTCACAAATGTGGAATTGATGACAAGAACCACACAAATGCCTGTGGAACAAAAGCTGAGAAGAAGACGCTGGCGATGGAAAGGACACACATTGTAGAAACCTGGTGATAGCATTACAAGGCAGTCCTTGTTCTGGAATCCATAGGGAAAGAGAGGCAGAGGTAGACCAAAAAACACTTGGAGAAGAGAACTGGAAACAGAGGTGAAAATGATGAGGAAAACATGGAAAGAACTTGAGCGGATGGCACAGGACAGGAGGACTTGGCATGTGTTAGTTGAAGGCATATGCTCCTTGGGAGCTAAAGGGTATTGAACTGAATTGAAGAACTTAAAATTATAATCTCTCCATAGAAGTTAATGTGTATATAATTTTACGCCTGTACCATGTCAGTAGCGAATGATGCGCTTCCATACAATAAATAATATATCTTTATTTATATGGCGAATATGTATACGTTTTAAACATAATAATCGTAGTATTTATGTAATGTTGATAACGAATATTTAAACTTAGCCTTGTAGCTAGAAAATGTTCCGAAGGAGTTTTTGATAAATAAGCACTTGAGAAATGCTAAAATGTTCAAATACCAGTAAAATTTAAGTAAGCTGGACACTCATAACGTGGAGTTTGTGTTACCACGATTCATAACGTAAGTCACAAATGTACTGTTACAGCATAAGTGAAAAATAGTATCATGATGATAAGTCTTCCAGTGTGTCATTAGGATCTTGTGGGCAGCGGGAAAGTAAATCTACAACGACATTGTCTATTGCACGAATGACTTTCACGTCAAATTTAAATGGTTGCAGGGCGATAGAGTAACGCGCAGATCTGGAACTTTTCAAGTCTTTGCTCTTGAGTGCTGTAAGAGCTCGCTGGTCTGATTCCACCACAAAGTGAGCACCTAGTAGAAATCTATGTAATTTCCGAATGGACCACAAAAGTGCCAATAGTTCAAGGTCCACAACGGAGTAGTGTCGATCTGTTTCAGTCAACTTGCGGGACACATAAAGCACTGAGTGAAGTGTTTCAGAGTAGCTCTGCATGAGTGAAACACCGATCCTATTTTTGAAGCATCTGTGCAAAGCACAAAATGTATGTTTTTGTTTGGGAGTCGTAAAACAGGAGCGGATGAAAATAACAATTTTATCTTATCTAACGTGGCCTGGAACTCTTGTGACCACTGAACTATGTTTGGTAACTCTTTCTTTAACAAACTAGAAAGAGTGGCAGTGATGGTAGACAAGTTCGAGATGAAACGTCAATAGAATTGGATCAAGCCGTTGAGGCTTCGAACTTGTTTCTTAGTTCTAGGAGTAGTGACATTCAAGATTTTGGAAATGTCGTGGTCTTCTGTTTTTAAAAGACAAAGTTGTAAGTGCGTAGTGTAGAGGGTGTCCTAAAAGTTTATGTGCAGTAAATTACCTCGTAGAACATTACAGTACCGCGCAGCAGTTTCTTCTACAGCAAATGTTGGTAATGCCCACCATAGGCCTCGAGACATATCTGAACACGCTTCTTCATATTGTCGAAGACCTACTGCAGGGATCTGATGAATGTGGGTGGTGATTGTTACCTTCAGCTCATCCACTGTGTGCGGATATTTCTCATAGACCTTTTCTTTCAGTGCACACGTAATAGTCCGGCTGAGTCAGGTGAGGAGAACGAGCAGACCATATTCCACGAGAGATTATGCGATTACAAAAAAATGTCCTCCAGAAAAATGGAGTGATGAGTAAGCTGTGTGTGCAGTTGCACCATCCTGCTGGAACCAGGCTTACTAAATTTCAAGCTCAGTAAGGTGGGTTAGGAATGGTTCGAGAATGTTGGTGCTGTAACGCTCTGCGTTTATAGTATTTTTGAGGAAGATATGCCCAATTATGCGCATACAACTGGTGGCACACCACACCCCGACTTTGTGATGGTGGAGAGGCATTTCTTGAAATGTATGTAGATTTTCACTGCTCCGCAGACAAGTGTTGTGGCTGTTCACGTACTTGGAATGGTGGAACCATGCCTCATCTGTGAAGAAGGTAACATCAAGGATTGTCTCACCTTCCTCAACAAGGGATTTCTGAAACCAGGCACAGTAGTTGACACGGGACTGGTGATCTTTCTCTTTCAGCTGATGTACTGCGGTAACCTTGTATGGATGCAACTTTAACTTTGTCTTCAGAATCTTGTGAGCTGTACTCTTTGAAACGTGGGCCTGTTGGGACAACCGTCTCTGTGACAAAACGTCTGAACATGAAATTTTATGGGATCTCTCACACCTTCAGCACTCCAGCAGTATCCTTTCTTTTTCTTCAATTTTCTGACTGGAACCCACAGGGGAAAAGAAGAGTGAGGAGGCCAAAGAGAGCTTGGAGAAAAACTATTGAACAGGAAGCTAAGGAAATTGGAATGACTTGGGCACAGCTGAAAAAGTCAGCCCAGAATAAAACGAAAAGGAATGATGATGATGAAGTTGATTTTGGTGTTAAGTTCTTAACAGAATGGAATAGGTTCTCTACAGCAGAACATGGACCTTGAGGTCCATCAAGAACAAGAAAATGTCACGGTAAGATGTGCGTTTGTGCAAAAAGAATCTTTCACGCAAGTTAGACGTAGATTTCTCTCAGCTAGAGGTACGTTTCAAGGCCTGTCAAAGCTGAGCCCTGTGATAATTTTTAAAAAGGTCCCATTTTCAGAGTTACCTTTTATACACATTGCAGAAAACATTTTCATCACATTAGAAGAGCAATGCAGAAAAACAACTTTTGTTTGTTTTAGAGAGGAACCCCACTTTAAGAAAGATGGACTCCCCACAGAAAGTGAACTGTTTTGGATCGGTGTACTCCCACATAAGGAATTAAAATAGATGTGCCTTTACGTGTGTAACAATCCCAGTGAGTAAGGCCATAGATGAGAGCATATTCTCTCTTGTACCATCATTTAAGGTAAAAGCAAGAAACAAAATGCAGCTGCACCTGCTTAATTAACGCTATTGTAAAAAAAATTGAGCCTAGCTGTTGTTTTCGAATAAATGTTGTAAGGACTTTACTGCGTCGTCAAACACTATACTTCTGACTAGTGGCGTACTAAGGGTGTTTGAGGGGGTGGTGCGTCCTGTGTGACAGCCAGGATAAGGGTGTCATTGGACACTATTTTGAAAGTACTTACTGCTAAATGTGCACTTGTAAGTGTGTTTATGGGGGGAGAGGTGCAAAAAATAGGATCCGCCCTTGGTGCTAAATGGACACCTCTGCTTCTGGCAAAGAAAATGGCGAAGGTTCCAGTGGCGACGTCACTGCTGACCTTGATCTGTCGCTTTTTTTTGCGAGTAAGGATAATCTTTTTTCCTACAGATTTTTTTTTTCGAAAGTGTTTATCTTTTTTGTGAACGTGTTTGACTTTTGTTCAGAGTTTTCAACTCTTCCTAGATCTGAGTTTGTTTGGTTTTTTTTCTTGTCATGTCGAGCTGTCATTTTCCTTTGTTGAAGAACGCCACCTTGATTAGAGTGACTATACCTCCGGATTTTGCCGGCTTTTTACATGAAAATGTAGCGTCCGGTCGGCTTTTTTGTTAAATTCCATGTGTCCGGCGTTTAAACAAAATTAGAAAAAAAAAGAAATCGTTTTTTCTTGGGGGGTGGGGGGGGAGAGGGGGGGAAGGGGGGGGGGTCTTTTATGCGATAATCTATAGAAGAATTTAATTGTTTTGGCTGGATGACATTTTTACAAGTTCCAACATATTAAAGCCTACATCAAATATTAAATTAGTAAGGACATGAAAATTGATGACACAAATGCTTTGACCAATTGACGGTCTGACCAGTTAAGTCAAATCAAATCTGAATAATAATACTTTTTTTGAACTAATGGGCACATGAAAAGTGGATCAAATTCTTTGAACAATCAAGAAATGTAGAGTTATATTCGGGACTACTACAAATTGCTCTGTTTTTAAAAAATTGTTTCTGTTCCAAAAAATAATGCTAATATTGAGAGGCTTTTTTTTTCCTTTCATGGAAAGTCAGTGGAGAAAGGACAGAAACAAATTCACTGCTGAATGTATAAAAGGAATATTACAAGTTCAATACAATTGTAAGAATGTTACATGTACAGACTTCCATGAGCATTTAGTTGGAGTGAAAAGTACAATGTTAAAGACTAAATATTTAGTGATGATAAAACAATAATGCTTGATGGAAAAATTATTAAAACATGCATTTTATGAAAACATTTTTTAAAAATTTCGTTGAAGTATTTCTATATATGTTATCATGATTATGTACATACATATTAAATTAGTGAAATTAACACGTCCTCATTTGTATACCCCTGTTTTCAGTAAAAGAGTCCTTCTTTGTCCTTTTTTAGTCAAAAATAAGAAAATGTCCTCTTTAAAAAAAAAAAAAAAAAAAATTGTCACCCTTAGTGAGATCAATTTACGGTTTTCGTCCACAGTAGACCAAAGGATCCTAAAACCTCCTAAGGTAGCCTAAGGCGCCCAGACGTAGCCAAAATTAAAAATCTATTTGTTTTGTAAGGTGCAATCTAGATTTTTATTTTTTAATTTAAGGTGGCAACACTGCTGACTAGTGTCCCTTGATATATGATAAAGGGGCACTACTGCTGACGATACAGATTTAAAATAAAGAACTGACCATTGTGTATTTCTCCATTTGAAGAGCATTCCGATTCTGTGTTACAATCGACGATTGTGTATTTCACCAACTTGCATTAGCCCCAGAGGTAATTGGCAATCATGTTTTATAAATTTTTATTCGAGGCAAAATAGATTATGGAAGCATAATCTATGACTCTGCAGCACATAGTCACAAGATTAAATTCAGGTAAATTTGAAGAATAATGTCTCACTGTCCGCCATTTTTCCATAAGGTTATTCACGCAGAAAATAAATATTAGACACACATAAAGGTATGTTTTCAGGCACTCGTAAGAAATAAAGAAAAAGTATGGGTCATTTATGCGAACTGCAACACATAACACCGGAAATTTACATAGGGCACTCCCGTCTATTAATGATGCAATCACTTCTATTGTTCCCATATTATAGGGCCTACAGTAAATGTCAGGCTACACAAGACAAAGACCTTAATACTGTGTCTAGTAAATGATAGAAGACTAAGAACAGTAAGTACAGTACAGAGGGTAGGTTTTTGGTATTGTATAAACATTTTAAACACATAAAGAAGGGAAACCTGAAAACAGTAAATTAATATTCTTTCTTCTTCTTCGATCCTTAACCACCGACCGTCAAAGCAGTCAGTGGCCATCACGCCTGGTGGCGTCTTGTAGGGCAACAACAAATTGATTTCACTTTGCACAGTCGGTGGCCATCCTTCGTACAGTGCCCCAACTCTGGTTCATTCTTTGCATCTCAGCCTCCACAGTCCTCCGCCAGGTTGTTTTTGGTCGGCCTCTCTTTCATTTTCCTTCAGGGGTCCAAAGCATAGCTGTTCTTGTGATGGCATCGGGGTCTCTTCTGAGGACATGACTGATAAAGCTTGATTTCTTTTACTTGATGGCCGCCACTGATAACAACCGGTCGCGTTGTTACTGATAAACGTACTGTACTTCTGACTTCAAATTCTATGTTGATGTTTGATGGTGGTTATATCGTGCTGTAATATTTTCTGTGTGTGTGATGATGACCTCTTGTCGCGAATGCGTGATATGATAGTTCGCCAAGGTGGACACCCAAGTCACAGTGTAGACTTGCATCACAGGACGTAACATACAAATGGAAAGTGTTCATCACATAGGAAGGTGTGGATGTAGAGTTGATGGAGTCACAAATGTGGGTGAACAGCTGTGGACTTTTTTCCTCAATATTTAATATATAGTCACAGCAACAGGAACGTAAACAACTTCATATGACAGGAACATGGCGGACGTGAAGACAGTCACCACAATCGAGTATATATAAAGTTCATCAACACGTAAATCAATATCTTGCTGACTCCAGTTCATCTCTTCTTCCACACTAACAGCAAACACCCCGCATCACACAACGGGTAAATAACTATAAATGTTTATCAACTTCATCTTGACTTCACTGTCAGATTTCTTCTTAACTTTCCCCATCGACCCCAAACATGGCGGGTGACAAAAATAGCATAGTCCCTCCTTCTAATCGGACGCATAGATGATAATCTGTCCTTTCGAAGCTAGGTTTACATAACTTCCTCGTACCTCAGGTGAGTTTTCATATACAAAGTTATAATCGTGCAAAGTTGCACCTCATCTGGTCTCCACTCTAGATAGCTTCTGTAAGGCCTCGATAAACAGTAAATACTGTAAGTTTCTTATGTGCAGACATGATTGTCCAAGTATAAAGATATAACGCTCATCAGGCAGTTTCTTTCTTTTCTTTTTTTGTTGATTAATATTTAATCTCCTGGGTCTTTATGTGTGCATCTAAACCAAACGGTTTTAGATAGTTCCAACGAGTATAACAAGTAGAATCTCTGTCTTTCAACCAACCACATGTGAACTCTCGTCACCGGTTGAATTCAAAATTATGTTCAGCTTACACTGTTAGCAAAGAAAGAGTGGAAAATTTGTGTGCTATTACCTTGACAACGAATTTCCATATACACTACACCATAACTACCCTCTTCCTGACGAACCAATTAACACTAGGGATTTTACACAACCCCAAAAACAATGCAGAGACTTAAACAGACATTTTCGTCTGGCGACCCAAATCAACCTGATGGCCTTGCTCGTGGGCGGAAGTCTTCTCCGAAACTCCCTACCTCGGGCATGCACAGATCACATCACCTCTAACCTATAAGTCAGCTGGTATCTTCAGTAAATATAGGCCTTCAGGAGGAGGTAACTAAATATTTACTTTCCTCAAAAGTAAAAAATGAATATACGCCCTTAGTATAGGGTTCTAACAAAAATTACTTTAGACCCGAAATCTTGTTACAACATATTTTCATACATAACATGTATACAAACAAACTATATTGCTAGATAACAAAGACTGCACGTAACAATGACCAACCCAGCTCCAGCGTCTGCCAGCTATGATGGTGTGCATGTCCTCTTGCTTGCTACGAGTAAGCAGATCTTGGTTGGTGATGGTATTCGGCCAAAAGATTTGGTGAATTTTTCTTAGGCATGTTGTGTGAAAAGAGGACAATTTTGACATTTCCTTCTCTGTGACTCTCCAGCATTCCACACCATAGAGAAGCACAGAAAGCACACAGCTCTGATATAATCTTAATTTTGTGATTGTGCTGTATTGGGAGGACTTCCAGATGTTATTTAGGCTAAAGAAGGCTGTTCTTGCCTTATTCATTCTGATGTTGATGTCTTTGCCTGCCCCGCCGTCTGGTGTTACTATGCTTCCGAGGTATGTGAAGGTATCTGTCTGTACTAGTTGCTGATTCCTTACTGATATGGGCTCAGGGTTGCTCACATTGAGCGTCATGACCTCAGACTTCTTTAAATTGATGTTCAAGCCCACCTGCTGGCTAAATTTATTAAGTCTATCCGTTTTCCCTGGATGTGTTGATGTGAATGTGCCAGCAGTGCAATGTCATCTGCATATTCCAGATCTTCCAATGTAGAAAATGTAGTCCATCTTATTCCTCTTGGACTGCCCTCTGTTGTCTGGCGCATCACCCAGTCTATGACTGTTAAAAATAGAGTGGTTGTACTCCTCTCAAAATTAATATTAGACAAACATAAAGGTAGGCCTATGTTTCCTCTGCTCTAAAGGTACTTGAGTATTGCCCTGTTGCTACTGACAGCTTATTCTGGGCACCAGAGCTTAAGGTCAGAAAGATACCGCCACCTCCATTTTCTGTTGCATTTGTTGCTGATCCATCTATGTATGCATGAATCCAGGTGTTATGTGGGAAATGTTTCTCTCTGTATTTTGTGGCAACTTTGATTTGCCACATTTACAATGATTTGATAGATGTTATGCCACTTTCCTGTATCAGCAGTTATTCATCTTATTTGGAATTGAAAACACTATATATCCTAATTATAACCCATCACAGGTTGAAGGGGTATTTCTTATCACCAGAATAAAAATAAAATAGGGAACTTAAAAATCCCCAGCAAGAAAGTAATTAGGCCGCCTATTCAGACTATAATTTAGAAAAGTATATTTTAGTATAGAAGAATTTTAATGTGCAGAATGTCTACAATAAAATAATATGAAAAACAGAGAATAACAATATTATATTATGTACAGGATTACAATTCACCCATATCAGTAGAAAAGGTGTTGAGAATAGACAGACTTAGAGAACTACACGATATAGTAAAGCAGTATGCAACCAGAACCAAAAACAAAAATTAATAGGTAAGGATTACTGAGGGTGTAGCGGGAAATTAAATGTGTAATAAGGTTCTCATAATACATATTGATAATAACAAATAAATAGTGAACCAGGTTTCATCCCAAACACCCCAGACTTCGCCTCCTCCTATTTATTTTACATGTACAACAAATGTAGCCTACATTAACTCTTTGCTTCCAAAATCATTACTTACACTGTGCCTCAATTTTGTGTGTGTGTGTTTTTTGTTCCCCAAAGAATTCTAAACAACAGAATATACCATGTTTTTGTGTAAATTGTTTATGTGAACATGTACTTATTATATATTAAACTGATGGGAAATTGTTAAGGAGTCAAGATGTGCAGTGTTTCTCCATTAGTATTAATACAAGCATAATTGGAATTTATAAAAACACAATGCATGTAGTAAAAAAACACACCAACAACGTTAACAGTAGAATATGAACTTAATGAAGACAGTTTATTGTTGCAGTCAATGAAACTTGCATTCCTAGTCTTGGAACATCAAGGTACTTCATATATGGCCATACCTACAGCACAGTCTGGATAAGTAGAAATTACTGGGACCACCTAAAAAAAATTCTGCTTATCAAGAGTTTGCTCAAAGCTGGACATTTTCCAATCAGAATAAAAGAGAAAATAAAAAGTAATCATTTTTACCCTTTATTTACAACTGTTTCATCATTTGAGTTGCATTTTTCCACTTTTCAAAAGCAAATTAAAAGCATAAAGTATAGCATCATGTCCTTTGTTTGTACCTTAGATGCAAATACCAGAACATTTAAAACTACATATTTCATAATGAAACACGGTGACAAATGAAAAGAGAAAGTAAAAAGTAATCATTTTTACTCTTTATTTACAACTGTTTCATCATTTGAGTTGTATTTTTCCACTTTTTCCACTTTTCAAAAGCAAATTAAAAGCATAAAGTATAGCATCATATCCTTTGTTTGTACCTTAGATGCAAATACCAGAACATTTAAAACTACATATTTCATAATGAAACACGGTGACAAATGAAAATCACAAAATATTGCTATTGGAAGCTGTGCTGGTGTAATGGTTACCACATTGCACTGGTGATCAGGTGTTCAAGGTTCAAGCCCGGGCATGGGCATTTGAAGAAGTGTCACCGACTGGGATTTTGACTGAATAACGTGAACGGCTCCTGAGATAAATCCTCTGTGGATGGGAAGGAGTGAAGCTCCTTACCTGGTTGGGAGGAAAGTCCACAGGTTCCCCAGCCTTGCACTGACATGTCATTGGGCTGAAGGGCTGATAGCCCAAGTGCTGCTGGTTACGAAAAAAACAAAAATAATAATAATTTTAAAACAAGTCAAGTATAATTATATCACATAAATATTTTGACAATTGTTTGTGGTTTTAAAGTTTATCTTTAGCTTTGTCTTTCACCTGTGACTGGTCATTAACTGTAGCTTTAGATCAAGTTCTGTTGGTTTTTCAATGGCCGGGCAATACCCACTCATCAGCTAAATGTAACATTCCTCATCTCTTCCATCATTTGATAATGAATTATGACTATCAACTCAATTCTCTTAATTGTTGACTATGTTTTTAAATAAATGTGACACATTCATTTTCTCAGGAGACTTAGAATTTGCAGATACATTGCTTGTCACATGTCTGTGGTAATTTAAAGAAAACCATAATCATGTGATTCGTCACAAAACTATAATAAAAATGCCAAATCATGTACACATGCTGTTTAACTTCACTCTGATTGCTAAAACAGTAACATAAGTCACTTTATGGTTTTAAAATATAGACTAGATCAGTGGCAGGCAACCTATGTGATGTGACAATCTACTTTAGAAACACTGAGCTCTCTAAAGATCTGCCTTGATACAATCATATCTGTTTCAGGTTCCAGAGTATAAAAAATGTTGAAGAAGTGCAGCATATAAGTTATTTGCATCTCTGCAGCATAACCCTCTTACTGCAATTCTTTCAACAAGGCATTGAAAAATTGAAACTAAATTATATTTTACCAAAGGATAACGTCACTTCAAACAAAGGATCCCATTCTTATCTTATGCAGTTCATTAATAAAGTGAATTTTAATAAGGCTTCTCATAGGATATCAATGGAAACACAGAATAAGTACCTTTAATCCTGGGGATATCACACTTTTAAATACTTTTGAGAAAGAGTAAGTCCTTAGTTTGCTATCATTTTTTTTTAAATTTCTATCATGTAAAGATCTACCAAATCATCCCCTGTGATCTCCTTTATTTTTAACTTTGGAGATAACTTTGAGGATTAGGATATGTTCACTGCTGGTGTAAAATGCATTAAACAGATGTGGGGATAGGGGAAGATAGTAACTGTGGGTCACATAAATATTGTCGCGAGAGGTTTGGTGTTATTGAAATTAATATGAAATCCTGGACAAAAAGGTGTATCAAAAAATACGAGAATAGTGCCAGAGAAGAGTCTGGTCTTATCAGTAATACCCCCTTCTCTGAAAAGAGTAACGGTGCATAGACAACAAAGGTAGGGTCAAGCTGTATAAGTCCCCAGAGAAGATGGAATTGTATTACTCTGAGACACTTATGGGCTACCTCTCTAGATCCTTCTCTGTTAATATGGTTGTTATTATTGTTATTAACTCTGCTAGGGGTACATAATTAACATAATTTACCAACAGGAACTGTAACTTAACTTAAGGAATTTAAGTAAGACTGCTGCTAAATATTTACAGTTTATACTGGTGTAAGACAAGGTGATATCCTATCACCTTACCTCTTCATACTCCTTATGGATGATGTCATCAAGGCATGTAAGGAGAGAACAAGAAAGTATTCAGTGGGGTACTGGAAGATGAGACAGGTCTATATTTCGGAGCTGGCATTTGCTGATGATGTTGCCCTGATTGCTAAATCAGAGGCACATCTCCAATCCAACCTGCAAGTCTGGAAGGAAGAGCTGGAGAAGAGAGGGATGGTCATAAGCAGCTCTAAAACAAAATCCATGGTGATATCACGAGAAGAAAGAAAACATCAGATTAAGCTGGGAGAACAGGTCCTGGAGCAGGTCGACCACTTTAAATACCTCGGAGCTATTATAGACCGAAAGGGAGGCATCAAAGAAGAGTTGGCCACTCGAAAAGCAGCAGCTGGGAGACTTTTTCAGGCCATAAATCGAGGATTCCTCAGCAAGAGAGAGGTTGGTAAGAAAACGAAGATGGCTGTATACCGCTCCACCTATGTCCCAGTCTTGACATATGGATGCGAGTCATGGGCAATGACTACAACCCATAAAAGCCAGATCCAAACCTCAGAAATGAGGTATCTGAGGAAGGTGGTTGAAGTAACAAGAAGAGACATGGTACGCAACCAGACGATACGTCAAGGCCTTAAATCCTACCCCCTGCAGACCCAAGTAGAACAGTCCCAATTAAGATGGTTTGGCCATGTCTGCAGAATGGGAGAAGATCGGATACCACGACAAGCATGGGAAACAAAGAGCCAAGGATCCAGACCCCGAGGACGACCCAGAGTCCGCTGGGAGGACAACATTAGACAATCTTTGAAAGATCGAGGACTAGAATGGAACCAGGCCAGGAGGAAGACAGCCGATAGGATAGTCTGGCGCTCTCTCTTCCAAACCTCTACACCTCACGGTAGAAGGGGAACAACTAAGTAAGTTATACATTTTCTCTTTTCTGTTTGAAAAGTTTGCAATAAATCAGAATACAACATTAAATAAATTTAAAAAATTCATCAAAGTCTTTTACTGAATAATAATAACTATGGAGACTGTTCTTGCTGGGTTAATCTCTTTCTCTATCTATGTTCAAATTTAAGATTTCTTATTACACAGTCTGAATGAGGTTATGTACTCAATTGTTATGCCCACAAGGGTCATCATTAACAATAATGTCTTTTATAATTTGGATAACTTTTAATGCACCACAGTTGCCTTTATAGCAACTTATCTTTAACACTGCAGATGATTCACACGGATCCTGGATGGAATATATAGTAAGCTCTCCAGGTGGTACCACGTGATGTCTGGACCTCTGTTTTAGACAGGCGCTGCATATATTGTACCTCTAGTAGTGACTGTGTCTTTCTTTATGTATGGAGTGTTAGACAGGATAAAACCTGAAAAGAATTAATGCAACCCCTATAGGGTCCATCACTAGCCCACTTAGGACAAAGGTGGTGATGACAGACAGTTTCAGACAGTGTGCTAGCAGATGCACAGGACATAATATAGTAGAAACACTCATTTCAACTCACTGTGAACATAATTTTCTTCTACATCCTTATTTATAGTCTTTTGTCCATGATCCACCTCCATATAATGATTTGATCATGTACAAAACCACTAAGTAATATATCAATCTGTACATTAAAACAATTCCATTCATCCTTCCTTATATTCTTGGTAAGTGTGCTATTTCATCAAGAAATAATTCTTTATATACATTTCCAAACCTACAGACACACTTTGGCCATTTTTCTGCATTATTTTAAACATTTCACAAGGCTGGCCTTATCCTCCAGAATTACACACCTGCCTGTAAGTCCACCAGCAACACACCATATTTTCTAACACAGTCTACACACTTCTAAGCGCACAAATGAATTAATTATTTAAACTAAACAGATATATATATATATATATATATATATATATATATATATATATATATATATATATATATATATATATATATATATATATATATATATATATATTTGTCATGAAATTCTAGATACCCCTATATAAATTAGAACATAATTAAAAAGGTAAATGTAAAGCCTAACAAATAAATTCTATAAAAGAAAAGAGAAATGGTAAAAGTACAGTGCTGTCACAATGGCGTACAAAAATCCCCTTGTTTTCTACTTCGTCTGCAAATTGTAACGTTTCACGTTGATAATAAAAGCCTACTATGTCACTACACGCTCTCTGCAATAAAACGTGTACTGTATTTCTAGATGACCTAGATTAAAATTCCATTCATTTTATTTTATACACTGCGTGATAAAAAGACAGATGGAATTAGGATTGAGAGAAGGGAGGGCTGAAATGCAGGAACGCATTCAACACTAAACACGCGTCGCGCGATATGCCACCCACCCCAAGCGTAAGGCTAGAAGCAATACTTTTTTTTCTAGATGGACAGTGATAAAAAACACTACCCAGACGAGAGTTAGGTTTAAAAACCTGAAAAACGCTTATTGGGAAATATTACATTATACTGGTTTACGTTTGAAAACCTGACAGTACCCAGACACCACCTCGTATCGAAGTGAACAGGAGGTAGAAGAAAATACATATTTTGAACGCAGCCACTTAGCCCCATTAAATTTACATATTTGGGTTCCTTAGGGTTTGCTGACAAAGAATATGTTAAATGTTACGCAAATAGCCTAGGAATTAACAAATTATAGCCAAAATGAAATAGTGAGGGTGTCAGACAACACCAAGTTAGATTTGCACAATGGCATGTTTTGAAACCACCATGGTACAGGAAGTGGGTCAACATGTTACCTCCTATTTGATTGGAGCGAAGTATATGTAAGGCTAAACATGATTAGTTGGACTGCAAACACTACCTTTGGTTGTCAGGGGAAACGTAGGAAAGTTAAATTTTTTTCAAACACTTCTGAAAACATGGTCCGATTGGTTAGACCCGCTGATATAGTCAATTAGGAGCGTCAGGTCAGTACCACTTTTTAAAATAAGCTTACCCATAAGCAGTGCGTTGAAAGCCAGCTCATATTTGCTAAATAAAAGCCTGGGACAGAGGCAGATCGGAGTTTGTGCCATTATGTGTGCAAAAATTCATTGCTAGTCAACGTATCTGTGTTTTATTTCCATGAATTGTGGTAAGGTTGACCTCTTTGATATCTTTTGATGAAAATTGCATGTAACTTGATAATGTATGTCTGTATATGTGTGTGGTTCAGTAGCAAACATGAGGCAAAGCCAGATATTGCTCCACCCTGAATAAAACTTGTCGGAGAAAAGTACATCTGCATGGGATCGCCAAATAACACAATAACACCTAGCTTATTGACTAGAAGGAAAGACTGCTGGAATTGCAGAGGCGTATTAACCTTTAGGGAGAGTGATACTGGTTAAAATATTTCAGATGAAGCTACAGTTGGCCTAATGCTCTGAACTCAGTGTTTGTGATGTGTTGTGTTCCGTGAGGAAATATATTATAAATTAGTTCTACAGTAGGAGGTACATCCTTCTTGTTTCAGGGACCGTGGTCCTAAAGTTATTGAGCAGCACCTGGTCTGAGCTTTACTGAATCTAGAGGCTGACAGCATACTCTTGGGTCCAGAGAGCAACCTGTGAGGTGTCTCCAGAACCCAGGAAGCAATCGAGCAGAGGAGTCTTTTCCTGCCGTCATCACGAAAGTTAAGCTTATGTGGCCAGAGGAGCTCAGCATTATGTGTCCCCCTCAAAAACTGACCTTATAATAAAACCGAGGGACAATCCATTGTTTAAATTGATAGGAACTGTGAACTTTTCCCCACACTATTTCCAAGATAAACAAACGCTTGAAGTCTTGATGACAAAGAACAACATAGCTTGAAAACAAAACCAGTATTACCTCATAGTACTACTACACAACTGACATACATAAGATAATACTCATAAAATATGTCAATACAAGGTTCATATTTATAAATTATGTACATATAATTGTGATTACATTTGATTCCTGGTTCACTGTGTAGTGGAATCAGGATATCCATTAGTGAAAGTAATTAATACATATATATTTGAAACTGTACTAGTGACTCATTTCAGTTAGTCTTATAGATTGTTAAATGTGTGTGAGTGTCACAGTGTTGTCCAGTGTGGTGGAATAAATTAAATTGTTTATCTGTCTGTTGTTGTTGTGACTTACACTTCATCATTTACATAACCCTAGACACTTAACGTAGTCATCACAATATTCCAGAATAACTCTGACTGAGGTATAAATGTGGCAGCAAGTAAGGTTATCTGTAAAACACTCCACATATTAGATACAGATACCTTCACAGCTGATCTCAGTCAGTACACTAAGTCCCCCATAAAGACTTATCCCCTCCCACTTTACCACATATATTGGGGGCTCGCTCCCGGGATATTGAACTTTCTCCTATTATATATATTGGGAATAATAAGAATTAAAAGGTATCCTTGGGTGGAAATAAATAGCGTTGAGCTCTCAGTGCCTGTGGTGTCCTTGGATAAGTAATTACAAATTGAATTGTTTAGTTAGACATTTTAAATATTTACCTGTTAGAAAATGGCGGACCTGGCCAAATTTCGATCTGCTGCTGTGCAGACTGCAAAAGAGTTAGGATTGGACGGGCAAGTTATGATTACTTATGTCACTACTGAATGTGACAAATTTATTGAACGCGAAGAAAGAAGATTAGAAAAAGAGGCTGAAAGAAAGTTAGAGGCTGAAAAAGAAATTAAGAGGTTACAGATTGAGGCTGACAAAGAGGCTAGAGCATTGGAGGCTGAGGCTAAGAAGGTCCAATTGGAGGCAGAAAGAGAAGAAAAAAAGGCAGAAAGGGAAGCAGAAGATAGAAGATTACAAAGGGAGCACGAATTACGACTAAGGGAGCTGGAATTACAAGGCCATGCTCCTGAAAATGGTGCCAGTCCCTTTGCCTCCGATGCTACTGTTAGTCAGGGAGCCTCAACCTCAGCTATGAACTTTCATTTAGATCATTTTGTTGAGAAAGACGATGATATCGAGAGCTATCTAAATAGATATGAACTATTAGCTACCACGAATGGGTTAGAGAGAGAAAGGTGGAGCTTAAAGTTATCACAAGGGCTTCGTGGTGCAGCTTATGAAGTTTTTGCCAAAATGAACAGAGATGATCAAGAAAATTATGACATGCTAAAGCAGGCTTTGTTACTGAGGTATGAAAAGAATGGTGAATTTTATCGTAAGAAGTTTAGAAATGCCAAGCTGTTGTCTGGGGAGACATACCACCAATTCTCTGCCAGACTGGAAACCTATTTGGAGAGATGGACTGCTCTGGGGAAGACCCAAGATCTTAAAGAGATGATCATGATAGAGCAATTAAGAGAGTCCATGGCTCCAGACCTGAGAAAGTTTCTCATGGAACAAGGTGCAGAGAGACTGGGTGAGTTGCTAAATGTTGCTGAAAGGTATCAAGCAGCTCAGGCAGAGGTATCAGGTAATAGAAAGAAACAGGTAGATAATTTTAAGGCACCACAGAACTTTAATAAATTTGATTCTAGAGATCAAAACAAAGGTAAGCACCAGTTTGATAGGCCACGGTATGACAATAAAAATAAAATCCCACAATTCGATGAAAGGAAATATGATGAAAGAAAGTCTTTCAACCAAAAAAAGAGATGGTGTAAGAATTGTCGAATGGACAATCATGACACTGACCATTGTAGAAGGAAACCTCCTCATTGTGCTGCTATGACATCTGGGAAAAAGGAAAAAAAGGTCAAACCTGCAGAACTACAGGAACCATACCACCCCCCAGTGTGTGAAGATGTAATCTGTAATGGTGTCACCATAAGGTGTTTATATGATACAGGTCTAGATTATGATTCCGTTGTGAGTTCTCACCTGGTGCAGGCAGATCAATACACCACAGAAACAGTGGAGATTCAAACTGCAACCAAAGATGTAGCTACCATGACACTTCCCGTCGCTCGGATAAAGGTGAAAACGCGATATGTGGAAGGAATCATAAAAGCAGCAGTGATAAATGAGCCAATCTACCCTCTGATATTGGGGTGTAGATATGTCTTCTTGGGGAATCCCAAGAGACCTGTGATATTGGCAACAGTGCAGACCAGATCACAGTCTAAAAAGGAGGAGGATATTCCAATAAATACTCATCCAGATGAGATGAGGAAGGCACAGGCGGAGGACAAAACACTCAAGCCGTGTTTCAAGAAGTTGCCCAAATCTCATACACCTCCAGGCAAGGGAGAATTTTATATGAAGAACAAGCTTATTTATAGGAAGGCTGGATCTGAATCCAATGGTCACGGACAGCTGGTCCTTCCCACTTCATATAGGACTAAAGTGTTGGAACTAGGGCGTGCGATCCCCTTCAGTGGTCATATGGGGATCAGCGCAACAGGACAGCGTATAGCTTGTCACTATTTCTGGCCAGGAATAACTGAAGATATCAAACGATATGTAAAATCCTGTCCAGAGTGCCAATGAGTAGCACCTAAGCATTGGACTGCACCAGCAACTCTGGGGGAAATGCCCATAGTGGGAACACCATTTGAGAGAGTTGCCGTGGATCTTGTGGGACCTCTCACCCGAACCAAGAGAAGGAACAGCTACATTCTGACTCTGGTGGACACTTGTTCTATGTGGGGAGAGGCGGTAGCCCTGTCATCCATTGACTCTAAACATGTGGCAGAGGCATTGCTCACAATTTTCACAAGGTTAGGCTTTCCCAATCAAATCTTGACTGATAATGGCTCTCAGTTCAGGGGGAAACTAACAGACGAAGTTTTCAGGATCTTCCAGGCCAAACACTTCCATTGTAGTGTGTACCATCCCCAAGGAAATGGCCAAGTGGAAAGATTTAATGGCACGTTGATGTCGATCCTGAGAAAATTGGCACACGAAAAACCAGATACATGGGATCAGTACCTTCATGCCGCCCTCTTTGCTTATCGGGAGGTACCCCATAGTTCAACCAGTATGGCCCCGGCAACATTATTGTTTGGAAGGCCAATAAAAGGTCCACTCGAAGCTCTGTTAAGAACGTGGACTGATGAAAAGGCAGAGGAAAATATTACATCCTCATACCAATATGTGAATGAGCTGACCACTCGTTTAAAAACTGGCTGGAAACTTGCCAATGAAAATTTGAGACAAGCCAGGAAAAAACATGCTGCCTATTATAACAGGAAAGCTAAAGACAGAGAATTGGCTGTGGGAGAGAAGGTACTGCTTCTTTTGCCCGGTAGTCAGAATAAATTACAAATTGGATGGCAAGGTCCCTATACAGTTCTAGAGAAGGTGTCTAGAACCAACTATAAGATAGATAAGAAGGGGAAGGAAAAAATCTATCATGTGAATCTCCTGAAGAAATACTTGGAAAGAGAAAATCAGGAAGAGACACACTTGTTGACCTTGTCCATTGCTATGGAGATGAAAAAGGAACCACTTTCATCATTTGAATATCCATTACATCCCTGTGAGACAGCGGCACAGGTGAAAATCAGTACACATTTAACGAAAAATCAGAAAGAGAGAGTGCAACAGGTTCTAGATAATCATGCAGAGGTGTTAACAGACCGACCGGGGCATACAAGCTTATTGGAATATGATATGAAACTGATAGACCCCACACCTGTCTGTATGAAGCCCTATTCGATTCCTTTTGCTAAGGAGAAAGCTTTGAAGGAAGAGATAGACTATCTGTTGAAGGAAGGAATTATTTCACACAGTGAATCTTCGTATAGTTCCAGTGTTGTACTCTTAAGGAAACCCTCTGGAGAACATAGACTCTGTATAGATTACAGGAGACTGAATGCTATTACAGAAGGACAGGTGGATCCATTGCCGGATACCAATCAGTTGTTTGCCAGGCTAAATAAAGCTAAATATTTCTCAAAAGTGGATCTGAGTAAAGGATACTATCAGATTCCAGTAAAGCCTGAGGTTAGACCATACCTAGCTTTTAGTACCTCAGAGGGACACTATGAGTTTAACAGATTGCCATTTGGATTGAAGAATGCGCCTAGTGTCTTCTCTAGAATGATGAGAAAATTATTGGACCCTCTGAATAACCCATGCATCACAAATTTCATGGATGATATCCTTATAGCAACAGAAACATTTGAGGAACATATTGACTCTCTGAACATGCTGTTTAATCGACTTAGAGAAGCGAATTTAACAGCCCGACCAACCAAATGTTGCGTTGGATGTAAAGAATTGGAATTTTTGGGACACACAGTTTATCAGGGAAACATGACCCCTGACCCAAAGAATTTAGAGAAACTACAGAAAGCCCCGAGACCACAAACCAAGAAGGATGTGAGATCCTTTGTCTCATTATGTGGTTTCTACCAGAAGTATATCAAAAACTTTAATTCCATATGTGCACCGTTAACTGAATTGACACGTAAAGGACATCCAGATCGAATTACATGGACAGCACAATGTGAATTGGCTTACCAGGAATTGAAGGAAAAGCTTACAAGCAAACCTATCTTGAAATTACCTGACTTAAGTCAAGAATTTTTCGTAAGAACGGATGCCAGTAATATAGGGTTAGGTGCAACTTTGTTACAGAAATCAGATGCATTGGATGGAGAATTAAGCCCAGTGGCATATGCTAGCAGAAAGTTGAATAAAGCTGAAACCAATTACTCAACTAGCGAAAAAGAATGTCTTGCAGTAATATGGGCAATTAAGAAATTCAGTATTTATCTGTATGGGAAAGCATTTAAGTTGCAAACGGATCACAAACCCTTGTCGTTTCTAGCGCAGGCTAGGCATGAAAACTCTAGGTTACTCCGCTGGTCCTTACTTTTGGCTCCATATAATTTTAGCATTGAGTATATATCTGGAAAAACAAATTTGGGAGCGGATTTTTTAAGCCGCCATCCGTGTGATGAGAATCACCGCAAACCCCAGAAATAATAATAAATTTCTCTAGGTGTATATAGAATTATGGACTGACATATGATGTCTGTTTTAAGAGGGGAGAATTTGTCATGAAATTCTAGATACCCCTATATAAATTAGAACATAATTAAAAAGGTAAATGTAAAGCCTAACAAATAAATTCTATAAAAGAAAAGAGAAATGGTAAAAGTACAGTGCTGTCACAATGGCGTACAAAAATCCCCTTGTTTTCTACTTCGTCTGCAAATTGTAACGTTTCACGTTGATAATAAAAGCCTACTACGTCACTACACGCTCTCTGCAATAAAACGTGTACTGTATTTCTAGATGACCTAGATTAAAATTCCATTCATTTTATTTTATACACTGCGTGATAAAAAGACAGATGGAATTAGGATTGAGAGAAGGGAGGGCTGAAATGCAGGAACGCATTCAACACTAAACACGCGTCGCGCGATATGCCACCCACCCCAAGCGTAAGGCTAGAAGCAATAATTTTTTTTCTAGATGGACAGTGATAAAAAAAACTACCCAGATGAGAGTTAGGTTTAAAAACCTGAAAAACGCTTATTGGGAAATATGACATTATACTGGTTTACGTTTGAAAACCTGACAGTACCCAGACACCACCTCGTATCGAAGTGAACAGAAGGTAGAAGAAAATACTTATTTTGAACGCAGCCACTTAGCCCCATTAAATTTACATATTTGGGTTCCTTAGGGTTTGCTGACAAAGAATATGTTAAATGTTACGCAAATAGCCTAGGAATTAACAAATTATAGCCAAAATGAAATAGTGAGGGTGTCAGACAACACCAAGTTAGATTTGCACAGTGGCATGTTTTGAAACCACCATGGTACAGGAAGTGGGTCAACATGTTACCTCCTATTTGATTGGAGCGAAGTATATGTAAGGCTAAACATGATTAGTTGGACTGCAAACACTACCTTTGGTTGTCAGGGGAAACGTAGGAAAGTTAAATTTTTTTCAAACACTTCTGAAAACATGGTCCGATTGGTTAGACCCGCTGATATAGTCAATTAGGAGCGTCAGGTCAGTACCACTTTTTAAAATAAGCTTACCCATAAGCAGTGCGTTGAAAGCCAGCTCATATTTGCTAAATAAAAGCCTGGGACAGAGGCAGATCGGAGTTTGTGCCATTATGTGTGCAAAAATTCATTGCTAGTCAACGTATCTGTGTTTTATTTCCATGAATTGTGGTAAGGTTGACCTCTTTGATATCTTTTGATGAAAATTGCATGTAACTTGATAATGTATGTCTGTATATGTGTGTGGTTCAGTAGCAAACATGAGGCAAAGCCAGATATTGCTCCACCCTGAATAAAACTTGTCGGAGAAAAGTACATCTGCATGGGATCGCCAAATAACACAATAACACCTAGCTTATTGACTAGAAGGAAAGACTGCTGGAATTGCAGAGGCGTATTAACCTTTAGGGAGAGTGATACTGGTTAAAATATTTCAGATGAAGCTACAGTTGGCCTAATGCTCTGAACTCAGTGTTTGTGATGTGTTGTGTTCCGTGAGGAAATATATTATAAATTAGTTCTACAGTAGGAGGTACATCCTTCTTGTTTCAGGGACCGTGGTCCTAAAGTTATTGAGCAGCACCTGGTCTGAGCTTTACTGAATCTAGAGGCTGACAGCATACTCTTGGGTCCAGAGAGCAACCTGTGAGGTGTCTCCAGAACCCAGGAAGCAATCGAGCAGAGGAGTCTTTTCCTGCCGTCATCACGAAAGTTAAGCTTATGTGGCCAGAGGAGCTCAGCATTATGTGTCCCCCTCAAAAACTGACCTTATAATAAAACCGAGGGACAATCCATTGTTTAAATTGATAGGAACTGTGAACTTTTCCCCACACTATTTCCAAGATAAACAAACGCTTGAAGTCTTGATGACAAAGAACAACATAGCTTGAAAACAAAACCAGTATTACCTCATAGTACTACTACACAACTGACATACATAAGATAATACTCATAAAATATGTCAATACAAGGTTCATATTTATAAATTATGTACATATAATTGTGATTACATTTGATTCCTGGTTCACTGTGTAGTGGAATCAGGATATCCATTAGTGAAAGTAATTAATACATATATATTTGAAACTGTACTAGTGACTCATTTCAGTTAGTCTTATAGATTGTTAAATGTGTGTGAGTGTCACAGTGTTGTCCAGTGTGGTGGAATAAATTAAATTGTTTATCTGTCTGTTGTTGTTGTGACTTACACTTCATCATTTACATAACCCTAGACACTTAACGTAGTCATCACAATATTCCAGAATAACTCTGACTGAGGTATAAATGTGGCAGCAAGTAAGGTTATCTGTAAAACACTCCACATATTAGATACAGATACCTTCACAGCTGATCTCAGTCAGTTCACTAAGTCCCCCATAAAGACTTATCCCCTCCCACTTTACCACAATATATATATATATATATATATATATATATATATATATATATATATATATATATATATATATATAAAGGTAAAAGTAAAGGAACCCGTTACACGCCCATTAAGGCATATTGGGAATATGGTGTTAGGCCCATATTATCTTGACCGTCGGCACACTAGGGGTGATGTGGTCGGCATCACGCCGGCCGCCTTAACCTTCTCAGAGTTGCTCTGGTACCCATTTGGGGCTGGGTCGACCCAGGAGCCGTTTGTGGCCTAAAAAATTCCCGCCTCATCTGGGGATCGAACCATAGACCACTGCGCTAGGAAGCCAGTGCACTAACCACTATGCTACCGCGGCTCCCACAATAAGTCTAAAGAAAACGAATGTGCTGAGTCAGGATGTTGGTGCTGCACCAGTTATCACTATCGATAACTATGAATTGGCAGTGGTGCACCACTTCACATACCTAGGGTCTACCATCAATGACAAACTCTCACTGGATACAGAAATCGACAGCCGCATTGGCAAAGCTGCAGCTACCTTTGCCCGCCTCACATCGCGTGTTTGGGGAAACTCTAAACTCACAATGAAGACCAAAGCTGCGGTATATAATGCCTGCGTCACCAGCACACTCCTATATGGCAGCGAGACCTGGACGACCTATGCTAAGCAAGAAAGAAGGCTCAATACCTTCCATTTACGGTGTCTATGCCGCATCCTCGGCATCTCGTGGAAAGATAAAGTGACAAATGTCGAGGTGTTGTTACGTGCTGGCCTTCAAAGTATGTATACGCTGCTTAGACAGCGCAGACTTCGCTGGCTTGGCCATGTTCGCCGCATGGAAGATGGTCGCATCCCAAAAGATATCTTCTACGGACAATTAGCAGATGGCAAGAGAACAGTTGGGCGACCACAGCTGAGGTTCAAAGATGTGTGCAAGAGAGATATGAGGGCACTGGACATGGATCCAGCAACATGGGAGGATGAAGCTGCCGATCGCACTAAGTGGCGATGCTATTTACAGCGCCACCTTAGATTGGGCGAAAAGAGACTCACACAAAGTGGAGGAGAGGAGAAAACGTCGAAAGGAGCACCAGGAAAATAAGCAGCCTGAGGGCTGTCACCTCAGGGGCGCATTCCCATAGTCAGTTATGACTGAAGGGGCTATTATTATATATATATATGTATATATGTATATATATATATATATATATATATATATATATATATATTCTTTCTTTCCCTCAGGCATACACAGACGAGCTGTTAATGGGTATCTGTGGTCTGCTCTTCAGATGCAAATGGCAAAGGCACACTTCATTAACACTTTTACCGCGTCTTACGCTCGCTGTGCTTTTCAAATCTTATGGCCTCAATTTAGCAAGGGCAAGGTCTATTTATACAGCACATCTGCCATATCGGACGACAGTAGTTAAGGGGGTTTTGCGAATCTCAAAATGAGGCAAAATCCGTCTTGCTGTTCAATTATGAAAAACTATTATTTCAATTATCTTTCTTATTTCTGGAGCAATTCTCCTCAACTAAAGCTTTAAATATTCTTTTTATTTTTCTACATCTTCCTATTTAGTAATCTTTTACATTCTTAAGTGCATTTATTTATATGCTTACTTTAAACAACAAATTTTTGGACTAGTCCCAACTTTTGAATGCATTCAACCAGAGATTTCTCTCTTAAGATATTACTTTACATGAAAATCTTTACACCTACCTCTAAAGCAACATTCCTAATGTCAAATTAGTAACCTCTTACAAGTGGTACTTTCTTCCTGATGCTGTAATTAAATAGCATCTTCCACTCGTCTGCACATATTGGGACTTCATTTTTATTTCCAAGGCTGTAGTAAACACGGCCTAATGAAGCATTTTAATTGGTTATTGTATGAAGCAGTTCTATAATGTATGGCGCATGGTTCTGTCAGAGTAAATCAGAATTTGTGTTGTGAGACAGACGTCACTTCATGACATAAGCATCCCCATTCAAAAGCGTAAACCCGCTTGTTGGAGCTTTCTGTCTGGATTCACAATCACGACATTCTCCCAATATGGGGTTCACTCTGCCTTCCTTCTCTCCTGGTTTCCTTCAGGTGGGTCACTTCAAGTAGACACCAATAAAGAAATCTGCCCCAATAATCCGAGATCCAGAGATAATACCACATTTTGTGTTAACAAACAACGCAGGTGCTGCTGCCTGTCTAATTGCTGATTTATCAACTAATATTCTCCTTTCACCTCTCTGAGTCTGTCCAATAACATCTCCAGAGGGTTACATGTTCCTCAAAGTTCCAATAGTTATGAGGATATCATCCATAAAATTGGTGATAGCTGAGTTGTGTAAGGGATCCAGTAATTTCCTCATCATCCTGGATAAAACACTCAGAATATTCTTCAACCAAACAAGCAACATATGGAACTCATAGTGCTCCTCTGAAGTGCTCACAGCCAGCAATGGTCTGAGCTCAGGCTTGACAGGAATCTGGTAATGCCCTTATCTAGATTCACTAATGATTCTGTTACTGTAACTATTTCCCAAATCCAGGCAGAGCCTATGTTCACCAGAGGGTTCTCTCAGCTAAACCTCACTGAAGTGAAGGTATGATTCATATGGGGAAATGAATTTCCTGCACCAAGAAATAAATTCTCCCGTTAGTATTTGCTATATAATATTCTCAGTCCCTGTCCGTGTCAATACTTGCAATAGACTGTGTAGGGGCCGGCCAACTACCACTGTTGCCGGTGCCCTCATAAGGCTAATTTAATAGCTGTATAGTGATGTGGACTGAGCATTAGGCCAATTGTCCAGTCTCCCACTTCTAATTTTTCTGGGGTTTCCCCGCAGTTTCAGTTTCAAAGTTGGATGAATAACCATACTTCTATTTTTAGCCAGTTCCTGGAATTTTGAACTCATCTGTGTCAGTGCGGGATTGGTTGTTTCCCCTCTCTGTATAACATGGAGAGTTGCCAGGGTAACTGGTTTACTGGAAGACTTTTTGTGAGAAGGTGCTGGCCTATCCACTATGTCTACCTTATAATTAATTGCAGGCTTATGTTCGCCCCAATGCTTTTCTAGGTCCTGTTGAGTTTCCCAATGTGTGCAGTTCACCCTGCTACATTGTGCACAGGCTATCACATACTGAAATATGTCTTCAGCAATACTTGGCCAATAATATTTCACAGATGCTCTTTGACAGGTGGTACCAATTTTCCCATGTCCACCGTCTGATACAACATGTGCTATTTCCATAACTTGTTCCCTATAACATGATGGCAGTACTAACTGTCCATACCCATTCTGTCCTGCCTTAGCTTTCCTGTAAAGCAAACAATCATTTAAATAAAACTGTCCTTTCTTAGGGGTGTTATGGCTTTTTGGCAACTTGCCAAAGCAAGGTTTTAATGAGCTATCTTTAGCTTGGGCCTTTTTCATCTTTCTCAGATGAATGTTTAGTGGAATTCCCTCCTCCTTCTTAGGGCTTGACCTGGTCTGGAGTGTTGCCATGATCACAGGTTTTATTGGGGTACCCAAGAAGACATATCTCCTTCCTATCACCAGCGGGTAACTAGGATCATCACACACTGCTGCACTGATCACTCCTTCCACGTAGCGAGTTCTGACATTGATCCTTGCTATAGGAAGTGTCATGGTGGCTGTTCCTTTTAATGTTTCTTGTATCTCCACTTTTTCTGGGGTATACTGATCAGCGTGCACCAAGGACGCACTCACGCCTGAGTAAATTCCAATCCTGAGTCATAAAGGCACATAATCTTTGTACCATTACATGTTACTTCTTCACAGATTGGAGGAAAATGGAGATCTACCTGACTTGCTGTTGGTTCCTTCCTGCCCTTTCCCACTGTTATCATACATGCAGCGTAATATGGAGGGATTTTCTTACCACATTCCAGTTTATTGTGGTTGTTCATTTTGCAAATTTTGCACCACTTATTTCTCTGTCTGTAGGGTTTCTTATCTTGTACCTGAGGGTCCCTGTTTCTATGATCAAATCAGGGTTTGTTATAGTCTTGTTTGCATCTGTGTTGTTGGTGTTGGTCCCTATTATCATACTCATCCTGGTTTTGGGGTGGCCTACTGTTTTCTCCTTGCTTCTTCTTAATTTCTGCTATCTCTTTCTGAGCTGCCTGATATCTCTCAGCAACTGTTAAAATCTCTCCCAATCTCTCCGCACCTTGTTCCATAAGAAATTTTCTCCTGTCTGGAGGCATAGACTCTCTTACTTGTTCCATCATGACCATTTCTTTTAAGTCTTGACATTTCCCCAGAGCAGTCCACTTCTCCAAGCAAGTTTCTAATCTGGCAGAGAATTGGTGGTATGTTTCTCCAGAAAGTAGCTTAGCAGTTCTGAATTTCTTCCTGTAAAATTCTGAGTTCTTTTCATATCTAACCAGCAATGCCTGCTTCAAGATTTCATAATCTTCTTGGTCTTCTTTTCCAAGTTTGGCATAAACTTCATAAGAGACTCCCCTCAGCCCATGTGATAACTTAAGGCTCCATTTCTCTTTCTCTAAGTCATAGTTAGTGGCTAACCTCTCATACCTGCTTAGATAAGACTCAATTTCATCTTCTTTCTCCACAAATGGATCCAAATGAAAGTTCATGGCTCCATTTGAGGGACCCTGACTTGAACTAGAGTCAGAGGCACTTTGACTACTTCCAATAACTGTAACATTTCCTTGAATTTCAAGTTCTTTCAATCTCAATTTATGTTCCCTTTGCAATCTCTTTTCCTGAGCCTGTCTTTCAGCAGCCTGTCTTCTTTCCTCTCTATCAGCTTCTAGTTTCTTAACCTCCCTATCAGCTTCTATTTGTAATCTTTTAGCTTCAGCTTCTATTTGTAATCTTTTAGCATCAGCTTCTATATGTAATCTTTTAGCTTCCTTATCAGCTTATGTCTGTAATCTCCTTTCTGTTTCCAACTTCTTATCTTCTCTTTCTATAAACTTGTCACACTCAGTAGTGACATATTGAATAAGAGCCTCCCCACTTAACACCAACTCCTTTGCTGACTGCATTGTAGCAGATCTAAACTTTGCCAAGTCAGCCATACTCAATAATCTTGTCTTTCAGACTCTCAAACTCTCTTTTATAGACCAATACTAATTAATACAAATCTAATTAATTAAAAGACCACTGTCCATGCATCAAGTCACCAAAATTTTGTTTTGTACTCAATGGTACTTCAACGTGCTTTTTTTAGCTTTTAGTTTTACCACAATTTATTTTTATTATTAAAATTTTACTCCTACTGCTAACTCAGAGGAAGTAATTAATACTATAAAACTAAATGTCTCACAAACAGACTCCAGGGTAGTAAATGAATTCCCGGACTGAGACACCAGTGTCGCGAGAGGTTTGGTGTTATTGAAATTAATATGAAATCCTGGACAAAAAGGTGTATCAGAAAATACCAGAATAGTGCCAGATAAGAGTCTGGTCTTATCAGTAATACCCCCTTCTCTGAAAAGAGTAAGGGTGCATAGACAACAAAGGTAAGGTCAAGCTGTATAAGTCCCCAGAGAAGATGGAATTGTACTACTCTGAGACACTTATGGGCTACCTCTCTAGATCCTTCTCTGTTAATATGGTTGTTGTTATTGTTATTAACTCTGCTAGGGGTATATAATTATCTTAACACTTTGCTGACCAGCGATCCGGAGCATTAATGTCTCCCATTACCAAGGGTTTTTGCAGATTTCTTTAAAAATAACTGTTTTTTTTTTAAATTCATAAAAAATTGAAAAACAGACATAGGGTTTTGAAATTTTCAGAGCGCCATTATGAATGGTTGCTACATCTATAAAAATATATTTTATGCAAATTGGTCACATGATCATGGCGGCCATCTTGAATTTGTGTGGCTATTTATAGAAATTTCAGGAGATGTTTTAAAACCATGATATTTTTCCAGTGTTTAGTGAATTTGTTTGATGGCAGTGCAATAAAATGTTAGGGACATTGATGGCAATGAAGAAAATAATCTTAATTGACGTACTGATTTAACGATTAACCAGCAATCCAGTGCATTAATGTCTCCCATTACCAAGTTTGTTTGCCGATTTCTTTAAAAATAACTGGTTTTGTTTTAAATTCATAAAAAATTGAAAAACAGACATAGGGTTTTGAAATTTTCAGAGCGCTATTATGAATGGTTGCTACATCTATAAAATTATATTTTATGCAAATTGGTCACATGATCATGGCGGCCATCTTGAATTTGTGTGGTTATTTATAGAAATTTCAGGAGATGTTTTAAAACCATGATATTTTTCCAGTGTTTAGTGAATTTATTCGATGTCAGTGCAATAAAATGTTAGGGACATTGATGGCAATGAAGAAAATAATCTTAATTGATGTACTGATTTAATGATAACTAGTCTATGTATTTCAGCATAAAAGGCTAACAAAAATTATGAATAAAATGCAAAGAAAATTTAATTTTTGTATTTGTCTTTTTTGAGTGTATTCTGTGTCTGCGGCATCTGACAATGAGTGTTTGTGAATGTTTTGAGTGGTTACTTACCTCTAGTTGGAGTCTGAGCTGCTTCCTTCATTAACTGGGGTTGAAGTTGTAGCTGTAGGTCTCTGCAAGAGTCTTTGTCTGGATCGTTGATAATCCTCGACTGTGCGGTACAACTTGAAAAATGGTATCGTGCATAGAGGTACATTGCAATCTGGGCAGTACATGACAGTCTGGCTTCTTTTCCCTGCAGCCTTACACACTTTACAGTCTGGTTTGTACCTTGCCCTTTCATATTTATCAATGAAGTGGCGCTCAGTAAGTCGTGTTGTTGGGACTTGTGGTTTTGAAGGTGTCACATTGCGTCGAAGAATAGCAGGTTCAATAAGAGCGAGACTGACATCCTGCCTGAACTTCTTTGCTGTGATCTTTTTTGTAGAGTTGGCAGTGTTGTAGGTTATGTGCCCATTAACCAGGGCAGTTTCAACTAAGAAATGATATAATGGCAGGTACCATTTATATGATCTGTGTGGGTAGGGATAGCTTGCACCCAGTTGGCCGAAGTGGTCGACACCTCCCATACTTTTGTTGTATTTTTCTGCTAGCACTGGCTTCTGAATTGTTCTGCCCTCAGGTATTCCTCGTTTTCTAACTGTCTTGTCCATAACATCATTGGAGTGAACAGTAGATAAAAGATTAACTCTTTTTGTGTCATGCCAGGTAACTGCCAACATGCCTTTATCTTCTGTGGCACAAAACACAGGATGATCTGCCTTTTTCAATTTGAGTTGCTTTTTCTTCAGTGCTTCAGGAAAATGCTTCCTATTCTCAGCTACTGTTCCACATGCACCAATCTGAAGGAAGCATGTCAAGCTCAACAAGTTCGTTTTGAGCAAGCTTTCTCCATCTCCACAGATTATTTTGATGTGCAGTCTTGCTGTGGTCTCTTGTGCCACGCCCATCTCCTGCTTCAGATGTACCTACATCACCTTCATCTAATCCAAATTCGTTATCGCTGCTATCAGTTGCGTTTCGATTGAGTGAAACATCTCTACTTAGCCATGAGATATCACTTTCGGCCCCAGATTCGCTGCCAGAGTCAGAATCATCTCTCTTATAAGTCTGGTTTTCATCATCACACATGATGAAAACAAAGAATGGGCTCTTGTACTAAAAATAATGAAATTTTATTCAAAATTCGGCTATAAACAGCGATTCACGATATCATTCATGGGCGCAGCCATTTTGGAATGTTAAAAATACCCGGATGAGGCTTGTTTCGTAAAACTATCGATACGGCTGTCTGTTGCATTGGTGGAGTTACTAATTCGACTTTCGTCGAATCTGGTCAGCAAGGGTTTCAACCGGAAATTCGCCTATCGTCGAATTTGGTCAGCAAAGTGTTAATTTACCAACAGGAACTGTAATTTAACTTAAGGAATTTAAGTAAGACTGCTGGTAAATATTTACAGTTTATTTATACATTTTCTCTTTTCTGTTTGAAAAGTTTGCAATAAATCAGAATACAACATTAAATAAATTTAAAAAATTCATCAAAGTCTTTTACTGAATTATAACAACTATGGAGACTGTTCTTGCTGGGTTGATCTCTTTATCTATGTTCAAATTTAAGATTTCTTATTACACAGTCTGAATGAGGTTACATACTCAATTGTTATGCCCACAAGGGTCATCATTAACAATAATGTCTTTTATAATTTGGATAACTTTTAATACACCACAGTTGCCTTTATAGCAACTTATCTTTAACACTGCAGATGATTCACATGGATCCTGGATGGAATATATAGTAAGCTCTCCAGGTAGTATCACGTGATGTCTGGCCCTCTGTTTTAGACAGGCACTGCATACATTGTACCTCTAGTAGTGACTGTGTCTTTCTTTATGTATGGGGTCTTAGACAGGATAAAACCTGAAAAGAATTAATGCAACCCCTATAGTGTCCATCACTAGCCCACTTAGGACAAAAGTGGTGATGACAGACAGTTTCAGACAGTGTGCTAGCAGATGCACAGGACATAATATAGTAGAAACACTCATTTCAACTCACTGTGAACATAATTTTCTTCTACATCCTTATTTATAGTCCTTTGTCCATGATCCACCTCCATATAATAATTTGGTAGTGTACAAAACCACTAAGTAATATATCAATCTGTACATTAAAACAATTCCATTCATCCTTCCTTATGTTCTTGGTAAGTGTGCCATTTCCTCAAGAAATAATTCTTTATATACATTTCCAAACCTACAGACACACTTTGGCCATTTTTCTGCATTATTTTAAACATTTCACAAGGCTGGCCTTATCCTCCAGAATTACACACCTGTCTGTAAATCCGCCAGCAACACACCGTATTTTCTAACACAGTCTACACACTTCCAAGCGCACAAATGAATTAATTATTTAAACTAAACAGATATAGATATGTGTATATGTATGTATGTATGTATATATATATATATATATATATATATATATATATATATATATATATATATATATATATATATATATATATATATACATACATATTCTTTCTTACCCTCAGGCATACACAGATGAGCTGTTAATGGGTATCTATGGTCTGCTCTTCAGATGCAAATGGCAAAGGCACACTTCATTAACACTTTTACCGCGTCTTATGCTCGCTGTGCTTTTCAAATCTTATGGCCTCAATTTAGCAAGGGCAAGGTCTATTTATACAGCACATCCGCCATATCGGACGACAGTAGTTAAGAGGGTTTTGCGAATCTCAAAATGAGGCAAAATCAGTCTCGCTGTTCAATTATGAAAAACTATTGCTTCAATTATCTTTCTTATTTCTGGAGCGATTCTCCTCAACTATAAATATTCTTTGTATTTTTCTACATCTTCCTATTTAGTAGTCTTTTACATTCTTAAGTGCATTTATTTATATGCTTACTTTAAACAACAAATTTTTGGACTAGTCCCAACTTTTGGATGCATTCAACCAGAGATTTCTCTCTTAAGATATTACTTTACGTGAAAATCTTTACACCTACCTCTAAAGCAACATTTCTAATGTCAAATTAGTAACCTCTTACAGGTTGTACTTTCTTCCTGATGCTGTAATTAAATAGCATCTTCCACTCGTCTGCACATATTGGGACTTCATTTTTATTTCCAAGGCTGTAGTAAACACGGCCTAATGAAGCGTTTTAATTGGTTATTGTATGAAGCAGTTCTATAATGTATGGCGCGCGGTTCCGTCAAAGTAAATCAGAATTTGTGTTGTGAGACAGACGTCACTTCAGGACAAATATTGAAAGTGAAAAAGGAAAGGAGAGAATGAAGTAATGGAAAATGATAAAGTATTTATTTTAAAAAAGCATATTTGTTTATGGCTAATGCAGTTGCATTAAGACCCACCATTTGATAGTGATTATTGCTGTGAGGTAATGCTGCTTAGATATTGGTGTAAATATATGTAGTATGTCTTCATAGTCTTAAAATGGTACCCATCATCTGCTATATTTCATTGCCTTCAGGTTGAAAGAAATATGGAATCTAATGTCACACATCTAATTACAGAAATGAAGCAGGAAACAGACTATGAGGTATGTCAAATATTTATGTCCCATGTAATTCCTCTGGGTCTCTGAAGAGACAAAGAAAGAATATGCCTACTGCACTCTTGAGCGTGTCGTACAAAGTGACTTGTGGGGTTGTGGGTGGGGCTGGCTATCTCATTATGTTAAACAAATTGTCACAGACTCCACTGCTGCAAGTGTATGTGAATGCTTGGTGCAGGCTTCTAACAAGTGGTCCAGCTGTAATGGTGGCTGTATGCTCTGTTAGGAACACAAAAAGAAGAAAAATGAAAATATTGACATTTGGAAGCTTTCAAGGGTGCATTGTTCTTCTTTGACCCTTAGTCACAGACTGTCAAAGCAGTCAGTGGCCATCATGCCTGGTGGTGTCTTGTAGGGCAACAACAAATTCATTCCACTTTGCTCGGTCGGTGGCCATCCTTTGTACAGTGCCCCAACTCTGGTTATTTCTATGCATCTCAGCTTCACAGTACTCCGCAGGTTGTTTTTGGTCGGCATCTCTTTTGTTTTACTTCAGGGGTCCATAGCATAGCTGTACATGAGATGGCATCAGGGTCTCTTCTGAGGACATGGCCAACCAAACTCCAGCGTCTGCCAGCTATGATGGTATGCATGTTCTCTTGCTGCTCTGAGTAAGCAGATCTTGGTTGGTGATGGTATTCGGCCAAAAGATTCAGATAATTTTTCTTAGCCAGGTTGTGTGAAAAGAGGACAGTTTTGACATTTCCTTCTCTTTTACTCTCCAGCATTCTGCACCATAGAGAAGAACGGAAAGCACACAGCTCTGATATAATCTTAAGCTTGTGCTATACTGAGAGGACTTCCAAATGTTGTTTAGACTATAAAGGTGTCCATGGTATAGTGTTAAATTTGTGAGGAAAAAAAAAGAATGTTTTTGCAATTTCCTGTTCATGTAAAGAAATGATTTTGAACAATTTTACATGATCATTTTCATAATTTATCTTGATCTATACTGGGAATTTGTTCACCGATGTCTTAGTTAAGCCTAATTATATATATTTACTTAACAACTAAAGTTTGTGACTTGTAGGAAACTAAGTGTTTTTAAAATCAGGCACCAAAGAATATTAAAACAAATGTCCCAATTGTAATTGTAAGAGAAAAGCAGGATTTAATTTACTGGTTTTTTTAATTTTACTGGTCAAATAATGGAAGTTAGCTGGTTCCCGTTAAAACTGGGGGGGGTGGGGGGGGGGGAGGGGGGGGCAGTTGCATGTCTAAAATATCTTTTAAACTTTATGACTTGACAGCTGGCATGGTTGAGGTGCCTTACAACTTCCCCTCCCTACTGCCAATCAAGTTAGACTCTTTTCAGTCAAAAGTTTACACAGATTCTTACCACACACAAATCAATGAAAGGAAGGGGAAAAAAATAATCTTGAACAGTTATGAACTAAATTAGCTTCTACAGAAAAAAAGAATTATGTTAAAGATGGTTTCAGTGGATTTACCTCATCTGTTATGGAGCATCTAGAGCTACAAGTAATACCTGACCATCTTTGAGGGAGAAGAAATTCTCACAAAACATTGTTATTGTTATAAAGAATTGACATCATTGCACTCTGGGCAAACCCATAGGTGCTCAGTCTCCATCAGTATATGTTGAATGTGAATGCTAACTGTTCCTGTAGCTCACTGGTTGTAAACACAACGGATGCTTCTTCTCATACGTCCATCTCTACTAGCTTTACGTTTGATGCAAAATTCCAACAGTCTTAACCTTGATGATTCATCTATTGCAGTGTCATTCTCCAACAGGCAATCATAAATTGCTCTCAGCATATCTCCCTTATCCATATCTAATGTCCCCTCTATGGGTGCTCTTGATGCTAGTCTGTCAGCTCTTTCATTACCACATACACTAGCATGACCAGGACAGTATATCCACACCAGCTCTTGTAGACTGGAAGCTTCTATAAATGTTTTCTGTTCATGATGCAACCAACCACTTTGAACCTTTCGAAGCATTGGACTGAGAGTCAGACACAATGATAGCCATTGTTAATGAAGTTTCAGTTATCCACCTTAAGGCTGCAGTAAATGCATCGACCTCCATTCTCATACTGGAAGTTGTTATCTTGTAAGCCCCGCTATGCTCAGACCAGTACCCTAGCAGAGAAGCCCTAACTGGATTTCTCACCCCAGATTACAGACCCATTGGAATAGACAAAGGCATCAAGATAAAACATAAAGAAAGATTTCTGATCAAATCAAGTTAACCTATTTGAAATTTACAAGAGTTCACAAATTACAGAGGAATAATGTTTACATCAAATACCAGCAGAAGGAAGGAAGGTTATCCGGTCAAGCTGCTTAAGATTTACAAGAGCACAAAAATTACATACGAACAATATTACTATCAGTGCCATAAAAAATATTAAACAGGATCATCTTTGAGAGATTAAAAGAGTTCATAGATAGACAGCAGAGAGATTAACAAACAGGTTTTAAGGAAAACAGATCCTGTACAGACCAGACTGCCACATTGAGAATAATAGTGGAACAAAGTCTGAAATGAAACTTGCCTCTTTACATAGGTTTTTGTGGACTATGACGATGCACTTGACAGTGTGGACAGACAACCACTTCAGAAATTGGTGAGACATTATAGAGTCCCCCTGAAGATCATTAACTTAATAAAGAAAACATGAAGACACAATGTGCAGAGCTCTTCATGGAGAAAGTTTTACAAAACTATTTGGGATAAGAGATGAAGTGTGACAGGGATGCTTCCTGTCACCATTTCTCTTCCTATTGGCTATAGATTAAATTATGAAAACATTGACCTCAACCAACAACTTTAGTCAACAGAAATGGTATCCAGTGACTAAACAACTTGATAATGTAGGTTTATCAGATGGCCTGGCTCTCCAGTCCCATAGCCATAATCAATGTAAGACAATGAAAGTGCTTGGTGTGAGTTTACAGCAAGTAGGTTTGAATATACACAGTGAGAAAAGAAAGATAATGATAATAAATGCAGCAAATGATAAGAGTATTGCACTTGAAGAAATGCTCCTTCAAAAATCGTACATAAACCTTGGCAGCAATGTTGACCAAGTGGGATGGACTGACAGTGATATCAAAATATGAATACAAAAAGCTAGAGGATCTTTCATTGCATTGGGAAATATGTGGAGAGTAAAAAAATCTTCAATTCAATGTCAAGTCAGTACGGCGTGTCTCTGAAACCTGGAGAAAACAAAGACAACAACCAAAAAAGCTAGACTTTCATAAATGGGTGCTTGCATAGAATAGAATGATTGAAGTGGTATGTCCAGATCACCTTGTGGAACGGATGACAAGAACCAAACAACTACCAGTGGTACAAGAGATGACAAGAACCAAACAACTACCAGTGGTACAAGAGATGACAAGAACCAAACAACTACCAGTGGTACAAGAGATGACAAGAACGAAACAACTACCAGTGGTTCAAGAGATGACAAGAACCAAACAACTACCAGTGGTACAAGAGATGACAAGAACCAAACAACTACCAGTGGTACAAGAGATGACAAGAACCAAACAACTACCAGTGGTACAAGAGATGACAAGAACCAAACAACTACCAGTGGTACAAGAGATGATAATAACCAAACAACTACCAGTGGTACAAGAGATGAGAAGAAGACACTGGAGATGGACACAGCACACATTGAGAAAACCTGTTGATAGCAATACCAGGCCAGTCCATGTTCCATAGTCCCCAAGGAGAGAGAGGTAGAGGGAGACCAATGAGCACATGGAGAAAAGAACTGGAGACAGACATGAGGAAGACATAGTAGGATGTGAGCTGAAGGCACAAGAAAGGGAGACTTAGCATAAGTTTGTTGAAGGTCTATGCTTCTTGGACAGCTGAAGTATGATGATGATGAATAATACTATCAGTGTCAGGGAAAATCTTTAACTGGATCATGATGAATGTTACTATCAGTGTCAGAGAAAATATTTAACTGGATCATGATGAATGTTACTATCAGTGTCAGGGAAAATTTTTAACTGGATCATGATAAATGTTACTATCAGTGTCAGGGAAAATCTTTAACTGGATCATGATGAATGTTACTATCATTGTCAGGGAAAATCTTTAACTGGATCATGATGAATGTTACTATCAGTGTCAGGGAAAATCTTTAACTGGGTCATGATGAATGTTACTATCAGTGTCAGGGAAATCGTTAACTGGATCATAATGAATGTTACTATCAGTGTTGGAAAATCTTTAACTGGATCATGTTTGAGAGATTAAGAGTCCATAGGGTTGGTCTAGAATTGTCATTCTTTTTTTTTGTTTTTCTTTCTGTTATTTTTATTTCCTTCATCACATAAAGAACTACCAAGTCATCACATGTGATCTGCTGAAAAATTATGATTGACCAGTTGCAAAATCCTGAACTAGATTAAAATGAAAAAAATTCTAAATTATTATTAATAACTTAATTCTCTTCTGTCATCATTGCTGAAGTACAGGTGTATAAACAAACCACCACTGTTAGCATTGCTCCTGTCTAAGAGTTAAAATCTTGTCTAACTGTGATTTACTCATATCTCTGGGCAGTGAGAGTGTGTCAAGTGTGTTCTGTCATTTTTATTCTCATTTTCTTTTTTTTAATTTGAGAAGTTATTTTAAGGTTAGGGTTTGTTAACTGCTAGTGTTAAAGGTATTAAACAGATGTGGACCCAAAGGAGAGGTAGGAACTGTGGGTCACAGATATATTGGAAATGAGGGTGGGGGAAAAGGCAGATATGGAAAGTGACAAATTGTTTATTGAAAAAAAAACAAATCTCTATAACAAGGGTCCTTGACCTTTGTGGCACCATAGGTACGTTTTATATTAACTAATAGGGTGAAGAGCAACAATCAATTTTTGGGACTCACTTATTGCTTACTTACTTAGTCATCCCTCTTCTGTCATGAGGTGTAGATGTTTGGAGGAGGGAGTGCCATTTTATCCTATTGGCTGTCTTCTTTCTGGCCTGGCTCCAATCCAGTCCTCAGTCGTTCTGAGATTGTTTAATGTTGTCCTCCCAGTGGAGTCGTCCCTGGCTTTTAGTTTCCCATACTTGTCATGATAGCCAATCTTCTTCCATTCTGCAGACAGGGCCAAATAATCACAGTTGGGACTGTTCTACTTGAGTCTGCAGTGGCTGGGTTTTGAAGCCTTGCCATATCCTCTGGTTGCAGACCATATCTGTTCTTGTCACTTTACCATCTCCCTCAGATGCCTCATTTCTAAGAATGGAATCTGGCTTTTTTGTGGGTTGTAATAATTGCCCATGACTCACATCCATATATCAATACTGGAATCTAGGTGGGGCATTATACAGCCATCTTTTTTTCTTACTTGCTAACTTTTGCTGAAAAATCCTTGGTTTATGGCCTGAAAAAATCTCCCAGCTGCTGCTCTTCAAGTAGCTAACTCTTCTTTGATGTCTCCCTTCGAGTCTATAACAGCTTTGAGGTAATTAAACTGGTTGACCTGCTCTAGGATCTGTTCTCCTAGCTTAATCGGATGCCTTCTTTCCTCTTGTGATGTCACCATGGTGTTTGTTTTGGAGCTGCTGATGACCATTCATCTCATCTCCAGCTCTTCCTTCCAGACTTGCAGGTTAGGTTGAAGATGTGTCTCTTATTTAGCAGTCAGGGTAACATGGTATTGCTAGCTCTGAAATACAGACCTGTCTCATCTTCCAGTACCTTGCTGAATACTTGTTGGTCCTTTCCTTAAACATTTATAACACATAAGGAAGGGAAACCCGAGGCCTGTAAACAGTAAATTAATATGAGACAAACATAAAGGTATGTTATCAGGCACTCATAGGAAATAAAGAAGTAGAACACTAGACAACAGAAAAACAACAGACATGAGTGGCTTACCCAGGATTTGAACCCTGGACCTTCCATGCGACAACCCCGCCTAGCCATGCAAGTGAATCACACTATCCTCCCTGCCATCTATGCATCACCAAAACAATGATGTTTCAATGACAGGTCATTAGTGCGAATCGCAATACACGACACCGGAAGTCCACCATGGGCAGTTTAGCCTATTAATGATGCAGTCACTTATGTTGTTTCTCTATCATACAGTATAGGCCAGTCCAACAAGACAAGGACCTTAATACTGTGTCCAGTAAATGATAGTAGACTTAGAACAGTAAAAACAGGTCAGAGGGTAGGTTTGGTATTGTATAAACATTTATAACATATAAGGAAGGGAAACCTGAGGCTTGTAAACAGTAAATTAATATGAGACAAACATAAAGGTATGTTATCAGGCACTCATAGGAAATAAAGAAGTAGAACTCTAGACAACAGAAAAACAACAGACATTAGTGGCTTACCCAGGATTTGAACCCTGGACCTTCCATGCGACAACCCCGCCTAGCCATGCAAGTGAATCACACTATCCTCCCTGCCATCTATGCATCACCAAAACAATGATGTTTCAATGACAGGTCATTAGTGCGAATCGCAATACACGACACCGGAAGTCCACCATGGGCAGTTTAGCCTATTAATGATGCAGTCACTTATGTTGTTTCTCTATCATACAGTATAGGCCAGTCCAACAAGACAAGGACCTTAATACTGTGTCCAGTAAATGATAGTAGACTTAGAACAGTAAAAACAGGTCAGAGGGTAGGTTTGGTATTGTATAAACATTTATAACATATAAGGAAGGGAAACCTGAGGCTTGTAAACAGTAAATTAATATGAGACAAACATAAAGGTATGTTATCAGCCACTCATAGGAAATAAAGAAGTAGAACTCTAGACAACAGAAAAACAACAGACATTAGTGGCTTACCCAGGATTTGAACCCTGGACCTTCCGTGCGACAACCCCGCCTAGCCATGCAAACGAAACACACTATCCTCCCTAGGATAGTTGAGAGGATGTTTCGAGGTGCAAAAACTTCTATATCAAAATAAACAAAATATCCAAGCTTCTTCACACCTTGAAATAGTTCTCATCACCCAGAATGCAAAATGCTAAGGGAGGGCCATGTTTTGGTTTTTGGAATACGCCCACAATATCACCAGAAGTAGCCCAAAGTTGCCCAAAATATCACCCTAAGTAGCCCAAAAATTGCCCCACTTAAATTATGTAGTACAATTTATTTATCAGAAAATATTTTTTTTAAACTTCAAACAAAAACTTTGTTAAATACCTGCATATGTACATTCAATGTTCTAATCACTATCATCAGCTTGGTGTCAGACATCTGTTGATAGACCTGAACAGGATTTTCAGCTCATGAATATGCAGTAAGAAAGATGACCTTACAGTAGATGTTGCCCAGTGTCATCTGTCTCATTAACAATGGTTTCTGTCTAAGCATTTTTTCTTTAATTCCGTAAACTGCCAAAACTTCTCCATTTTTTCCTCTGTGCAAAGTTTTCTGATCTGACATTAGTATTTGGTCATCACTGTCCATGTAAAACTTCAGCAGCTTGTCTGCTTTCCCTTGTGTCATATGCTGTGGTAGTTCCTACTGCATATTCTTCAGCAAGACAACGCTTAGGGACACCATGATAAAGCTTCTGCAATAACTCTACCTTCTGCACTATTGATAATGACAAATGCTTTCTTTTCTTATTCCTACTGTTACCCACAGAAGTATCTGCAGCTCTTTTTGACATTTTCACAATGAAATTAAACTCACAAAGTTTACGACATGAAATTACCTCACAAATATCCATACTCAAAATGACAAAATAAGCTCAGAAATATTCACACATGGCTAAAAGTGGTGCCTAGACTCAACTAAATAGTTGTGTTTGAAAGTGTATATCACATTATAGCACATGCATCAGCTTATACTGCACTTACACTTCAAGAGGACAAAATGTGATAAACTGAACATTGCATGTGTTCGGTTCCCTGCATACCAGTTAAAAATAACATTTTATTATTATTTTTTTAAATAGCCCAAAGTCAGCAAAAAAACTTTTCAGTTTTTGGTCTATCTTGGTTTGCAGATATTTGGATTATGGGTTACACACCTGTGTAAGAAATAATCAGGGTTTAAAATAAAAAAAAATTGATCTTCAAATTATTTGAGTCAAAAGTGTATTTAGTATGATCTTTGGCACAGTATGTCACTGACCAACTATTTATAATTATACAATCATCCATATCAGCAGTAAGATCTGGAAGGAATTATTCACCATACATAGACATAAAAAGAGGTGTCAGACAAGGTTGTGTGCTGTCCCCCTGCCTATTTAATTTATACACCAAAAAAATTTTCAAACAGATACAGGAAATACCAGGACATCAGTGGAAGGTCAATAAACAACCTTAGATATGCAGATGATACCGTGTTGTTAGCTGAAAGTGAACAGGAGTTACAAGAACTAGTGAAGCAAGTGAACAGCATAAGTCATGAATATGGACTCGACATTAATATTGAGAAAACAAAAACTATGATAATTAGCAAAACAGACGATAAACCCACATTAAAGGTAAGCGTAAATGGGAAAATCCTGGAACAAGTCAAGAGCTACGTATATCTTGGTCATATAATAAGAGAAGATGGCAGATGTGAAACAGAAATCAAGAAGAGAATAGGAATGGCCAAAGCTACATTCAACAACATGAAACATATACTGACATCCAAACAGTTATCTCACAAATTTAAACTGAGAATCATAAAGTGTTATATATATTCTGCATTTCTGTATAGTGCAGAAACATGGACGATGAATAAGCATTTGGAAGAAAGAATTGAGGCTATTGAAATGTGGATATATAGAAGAATGGGGCGCAGCTCATGGAAAGAGAAGAAAACAAATAAGGAGGTCCTAGAAAATCTAGGTATGAAAAGAGAACTAATGAGGGAGATCAAAGTTCGGCAGCTAAAATACTTTGGCCACATAAAAAGGCATAACACCTTGCAAAAGACCATAACAGAAGGGAGAGTTGAAGGCAAACGTGCAAGGGGAAGACAGCGCTATAAGTGGGAAGATAACATCAAGAGATGGACAGGAAAGAGTCTATCAGAGTGCACCACCAAGACAAGAGACAGAAGACGTTGGAGATCCATTACAGCCAACCTTCATTGTGGAGATGGCAACTGATGATGATGATATCAGCATCAGTGATCCACTGTGATCTTTTTAAAAATGGATTTGTTTGGTCAAAATTATTCCAAAAATTCATTATCATATAAATGGGATTTGAAAACAACATTGCTTTCAGGCCGGAAGAAATGTGGAAGCTAATGTCACAAGTCTGTTTGCAGAAATAAAGCAGGAAACAGATGTTAAGGTATGTACACTATTTGTAACATTGTTTGGAAGCTTTAATAATATTGTGGCTTTTAAGGATGTATGTTATACTGTTAATGCTCAGAGAAGAAAGATCTATATTGCAATATGTTGCACCCATAAAGAGTTGATTTCGGACAGTTTTAAGTGATCTTTTTCAGAATTTATGGTGATCTATACTAGGTATTTGTTAATCTAAAATTCTAACAAATTATATACAGTTAACTAAAGTTCATGACTTGTAAGAAACTCAGTGTTTACAAGGCACCAAAGAATATCAAAACAATTGACTCAAATGTAAATGTAGGTGAAAAGCAGGAATTGAGTTGTAGGTGTTTTTTTATTTTTTTTTTACTGATCACATATTGAAGTTTAGGAGTTTTCACCAAATCATAGAAAGGTAGGGGGGATTGGGGCAACTGCCTATATAAAACATCTTTAAAACATTGTGACTTGACAGGAGACAAGATTGAAGTGCTTTACCCTCTCCACTCCCCACTGCCATTCGGGTTAGACTTGTCAGTCAAAGGTTAATGGAGATTCTTACCATATACCAAAATAACTTTAAATGTCAGGATGCTGTTGCAGGATGGAAAATTGTTTTTAAAAAAAATTGAGGGGAATAAAATAGAATGTAAATATATTAGGATTATATGAAATGCAATATACTAAAGCAGGTCAATTTTATTCTGAATATAAATAAACAAGAAAGAAGGATTAGTTAAATATCATATTAGTTAACTTAAATGGCTGACTGGAACTAATTTCATATAACTATACACACCACGAGTGGGTAATAAAGAAAATCATGTGCACATTCTATAATGAATGTGGTGTGGCTATGCCCAGTGCAAATCTCATGAGACAGCTTTTGTGTTGGAAGCCTGTGGGAAAGTTAGTAATAAAAAAAGTGGAAGTAGGGACAAGGCAAAGACTAAAGTTAAAGAGGTGGCAAACATGTAGTATGCAAGAACACACCATATGATAGCACTGGACAACAAATTTTGACTTGTGTGTATCTGCTGAGATTAAACCACGTGACCTTTATGTTGTTTGGGCTGCTGAATATGAAAATGGCCGTTAAAACACCAGATTAGCTCTAGTTTTTTAAATATCCATAAAACAAGTTTTACACATTTGCATATATATATATATGATAATAATGCTCATAGCGAAAATGATTCACAGCGACGCCTTTTTGCCTGTCGCTTGTAATGAGTTTCTGGAGCATCTCTCACAAGGGTCCAACAATAGTCTGCTAGCATTGCTGCATTCCTTTTCCCTTGGTATCTTTTTTTCGAGGATAGTAATGTCCTGATAAAATTGTTCCCCATGCTCGTCAATGACAGCACCACAGTTAGCAGGGAAGAAATCCAGATGAGAGTGTAAAAAGTGTAGTTTCAAAGTCCCACAGACAGAGGAAACAGCAAAACTTTGTATAACCCTGCTGTAGCCCTGTCAAGATGGCAATGACCTTCAGGTCACCACAAATCTGCCACATATACTTGTCATAGTTGATGGTGTGTAACAGTTGTTTCATGTTGTTGTACGTTTCTTTCATGTGGACTACATACCCGAGTGGAACATATGGTAAAACATTACCATTATGGAGCAGCACAGCATTTAAGCTCAACTTGGACAAATCAATGAACAGCCTCCAATCGTCGTCTTTGTAGTTGATGTGTAGTGCTGCCTTCAGACCCACTATTTCAATGCAAGCAATTAGGTTATCTGTCATTTTGAAATATGGAAGCAGATCTTTTTGCCAAGCACAAAACACAGACACATCCACAGTCTCTTCTAGAAGATTCCATTACTGCAGTCTGGACCCCAACAGCTCTGCTTTATTGTTTGGCAATTCCAGATCTCTCACTAGATCATTCAGTTCACTCTGGGTAATTTTATGTGGCTATGCAGACTCTTCAATAGGCACAAAATCAGGATCTCTTGGTGTAGATGCTTTCACAGGATGGTCACTGGCTTTATTATCTTCTTCATCATCCAGAGTATAAGATTCTGGTGGGTCCGGAACAGGAAGTCCTCCCCGTGAGGAACTGGCTGCATAGCAGAAGGAATATTCGGATAGGACACAGGCCGCTTTTTCTTCTTAAAATACCATGTTAAATTGGAGGAGTCATGCTAAAGTAACGATCATTAAGATGGTTTATCGGTTCCCTCCACACCATTGTAACTGCAAAACGCATCGATCGTCCTTTTTGGTTCAACCAGTAGCGCAGATTCGTTGCACAGGATTGACAACATATGTGTGGGGCAAAAACCGGTCCTGGTCACCGATCTCACCACCAAAATAAAGGCTATAAGCTTTCTTTTTCATCGGTGTAATGGGTCGCCTTTGGGATAGCAAAGTAATTTGTTCGCAAATATAGCAAAAATAATCCGCACTGTTCACACATCATTCACGAGGCATCTGCACTCACAGAATCTACAACACAAATGATAACAAGGAGGAAATATGGTTAAAATGCCCCCCCCTCCCCATCTTGAAAACTAGAGCTAATTCGCAATTTTTAAGTTCATATTCATGATCAGCATGTCCAAATTAGTTAAAAACTAACTTTTGTCTCCTATACATTTTGGCTGTTGTCCAGTGTAACAGGAAACACAAGGTTTCTAACAATATGCAAAGTGTTGTGTAACCCTGACAGCTTATATTTTATGATTCTGTTAAGACGAGCTGACATACAGATTCATACAACATAGTTTGAGGGAATAAATCAAGCCAGGACAATCCAAGGTTTAATTTGACATAATAAATCCAACAGAAAATATTTTCAGAGCATTTCAGGCATTACTTCTGATATCATATATCCAGTATCTTCTTTCATAACCCTAGTTACTTATACTGCATATATGAGGGAAGGTCAAAAAGTAATGCCTCCTATTTTTTATGTATGTAAATACTGCATCGGTGTGCAATTTGTAAATTTAGCAGGATTCCTCAAACACTCTTCTGCATTGTATAGCATTACCAACCTGTTTCAGTAACAGGTGGCACCACTGTAACAGTTTAAAAATGGCTGCCAAAGACATTCGGTTAAAACAACATTATGTCATAGAATGTTGACAGACAGACATAAAGACACAAGGAAAACCATAGTCATCAACCTCCTGCACTGTTACGAAACTGAAGGAGAAGAGTTTTTAACGAATATTGTGACAGGTGATGAGACTTGGGTTCATTTTTTTGAACCAGAATCCAAGAGGCAGTCAATGGAATGGCATCACACAACATCACCGACAAGAAAGAAGTTCAAAAGTTCACCATCTGTAGGGAAAGTTATGGCCTCCGTGTTTTGGGATGAGAAGGGTGTGATTCTTCTCAACTTCTTGGAACAGGGAAACACGGTGAATGCAGACTGTTACATTGAAACTTTGAAGAAGCTTAGAGGTCATCTTCGGCGACTTTACCCATTAAAAGATCAGAGAACTGCACTACTGTTGCACGATAATGCCACGCCACACACCGCTAAACGCACCATTGATGGGATTGCAGAATTTGGCTGGACATTATTACCACATCCCCCTTACAGTCCCAATCTTTCACCTTCTGACTTCCATCTGTTTGGACCACTGAAAGAAGATCTTCACGGACATCACTTTGAGGACACCGAGACCCTTAAGCGTGCTGTACGCCAGTGGTTTAGGAAAAAGGACACACATTTTTACCATGCGGGGATACATGCCATTGTGAGAAGTTGGACAAAAACTGTAACAAATAACGGAGACTACACTGAGAAATAAATTTTTGAAGTTCAGACTTGGGGCTACATTTCAATGTGAATTTTATCTGTTTTCTTGCCTATTGAATGAAATTAAAAATTACGATGCATTACTTTTTGACCTTCCCTCGTATTTCCTTTAGTGTGCCCGGTTTTATAAACAGCAGTTTCATTGTTACAGCCTAAAATTTGACTAATTATCCCACTGATAAATGAGAGGCCCAGCCTGCTTTTGGATTTCACAGTCTTGAACGTTATTAATAAAGTACGCATAAAATAGACATCTAGTCCTTCTATCGACTTGGCAAACTTTGAGTCTCCCTCCAACATCACACTTTTCACTCTGACATCCTTCACAATGCTTTTTACTTCTTTTATACAGCCTGCGCAACAATAATTTGAAGGAACCCTCTGTCAGAGAAACCCGATTTCTTCAATGATCATGCACTGCTTACAACACAAGACACCTTTTGATAAATGAAAACCCATTAAAAGACAATGCTTATAATCAAATCAGCTAACGAGCCTTGAAAACTACACCGATATCAGAGATGCAGAAAGCTGCTAGATTACAGACATTGTCCTATAGAAGAGATACAAAAAGCATGATCCAGATGGAAAAGTACAACAGTATGCCAACAAAGCCAATGAAGGCAAGACTAGATGATCTGGCACTGAGATGTCTAAAATGTAGCAGCTTTGTCCATCGGGGAAAAAGACTCAAAAGACAGCATCAAGAAGACCTACCCATGAAGACAACACCACTGAAGCCCACGCTGGAACAGGCCAGCAGTACCCTCCAAATTAATACATCAATCAGTGGTCTCACAATTGGGTATCTTCTTCTTCTCTGTTGGTCCTGAAAAGAACGCTGGTTGTGTTGTGTCCATTTACAGTGAAGCTGCGATATTTGTGCCTATCAGCCGACACATCAGACTTCAGTATGGCATTTTTTAATATGAGTATAATCATCTGCAAAAATTAACTGCAGCATTCGGTATGATCTGAGAAAGCTATCCTGAACAATCATGGATACATGCCTACATGGATGGATCAGCAACAAATGCCGTTAAGAATGGAGGCCTCGATATCTCATGTCCTGACAACCACTTTGAAACTAGGCATATTCCCACTGGTAAATTCTGTTCCAACTATACAGCTCTAGCGTTTAAGCTCTGGAGCAAGCTGCAAAAATGATTTATAACACCAACTTTGACTGCCACCAGGTAGTCATCCTCACAGATGCACTGTCTGTACTGCAAGTTCTCTAGGGTGGTAAAATCCCGCATCTGAGAAAAGAACAAAGCAAGGTAGCTGCCAAAAAGTGAACCATACTTCAGTGGGTACCATCCCATTGTGGTGTACGTGGAAATGAAAAGGCAGATAAACTTGCCAAAAATGGAGGAGAATGTGAACAAGAAGATAACAAAATCACATACTTTGAGAAAAAGAGAGCTATCCAGGCTATCAGAAGAGAACAGAATCAACCCATTGACAACTACCACACTCTTGACCGGCAGGGACAGATAACCATTCTTTGCCCCAGGACAGGGCATAACAAACTGAGTTAATTACATGTACAAGCTACGATTGTCTGCTTCACCACCGTGCACATGTAGATTAAATGAACAAACTGCTGAGCCTGTTCTACATGATTGTCCTCTGTATGACCAGTTAAGAAAGATATACTGGCCCAATGACTCAACACTAAACTCAAAGCTGCATGGAGCTAAAGAGGAACTCCAGACAATGGTCGAATTCATCATGAGAACTCGTCTGATGGTGTAAACATCAAAGATGTGATCGCAAGAAGAAGACAAAGAAATCAAGGGCCTAAAAAATGTCAAGCTATATTTAGCTATAATTGAATTAGAAAAGGAAATGAGTGAGAGGCTTTCAACAAATTCAGATCAAGCCTTCCTGTCCTATGCCATCTGTTCAGTTGTTTTTCCATGTCTTTGCATACATTTCATGTCTGTCTCCATTTCCCTTCTCTGTTTTTTTTCCTCTACCTCTCTTATGTCCTAAACATAGCACCATTTTTGCAATGTAGTTATTTCTATGTTTCTCTTCCTTGCCAGCTTGTTACATTTCAATTACTTAAGAAATTCAATGTGATTATTTACATGAACTGTGAAGACAAACCTTGGCAATGGCTAAACAAAATTCTGACCTCATTGATGCTAGACCTTGTAAAAGAAGCTTTAAATAAACAAACTCATGGAAGAACAAACACATTTTGAACAGCAAAATCATATGCAGATCAGGTAGCAAGACTCAGAATCATCAATGTCAGGCACATTTATACATCAACTTTGTGGACACTGGGAATTTATTTCCAGGTTTTTACTGAAGTCTTTGTTGTGTATACAAACAAACTTCAAACACTTCAGTTTGTCGTTAGTCTCAAAATTGAACCTTGTGATAACAGTACTGATTGGTAGTATTTGTAAAAATCCCTTTACATAACCTATGATTTTGTATTGCATGTCATCCAGGAGTGTTATTGGAATGGCTTCTCTAAAGATTCAGACATTAATTCCCAGACAGTTGCAGGCATTAGCAGGAAGAGATTAGGAGAGCATAAAGTAAAACAGTCAGATATATGGAGAAATGAAGGTACACATATAAATAAGCGTCTTTTTTAAGCAATGGAGCATCTCAGTTGAGGCTGAATGCTGGTGCATATAATGTAGGCTCGTGTGAAGTTTTTATTGTGTTACTTCAAGATGTTTGCCACCCTATGGATCTTCTGGATCATTCTGTAACACTGTTTTCTTCTATAGCTAATTTATTGGAGGAGGGTTTAAAAAGTAGTCATGGTGAAATCAAGCATTAAGAGATCATATACCTTAAACTACCACGTACAAAATATTGATCCTGACATCTTTGATACACTTGTCTGTAATCTAGCATGACCTGTAGTTAAAATGGGAATAGTAGCACATTCATTAAGACACATGCTACCAGTCTAGCTGTTGTCTGGAGACATGGTCTGTGGAAAGGGGTAGCTAAGTGCAGAACTTGTTTTACGACTATCAGTAAAAGAGAGTTTCATACATTTATTTCCTCATGAATGAAGGATTGTACCTTCTATGCTTCTTATGGTACTTAATTATTGGAAAGAATCCCCGTTGATTAAATACAAACATGTACAAGTTTTTGTGGTAGATTATGGAGATACATTTCTATATCTATTTTTATTTTCCTCATTTCTCATTTACTCGTCTTTTTCACCTACATATATTTTTCTGTTAACTTTTACTTTCCCACACACACATCTGTCTCCCATTTCTTCTAGTTTAGCATGCGCAGTTTATGGCTGTGCGCTAATCTCTTTGATGTTGAGTTTACGAGCAGACCGGATTAGCATACGCGAGTCGGTTTCATGTTAATTGTAAATGGCAGAGATCGAGAATCGATGTAACAGTGATCAGGAGTGATAAGTTGGGAACGAACGGGCAGACAAGTGTCTTTTACCTTTTCCAAATTCGTTCATAAATAGTTAAGTAACACGGTGTTAACGAGCAGATCAACGACATTGATCGCTGGGAATGGCCATATGAAGCAGAAGACGTGAAATTTGCACTGATTAGCAAATTACTTGAAGCCTGATCTAGTGAGAGAGCATGAGTTCTGACCTTTTGGTTTTCGTGTGAGCAGATCTTTTGATTTGAAATCTGAACGTAGAAATACTCCGAGGCGTTATAAAGTGTTAAGTCTGGTATATTCTGGTTCGGGAAATGGCGTAGCATTCTTTGTCAGTTTCAGATATTTATACCCCAGAATCTTAGACTCAGTATCCAGTATGCATTCAGACTCCGCAGCTTCTCTAGACATACCTAGCAGCGCTTCTAGAAATTACTTTATTAAGTAAAGTTCTCAGTTTGCGTTGGACAAGTAGTTTTAGTAGTCTGTGTTGAGGTAAATAGATTGACTAGTATTGTTGAGTGATATAATTGCTAGTTCAAATTATATCTTCACTAGATTTGTGGGCAGAGTGTTTTGCCAGTAGGCCAGTCATTCAAATTTCTCTAGTTTACTGTGTTACAGTGGATAGCAAAATAAATTATAATTGCTAGCTAAAACTCATTCAGCTATAAGTAAATTTAATTAAACTGCTAGTAAGCAGCTAGAGAATAGTTTAACTAACTAGTAAATGCACTGATGCCTCATGAGTATTGATGAAATATATTTATATGTATTTCTAATTCATGATGATTGATTTTTTAAATGACTAGAATTTATTTCACGGAAGGTTTAACGATGAGACTAGCTCTAAGCTTGTGGTTTCTAACTTAAGTTTAATGGCCGAAGTGAATATATATATTCTATTTACGCGTAGGATTGGGTATACTATTAGGGTTGAGTATTTATGTTTTTCTTTTCTTCCCTATACAGTATTCGGGTCAAAAACCCTAAACCTTACCAGCGGCTTTCAGTACCTATGTAACTGAGAAGAACTTTACTTAAAGAACATTCTGAATATAATTACTGGGTTTTGCAAGTGACCTGTCTGGCCTCGTGTTTTACACCCAGAGAAAAAGACAGTACCGGCCCAGAAGTAATATTAGAATAAATGATACTGGACGTATAGAATATCCAGATTTCTTTCTCAAGTTCATATATACTTCGCCTGTGGTGGCGATTAAAATAACATTGACATTACCCATATAACGACCATTGTGTTGTGGAGGAGATTTATCCTAAACTGATTTATGTACCTGACCCTCAATTTAACGATTGAAGATTTATAGCTAATGTACCCTGTGAACATTTGATATCATAAGTATTTTCCTAACTGGACAAAAATTGAAGTGACATTTATCAGCATCCTATTTACAACTGTGAAGCAAGTGTTTCCCAACATTTGATTAATTAGTCTTTGGAGAAACTGGGGCTTGATTCGCCAGTAAACCCAAACCTGGGATGGTCTGTGAGTGACTTAACAATAGTTCCAGATGTTGTGAAAGGCAACAATTAGGTAAGAGTGCGCTTGTTTTCTGTGATCACAGGTTGTCAGAGCGAGAGAATAACAGGGATGAATAATTCTTTTAAGATATGCCCATGTAATAACTTTGTATTTTCTCTTGTATGCAAGTTTTTGCTAATGCTGTTTTCTCTTAGAATTGATTATTAATATATATATAAACTCTGTTCTTTTCCTAGAGAGGGAAATCTTGGACCATAGCGTATAAATCTGTGACTCTTTGGGCTATAACTTCTCTTATAACGGGATCTTGGCAACAGAGGGGGAAAGGATTACACCTATGAGTCTATATCTTTAATTAATTCTTAATCTATGTTTATTATGTTTGATTTGATATTGCATATTGTGGATGTAAAGTTTCTTTTTTATGATAAATAAAAAATTTACATAAACTTTATCTACGTGTGGTGGTAAGCTTGTTCAAAAAGATCCCTATTTCATAGGTATAGTTTTCACGTATGTGTGCCTAATCGTCGTCACTTATCTGTGTGTGTGTATATGTGAGTGGTTAAATATATCAATATATATATTTATAGGAAACTGTCTGTTCTGAACTCCCAGTCGTAATTGATAGGCGGGTTTGATTATCTATCAAATCCAGGGACAGATTTTACCTTTCACCATTTCACTTGTGAAATTCTATTTCTTTACCTTATCTCCCACTGAGCTATCACCTGTTCTAGTCCTATTCAGGAGGGACCAAAAGTGATCTTAATTACCTGATCGAAAATATACGACAGTATTAGACATCACAGTAACCTCAAAGAAAAGTCAATAACACTAATCTTGATTTCAGAAAAAAATTACAATGAACCTTTACTGATGAAAACAAAATGTCATTTGCATACAGTTCAATCTTGTCTACACAGTTACTGAAAGTTCATCGTTAGGACTTTTAAGTAATTGATTTAAGTTCAGTGGTTCAACAAAGTTATTGATTTTTTTATCATTAGGACTTTTATGAAGTTGTTAGTTCATGGTGGTTTTACCTACAGTAGCTAGATTCCAGACTGCAATCACAGTCACTCCTGATTTATCCAGGTGTGGGAAAAGATTGTGTGGTGTGAATAGAACTATCTCAGGGTTCCAAAGCTTTCTTTCCCTGATCTAAGTTTCTTGTCATCGATGAAAATGGGAGCTCTTCGCATAGACTACCCTAAAGAATAACTTGGTTGTACTTTGTTGCTAACAAAACAAGATTTTGGCAAAGGTGAGCCTTTGCAACTAACTCTGCTAGGTCTATGAAATGAGTTCTCTTGTGATAAAAGTTTTTGATTGCAGTGTCTGGGCCTAGTGAGCTCTAGTGTTAAATACAAAAAAATCTCATTTTCAGCTGAGAGATGAATGGGACCACAAACCATCTTTCTTAAACAATTTCTCATCTGAAATTAATGAAATCCTGAACATTCTTCGATAGAAAGAGAGTCAGGGAAATACATTTTCTTTACCATGGTTTAAGAGCATGAAACCTAATTATAATCACTACTACTGCGAAGTAGCCACCATATTAATTACATCCCATTTATGCACCAGTTATCACTATCGATAACTATGAATTGGCAGTGGTGCACCACTTCACATACCTAGGGTCTACCATCAATGACAAACTCTCACTGGATACAGAAATCGACAGCCGCATTGGCAAAGCTGCAGCTACCTTTGCCCGCCTCACATCGCGTGTTTGGGGAAACTCTAAACTCACAATGAAGACCAAAGCTGCGGTATATAATGCCTGTGTCACCAGCACACTCCTATATGGCAGCGAGACCTGGACGACCTATGCTAAGCAAGAAAGAAGGCTCAATACCTTCCATTTGCGGTGTCTACACCGCATCCTCAACATCTCGTGGAAAGATAAAGTGACAAATGTCGAGGTGTTGTCACGTGCTGGCCTTCAAAGTATGTATACGCTTCTTAGACAGCGCAGACTTCGCTGGCTTGGCCATGTTCGCCGCATGGAAGATGGTCGCATCCCAAAAGATATCTTCTACGGACAATTAGCAGATGGCAAGAGAACAGTTGGGCGACCACAGCTGAGGTTCAAAGATGTGTGCAAGAGAGATATGAGGGCACTGGACATGGATCCAGCAACATGGGAGGATGAAGCTGCCGATCGCACTAAGTGGCGATGCTATTTACGGCGCCACCTCAGATTGGGCGAAGAGAGGCTCACACAAGAAGCAGAGGTGAGGAGAAAACGTCGAAAGGAGCACCAGGAAAATAAGCAGCTGAGGGCTGTCACCTCAGGGGCGCATTCCCATAGTCAGTTATGACTGAAGGGGCTATTATTATTATTATCATTTATGTTAGCTGCTCAGCAACTATCTGTTCTATTCAAGCCAGGTCAACTACTTTTGCCATGGCGGAAATATCCACTGATTTTGTAATAGAAAAGAGGGAAGTTTGAACTACTGTATGTGAATTAATCTTTATTCATTGGGCTAAAAGAATTTTACAGATTTCATGCAAAGTACCATCTGATACTCCCCGAAACTGGTACTATTAAATTGTTTGATGATACTGGTCACTTGTTACGACGTGTAGAATATTGCAAGTGGGTGTGTGATAGGGTAGGCACTCACACCACAAGGCACGTACATAAGAATCATGGACTGTGGTAAACGCCTGGTGACATTTAATGACGATTTATTAAGTCACAGCACGATCACGTTTACATTGATATACACACAGTCACATTACAAGTCATTGCAATACAATACTCTTCAACATTCATCAGCAGATCTATATCAAGGCCTAAAGTCCTCACGACTCATCTCTGCGCTATAACACTGCGCTATAATACTGCACCCAGCAGTTCACATAAATTATGGCCTAAAGTCCTCATGACTCACTTATAATACTGCACCCAGCAGTTCACATAAATTATGGCCTAAAGTCCTCACGACTCACTTATAATACTGCACTCAGCAGTTCACATAAATTATGGCCTAAAGTCCTCACGACTCACTTATAATACTGCACCCAGCAGTTCACATAAATTATGGCCTAAAGTCCTCACGACTCACTTATAATACTGCACCCAGCAGTTCACATAAATTATGGCCTAAAGTCCTCATGACTCACTTATAATACTGCACTCAGCAGTTCACATAAATTATGGCCTAAAGTCCTCATGACTCACTTATAATACTGCACTCAGCAGTTCACATAAATTATGGCCTAAAGTCCTCATGACTCACTTATAATACTGCACTCAGCAGTTCACATAAATTATGGCCTAAAGTCCTCACGACTCATAATAGCTTCACAACAGCTTCATAAATCTCTATACTGCAGTTAATCAAATATGGCCTGTCCTACCTGGACTTATAATAGCTTTACAACAGCTTCACAAATCTCCATACTGCAGTTAATCAAATATGTTCTGTCCTACCTGGACTTATAGTAGCTTTACAACAGCTTCAACAAATCTCCATACTGCAGTTAATCAAATATGTTCTGTCCTACCTGGACTTATAGTAGCTTTACAACAGCTTCAACAAATCTCCATACTGCAGTTAATCAAATATGTTGTACACACACATTGAAATATAAGTCGACATTATTCAAAGCACTACGTAGGCATACATCATCAAAACACACACACACAGCGTTGACCACTCCAGGTCCAACGCTCCGAATTTCTCCTCTCATCTACGGGATCACACACTCTAGTCCCACCAAAAAAACCCAAACACGAGACTCCGCTGTTTTTGAACACAGCTCAAAAACAGTACAGAATAAATACATCTCATGATTTGAGATAAAAGCGTTCACACGCTTTTCTGTACTCTGTCACTCAAAAATAGAAGGAGATATTTCTATTATAAAGTTAAACAAGCCTCAGCTTAATTGAGCGCACAAGTACCGTAACTCACAATCTACCCTGCCCAAAAACATATTCAGAATTACTGCCCTTTTCATAGAATCAACTTGTTACAGTTTCCCACACACCCAGGAGAAAAAAATGATTCTATCATTTTTTTGAAAATTAACTCCCAAAACGAAAAAATTTAAAAGATAATGGAGTTCTAACATATGTTTTACAAAATTCATCTTATGATAAGTCAGAAATAGTATATCTACAAAATATTAGCAGTAAATGTAAAGTAAATAACAATCATCCAACGTATGATTACTAAAATTAATCTATTAGAAAAACAAGCTAAGTATCTCAAAATTAATCTATTACAGAACTAAGTTAAGCATATACAATAATACTCAAACAAGCAACAAACAATAGTAATAGAAATGATAATATCAAGCAAACAAAGTATAACTCGAAAAGAAGTAAAATATGAAATCATCATATGAAAAACAACAAATAATATCACAATGTCAAATCATGTAAAGCAAATACAACTATCACTGATCTAAAGTTACATCATTACTTGAACAATACAAAGAATGAAAGTCTAAGTAGCGTAACAGAAAAAAGTATACATGAAGCATAAAGTGAGACAAAGATGAAACACGGAAGTATAAACAACATATCAGATCATGCTGAAAAGACAACAGACAAGATGTAAAGGGATGACGAATAGTCAACAAGGACAGATGAAAAGTAAAGATGCACATGTAGAAAAAGTTGTAACAATACCTTACAATAACTATTTAAATCACACATCATATAATATAAGTTAATACAATTACGATAAAAAATATAACACAAAATAACAAAGTAAATCTATACTAACAACACAAGGGAGAAAAAAAAAACATGACAAAAAGAATAGTAAGTAATTTAACCAAATTATAAAACTTATGCATAACTAATAATAAATTATACAAGATATCGCACAAACAAAAAATAAGACGCTATCAAAAAGATTTGCACTGACTCAAAGTCACGCGCTAAATACAGAAAATACATCAAACATTAAAAAACAATTTCAAGGAACTAATGACACTACACATTACTAACCATAATATACAGACTAGCATTGGCGCAGAAAAAATATTACAACGTTCGAAAAAATACATTTTCCAAAAAATAAAATAAAAAAAAGTTTCGTAGCACTAAGTTGCATAAAAAATATTTCATTTACAACCAATTCAAAGCTATAATAAATAAACTAACAATGAAATCGACTCTAAGAAAATGAAGTACATATAAACAATCTATCTCTAAACAGACACACATTAACAAATGTAAGTTTTTTTTCTTCAAAAAATATACATCACATAAAACATATGAGAAAAAATTCAAGTGCTCATGAATTATCTAGAAGTAACTATTGCACCATTACAACTAATGAGTTTTGTGCATAGGGCTTGCAAACTCAATATGTACACACACAAAAATTATCCTAACAAAACTGTTACAAACACAAAACTAACTATTGGCAGTTCAACAATAGAATATAACTAACAATACAAACAAAAATCATAGCAATCAAATGATGCATTAAATATTTCAACAAAATTACATGTTATTGCAAATCAAGAACATATCATTTATTATACTAACAAATACAAAAGAAAATATTTACTGTTTACATAAATAAATAAAAAAAAATCAGATGGAAATCTCTCGCTTTCCTGTCAACATGTCCTGACCCTGAGCAAGCAAAACATCAGATGTTTAGTGGGACGCAGAAAAAGTTACGCTTGAACGCACACACGGATGCTGAGTTGACCCACTTTTCTCACTACTAATATGACACAGGAGCCTTGACTGTTATCGTAAAGTCGCTTCTGTCAAAATATATGAATGAAAATTTCCATTTTAATGAATGGTACAATCTAAGGAGAAAAAAAAACGTAGAAGTCAAATTACAATTACCCATTATTTTGGTCCTTGCAAAGTAATGGTCGTTTCAAAATGCCCTCAGCTCTTCTTTTACAATCTCTAGACATCACAGAAGACATTACTGCCGTAGGCTGAAACAAAGTGTTATATTTACAACACCGAGACATCATCTCGTAATCAATAACACCATCAACAATAGAATTTGAAACACCACTGTTATTGCCACCTTGCTTACCTCTATTACAACTGACTATGGGCTCATGTTGAGCAAATTTAGTATACTTGCGCTTATTATTTGTTACATGATGAAGATACTTATCACTACAGTTGCTTTGTTTATTAACAATGATTCTAGTCTTTTGCTGAGTCAAGTTACCCTGGTGATGTAGAGAAATATGTGGATAGCTATTATCTCTCTTTATATTATTGTCAAGTCCTCTATTATGACAAATGTTATGTCTCTCATCCAAGTTAGCATTGTTGATGTTAATATATCTTCCTTGACAACAATGTCCACTAGACAGGACTTGCTTTCTAGTAGCAAAATCATTACCAGATTGATAGTTTTTCTTACAGTTATTTCTACTATAACTTATAGAATTCTTCGGATCAAAATGTTGAAATCCGCTAAATTGTTTACAATTCCTTGGAGAATCAAAATTACCCCTTGATAAACTCCCTTGGTACTGTCTAATCTTGTGATTATATTTCTTACCATAACTGTTCTTCTTTTCATCTATAGGAATATGTTTACCAATCCCGTCAAACTGGCTGTGCTGAGTTTGACAAGTAACTGGACCTTTAGAATGCTTATTTTCCTGGACATAGTGGGTTTCATTCCTGGAAAAAATAGTACTACGCTTATTCCCTTTTACAAGTTTATCAGAATCTGCATCAGCAACCACCTGGTTGATCTTAGGAGCTCTAACCTGCTTTTTCTCACATTTGTTCTCGTGATTAACAGAACTTGCTGCTATACCAAAATCTTTATTAGACTGGCGCCAAGAACTATCAATAGAGTTATTAATACCACTAGCTCTGTGAAAGTTGTATTTCCCTCGAAAAGATCTATGTTTACCATGTATGGCCTCTTTATGAGCAAAAAGTATATGGTGCTGGCTTTTCGCAACTTTCTGTCTATCACTGTCAACATTCAATACGATGTCAAGTAAACCATCTACTCGTTTCCTGACCTGAGCAACTTCAACATTTTTATGTGAGATCTGTTCATTAAGTTTCTTATTTAAATTCTCAAACTTAGCCACCTTCTCTTTCTCAGCCGTTAATTCTACCAATGCCTCTTTCTCGTACTGTTCTTTATCTGCTCTCAACTGAGTTAATTCCAGTTGTAGTGACTGAATCTTAATATCATCATTGCTATTATTAAGCTCATTAACTTCTTCTGAAGATACAATATTCTTCTTTTCAATCATACATTCCAAAAAATTCACTTCACTCAATAAACCAAGAAGAGTTTCATTAGATTTCTCCCGTTCTTTGGCTTGAACCTTTAGTTTTACATAGTCCATTTTTACTTGTTCTAGCTCATTGACGAGAGCTTACTCCTTACAAAGGTATTGGTTTTTAATTGAGGTGACCTCATCTTCTAACTCTCTTTTATCCTTTTCCAGTTGAAATTTATTCTCATCAGAAATAGCCAATGTTTCTACAATCTTCCACAGAAGTTTTAATTCACCATTTTTATCTTCTATTTGAGCTTCTAACTGTTTGATCTTCAATACAGCTGAACCCAAACTTGCTTGCACATTAGCAATCTCCAAGTTTGATCTATTTAAATCACTTGTAAGTTTAGCTAATTTTTCTTTAAGTTTACCCTCTTCAGCTTTACCCTTTAAGCAATTTTTTCTTTCCTGTCTGTTGACTCTTACTTTCTCATCTTCTAGCTTCTTTTCCTGATTGTCAGCAATGTCACAATGAATTATATTGTGTATATCCTTCAATATATTGTCGTGTTCAACATGAATATTCTTATACACAAATATACGAAGGTCGAGCAGCAGCAAATGGGCTAAATTCCTAGCCATTCTTAAATGAGGGATGGACTGAAATCTATTCTCAGCAAAATCTCTTAGTGCACTCGACGCACTGACCAAAAATTCGTCCATCACGTGTGCTTCCAGTTCTGGTCCTTTTAATCTCTGAAAATGTTTACCCTCTTGAAATAAATATTCCAATAAAGGCCACATATTATCAGGATGCATTTCATCATCATCCATAGTGACTTATTTATCGAGATCACTATATATGTATCAATGAACCTTTTACTCCTGACAGCTAAATAACCATACAACAAATTGCAACCTTTCCTAATTACTGTCAGATCAATTTCTGTTCAAAGAACCTCTATATTGTCATATCCATATCATGGTAGTCACCACATGTGTCAACAGTCATAAACTACCTATGCATTAAATTCTACTTATATGTCACTATAGACATAAACAACAACAACAACAGAATAAAAAAAATGCATAGAATTCAAAAGGCCTGAGGACATGGGTGAAATGACACACTTTACAGAACAAACAATCACTTATCTCTCAATTTTCCATTCCCTTCCGCCAAGACTTTAAATATCACATAATTCTGACGCTAAAACAGTCAACAGCCGACAGGTACTGGAACTAGACTTTCTTCCGTTCAGGTCCTCGCTTCAGTAAGGTATGTGCTCGAATACTGCATAGGAGCACATGATGATCGTAACAGGAACACAGCAAACCCGCTCTTGACTCGAGTTATACTTGCAAAATGACTGGTACAACTGCACATACACTCTATTCTTCCGATGTTGGATCCCCTCATAAAATGCTGATAATTTCGCTGCACATCTGACAGCAAATGTAGACCACAGAGGTTGTTGTTTTCCACAGGCACGACACAGGACGTCCACCGACAGTGCTATAAAGCTGATTGTTACCACGAATAAGGCGTTTCCCAAATGCGCCACACATGTGGCCTACAAACCAGGTCACAGTTGAAGCACATGAGATTCAGGTCACGCATGAAGTTCTCTCATAACGACTGTTGCGGGTATTAGAACCCGAAAACAAATCTATCAAATGATACAGATATGTGGACTGTATCGATAACAATATTATCCTTCAGTCTGTTAAATAATCTCTCAAGTTAGTTTCTGGGCAATTCCGGGCAAAGCGATACTGAGTACTGAGTATTGATACTGAGTAATGTGATATTGTCCAACTGTTGTTGTACGAGCCATGTACAACAGAACAAGCCACGCCCAAAAAGGGCTAATTATAATAAAGTTAAGTTCACCCAAACTCTTGTCACGCGAATTGTCAAATGAGTTCGTTCCAAATTGTACTGGAAACCACCACTGATACTCCCCGAAACTGATACTATTAAATTGTTTGATGATACTGGTCACTTGTTACGACGTGTAGAATATTGCAAGTGGGTGTGTGATAGGGTAGGCACTCACACCACAAGGCACGTACATAAGAATCATGGACTGTGGTAAACGCCTGGTGACATTTAATGACGATTTATTAAGTCACAGCACGATCACGTTTACATTGATATACACACAGTCACATTACAAGTCATTGCAATACAATACTCTTCAACATTCATCAGCAGATCTATATCAAGGCCTAAAGTCCTCACGACTCATCTCTGCGCTATAACACTGCGCTATAATACTGCACCCAGCAGTTCACATAAATTATGGCCTAAAGTCCTCATGACTCACTTATAATACTGCACCCAGCAGTTCACATAAATTATGGCCTAAAGTCCTCACGACTCACTTATAATACTGCACTCAGCAGTTCACATAAATTATGGCCTAAAGTCCTCACGACTCACTTATAATACTGCACCCAGCAGTTCACATAAATTATGGCCTAAAGTCCTCACGACTCACTTATAATACTGCACCCAGCAGTTCACATAAATTATGGCCTAAAGTCCTCATGACTCACTTATAATACTGCACTCAGCAGTTCACATAAATTATGGCCTAAAGTCCTCATGACTCACTTATAATACTGCACTCAGCAGTTCACATAAATTATGGCCTAAAGTCCTCATGACTCACTTATAATACTGCACTCAGCAGTTCACATAAATTATGGCCTAAAGTCCTCACGACTCATAATAGCTTCACAACAGCTTCATAAATCTCTATACTGCAGTTAATCAAATATGGCCTGTCCTACCTGGACTTATAATAGCTTTACAACAGCTTCACAAATCTCCATACTGCAGTTAATCAAATATGTTCTGTCCTACCTGGACTTATAGTAGCTTTACAACAGCTTCAACAAATCTCCATACTGCAGTTAATCAAATATGTTCTGTCCTACCTGGACTTATAGTAGCTTTACAACAGCTTCAACAAATCTCCATACTGCAGTTAATCAAATATGTTGTACACACACATTGAAATATAAGTCGACATTATTCAAAGCACTACGTAGGCATACATCATCAAAACACACACACACAGCGTTGACCACTCCAGGTCCAACGCTCCGAATTCCTCCTCTCATCTACGGGATCACACACTCTAGTCCCGCCAAAAAAACCCAAACACGAGACTCCGCTGTTTTTGAACACAGCTCAAAAACAGTACAGAATAAATACATCTCATGATTTGAGATAAAAGCGTTCACACGCTTTTCTGTACTCTGTCACTCAAAAATAGAAGGAGATATTTCTATTATAAAGTTAAACAAGCCTCAGCTTAATTGAGCGCACAAGTACCGTAACTCACAATCTACCCTGCCCAAAAACATATTCAGAATTACTGCCCTTTTCATAGAATCAACTTGTTACACCATCCATGTGTAGATTTTCATTGTTTTATAATAGTTAAAGAGCGTCAAATTATCCTTTAATTTGTGATAGAGGTGATTTATTTATTTATTTTCTGAAAACTTGTTAAGGAATAACTAAACATTATCTCCCCTTAATTTTATCTGTGCAGCATACCTCGTTAAATTAGGGAAGTCAATTTTATGAGCTTGGCATAACAAGAACAGAAAGACTTTGTCATACTTGATGAGAGAAAACATTGTTTAGTCACCAGATGTTTGTATTTATAAAGTGTTTTTTATTTATTTTTTTTATGTGACAGTAAATCGTGATTAAGATTGTCATACTTGAATAGGTACATGGGACCTAAGATGCGTCAACGGTGAGGAATGCAGTTAGCGACCCATAGCTAGACTGCTTGCATCAGGGTCAGCGAACCAGAGCTGACCAAGACCCTACTCCACCTCCAAGTGGTGGTCTTTGAAACAGGCTGCATCACTGCAGTCTGGCTGAGTGGGTAGGGATCAAAGAGGGAAGGCTAACCCAGTCCCAAAAATGCCGTGCTGAAGTTGGATATGTCGGCCGAAAGGCGCAAATATCGCAGCTTCGCTGTAAACGGACACAACGCAACCACCGTCTTTTTAAGGACGAACAAAGAAGAAGAAGAAGAATAGGTACATAGAATATTGTTTAGTCATCAGATATATGTATTTTTAGTCTCTCCTGCTCACTCTCCTTTACTCTTCTTCTTCTTTGATCCATATCCGCCGACCGTCAAAGCAGTCAGTGGCCATCATGCCTGGTGGCATCCTGTAGGGCAACAACAAACTGATTCCACTTTGTTCAGTTGGTGGCCATCCTTCATACAGTGCCCCATTTCTGGTTCATTCTTTGCATCTCGGCTTCCACAGTTCTCCTCCAAGTTGTTTTTGGTTGGCCTCTCTTTTGCTTTTCTTCGTTGATCCATAGCATAGCTGTTCTTGTAATGGTATCAGGGTCCCTTCTGAGGATGTGGCCAACCCAACTCCAGCATCTGCCAGCTATGATGGTGTGAATTGTCCTCCTGGCTACTCTGAATAAGTAGTTCTTGGTTGCTGATGAGATTCAACTAAAAGATCCTGTACCCTGTACTCTGTCTGTTGTTTATCGCATGTAGGTCGCGCACGTGTTTGGAAAAAAATGACACTGAATACCAGTATTAAACTCTTGTGTATTGTACGCAGTAAGTCACAATCAATTTCATAATGATTATAAGCAACATGGTTTAATCAGGTTAAAAAATTATTCATTTCAACGCTTGAATATAAAATAATGCTATCATTATGAGCGAAGAAGAAAGCAAAAGTAGGTACAGAATACAGAATCTGTTTATATTTCCCAAACAGGATGTATTAAATAACACTGAAAAAAATTAGGTCAGAACTCAGGATGGCATTGAAATAATCATGCCCAGGTAGCATTTACACATTCAACAATTTCCATGATTGAAAGATGGGCAGGTGGTATTTGAAACATAATTGTGCATCTGAAATTGTAAATAGAAACTTGTTTGTTGTGAATTTCCCCATCTTTAATGTGCATATCCCATTTAGATAACAACAGTGCATAAATGGTAGAGTATGTGACCGAAATGTCAGGACTAGGGCTGATAATGACATTTACATGTAGTGTGTTCTTGTATATACCATTGTATAGATTAGAATTGTCATTATTGTGTACGTTTTATGATCACCAAAAATATATGTCATTATCATGTTTTAACAAATTATATTACCAAATCTGCTTTACCGAACAACGGTTTTAACATTACTACTAGCTATATTTCTCAATTGTAATTCATGCTCATGTATAACTATTTGTATAAGTAGTAGAATGTAGCCATAAGTAATTATTTCTCGACTCATTTTTCAATAATTCATATTTGAAGAATGCTGCACATAAAATTCAGTTATGTCCATGTTCTATGACATGTCTACTTTAGATATATCTACAATGTGAATACAGTGTTACTGTGTAATAGTAATATTTACTCATGCACGTTGTACAAAAAAAGTTGTAGAAATATAAGCGTAATGGCTTGCCAGTTTATCTTTCTATAATTCATACCTTAGATACATGTACATTTGAACACAATCTTCCTTGATAATGTCTCAGTAGTAATTTATGCCCATGCATGCTAGATAGTGAAATTACAGGTTTATGTCCTTTTATCTGAACACCCACCTGCATGGAGGCATACCTGGTGTCATTCTTATATGACCACCAGTTATGCACAATGCTATAATATATGTACAAATGTGGAACTGAACCTCTGTCTGTGAGGCAAATTACTTCCTCATTGGCTCCTTAAATTATCCACACACTTTCAGGTATTCCCCCTGTGGTGAAACTTGTTGAGGACCCAGCATTGCATATGATTAAGATGGACATTTTGGAATGGAAATAGCAACACAAACATTTTTTAATTTACAAAAGATATAAAGTAACAGGTAATACATCCATCTTTACAGCAGAATTAGTGGAAATCTTAAAAGCTTTAGAATTAGTTGCAGTTATTTGGTGTCTAGGTATACAATTGCAGGCATCACTGAAATTGAGCAAAACTCATTTTATCCAAAAAAAAAGTTTGAATTTTACTGGCACAGTACTGTTACTCCGCGGTAGCATAGTGGTTAGTGCACAGGCTTCTTAGCTCAGTGGTCTATGGTTTGATCCACAGATGAGGTGGGTTTTTTTTAGGCCGCAATTGACCCTGGGTCATCCCAGCCCCAAATGGGTACTAGAGCAACTCTGGGAAAGTTAAGGCAGCCAGTGTGATGCTGACCACATCACCCCTAGTGTGCCGACGGTCAAGAAAATATAGGCCTAACACCATATTCTAATATGCCTCAATGGGCGTGTAACGGGATTCTTTACCCCCTACTGTTACTCCACAGATCTATCAGGTAATGTCATGAGGTTCTTTTCTTGCAAAAAAGTTTTAATCGTGACAGATAAAAATAATTATTAACAATATAATATTTGTAATCATTTCAGGACTGTTTAGAGGGAAGTAATTCAGAAAAAAATTGTTATTACTCATTTATTACATCCGTAGGAAGTAATCAAACAATAAAAATATTAATAAATATATGCGATTAGCGACTACATTAAAAAAAAAAATTTTGCAACACCATTTAAAATTATTAAATGTATAATATTAGTTTCATAGTATGCAATACACCATGAACTTTTAACATATCAGACAGAAACAAATACTTCTTGAATAACCTTATAGTTGCATAACTTTTAAATCATACCTAATATGATGCTACAAAACATACAGAATTAAAATTTGTTTTGCATTCCATAATTATCTGAAGTTTTTACTATTATGTTTTATTCAATGAATTTCAGGTGACCATTCCTGTAGCCAGCAATCCCGCCTATACTCTAGTGTTGACATTCCAGATTTGAAAATTATGAACAGTTTCATAAAGAGTGAACCAGTGCAAAATGCTGCATTCAATCAAGTATTTCAAGAATTCACAGAAAAAATTGTGAGTGAAATGAAAGCTGATGTAAGTACGGCAGCTGCAACACTAAATACAGACAATAACATTGAATCAAGATTAAAAGAGGTACAATCAGCAAATGTCACAGACTCTGAAATAATGACTGTAGACATGAATCCGACTCCTGAGATTTATACCTCAGTCTTACAAAATGAAAACTGCAGCAGGAAATCAACAATAGTCTATGATGATTGTACTCTCAACAGTGGAAGTAGAGACGGTTTTAAATTGTGTGGCAGCGTACAATCAGATGAAATAATAATAGGTACAAAAGAGAAACTTTTCAGCTGTCATGTTTGTGGAGTACAGGTAAGCAAGAAAGGTGACCATAATGAACATGAACTTTCACATTCGAGAGAAAAGTGTTATGTAAGTAATGTTGGTAATGTAGAATTAGCTACAAAATCCAGTCTATTTCAACAAGAAAGAATAAAAATAGCACGGAAGCATTCTAAATATGATCTTATTGGTATGGGGGCTGCTCATTTTGGTTATCTAAAGGCACATGTAATGCAGCATAAAGAAGAACTGCCTAACAAGTGTGATGGTCTTAGTAGGTTTTCTAGGACTGATTATCCAAAGAAACCCATAATGCAGCATAATAGTGAGACACATTACAAATATGATGACAGTGGAGCAGAATTGTGTCAAAGTGATCACAAGGTGACAAATACAGATGGGGAATCTTACATGTGTGATGAACTTACAGGACAAAAACTTCATTTAAAATGGTACAAAAGTCAACAAACCGAACAAAAACTTTATAATTGTGATGTTTGTGGAGCAGAATTTTCTCATAGTGGTGCTTTAAACAGTCACAAAAGGACACACACTTATCAGAAACCTTATAAGTGTGATGTTAGTGAAGCGGGATTTTCTCAAAATGATCATTTAAAGAGTCACCAAAGGACACATACAGGAGAGAAACCTTATAAGTACGATGTTTGTGAAGCAGAATTTTCTCAAAATGATCATTTAAAGAGTCACCAAAGGACACATACAGGAGAGAAACCTTATAAGTGTGATGTTTGTGAAGCAGAATTTTCTCCTAATGATCATTTAAAGAGTCACCAAAGTACACATACAGGAGAGAAACCTTATAATTGTGATGTTTGTGAAGCAGGATTTTCTCAGAATGATCATTTAAAGAGTCACCAAAGGACACACACAGGAGAGAAACCTTATAAATGTGATGTTTGTGGGGCAGGATTTTGTCAAAGTGGTGCTTTAAAGAGACACAAAATGACACACACGGGAGAGAAACCTTATAAGTGTGATGTTTGTGGAGCAGAATTTTCTCAGAGTGGTAATCTAAAGAGTCACAAAAGGACACATACAGGAAAGAAACCTTATAAGTGTGATGTTTGTTGGGCAGAATTTGCTCATAGTGGTCATTTAAAGAGTCACAAAAGGACACATACAGGAGAGAAACCTTATAAGTGTGATGTTTGTGGGGCAGGATTTTGTAAAAGTTGTGCTTTAAAGAGTCACAAAAGGACACACACAGGAGAGAAACCTTATAAGTGTGAAGACTGTGGAGCAGAATTTTCTCAGAGTTGTAATCTAAAGAGTCACAAAAGGACACATACAGGTAAGAAACCTTATAAGTGTGATGTTTGTGGGGCAGAATTTGCTCAAAGTGGTCATTTAAAGAGTCACAAAAGGACACATACAGGAGAGAAACCTTATAAGTGTGATGTTTGTGGGGCAGGATTTTGTCAAAGTCGTGATTTAAAGAGTCACAAAAGGACACACACAGGAGAGAAACCTTATAAGTGTGAAGATTGTGGAGCAGAATTTTCTCAGAGTTTTAATCTAAAGAGTCACAAAAGGACACATACAGGAGAGAAACCTTATAAGTGTGATGTTTGTGGGGCAGGATTTTGTCAAAGTGGTGCTTTAAAGAGTCACAAAAGGACACACACAGGAGAGAAACCTTATAAGTGTGAAGATTGTGGAGCAGAATTTTCTCAGAGTTGTAATCTAAAGAGTCACAAAAGGACACATACAGGAAAGAAACCTTATAAGTGTGATGTTTGTTGGGCAGAATTTGCCTCTTAGTGGTCATTTAAAGAGTCACAAAAGGACACATACAGGAGAGAAACCTTATAAGTGTGATGTTTGTGGGGCAGGATTTTGTAAAAGTTGTGCTTTAAAGAGTCACAAAAGGACACACACAGGAGAGAAACCTTATAAGTGTGAAGATTGTGGAGCAGAATTTTCTCAGAGTTTTAATCTAAAGAGTCACAAAAGGACACATACAGGTAAGAAACCTTATAAGTGTGATGTTTGTGGGGCAGAATTTGCTCAAAGTGGTCATTTAAAGAGTCACAAAAGGACACATACAGGAGAGAAACCTTATAAGTGTGAAGATTGTGGAGCAGAATTTTCTCAGAGTTTTAATCTAAAGAGTCACAAAAGGACACATACAGGAGAGAAACCTTATAAGTGTGATGTTTGTGGGGCAGGATTTTGTCAAAGTGGTGCTTTAAAGAGTCACAAAAGGACACACACAGGAGAGAAACCTTATAAGTGTGAAGATTGTGGAGCAGAATTTTCTCAGAGTTGTAATCTAAAGAGTCACAAAAGGACACATACAGGAGAGAACCCTTATAAGTTTGATGCGGCCTGCATTGAATCTGTAAGGAGGCAGCACCTCCACCATGCAAAGGCACAACAGGCCAATCACCTGTTTGCTTTAAACCACAATTACGTGAACTACAAGATAGAACTGGACTGATTCTAAAGGCGACAAACTGGAACGGACTATGACTTATGGAAATTGGAACACAAGAAGTATAAATGGGAAAGAAGAGGAGCTGGTGGAAGAGATGAGGAAAGCAAAACTAGAAATCCTGGCTATAATGGAAACAAAGAAAAAGGGACAAGTAGTCATGGATCTTGATGGCAACTACAGTGGTGTACCCACATCTGAAAGAGCTAGAGAGGGCATTGGTTGCATTGTAGCAAAAAACCAAAAAGATAGTATGAAGGGATGGAACTTTGTCTAAGAGAGCATTATGGTTGTAAAACTAAAAGAAGGAGAAACCATAGTCAACCTGGTCATAGTGTCTGGGCCAAATGAGGATGAGAGAGCAGAAATCAAGGAGGAATTCTTCGAGCTGCTTCAAAGGACAGTGGATGACTGCCTTGATGAAATTATCATGCTCAGAGATTTCAATGCCAGAGTTGGAAATGACCATGCTAGATAGGGTGAAGTTAGCAGAAGATATGGAGAGATACTCTTAATGACAATGGAAAGCAACTCCTTAGATTCTGCGGTGAGAAGCGCATACATGCTTATACTAGATGTGAACCAACAAAGAATGAGAAGTCAGTAATCAACTATGCCATAGTTAGGAGGAGCTCATTCAAGTATGTCCGGAATGCTAGAGTCTGGAGGGGGCCAGAGATTGGAAGTGATCAATACCTGCTTACAATCAAAAGAACAACAGAAAGAGTTTCTCAGCCTAGCAACTGCCCAACATCATGCAAGAAACTCAGTAAATGAATGGGAGAAATGAGCATTAGGACCTACAAGCAGAGAGAGCCAGAAATTAGGACCAGATATCAGGGGATTATTGCTACAGTGGTGAGAAACACAGAATAACCTGATGACTTGGAAATCCTCTGGCTTAAATTCAAGGACATCATAAAGACAGCTGCTGCAGAAGAATGTGGTGGTCCGACCTCAAAACAAGAGAAAGAGGACACCGTGGTAGACAGAGGAAGTCAGAGAGAAGAAAAAGGCATGGAAGCATTACTTAGGAGCTAAAAACACAGCAGGACATATAGAGAAATATAGAGAATATGTAATACTCAGAACAGAAGCAAAGAACTAGGTGCTAGCAGCAAAACAGAAGTCCTAGGAAGAATTTGGAGAAAAGCTAGAAAAAGATGTGCAAGAAAACCAGAAATTGTTCTATAAGAGCCTAAAGAACATGAGGAAGGAAAAACAATGCCCTCTCAAATTTTTAAAGGACAAGCAAGGCAAATTGCTTACTGCCCCAAAGGAAGTAATGGAAAGAATATTTCTCAGAACTCCTTGATGGTGAGCAATGTCAAGCATCAGAAATGATAACCACTAGCACAGAAGAGAAACCAATGGTAGTAAAGATGACATGAAGATGAAAGAACTGAAGGCAGCAGTGGAGAAAATCATGATGGGGCAAAGCAGTAGGGCATGATGGTAAGAAAAAACAAAAGGATCCTGTTACACGCCCATTGAGGAATATTGGGAATATGGTGTTAGGCGCATATTTTCTTGACCATCGGCACACTAGGGGTGATGTGGTCAGCATCACGCTGGCCGCCTTAACCTTCCCAGAAGTTGCTCTGGTACTAATTGCGGCCTAAAAAATTCCACCTCATATGGGGATTGAACCATAGACCACTGAGCTAGGAAGCCAGTGCACCAACCACTATGCTACCATGGCTCCCAGGGCATGATGGTATAACACCAGAAATGGTTAAGTACATGGGAGCATCAGGCGACCTATTACTCTTAAGGGTTCTACAGGCAGTGTGGTGCAACAAGACCATACCAAAGGATTGGGAAATTGCCAACATAACACTGATCTTGACAATTGACAATGTGGAAACCATAGAGATATATCCCTTCTCAGTGTCCATGGTAAAATTTGCTCTAGAATCATAGAGCAGAGAATCAGATGCCTAGCTGAGCCACAGTTGGATGAGGTCCAGTGCAGATTCCGAGCAAACCGAAGTACTCAAGACCAAATCTTCACACTTGACAGTTGAGTGAAAAGGCTCTTGAGTATAAGAGGGAGATTTCATAGATCTAGAAAAGGCATTTGACAGGGTCCCCTGGAGCAAACTTTGGGACTGTTTGCCAAGGAAGAACATTCCAGCACCTTTGATTCATGCTATACAGAGCTTCTACAAGTCTTGCAGAAATTATATGAGGACAGCAAACCATAAATCAGAAGAGTTCAGGACCACCACTGGTGTAAGACAAGGTGATATCCTGTCACCTTATCTTTTCATACTCCTTGTGGACGATGTTGTCAAGGCATGTAAGGAGAAGACAAGAAAGTATTCAGTGGGGTACTGGAAGATGAGACAGGTCTGTATTTCAGAGCTGGCATTTGCTGATAATGTTGCCTTGATTGCTAAATTAGAGACACATCTTCATTCCAACCTGTAAGTCTGGAAGGAAGAGCTGGAGAAGAGAGGGATGGTCATAAGCAGCTCTAAAACAAAATCCATGGTGATATCACAAGAAGAAAGAAGACATCAGATTATGCTGGGAGAACAGGTCCTGGAGCAGATCGACCACTTTAAATACATCAGAGCTATTATAGACCGACAAGGAGGCATCAATGAAGAGTTGGCCACTCAAAAAGCAGGAGCTGGGAAACTTTTTCAGGCCATAAATCAAGGATTCCTAAGCAAGATAAAGATTGGTAAGATAACAAAGATGGCTGTATACCGCTCCACCTGTGTCCCGTCTTGACATATGGATGCGAGTCATGGGCAGTGACTACAATCTGCAAAAGCCAGATCCAAACCTCAGAAATGAGGTATCTGAGGAAGGTGGTTGAAGTAACAAGAAGAGACATGGTCCACAACCAGACAAAAACGTCAAGGCCTAAAATCCCACCCCCTGCAGACCCAAGTAGAAGAGTCCCAACTAAGATGTTTTGGCCATGTCTGCAGAATGGGAGAAGATCGGCTACCATGACAAGCATTGGAAACAAAGAGCCAGGGGTCCAGACCCCCAGGATGACCCAATCTACTGGAAAACTACAATAGACAATCTTTGAAGGACCGAGGACTAGAATGGAACCAAGCCAGGAGGAAGATAACCAATAGGATAGTCTGGCACCCTCTCTTCTAAACCTCTACACCTCACGGTAGAAGGGGAATGACTAAGTAAGTAAGTAAAGAGACACAAAAGGACACAGAAACCTTATAAGTTTGAGATTTGTTAAATACACTACTCTAAGAAGGCATACAGGGGAAAAGCCATATAGGTGTGATCTTTGTGGTGATGTGTTTTCTCAGGCTACTCAAATAAAGAGACACATGTTGAAACACATTGGAGAGTTGTATAAATGTGATGTTTGTTGTATTAGGTATTAGGTTTTCTCAAGTCTGTATTTTAAAATTACACAAAAGAAGGCACACATGAGAGGGACTTTCTAAGAGTGATGTTTGTGGTGTTACATTTTCTCAAGTTTTTATTCTAAAACAGCACACAACAAGACATACTTGAGAGAAAATTTTTAACTGTGATGTTTGATGTATTAGTGATGCGGGGAAATTTATATGTTATGAAATTTAAACGTAACAATTAGGTTTTCTCAAGTCTCTATTCTAAAATTACACAAAAGGCATACATGAGTGTGATGTTTGTGGTGTTAGGTTGTCTCAAGTCTTTATTCTAAAACAGCACACAAGACATACTTGAGAGAAAATTTCTAAGTGTGATGTTTGTGGTGTTATGTTTTCTCAAGTCTTTATTCTAAAACAACAAACAATTTACAAAACATACATGAGAGACAATTTGTAAGTGCAATGTTTGTGGTGTTGAGTTTACTCGTCTGTATTCTAAAACTGCACGCTAGACGTACATCAGAGAAAATTTATGTGTTTACCTTATACAATTTGTAAGCATGATGTTTGTAATTCAAGTTTACTTATTCATTATTCTTCAGCCCTCTTTTCACAAAATGTCTTGATGGTTTAAATTATTTGATCACTTCCTGTGGACTTCATTTTGCAAAGTGGTAGTGAAAAAAGTATTTTGTTGTGTAAATTGTAATCGCAACCAGATTTGTTATTGTTGTTGTTTAATAGGGCTGCTGAGCTTCTCACTCTTTTGCAGCTAGTAACGAGTTCAACACTCTTTGGTAACACTGAAGATCTAGGCTTTTCTTGTGGCTTTTCTACCATTCCGAAACATGTTGAGTTAAAGTCATGAGCTCCAGTTTCTCCAGCTTAGCTTGCATTTAAAGGATCATCACATAGGGGTCCCAAGCTAGGAGTAAGAAGTATGTGGCATACTGTGTATTCCCTGCCATCCAAGAGGGCTGTCCAACTATGTAGAGTTAAAGTACTGTGCTCTGGTTCCGGGCTCTCCCAAGGAAAGGTCACATCCTGCACAGAGCCACTTCTCAGTTCCCACTGCTTATCAGTGGGTCCATAGTGAGATCCTCCTACACGCAGTCAACCAGGTCAAAGCTAAAGAATCACATCTGGGAATCAAAGCTTAGTGTGCAATGCTGATTTCTCAACACGTTTCACAACAGAGGGAATCCATGGAAGTGTGTGGATGATTTCAAGCATCATTGAAGGTGTAATTAGCCTCACAGAGGTTCACTTCCACATATGTATACTGCAGCATTGTGTATAGCTGGTGGTCAGTTACAGATGACCCAGATATGCCTCCATGCGTCTCAGCAAGATAAATGTAATCTTTGTGGAGCTATATTTTGTGATATACTACAGAGAGGTCTTATAAATGTGATTTTGTTTGTTGTAAATTGTGGCCTCTGCCTGTTAGCTAAAAACATATTCAGACATACAGAAAAGAAGCCATGTAATTATGATGTTTCTGATGCAGTGTTTTCTATGGATGCTCAAATTGTGCCATTAAAAAGAAAAGTGCTATAAATATTTTATGTGTGCTACAACAGAAATGGAATCCAGTGGACTCTGACAAAGCAGTCGGACAATCTGGATTTTGCTGATGACTTGGCTATTCTGTCCCATAACCGTAATCAGATACAGGACAAATTGAAAACACTTGATGAAAGATCACAGCAATTGGGTCTGAAAATACACAGGGAAAAGACAAAAATAATGAGAATAAATGCAGGTAATTATAACAGGGTTGAACTTGAAATAACACCACTACAAGATGTAGAATCATACACATATCTTGGCAGCAATATAGACAAAGTTGGAGGGACAGACAGTGATATCAAAATAAAAATACAAAAAGCAAGATGAGTTTTCACTGCATTGGGAAATATACCTGTCACAAAAAGTAGGGGATATTGAATTTAAAAGTTATCCAAAGACAATATATTTCAAATTAGTTCATTTATTCCTTCGTACAAGTAAACTTGAGCATCATAACAAGACATTTGCGGTATATAAGAAGTGTTATTGTACAGACCAGATAGCCACTTTGAGAATAATAGTTGAACAAAGTCTGGAATGGAATTCATCACTATACATCGGATTTGTGGACTATGAAAAGGCATTTGACAGTGTAGACAGAGAATCACTTTGGAAATTGATGAGGCATTATGGAGTTCCCCTGAAGATCATTAATTTAATAAAGAAAACATATGAAGACATGACATGCAGAGTTCTTCATGAAGGACAGCTTACAGAACCATTTGGGATAAGAACAGGAGTGCGACAGGGATGCCTCTTGTCTCCATTTCTTTTCTTGCTGGCAATGGATTGGGTTATGAGATCATCGACAACACACAACAGAAATGGAATCCAGTGGACTCTGACTAAGCAGTTGGATGATCTGGATTTTGCTGATGACTTGGCTCTTCTGTCCCATAACCGTAATCAGATGCAGGACAAATTGAAAACACTCGATGAGAGGTCACAGCAATTGGGTCTGAAAATACACAGGGAAAAGACAAAAATAATGAGAATAAATGCAGGTAATGATAATAGGGTTGAACTTGAAGAAACACCAATACAAGATGTAGAATCATATACGTATCTTGGCAGTAATATAGACAAAGTTGGAGGGACAGACAGCGATATCAAAATAAAAATACAAAAGGCAAGAGGAGCTTTCATTGCATTGGGAAATATATGGAGATCAAGAGAAATAGGATCCAACACGAAAATAAGAATCTTCAACTCAAATGTGAAGTCAGTCCTATTGTATGGCTCTGAGACATGGAGAACAACAAAGACAACAACCAAAAAGCTACAGACTTTCATAAATGGGTGCTTGCGTAGAATAGAGGGATTAAAATGGTATGACAAGGTTACCAACGTAGAACTGATGACAAGAACTAGACAAGTGCCAGTGGAACAAGAGATGAGAAGAAGACGATGGCGATGGATAGGACACACACTGAGGAAACCTGTTGATAGCATTACAAGGCAGTCCTTGTTCTGGAACCCGCAGGGCAAGAGAGGCAGAGGAAGACCAAGAAGTACATGGAGAAGAGAGTTGGAAACAGAGGTGAAAATGATGAGGAGAACATGGAAAGAACTTGAGATGATGGCACGTGACAGGAGGACTTGGCATGTGTTTGTTGAAGGCCTATGCTCCTTTGGGAGTGGAGGGTTATGAATGAAGAAGTGTTATGGCTTTACTCATATGATTTTAGTCGCACTGGCAACCAAGGCGGGGTAGGTACTTCATTTTCACAAAAATATTCCAATATTTCTAAAAACGTGTAGGGCCCCCGTTTGCCGCTAAACATGCATTGCAACGACGTCTCATACTGCAAATAAGCCTTCTGATGTTGTCTTGAGGAATTCACTGCTACTCCTGCTGAAGGACCTGGGCTAACTGCTGAAGAGTCTATGGAGTGGCTGGACGCGTCTATTCAGGAGGTCCCACAAATGCTCAATAGGAGACAGATCGGGGGACATCGGCGGCCACGGTAACGTTCGGATATGCTGCATCTGAAGGTGATCTTGGACGACGCGAGCACGGTGAGGACGTGCATTGTCATCCTGGAAGATGAAATCTGGTCCGTGTCATTGAGCAAATGGCACAACGATAGGCTCGATGATGTTGTCACGGTAGTAGAGCCCTGTGATATTGACCTGGCATATGTGAAGGTCGGTCCTGTCATTCATACAGATGCCTGCCCACACCATTACACTGCCACCTCCATAACGGTTGTGTGCAACAGTTGCAGGAGGCTGGTAACGCTCACCTTGCCATCGCCAGACACGTATTCGACGATCATGAAAATCCAAAACGAAACGGGACTCATCAGAAAACATCACTGATGCCCACTGTTGATTGGTCCACTGATGATGACGTTGGCACCAATCCATTCTTGCTCGCCTGTGTTGTGGTGACATGGGCAAAGCTACAAATGGTCTGCGTGAGGCCAGTTGCACTTGGTGCAAACGGTTTCGTACTATCTGAGTTGAGACTCGGATCCCAGTGGTCTGTTGAAGGTGTTGCTGAAGTTGAGTAGCATTTAGAGTCTGAGTTCTGAGGGCCTGAGTAACAAGAAGTTGATTTTGGCAGCGTGTAGTGACTCTTGGGCGGCCAGTCCGAGGCAGATCAGCCACTGTGCGGAAATTTTGATACCTGTTCCACAGTCTGCTGACAACTGACTGAGAAACATTGAGGTTCTGAGCAGCATCCACTTGCTGACTTCCGGTTTGCAACATGCCTATGCCTATCCATCTCTGCTGTTCTGTCAAACGTTCCATGACGAAGAAAAGAAATTTTATCTATTGCAGAGTCTTGTTATACCTGTCCATGGTGAGTAGTGTTCATCAAACCCGAGATACACGCATTTTTGTGAAAAAGAATAATGTGTGAATTTTACGGATGGGCCCCACCTCTGTTCTTGGGATTGGCTTACTCATCACGAGTCACTAGGTCAACACGATATTGCACGTGAGAGTGGAGAAGAGCGTGCTTGATATGTCTGTACAACCATTAAAATACGAAATCCACTCTTTTGTAAAATAATACATACCATCTTAAAATATCCCCTACTTTTTGTGACTAATATATATGGAGATCAAGAAAAATCAGATCCAACACAAAAATAAGATTCTTATGTGAAGTCAGTCCTATTGTATGGCTCTGAGACATGGAGAACAACAAAGACACCAACCAAAAAGCTACAGACTTACATAAATGGGTGGTTGCATAGAATAGAGAGATTAAAGTGGTATGACAAGGCTACCAACGTGGAACTGATGACAAGAACCAGACAAGTGTCACTTGAACAAGAGATGAGGTGAAGACAATGGTGATGGATAGGACGCACACTTAGGAAACCTGTTGATAGCATTACAAGGCTGTCATTGTTCTGGAACCCCCAGGGCAAGAGAAGCAGAGGTAGACCAAGAAGCACATGGAGAAGAGAGCTGGAAACAGAGGTGAAAATGAGGAGAACGTGGAAAGAACTTGAGATGATGGCACGTGACAGGAGGACTTTGGCATGTGTTTGTTGAAGGCCTATGCTACTTTGGGAGTGGAGGGTTATGAATGAATTATTTGTCAGTTCCCTAAGGAGCAGTGGGGCCTCAACAAATGTATGTCAAGCCTTGACTTCCTGTCTTAATTAACTTCTTGACTTACCATAACTCTTTCATGTCTACCTCCAGTTTCCATCTCAAAGTGTTTTTTTGGTTTGGCTCCTTCTGTCTATCTCTCTCAAAATAAATAAATACATATACATGTGTACACACACAAAATGGTACATATTACCACCTCAACAAAAATTAAAGATAGGAGCTACTGATGAGTGTAACAGTGGCACTGATAAAATACTATATATATATATATCACAAAAGAGCAATTCGAGGACTACAGCTGAGATTCAAAGATGTGTGCAAGAGAGACATGAGAGCACTGGACATAAATCCAACAGCCTGGGAGGATGAAGCTACCAATCGCACCAAGTAGTGACGTTTTCTGTGGTGCCACCTCAGATTGGGCAAAAAGAACCTAACATGACGAGCAGAAGAGAGGAGAAAACGTTGAAAGGAACACCAGGAAAATAAGCAGCTGGGGGCTGTCATCTGGTGCACATTCTCATATTCAGTTATGACTGAAGGGGCTGTCATCTGGTGCACATTCTCATATTCAGTTATGACTGAAGGGGCTGTCACCTGGTGCACATTCTCATATTCAGTTGTGACTGAAGGGGCTGTCACCTGGTGCACATTCTCATATTCAGTTATGACTGAAGGGGCTGTCACCTGGTGCACATTCTCATATTCAGTTATGACTGAAGGGGCTGTCACCTGGTGCACATTCCCATATTCAGTTATGGCTGAAGGGGCTGTCACCTGGTGCCACATTCCCATATTCAATTATGACTGAAGGGGCTGTCACCTGGTGCCACATTCCCATATTCAGTTATGACTGAAGGGGCTGTCACCTGGTGCCACATTCCCATATTCAGTTATGACTGAAGGGGCTGTCACCTGGTGCCACATTCCCATATTCAGTTATGACTGAAGGGGCTGTCACCTGGTGCCACATTCCCATATTCAGTTATGACTGAAGGGGCTGTCACCTGGTGCCACATTCCCATATTCAGTTATGACTGAAGGGGCTGTCACCTGGTGCCACATTCCCATATTCAGTTATGACTGAAGGGGCTGTCACCTGGTGCACATTCCCATATTCAGTTATGACTGAAGGGGCTGTCACCTGGTGCACATTCCCATATTCAGTTATGACTGAAGGGGCTATTATTATTATTATAATATATATACAAATATGTTATATGGTGCTAATATGTATCTGTTTGTTAACATGGTGCTGAATATCAAATTATGAAATATAATGTGATGGTGGTGGGACACCATGATACAGACAAAAAAAGCTAGCGTTTAACTAAGAAATAATTTTGTCATCTCTATTCTTACAGCTTTTGAAATTGCAAATACGTTCCTATATATATCACAAAATACAACTTAACACATTAACTACCGAATTAAAAAACACACTGTGGCCGAATTAAATTTTTTTCCCATTTTCATCCTGTAGATGTTTGCACAAAGTAAGCTGTAGTTTTCGTAATTGTTTACAGATTTGTATGAATTACACGTCATTTTAAAGATAAATGAATGTACTATTACAATAAACATTAGTTGCAACTCTAATAGAGGTTGTTGCTATTTAACGGCCCTCCGATGGCCGAGGACTTGCAATATTTTCACAATTATAACTGCTTGCGCCCCATCTCTATCAAAATCACAATTTCAATCAATGTGCACACCGTTTTCACTCTTGTCCTCGTCGCTAGATCTTTCAATCAATTGTTGAAACATGTTTCTATCCTATTCAGCCGTTAGACGCATTTTTTGTAGTCCTAGCACTAGTTGCCACCGTAAACAGTTTTACACTATTTGGTAACTAACCCAAAACGCTGAAAAATATGAACATAATATCAATTTTTCAGTGTTCTACAACAACCATGCTTTGGGAATTTGTTTTCCGGTGGCAACTTAAAATCTCGAACCAGATCAGAGAGTGTTTCATTACATTTTTCTTTCGTTTTATTACTAAAATTAGATTGGCGCCCTGAGCGGCTTGCGGTCCAAATGTGATTATGTTGTGAGCCGCTGACAGCGGCTTGCGGTAGTTAATGAGTTAAGAATTGCTGGGCTAATTTTTATATGTTTTGTATTTATCATTCAGGCAGGAAAAAACTGTCCAGTTTCAGACTTGATCAAAATCTGATAAGAATGAAGGGCACTTGAGTGCTACTCAGTTGGGGCTGTATGTGTTTGTTTTAGAAAAACTCCATCAATTTATCTCATGTCTCATTTTTAACTGTCAGTATATTGTGAGCTGTTTTCATTTCCATGTGAATTCATGCAACATGGATACTACATCTGCTGATCACAGTTCTCACTAGAATGTGGGCTTTTGTACCAAGTGTTTCTTTATTAACTAGTAGGTCTGTACGTTGTCAACCCATGATGTATTTCCTTTCACAAACTGTAATATTAAATTAAATTTCTCATTCCTAGACTAACTAACTGAGACCTGAAAGACACAACACTGTATTAAATCACAGTTGAATTTCAAAGTGCTCTCAGGTTGTATTTTGTCCGTTATTTTTTAAATGTGTGTTTTAAGTAATTTTTTTTTATTTTTTACATTTTGATCAGATGAAACAAATAATCCATTTCATAATATGCAGAAGTGTGTGTCATTTGTTCCCTTGAAGGTATCCAAATTGATCTGTCAACTGCCATCTTAGCATTGAATGTATTTCCATCTTCTGTCTCTTGTCTTGATGGTGCACTCTGATACTCTTTCCTGTCTATTGCTAGATGTTAACTTCCCATTTACGGCACTGTCTTCCTCTACACTCAACTCTTTCTAGCTGCAAAGGTACAGTGTTCTGAACAAGTATCATCATGCTCATCTACCCAGCTGTAAATGAGCACCATAATGTGCTCTTGATTTATGGAAGGCAAAGGCAGCAGGGGCAGGAACTGGTCAGCTAAATTCAAAGAGCTGGACCTAGTATGGTGATGTCTCTAACACTCCACTCCCCTACAGCAGTATCTGCTATGGGTCAACTTTGACCTTTTGTGTTTTAAAACTTGTTAATCTGATTTTGATCTCATTTCTTCCTTTCATTATTGCATGTACATGAGATGGGTGTGTTCAATGGATAGGTGTGTACATGAGATGGGTGTGTACATGGGATGGGTGTGTACATTCATAAAATTATTTATGGTAATCGTTAGCCACCATATGCCCTGGTTGTGATCTCATTTTATCTGCTGTACTACTCAAATCATTTAGGGTGATGGCTAATTGTAAATTATGGTTATATCGGGGTTTCTTAACCGGTGGTCCATGTAGCCCTTAGTTGGGGGGAGGGGGTTAGGCTGTGCATATCCTTAAAATTTATTAATTTTACTCTGGAAAATTATGATAGATTTTTGCATGTAAGTAAATATGTTTTTTTTACAGATTGTAATTGTATTTCAGTATGACTGTATGTAAGCTTAACAATTTTTTCTTTGTAATAAAATGTATTACTTGTATGCCAAAAATGTCATTGTGTATATGTACATTCTTTCTAAGGAGTCCTTTGCCTTCAGTGGACAACTTAAGGGATCCATGGCCTTCAGTGGACAACATAAGGGGTCCTTGGCCTTCAGTGGACAACATAAGGGGTCCTTGGCCTTCAATGGACAACCTAAGGTGTCCGTGGCCTTCAGTTGACTATATATATATATATATGTCACTGAATTCACATTGTCAGTGTTATATTAGACACAAAATTCATTCTCTGTGTTTATGTTGATATGCCTTCCAAGCTATCTTGCATGTCAGGTTTCACACCCACATTTAAGAAGCACTGCTGTACAATTAATGGTTGATGCTTTATACTTTGTTGCTGTTCATTTTATTTTGAATTTGTGTATGTCCAAAGTTTGTGTCATTTTTTAGTTTTTGTTAATTGTGAACATTTATATTAACTAAATTATTTCAGTGGTTTGGTGTAGACTAATAAACTGTATTACTAATGTTGCCACGTGTTTTGAGAATTGATAGCTGCAGTGGACTTGTATGGGATGTTTTAGTTTTATGTCATTCGTGCCTTTTTCATGTGTTCCTAGGTCTCCCTTTCTCACCTTAGGAATTACAGAACAAGGACTGCCTGATAATGATGTCAAAAGATTTCATCTCGGTGTGTGTCCTATCCATCTCCAGTGTCATCTTATCTCTTGTTCCACTGGCACTTGTCTGGTTTTTATCAGTTCCACATTAGTAATCTTATACCACTTCAATCCTTCTAATGTACGCAAGTACCCATTTATGAAAGTCTGTAGCTTTTTGGTTGTTGTTTTTGTTGTTCATGTTTCAGAGCCATACAATAGGACTGACTTGACATTTCAATTTGAAGATTTTGATTTTTGGGTCTGACTTGATTTATTTTGAGCTCCATATGTGTATGTTGTTTACTCATCACATTTTAGTTAACAAACACTGTACCAGTATGTCTGCAAAATTAGTGCAGGACAAGATAGAGGTGTGTGTGTGGTTGGGCAAAATGAGAGTGCTTGATGGAGGGACGTCCTCATTTGTCTTCAGACTTCCACATTAATGACTCGAATAAGGCCGTAGTCAGCTCAAGGCTCATGACATCTCCAAACAGTCTTTGGGGACTGAAGTAGGTTGTTGCCATTGTTGTATGTTGGGCAGGACTTCAGAAGGTGTTTGGCTGTCATTGGGCTGGTGCCACAGATCTGTTGCACCTATTCTGTACTTGTGGTATAGATGGTATCTCAATCTGTTGTGTCCAGTGCATGGGCCGAAAAACTGTGACATAGTCTCACCTACATAGCTGATGATATGCATCATATGGGGAAGGAAAATAGCCAGGTAGCACTGGAAATTGCATCCTTGCAGCATGTAGAATCATACATATATCTTGGCAGCAGTGGAGACAAGACAAAGAGTTGGAGGAACAAATAATATATCAAATGGCCAGGGCTCTCAAAGCAGTGGGCAGGATATGTGGAAGGTATTCCCAATATGCCTCAATGGGCGTGTAACAGGACACTTTACCTACATTGTTTTTTTACTCTCGTTACTTAACCATGTTGTTTTTGAAGTGTTTTTTTTTTTTGTTTAAAGTTTGTACATGATGGAGTAGCCAACCCTTCCATAATCAACTCCTATGACATGCACGATAGGATGTTGTGTTCTTTTCTTTGCTGCCCTCTCAAGCCCTGGTGATATACATTGAGGAAGCCTGCTGATAGTATCACTTGGCAGTCATTGTTCTGGAACATACAGGGTTAGAGGGGTAGATGGACACTGAAAAAAGACATACAGAAAAGGAACTGCTCTCTCTCAGGCATGACTTAAAAGGTGACTTAATATGGTTGTACATAGGGCTGACTACTGCAACAACTGGAGAGGAATTAATCTGTTGCGTGCATATTTTGACGCACATATTACAAAAATCAGTATGGCTATTTAATATGGAAAAGATATAGACATTCATTCATTTGTGTATGAAAATGCTGTCTATGGTAAAGCTAGATAATTCATGATTGATTCACACTTTTGATTATAGGAGTAATCGTTCTTGATATTGATCCTGCGCATGGATATTGCTCTCATGCCCGTACTTATTTGTTAGGGCCAGAGTATAGATTAATTTGCTTATTATGTTTATGGCCTGAATTCATATGTATTACATATTATTAGTACAAGTAGAATCAGTCCTATATTGTATATTTTGGATGGGTAGGCAGGACTATATTCTTGTTATGCCGCTCTAGCGGAAGTATGAGTTGTCTTGACAAGTCGTGATGAGTTCCGATGTACCGTTTACAATGGCGGGTTACGCATTTTTCAAGGGCTGGTACATTCCTAAGTAAAAATGATTTATGAAGTGGTTTTTCTTCTGTAGGAGATTGTGTCTCTACTAGAGTTTGTGTTAGAGACTCTCCTAATATACGGTATCATGTATGATTCGGACTCCAGGTAATTCCAGACCCTATTTTTGATGATCTCATGTCGGTTAGACCTAGCTGGAATGTTATGCTTCGCACCGCTAGGGTCGTGTTAGTATCGACGAAGATGACAGGCTCTCATACAGTAGTTAGATCTACATGAAGTAACGGGATTACGGTAGAACTGTATGGAGAAACCTTAAGGAATTATTCATATGCATTTCAAATTAACTTTGGCTTATATATACCCTCCTGTGAGTGAGTGAGCGACAACTCAGGGAAGGCGGCCATGTTACATTCCTGTCATCAAATTTTGTGGATCACTGTCCAGAGAACGGGTCATGTATCTTACTATTAGGACAGTGGTACGGAGATCTCAATTTTGATAGAAACCCCTTATCGTGGTTTCATAATATGATATGAACTATGAACATAAAGCAACTTTAGTTACTTACCGATCCGCCTTCACTGACGCGTTTAGTCAGATAGGGGATACGGCCATATGTATCATGACATTGGAAGCTATTGATGTACTACCCATTATTTATGAATGTGTCATGACTTGGGATCTACTATGTATGCCTGCAAATTGATGTGTCAACATATACCCATGATTTACTCGTTATGTCCCAGTGTGTGCGTCTAAATAAACTGTGTAAACAAAGATTCCAGCAGTCTGCATTGGTGCCTTGTAGACAAGTGAATGAGTGCTTAGATTGGTCAGAACACGAACAGTCCACCATTCGCGTTAATCACACTCTACACTTCTACTCGATATATACACCATCCTGCGTCGGTTGAAGTGACCAAGTTTAGGGCCTGCTTCCCCTGAAGCCTTAGAGGGAAACTACTGCTTACAGTTGCCTTTGCCTTCCCTAACTCAGGACTAGGGTGAGTTACCCATTGACAGCTGGGTAGACTGGAGCATGCCTGATCTCAACAACTCGGTATACTACAATGGACAGATATAGTAGTGGCACCACAAACAACATGCTACAGTGATTGATAGTGGAGCTTTACCAAAGAAAGAGAACACACCATACACCACTCTTTACATTAACGACAGACACTCTACAGTGGTGAGCCAGTTTCCTGGGTCCAGCCTACGCAGTCTTGTTGTGTTGAGAATCACATTTTACAGTTGCAAGAACATTGGTTTGACCACATCAACACCAGTAGGACAGCTATACAATCAATGTCAGCTTGATCTGTTCTGACAAGTGTAGCAATATCTGGGTCTGCACTTGTTGACATTTGGCACAGTACAGTCAGGGTTCTAAACTAGTGATTGTTTAGCCTGCTGAAATAGAAGAGCAATGTTGAACATAATGTGCAAATTTCATCGTTGGATCTTCTTATGTGCTCAAAAAAATTGAACAGTGTAACAGTTAGAAAGCAAATCTATTACTCAATAAAGTGGTAGTCTAATCTGTTAAAACTGAGCATACAGTACAATACATTACAACTGCAACACATTTCATTATATTATGTACACATTTATGATTTATATGTATTTATGTTTATATATTATTTGTTATATGTGTGATTGGTATGTGTTTGCGGGCCTGGATGGGAGGTGACTAGAACAGGAAATACCAAGTGATATTGGTCTTGTTCTGGCGTTCTATAGGGAGCAATTTCTTAATTGAAATTTGCATGCAACATAGTTTGCAAATATTTGGTTAGCTGTGACGACTGTTTCATATTTGTATTTGTAATATTTTTCTGTTCTTTATTTTTGTTTGATTTGTTTGTATAATTGTAGGTCTCATCTTTCCTTTCATTTCAGTTCTTTACACCCTTATGTTTATACACTGTGGCGTTATTTGTCTGGTTATCTTATTGCAGTTATCATCACAGATTCTGTGATCATTTTTTTCATTTCTTCTATTTAATTTAATTTGATCTCTGCAAATGTTTTCAGATTGTCTTTCCTTGTTTGTCCTTTGTAATGTCTTTAGTTGACATATGACATAGGAGGTATAGTTGAATACACTTATATTATAGTACAGATCAGTACTTTATGATTATTATTGTTATAAAACAAAGTGTACAAGACCTTTGTAAGGCTTGTCTCCCAAAGTGATTGGGATAAGAAATATTATTTTCCACAGGTACTCAAGTGATCATTGGCTACATTAAGCAACCATACAAGACCTTTGTAAGGCTTGTCTCCCAAAGTGATTGGTATAGAAAATATTATTTTCCACAGGTACTCAAGTGATCATTGATTACATTAAGGTATACAAGACCTTTGTAAGGCTTGTCTCCCACAGTATTTGGGATATACAGTTATTGTTTTCCACATGTACTCAAGTTATCATTGGTTATATTATAAACAAAATAACCATACAAGTTTTTCACTAAGACTAAGTCTATGGTATAGACTTGTCTCCCATTAAAGTGAAATAAGGTAATTTATTTACTTTTTCAGGTTTCTGATTTAAGAAGACAAGATGTCTACATTGGATTATTTTATTGCACAAGGAAAATCCCTTGATAAGACTGGGAAAGAGTTAGAAGAATGGACAACTGCTCAATTTGCTATTGCATTAAAGTCAGAAGTACTGAAAGCAGAAGTTGAACAAAAGAAGATAGATGCTGAGAATTTCAGATTGCAGATGCAAGCTGAGGAGAGAAAAGCTGCGGCTGAGGAGAGAAAACTTCAAATAGAAGAAAAAAAATTAGAAGCTGCTGCTGAAGACAGAAAAGCTGCTGCTGCTGCTGCTGCTGAAGAGAAAAAAGCTGCTGCTGAAGAGAGAAAAGCTGCTGCTGCTGCTGCTGCTGAAGAGAAAAAAGCTGCTGCTGAAGAGAGAAAAGCTCTGGCTGAAGAGAAAAGATTAGAAAAAGAAGCTGATATTACTGCTGAACTAAAGAAATTGCAGATGCAAGTGGAGGAAAGGAGATTTGATGCAGAACAGAAAAAATTAGAAGCTGCTGCTGAACAGAAAAAATTAGAAGCTGCTGTTGAACAGAAAAAATTAGAAGCGGCTGCAGAACAGAGAAGATTAGATAGAGAAGCTGAAGAGAGAAAAGCAATAAGAGAACATGAATTTGAGTTAGAGAAATTAAAATTGACAAGTATGAGTAATGTTAATCAGGCATCTAGTGGTAATGCTAAACCCTTTGTGTACAAGGTCAAGGTACCAGCGTTCAACTCTGCCAGTGATGACATAACATTTTGGCTTGCTAGATTTGAACGTGCTTGTCGAGCTCATAATGTTGACAAATCACAGTATGTGAATCAGTTGTCTGAAAATCTAAAAGGGGAGCCTATGAATAAGTTATTTTTCGTTGAAGAGGCCGACAAGGATAATTATGATGTTATTAGGGCAGCTTTGATAAAGAGATATCAGCTGTCTGAGGAAGGTTATCGTCTTTTGTTTAAAACAATGAGACCTGAGGTAGGTGTAGAATTCTCAGAATTCATTTCAAAAGCACGAATTACACTCTCACGATGGATTGAATTATCCAAAATAGAGAAAACATTTGATGGTCTTACGGATTTATTGCTAAGAGACAAGGTCATGTCTTTGGTAAATAAAGCATTCCTAGAGTTCTTACATGAGCGTAAACCTAGTACATTAAAGCAAATGGAAGAATGTTGTGACCAGTATGCCACGGCACACCCTGACATGATTCTTAGTAACTCTAACATTAAAGAGAGTATGCCAGTTGCTTCGGCAACAGAATATAATCATAATTACTCACACAAATTCCAAGGAGCTAAAAATAAATTTGATAAAAAGGTTAATTGGAATAAGTATCAAAACCAAGATAACCACTCAAATCAGGGTTCTTCTTCAAGGAACCGAAATCTGGCTGATAGTCCTCGACACGCGAGGGGTACCCATAATTTTAGACATTCTCGAAAAGGGAGTAGCTATAGGAACTACCCAAGTGCTTCATGGAGACAAAAAAACCAACATTACAGGGATACTCAGTATAATGAGCGTGATGATTATGATCACGAATATTATGATCCAAACCAAAATAGGGGTTATAACAGAGGAAATAATAATTATAGAGACAATTATAACCGAGGTAGATCACAACACAAAAGACATGGTAAATCTTATTACCAGGCTAACTCTGCACAACAGGAGTTCCACGACGCCGGTAATCAGAATAATGATAAAAAAGACTCCGATAGTGTAGCAAATTCCGCTTTCGATTTTGCTAGGGCATCTCAGTGTTCGCAATGCAAAACACTATTCGATCCAACCACAGTTTCTACTTTAAGCTGCGGTCACCCGCTTCCCGCTCTCCCTGCGTCAATCGCGCATAATGGAAGGGGTGCTCTTGTCTTCAATAGAGGTCTAATAGATGGTACTCCGGTATCAATTCTTTTCGATTCGGGGTGCACTACCATCGGAGTGAGGCAATCACTCGTAAATCCTTCTCGAGCTACAGGCAATGTAGTCAAATGTGTAACATTTGGTGGCACATTGGAGAAGTACTCCACTGCCATTATCAATATTGCTACGCCTTTCTTTACAGGAGAGGTGCAAGCATGTCTCTTGCCGAATCCGATCGCTGATCTTATCATCGGTCGCATTCATGGAGTGAAAGAATGCACTCCACAGCAAATTTCTAATTGGGAAAATGTTAATATGCAATCTGCTAATGCAGTAATCACTAGGGCTCAAGCTCTTAATATGCCGCAATCTTCACATTCTGAAGATAATGATGCGCAGATCCAAGATGATCCCTTGGAGATTTCCCATGATTCCTTTATAAAACAGCAGGAAGATGATCCTACTCTAAAGAAATTCTTTACTCTGGCAACAAAAGGTGATCCGAATAAGGATACAAATCGTAAATCTTGGATTACGATGAAGAATGGCGTACTTGTACGTATGGTACAAGACTCCGCTAAGTCCATTCATTCTCAAATCCTTGTGCCTAAAAATATGAGAGTTAAAATTTTACAGCACGCTCATGATTCGCAGTGTGCTGGACATATGGGTTTTTCCCGTACTAAAGCTAGAGTTCTTGAATCTTTCTTTTGGCCTGCTGTGAATAAGGACATACGAATCTATTGTCGATCTTGTAAAGTATGTCAAGAGATTAAATCCAGAGGTCCACGCCATGATGCACCTATTCAGGCTGCAGACATTCCCATTCGACCATTTCAAAAAATGGCGATAGACATCATTGGTCCATTTAAGATAAAGTCTGCTAGAGGACACCAATTTATTTTGACGTGTGTTGATATGTGCACACGTTGGCCGGAGGCTGTTCCTCTAAAGAGCATAACTACTGCTGATATCGCAGATGCTCTTTGGTTAATATTTTCTCGTCTGGGATTTCCAGCAGAAATATTATCCGACCATGGTACCCAACTCATATCGGATACCATGTCTCAAGTAATGTCGACTCTTAAGATAGAGAGATCGCTGAGTAGTATTTATCATCCTATGTCCAATGGGATGGTGGAACGTCTGAATAGAACTCTGAAAAACCTACTAGGTAAGATAACAGAAGATCATCCTCAGGATTGGGATAGGGTTTTACCCGCGGCTCTCTTTGCATATAGAGAGGTCGCCAACGAACATACAGGATTTTCTCCCTTTGAACTTGTCTTTGGCGCGAAACCGCGAGGTCCTATGTCCTTACTTCATGATCTTATAACTGCTGATAATATTGTCGATGACACAAAATCCTCTTATGAATATGTCATCGCACTTAGACACAAGATTATTGAAGCATGCAAATTGGCAACTGCTTCTTCTGAATTTGCGAAACAGAAGGCAAGGGAATTTGCCAATAAAAAGAGATGCTTGCGACAACTTTGTCCAGGTGACAAAGCATTTGTCTTGCTACCTTGTAGGGAAAATAGACTTCTTATTTCTTGGAAAGGTCCGTACGATATAATATCAAAAGTTTCCGATGTTGACTATATCGTCGATATTGACGGGAAGCGTAAAACCTTCCACATCAACATGCTCACGGAATTCCATGAACGTCCGGATTATTTACAACCTGTTTTTCAGGCAACGGACGATTTTCCAGTCCAACATGGACAATACTCATCTCTGTCAGTAATACAGGATGAGGAAACGAGTTTCTCGGATGTAAATCTACCTTTTCCAATGATTCCTCTTCACTCTAATGAATCATGGAAAGATGTTGCAATTTCTCCCGAATTATCTCCAGGAGAGCAGAAACAAGTTTCTACTATGTTAGAACAATTTCAGGATGTCCTTACTGACATTCCTGGTCAAACTGATGTCATTCAACATGACATTATTCTTACTGACCATAGTCCTATAAGAGTCAGACCGTATCCTATCCCGATACATTTTCAAGCACAGGTAGAGAAAGAGTTGGATGAGATGATAGAGTTAAAAATTATTGAACCATCCACATCAGCATATTCTTCGCCGATGGTTATTGTACGAAAAAAAGACAATAACATACGTCTTTGCGTGGATTATCGCAAATTGAACCAAGTGACGAAATTTGATGCTGAACCTATGCCTTTACTAGAAGAGCTACTTACGAGACTATCGAATTCTCATTTCTTTACTAAACTCGATTTGTCTAAGGGATATTGGCAAGTTCCATTATCCGAACACGCCAAACCGTTTACTGCTTTTTCGACGCCTAGGGGTCTATTCCAATGGAATTTCATGCCTTTCGGTCTTATGAACGCCCCTGCAACATTCGTACGCATGATGCGTCGAATCCTATCTCATCGCTCAGATGTCATTGCATATCTTGATGACATCTGTCTTTTCAGTGATACTTGGAACGATCACTATAATGGGATAAATGAACTATTGTCTATCTTACGCGAGCATAACCTGACAGCGAAACCATCGAAAGCATGTATTGGTTTTAGCGAAATATCTTTCTTAGGACACCGTGTTGGTCATGGGTTCCTAAAAACAGAAGACCATAATACAAGTAAGATACTTAACATTTCTATTCCTAAGACTAAAAAGCAAGTGCGAAGTCTCTTAGGTCTAATACAATTTTATGGACGATTCATTCCGAATCTGTCCTCCATTATGTCACCTCTTTCTTCCTTGCTAAAGAAAGGGTCTCCTAATGTAGTCCATTGGACTCAAGAATGTCAATCCTCTTTGGATAAGGTTAAAACTATGTTTTCTACTTCACCTATCCTAGTATTGCCTTCTAAGGATAAGACATTTATTCTTCGTAGTGACGCTTCATCCACCGGGATTGGAGCAGCACTAATGCAAGAGTACTCTGGAACTCTGCATCCTGTGATGTATATTTCTCGGAAATTAAATGCCGCAGAGAAGAATTACTCGGTCCTAGACCGTGAATTATTGGCTATGGTTTGGTCAATCCTTAAACTGCAAAGATTTCTTCTTGGCGCGCATTTCATTGTGGAAACTGACCAGAAAGCTCTTACGGCTATTCAGAGTAAAAATCTGAAGAGCGCGAGATCAACGCGATACGCGATTGCTCTGCAGCCATTTCATTTTTCGGTGCGAGCTATCCGTGGGTCAGAAAATGTGATGGCAGATATTTTGTCTAGATGCCCACATGATTCATAACTGTTAAATTATATACCTAACTTTGATACAGTTGTTCCTATGTTGAAATGTGTACACATATGGAATATATCATATATTGATTGTAACACTACGTAGCGGTTCATTGATGTTTATTCACCGCTAATCTTTCAATGTTTTTTCGTCTTTGATGATCATGATGTTAAGATATCTTAGATGAAATTTATGTATAAACTAATGTAGAAATTATGACATTGCTAATATTGTAGTATGCGTTGGTGACACCTCTCTGGAAATATTTATACTTAGAGAAATACTTTCTCTAAGGTCATAAAATATATGCTTATCATCTGCGCATTGTTATTGGTGCGTTGTGAGCCTATTGTATGTTGCTCCTAGATGTATTTCAAAAAAAAAAAAATGTACCATTTTTTTTTCCCGAGGGGTGTGGTAATCTGTTGCGTGCATATTTTGACGCACATATTACAAAAATCAATATGGCTATTTAATATGGAAAAGATATAGACATTCATTCATTTGTGTATGAAAATGCTGTCTATGGTAAAGCTAGATAATTCATGATTGATTCACACTTTTGATTATAGGAGTAATCGTTCTTGATATTGATCCTGCGCATGGATATTGCTCTCATGCCCGTACTTATTTGTTAGGGCCAGAGTATAGATTAATTTGCTTATTATGTTTATGGCCTGAATTCATATGTATTACATATTATTAGTACAAGTAGAATCAGTCCTATATTGTATATTTTGGATGGGTAGGCAGGACTATATTCTTGTTATGCCGCTCTAGCGGAAGTATGAGTTGTCTTGACAAGTCGTGATGAGTTCCGATGTACCGTTTACAATGGCGGGTTACGCATTTTTCAAGGGCTGGTACATTCCTAAGTAAAAATGATTTATGAAGTGGTTTTTCTTCTGTAGGAGATTGTGTCTCTACTAGAGTTTGTGTTAGAGACTCTCCTAATATACGGTATCATGTATGATTCGGACTCCAGGTAATTCCAGACCCTATTTTTGATGATCTCATGTCGGTTAGACCTAGCTGGAATGTTATGCTTCGCACCGCTAGGGTCGTGTTAGTATCGACGAAGATGACAGGCTCTCATACAGTAGTTAGATCTACATGAAGTAACGGGATTACGGTAGAACTGTATGGAGAAACCTTAAGGAATTATTCATATGCATTTCAAATTAACTTTGGCTTATATATACCCTCCTGTGAGTGAGTGAGCGACAACTCAGGGAAGGCGGCCATGTTACATTCCTGTCATCATATTTTGTGGATCACTGTCCAGAGAACGGGTCATGTATCTTACTATTAGGACAGTGGTACGGAGATCTCAATTTTGATAGAAACCCCTTATCGTGGTTTCATATGATATGAACTATGAACATAAAGCAACTTTAGTTACTTACCGATCCGCCTTCACTGACGCGTTTAGTCAGATAGGGGATACGGCCATATGTATCATGACATTGGAAGCTATTGATGTACTACCCATTATTTATGAATGTGTCATGACTTGGGATCTACTATGTATGCCTGCAAATTGATGTGTCAACATATACCCATGATTTACTCGTTATGTCCCAGTGTGTGCGTCTAAATAAACTGTGTAAACAAAGATTCCAGCAGTCTGCATTGGTGCCTTGTAGACAAGTGAATGAGTGCTTAGATTGGTCAGAACACGAACAGTCCACCATTCGCGTTAATCACACTCTACACTTCTACTCGATATATACACCATCCTGCGTCGGTTGAAGTGACCAAGTTTAGGGCCTGCTTCCCCTGAAGCCTTAGAGGGAAACTACTGCTTACAGTTGCCTTTGCCTTCCCTAACTCAGGACTAGGGTGAGTTACCCATTGACAGCTGGGTAGACTGGAGCATGCCTGATCTCAACAACTCGGTATACTACAATGGACAGATATAGTAGTGGCACCACAAACAACATGCTACAGTGATTGATAGTGGAGCTTTACCGAAGAAAGAGAACACACCATACACCACTCTTTACATTAACGACAGACACTCTACATACTCTCCTCTCAGTTCCCAGTAAAATACTAGGCAGGATAATCATCCTGAGAATTTCAAAAGCAGTTGACCATAAACTGAGGAAAGAACAAGCAGGTGTTTGAAAGAACAGAAGATGTACAGATCATATATTCACTAACAGGAACATTATAGAGCAGTGCTCAGAATGGCAGAGACAGCTGTACATTAACTTTGTTCATTTTGAAAAGGCTTTTGACAGTGTGACAGTGTGATGACGATGTGTGAAGAAGAATAAGAACTTGTGTGTAATGTTGTCGTCACTCTCTCTGGCCTACTTTCACACACGTTCTGCAGTCATAGAAAAACTTTTGATGACAGGGGTCCCACTTTTATTAATGAAACCCTATCACTACTATCAGGTAGCACATGAATCATACAGAAAACAATGTTGTCCACAAGTTTACTTTTTGTAGGTAATTCCTATAGAACACCATTTAACCAAGCTATTTAGGTATTTTCTACGTAACACCATATAACCCAGCACAGACTTCTGGACTCTGAAATAAAATGAAATAAAATAAACTAGCATCGTACTAATGGACACACATCATCTACATAATAATGCATACATATGTGTGAAAATATGCAAGTACGTACACTTATGTGTCCAGGTGTGTGTGTGTGTGTGTGTGTGTGTTTTACACGTGTGAAAATATGCCAGTAGATGCACTTAAATGACCATGTGTGTGTGTTCATGCAGGTCTGTGTATATATGTAAAACATATCTCAGTGAACAATAATGCCTTCATACTCCTACTAAATACTAACTACATCATCACGCGAGAGAAAACTTAAATGAAACACCTCTAATCTATCTATGATGAAATATTCCACACAACGCACTGTTCTAAATGACATCAGTTTATCAGTATCTTAGAGGCCTAGCTGCTCTAAAGAACAAGCAGATATATACTCTATTCTTACAGCTCTATACTAAATGTAATGGGCATAGGCTTCTCACGGAGCTAGAGGGTACGCTAATCTTTCTCTCACAAAAATCACTGATGTAAAATTAACCTCACTTACGGCTCATAAGAATGCAATATAACTATTACTTAACACTACACAAATAATAATAATAATGGTAATAAGTACACACTTGTATACACCGCAATGCGACACTAGAATTCCTTTTATAAAATCACTTAGCACTTTACACATTTAACACACAGTCTCACGGTTGAAAATAGCGATGAGATATACACTTGTATATACGTGAAATTACACTAGACAACACAGACATCACAAATGAGCTTGTATCAAACTATAGATAGACAAATGCTAATAAGCAATAACTCTTAAAACTGAAACGTCTAATATTAATAAATCTAAATTATTATAAAAATGTACTCATTTTCAAGCATACCTCTTTGTCCTTTGTTCTCTTAGCACAGACGCAACTGTACATTAGCCCGGACCTCACTTGGTTATCATACTAGGGTGCATTTTGCACAAGAAGACTATCTGGCTACTTATCAGCTCTGACTGAAGCCTTCAACACTTTTAGTTAAAAACTACATATCCACTTCTGTAACACATGATAGCCACGTCAAAATGTCAGGCAAAACTCCACTCATCCCTCTAGGGTTTAAATCAGGAGTCCTATGCTCAGTATGGATGACATGAGATCACATCTTAATAAAGATTATCTTCCTAGACTCCCATAATTCAAGTTCCGCCCACTGGTCATTACATTCCCACGATATATCTTGCCTGGAGTCACATCTCACGGTGTTGTGCGGAACCAAGGTGTGTTCCTCTGGTGTCAGACAGCGCTGAGATGTCCAATACCAAGGGCCGTCTCATTATATTTGCTGCGTCTGACACGTTTCAAAGATGGCAACGGTGTGTTTCATTTAGATTGCCCACTCCAGTGTGAGAATGCCAGGATGAGCGCAAATATACACAGTGGACCAGATCATAAATTAATTACCCAGTCTAAAATTACATCTTTCTGGCCACAAGGTCACAACAGCATACACAGGGACAGCCTATGGAAAATACTGGGGAATTATGAAATTTCCAGCTGCATTGTTTCCATTATAAAAAGCCTCTATTCTAACTTTACATGCAGTGTTGTTGTGACGAATTTACCGTGATACAACGTTAAAATATCTCCAATTATAACGATAAAATGTAGGGATAAAAATAATGCGTAAGATACTAGGAGACATGCTCGCCCATGCCCGCAGTTTCCTACCGTCATTTAAACTAAATAGTTAGACGTGCAGTCAAAACGGTTTGCCCTTTGTGGACGGGAGAGAAACGGAGATCAAAAAAGGAAAAATATGACTGAACACGTGTTTGAATATAGCAAGGCTAAAAAGACGCAATTGGTGGTAAAAGGAAAAAAATTCACGTCACTAGTGACACAATGTAAGGAAATGGACAAAAAAGACCTTGGCTCTTATTCGAAACAGTCATTTCTTTGACGTTTTTCGATACTTGGTCCTTTTATTTGAATTCAGCGGCAAACGCCGTATGGGAAGGTTCTCGAACAAATTTCAAAAACTAAACTTGAGAAAAAATATGTTTTTTCTTAATATTAATGTTACGAATATAAAACCTAGCTAGTTTGATAGCCCATCTTAAGTAGAGAACTAATATACTTTAAAATTTACAGACGGATAGATACCAAGGAAGATATTGACAAAAGACTGTGTTGTTCATATCACACTAGCGACTGTACTATCCATAATTTTACTAAAGTTTCAAAAATGTGTCCTTGAGACACACAAATGCAAAAATCAAGCTGTAATTAAAGAGAGGGGGAAAGTGGAGAATTGTGGCTAAAAATAACTTAGGAGGCAGATTTGTGTAGGGTATGGCATGTAGAACCAAGCGGTGGTTTTATGAAAAAACAAGTAGAGACAGACGGACCAACAGACAATAATGCACACTTGACTGAGATCTGACTGAAATTTGACTTTTCGTTGTAGATTTGAAAAGTTAGGGGGAAAGTCCGTGATTGGACGAATGTATTCATATTGTTAGAAGACAGACGCGCATTTTTGCCATTTGATATAATTCCGTCCAGTCGACACAGTAAATAATTCCAGTGGTGTTTTTCCCAAGAGATTAAATACAATTTAGAGGAACGCCATCATATAGCCGGCAGCTCAGCTGAGTTTTGCTAGCAATTAACTGTGTTCTCAATTCTGAATTCTGGTAAGAATGAAAGTAATTATTTTATACATTTTAATATTTCGAGTGATTGATACTGCCATATCATAATCATTTCTCTTACGACAAGTAAGAGTTCGCTCTAGGTCCCCAGCCCAAGTTCAGGGTCTAGAGACAAACAAAATATATGGACGCCTAACTAAAACTAGGGAAGGCGGATCTATTGTTGAGATCAGTGGGAACATATCACCTATCTTATTGAATAAAAGGAAACTATTGAACATATCTCAGATGCAATGCAGTCTTTGGGAACTAGTACTATATGAAAACAACTGGGTAAGATGTGCTGTGTGGTCAGAGAGATCTGACCCATTCTGTGTAATGTTGATGTGTTGTGCTGTGTGTAAGAGTGGTGCAGTAAGTGGAGTACTGACACAGCACCAATTTTGTTTCAGAATTGTGAGTTTCTGTTGTGGCACTAGGCTAGTGCCACACAAGTCATCAAGCTTACACAAGCAGATGTGAGTGCAATCAAACCAGTGTGTCAGTGCAGTCTAGCATTGTATTCTAGCTACCGAGAGGAGTGGGCCACCTGAATTCAGCATCAGTTCTGCACAGACAAGATGAGTAATCAGTGGCCTGCTGAGGATTCACCATACTTCTAAAGAATTATAAATATTTCCCCAACACAATTAAACTGAAATTTTGGGAAATAGAACTTTTTCTAACGTTCATAAGACAATGGACAAAGCTAGTTCTAGTCACAGAGTGGGTGTGATGACACCACCCCAACAGCATATCCATTAATAGTTTTCCCAGAGACTTTAGACATATACTTAATATTAACCAGTCTTATAGAATACTTATGTAACACACATTCCATTTTATTATGCCATATATTTATGCATTCCATTTATAACTTCATGACATTTCATATGTCCTGACCAAAATAAAACATTGGTTCAGGACAAATAAATTTAAAGAAAATTTTAACTTTTAAACTAAAACAGCCTGAGTTAGTTCAGTGTGTTATAGAATTTTATTAATATTATTACACTTATTAAGTAACTGTGTGTGTTTGTATATTCTACTACAACACAGTACATTTCAGTACCCTAGACTTTTTAACGTAGCTACATTCATATTAGTAAAAAAAAAAGATATGTTTGAGGTCGTAAGTGGTAGTAAGAAGGGCCTTCTGTAATTCCCATCTACATTTATCTCAGGAGCCTTCACAGCTGACCTCATACATTACACTAAGTAACATCACAACCTTACAGTACCATCAAAAACCACTACAAATATTGCGGTCTTGTCCAGGGATAATTAGTTTAACATAAATATTAGAATCTCCTGGTGGGAGAATTAAATCAGGGGGACAGATTGTAAAAATTTAAAAAGTGTCCCTTAAAATAAAAAGGTGAAAATAAAAGTTGGTGAATCTTCACAGCCAGTGCTAGTTGGTTAATTAATTAATTAATTAGAATTACTTTAGTCATTAATTGATTAGAATTACCTTGGCCATTATATATAAGTAAAATTGGCCTTAGTTACCATTAATTAGATTTACCTTGGTCATTGTTATTTTGTGGAATGGCTGACCTAGCAAAATTTAGATCAGCTGCTGTGCTAACGGCGAAGGAAATGGGAATGGATGGTCAGGGTTTAATTCAGTATGTAACTGCTGAATGTGACAAGTATATTGAAAGGAAAGATAGGAAGTTAGCTGAAGAGAAGAGGTTACAAATTGAGGCTGATAAAAAACTTAAGAGGTTGCAGATTGAGGCTGACAAGGAGGCAAAAGCATTGGAGGCAGATAGGGAGATTAAAAGGCTCCAATTAGAGGCAGAAGATAAACGGTTGACTGCCGAAAGGGAGGCAGAAGCTAAAAGGTTGACTGCCGAAAGGGAGGCAGAAGATAAAAAGGCCGAAAGGGAGGCAGAAGATAGAAGGTTACAAAGGGAGCACGAATTACGACTAAGGGAGCTGGAATTACAAGGCCATGCTCCTGAAAATGGTGCCAGCCCTTTTGTCTCAGATGCTACGCCTAGTCAGGGAGCCTCAACCTCAGCTATGGGGTTTCATTTAGACCATTTTGTTGAGAAAGACGATGACATCGAGGGGTACCTCAGTAGATTTGAGTTATTAGCTACTACATATGGGTTAGAGAGAGGTGGAGTCTAAAGTTATCACAGGGACTGAGAGGCACTTCTTATGAAGTCTTCGCTAAATGAATAGAGAAGACCAAGACAATTATGACATGTTAAAGCAGGCTTTGTTATTGAGGTACGAAAAGAATGGTGAATTTTATCGTAAGAAATTTAGAAATGCCAAGCTGTTGTCTGGGGAGACATACCACCAATTCTCTGCCAGACTGGAAACCTATTTGGAGAAATGGACTGCTCTGGGGAAGACCCAAGATCTTAAAGAGATGATCATGATAGAGCAATTAAGAGAGTCCATGGCTCCAGACTTGAGAAAATTTCTCATGGAACAAGGTGCAGAGAGGTTGGGGAGGTTTTAAATGTCGCTGAGAGGTATCAGGCAGCCCAGGCAGAGGTAAGTGGCACTAAAAAGAAGCACATAGAAAATTTTAAAGCTCCACAGCCATTTAATAAATTTGATAATAGAGAACAGGGTAATAAAGGCAGGACAAACTTTGAACGGCCAAGAAATGACTATCGTGACAGAAACTCACAGTTCAATGACCAAAAACATAATGAAAGAAAACCGTTTAACCAAGGAAAAAGATGGTGCAAATGGTGTAAAAAAGACAACCATAACACCGAATTTTGTAGAAGGAAACCTTCAAACATTGCTGCAATGAAGTCGGGGACTCAAAGGTTAAAGGTTAATCCTAATGGACAGCAGGAACCTTATCACCCCCCAGTTTGTGAGGATGTTATTTGTAATGGGGTCACCACAAGGTGCCTTTATGATACAGGTTTGGATTATGATTCAGTTGTGAAGTCTAGCCTAGTGGACCCAAGTCAGTATACCACAGAAACAGTGGAAATACAAGGGGCGACTAAGGACATACCACTCATGACACTTCCCATCGCAAGGATAACGGTAAAAACTCGCTATGTGGAAGGAGAAATCAGAGCAGCAGTGATAGATGAACCAATCTACCCTCTGATATTGGGGTGTAGGTACGTCTTCTTGGGGAATCCCGAGAGACCTGTGATCATGGCGACAGTGCAGACCAGATCACAGAAAAAGGAGGAAGAAGGTGAACCTATAAATGCTCATCCAGAGGAGATGAGGAAGGCGCAGGCTGAGGATAAGACCCTCAAGCCATGTTTCAAGAAATTGCCCAAATGCCACACACCTCCAAGCAAGGGGGAGTACTTTATGAAGAACAAATTATTATATAGGAAGGCCGGAACTGGAACAAATGGTCACAACCAGCTGGTTCTTCCCACTTCATATAGGGATAAAGTGATGGAACTCGGGCATGCGATTCCCTTCAGTGATCACATGGTGATCAGCGCCACAGGACAGCGTATAGCTTGTCATTACTTCTGACCAGGGATAACGGAGGATATAAAAAGATATGTCAAATCCTGTCCAGAATGTCAACGGGTAGCTCCAAAGCATTGGACTGCTCCTGCAACTCTAGGGGAAATGCCCATAGTGGGAATCCCTTTTGAGAGGGTTGCAGTGGATATTGTGGGACCTCTCACTCGGACCAAGAGGAGGAACAGTTACATCCTTACTCTGGTGGACACTTGTTCTATGTGGGGAGAGGCGGTAGCCCTGCCATCAATTGATTCAAAACATGTAGCAGAGGCACTACTTACAATATTCACAAGATTAGGATTCCCGCATCAAATCTTGACTGATAATGGCTCACAGTTCAAGGGGAAACTAACGGAAGAAGTTTTTAAGCTATTTCAAGCCAGACACTTTCATTGTAGTCCGTACCATCCACAAGGGAACGGCAGGTAGAGAGGTTCAATGGGACTCTCATTTCTATCCCGAGGAAGCTGGCACACGAAAAACCGGATCTGTGGGATCAATTCCTGCCCGCCGCGTTGTTTGCGTATCGGGAGGTACCACATAGTTCAACCGGGATGGCTCCCGCAACTCTGCTATTTGGGAGGCCAATAAAAGGTCCATTGGAAGCATTATTAAGGACCTGGACAGATGAGAAGGCAGAAGAGATCGTTACCTCATCGTATCAATATGTGAACGAACTGACCACTCGTCTGAAAGCTGGATGGAAACTGGCAAATGATAATTTGAGACAAGCCAGGAAGAAACATGCAGCATATTTTAATAGGAAGGCAAAGGACAGAGAACTAGCTGTGGGAGAGAAGGTGCTTCTTCTACTACCCGGCAGCCAGAATAAATTACAAATTGGATGGCAAGGTCCATACACGGTTCTAGAGAAGGTGTCTAGAACAAATTATAAAATTGACAAAAAGGGGAAGGAGAAAGTTTATCATGTAAACCTTTTAAAGAAGTATCTGGACAGACCACTCCAGGAAAGCACCCCCTTACTGACCTTGGCTATCGCAACTCAAATGCAAAAGGAACCACTCACCTCACATGAATACCCATTACATCCTTGTGAGACAGCTGCACAAGTAAAAGTCAGTAAGCACCTGACTAAAAATCAGAAGGAGAGAGTTCAACAGGTTCTGGAGGAACATACAGATGTATTAACAGATAAACCAGGACATACAAATTTGCTACAGTATGACATGAAACTGGTAGACTCCAACCCAATCTGTATGAGAGCCTATTCTATTCCGTTCGCGATAGAGAAGGCATTGAAGGAAGAAATAGATTATTTGTTGAAGGAGGGGATTAGTTCACACAGTGAATCATCTTTTAGCTCCAGTGTAGTTTTGTTGAGGAAACCGTCTGGGGAACATAGACTGTGCATAGATTACAGGAAACTGAATGCTGTCACAGAAGGACAAGTGGATCCATTACCAGACACAAAACAGTTATTTGCCAGATTAAACAAGGAAAATACTTTTCGAAGGTGGATCTTAGTAAAGGCTATTACCAGATTCCAGTGAAGCCTGAAGTGAGACCTTATTTAGCTTTTAGCACTTCGGAAGGACATTATGAATTCAACATGCTACCATTCGGATTGAAAAATGCTCCGAGTGTATTTTCAAGGATGATGCGCAAATTGTTGGATCCCCTGAATAACCCATGTATCACGAATTTCATGGATGATATTCTCGTCGCCACAGAGACATTTGAAGAACACATTAACTCTCTAAAAATGTTATTTGATAGGCTTAGGGAGGCGAACTTAACTGCTAGGCCAACAAAATGTTGTATTGGATGCAAAGAGTTGGAATTCTTGGGACACACTGTATATCAGGGTAACATGACCCCTGACCCCAAGAACTTGGAAAAACTGCAGAGAGCACCTAGACCACAAACAAAAAAGGACGTGCGATCATTCGTGTTGTTATGTGGATTTTACCAAAAATATATCAAAAATTTTAACTCTATTTGTGCTCCTCTGACTGATCTGACTCGCAAGGGACATCCAGATAAAATAATTTGGACTGCGCAATGTGAATTGGCTTTCCAAGAGTTAAAGGAAAAACTCACTAGCAAGCCTATTCTCAAATTGCCTGATTTGACACAGGACTTTGTGGTAAGAACAGATGCAAGTAATGTAGGCCTCGGGGCGGCCTTGTTGCAAAAGTCATCTTCACCCGACGGGGAACTGAACCCAATCGCTTATGCAAGCCGCAAATTGAATAAAGCGGAGCAAGGATATTCCACAAGCGAAAAAGAATGTTTAGTGTTAATCTGGGCAATAAAAAAGTTCCAAATCTATCTGTATGGTAGGACTTTTGTGGTCCAGACGGATCATCAGCCGCTCGTGTTGTTATCTCAGGCTAAACATGAAAATGCTAGATTGTTGAGATGGTCTTTATTATTGCAACCTTATCAGTTTAGTATTGAGTATATCCCAGGGTCATTGAATGTCGGTGCAGATTTCCTCAGTCGGCACCCCTGTGATCAAAATTAGAGTAGTTGGTAGGCGTGAGGAGTAATTTTATCTATGTGTATCACTGGTTTTGGAACTTGCCGTAGTGCATGTTCTCAGGTGGGGAGATGTGTGACGAATTTACCGTGATACAACGTTAAAATATCTCCAATTATAACGATAAAATGTAGGGATAAAAATAATGCGTAAGATACTAGGAGACATGCTCGCCCATGCCCGCAGTTTCCTACCGTCATTTAAACTAAATAGTTAGACGTGCAGTCGAAACGGTTTGCCCTTTGTGGACGGGAGAGAAACGGAGATCAAAAAAGGAAAAATATGACTGAACACGTGTTTGAATATAGCAAGGCTAAAAAGACGCAATTGGTGGTAAAAGGAAAAAAATTCACGTCACTAGTGACACAATGTAAGGAAATGGACAAAAAAGACCTTGGCTCTTATTCGAAACAGTCATTTCTTGGACGTTTTTCGATACTTGGTCCTTTTATTTGAATTCAGCGGCAAACGCCGTATGGGAAGGTTCTCGAACAAATTTCAAAAACTAAACTTGAGAAAAAATATGTTTTTTCTTAATATTAATGTTACGAATATAAAACCTAGCTAGTTTGATAGCCCATCTTAAGTAGAGAACTAATATACTTTAAAATTTACAGACGGATAGATAACAAGGAAGATATTGACAAAAGACTGTGTTGTTCATATCACACTAGCGACTGTACTATCCATAATTTTACTAAAGTTTCAAAAATGTGTCCTTGAGACACACAAATGCAAAAATCAAGCTGTAATTAAAGAGAGGGGGAAAGTGGAGAATTGTGGCTAAAAATAACTTAGGAGGCAGATTTGTGTAGGGTATGGCATGTAGAACCAAGCGGTGGTTTTATGAAAAAACAAGTAGAGACAGACGGACCAACAGACAATAATGCACACTTGACTGAGATCTGACTGAAATTTGACTTTTCGTTGTAGATTTGAAAAGTTAGGGGGAAAGTCCGTGATTGGACGAATGTATTCATATTGTTAGAAGACAGACGCGCATTTTTGCCATTTGATATAATTCCGTCCAGTCGACACAGTAAATAATTCCAGTGGTGTTTTTCCCAAGAGATTAAATACAATTTAGAGGAACGCCATCATATAGCCGGCAGCTCAGCTGAGTTTTGCTAGCAATTAACTGTGTTCTCAATTCTGAATTCTGGTAAGAATGAAAGTAATTATTTTATACATTTTAATATTTCGAGTGATTGATACTGCCATATCATAATCATTTCTCTTACGACAAGTAAGAGTTCGCTCTAGGTCCCCAGCCCAAGTTCAGGGTCTAGAGACAAACAAAATATATGGACGCCTAACTATAATTAGGGAAGGCGGATCTATTGTTGAGATCAGTGGGAACATATCACCTATCTTATTGAATAAAAGGAAACTATTGAACATATCTCAGATGCAATGCAGTCTTTGGGAACTAGTACTATATGAAAACAACTGGGTAAGATGTGCTGTGTGGTCAGAGAGATCTGACCCATTCTGTGTAATGTTGATGTGTTGTGCTGTGTGTAAGAGTGGTGCAGTAAGTGGAGTACTGACACAGCACCATTTTTGTTTCAGAATTGTGAGTTTCTGTTGTGGCACTAGGCTAGTGCCACACAAGTCATCAAGCTTACACAAGCAGATGTGAGTGCAGTCAAACCAGTGTGTCGGTGCAGTCTAGCATTGTATTCTAGCTACCGAGAGGAGTGGGCCACCTGAATTCAGCATCAGTTCTGCACAGACAAGATGAGTAATCAGTGGCCTGCTGAGGATTCACCATACTTCTAAAGAATTATAAATATTTCCCCAACACAATTAAACTGAAGTTTTGGGAAATAGAACTTTTTCTAACGTTCATAAGACAATGGACAAAGCTAGTTCTAGTCACAGAGTGGGTGTGATGACACCACCCCAACAGCATATCTATTAATAGTTTTCCCAGAGACTTTAGACATATACTTAATATTAACCAGTCTTATAGAATACTTATGTAACACACATTCCATTTTATTATGCCATATATTTATGCATTCCATTTATAACTTCATGACATTTCATATGTCCTGACCAAAATAAAACATTGGTTCAGGACAAATAAATTTAAAGAAAATTTTAACTTTTAAACTAAAACAGCCTGAGTTAGTTCAGTGTGTTATAGAATTTTATTAATATTATTACACTTATTAAGTAACTGTGTGTGTTTGTATATTCTACTACAACACAGTACATTTCAGTACCCTAGACTTTTTAACGTAGCTACATTCATATTAGTAAAAAAAAAAGATATGTTTGAGGTCGTAAGTGGTAGTAAGAAGGGCCTTCTGTAATTCCCATCTACATTTATCTCAGGAGCCTTCACAGCTGACCTCATACATTACACTAAGTAACATCACAACCTTACAGTACCATCAAAAACCACTACAGTTGTGTTGAGTAATGTAACTTTCGAAGTGAAAACAGGAGTATGACAGGGATGCCCCTTATCAACAACATTATTTTTGACAGGCATAGATTGGGTGATGCACCAGACAACAGAGGACAGTCCAAGAGGAATTAGATGGACAAAGTTTACTATACTGGAATATGCAGATGACATTGCAGTACTCGCACATTCACATCAACACACCTAGGAAAAAACCGATAAACGGAATAAGTATAGCCAGCAGGTTGATCTGAACAAAGTCTGAAAAAGACAGAGGTCATGACACTCAATGTGGGCAATCCTGAACCAATAACAATAAGGAACCAGAAGTTAGAACAGACAGACACCTTTACTTACCTAGGATGCATAGTAATACCAGATGGCGGAACAAGCAAGGACATTAACAACAATGAATAAAGTGAGAACAGCCTTCGCTAGTCTCAACAACATCTGGAAGTCTGCCAAGTACAGCACAAACACCAAATTAAGACTGTATGAGAGCTGTGAACTTTCTGTGCTTCTCTATGGTGTGGAATGCTGGAGAGTAACAGAGAAGGAAATGTCGAAACTGTCATCCTTCCACACAATTTGACTAAGGAAAATTCTCCAAATCGTTTGGCAAAACACCATCAGCAACCAAGAACAAACTTATTCGGAGTAACCACTCTGGGGTAGATGTATGAAACAGACAAAGGATGCGCGCTATTTCCAAAAACCCCTGTCTCCCCCTCTCCTCTTCCTCTCTCTCTCTCTCTCTCTCTCTCTCTTTCTCTCTCTCTTAACACTTACGTTAACTCAGGCGCCTGCCATAAAACTGCCAATACGCGTCTTCACACCTACTGCTAAGAAACTGGCCGTAGCGCTCGTGTCAGATGAAAATGCCAGACGAAATGTCTCCTTTCTGAGCGATGCAGATGGCATTTTCCACACCTCACGCCGAGAATCTAGACCAAGAGTGCCGTGTCATGAGAAAAGTGTAGACAAATGTCTTCTTTCTCTGTCTAACTAGATGGATATTCACAGTATCGTTCTCCGTCCAGGGACTGACACCTTACGTAATAAATGCGTTTCTAGTATGCGAAAAGAAACGGTAAAGTCAGAATGAGAAAAATAATATTAGTCGCAAACGAACGAATGCGAAAAAAAAACGAGAAAAGGATAAAAGATCGAAAATAAAGTAGAAGACACGGGTAGAGTAAGAAAAGAATATAGAAAATTTATTGATCATAAATCTCTATGCGACAGGCCGACACATCCGACTTCAGCACGGCAATTTTTGGGACCAGGTTTGCCTTTTCTCTTCGATCCCTACTCTCTCAGCCAGACTGCAGTGATGCAGCCTGTTTCCAGGACCACCACGTGGAGGTGGAGTAGGGTCTTGGTCAGCTTTGTTTCTATGGGTCGTTGACTGCATTCTCTATTGCTGCATCTTTGGGTCACGCTGCCTGAAATAAGACTGACGTGTTTTAAAGGACAGTCAAGAACAAGGGTGCTTAACCCTTTGAGCCTGCAGCAAAACTTTCACTTATACCCAGTCCCTGAGTTTCCTGGTCCAAATCGTAAAAATAGCGGCACTATTATGACATGTTTAACAGTTTCTGACCTGAGTGAGAGTAAATTGCAATCAGAGATCGCGACCGGAGTGACAGGGGGAGCTCAAAGCAATCATACCGCGTCGAAACGTATCAAATCGCTAGGCTATTTTTATTTCATTCCGACTCGCAAAGAGTTTACGGTGTGTTTTTCTCTTACAACCGAGAAAATGTTCCTAAACGGTTGAATATTTATTAGTCCCTGTTCTGCTAACAGCTGAAGTTGCTGGCCACAATAGCATTATTCAAATGTTGGAATAGTCAGTTGAAATAATAAAAAGTCTCTCCCTCCTGCTTTTGTGAGATTACAGGCTCACAGGAAACATAATTCTGAATGGCCAGTCTTCCCATATTGGTCTCAAAAACTGTGTTCCCCAATGAGAACAACAAATATCGACGTTAGAGATATTTGAAAATTTACTAGTCACACGTTTAGAAATTGTCGCACGTGGCTCACCGAGATCTCTGATGTGGCAAAGAAAGAATGGGATTACTGCTTCCTCAAGTATGTCGTATAAGACTAATGTGAGGTTGGGAAAATGTGAAACAAATTGTCACAGAAACACTGCTGCAAGAGTATGTGAATGTTTCGTGCAGGATTCAAGTAAGGGGACCAGCTGGAGTGGTGGTTCTATACTCCACAAGGTGATCAGCTGTAGTGATGGTTCTATGCTCCATAAGGTGATCAGCTGTAGTGATGGTTCTATGCTCCATAAGGTGATCAGCTGTAGTGATGGTTCTATGCTCCATAAGGTGATCAGCTGTAGTGATGGTACTATGCTCCATAAGGTGATCAGCTGGAGTGGTAGTTCTATGCTCTATAAGGTGATCAGCTGTAGTGATGGTTCTATGCTCTATAACAGTGTTTTTTAACTGGGGCGGTACCGCCCCATGGGGGGGGGGCGTTTTCAAGATGTCTGGACTCGATCTAATGGGTCGCAACGATTGGGGGTCACTGCTTCCATTCAGGGGGGTGTTGTGGATATTTTTACAAGAATCAATATGAAACAATTAGCTTGTAACATGATAGTTTTTATTTGCTTGCGACCCATAGAGTGTTTCAAGGATTCGAAACGCAACATTTTAATTCCTGTGATGTTACCATTGTCAGGAGACAGTATGCGAAGATTTATGTCACTTCAACACTAGAAACATTCATTAGCCTCTCCACACACCCAAGCTAATCTTCTCTCTTCACTCTCGACACATATTTTCTTCTGGAAACACATTGTTGCTGGGAAAAAAATTCCGTTTTCCAATGTCATCGCATGTGCGACAGACGGAGCACCAGCTATGGTTGGTCGTCATCGTAGGTTTCAGGCCTACTTAAAAAATGTGGCACCAGGTGTTTTAACAATTCATTGTATTATTCATCGACAACATTTAGTCGCCAAGTATCTTAGTGACAGACTCCACAAATCATTGAACTGTATTATCAGTGTTATTAACAAAATTAAGCGCATTCGTTGAACGATAGATTATTTCGTAAACTTTGTTGTGATAATGGCGAAGAGTTTGAACGTCTTCTCCTACACACGGAAGTACGATGGCTGTCGAAAGGTAACTGTTTAAAAAGATTATGGGCATTATTTGATTCTGTTGTAGAGTTTTTTTGATTCAATCAAAGAAGAATTTAGCATCGAAAGAGGAGTATTGCGAAACGATGTGGCCTATATTTCAGATATATTTGAAAAGTTAAATGAGTTTCTTCTTAAGCTGCAAGGAAATGAGATCAGTCTGATTAAAGTGAAGGGAATTATCATGGGGTTCATTAACAAATTGACGTTATATACAAATAATCTTAGTCGCCGAGAACTTTCTCATTTTCCATTTTTACTACAGTTAGGTGGGGACAGGCTTAATGATTCCGATTTATGCGTTTATTGCAGTCATTTGGACGCTATTAAAATGATATGAGCAATAAGATTTAAGGACTTGCAAGAACTAATAATACCGGACTGGGTGATTAATCCGTTTGAATCAGACGTGGAGCTAGTTAGTCAACATTTACAATAAGAATTAATTGAGCTACAAAATGACTTCGAGGCAAAAGCCCGATTCAGTCACACACATTACAAAAAATTGTGGATCCAGCAGAGGCTTGCGTATCCCGTTCTTTGGCGTGAAACTAAATTGCTAATTACAGCTTTCCCAACGTCGCATTTGGTGGAGAAGAGGTTCAGTGCAATAGTGTTGCTACTACAAAAGCAACGAAACCGACTGCAGATTTGTAACAGGAGATTTGGGACTTCTTTTAACAAACTTGGAATCAAATATTACAAACCTGGCTCACACCAAGAGAAAGGATCGCATTAAGCTTCATTAGTAAGTGAATTGTTATGTAATTATATCATTATTATCAACTAATAATTTTTCCAATTTTTTCATGTTTAAAGTGGTTACATAAGGAGAGGCGTAAATATTCAGATTTGAAGATATATATGCAGTCATTTAAGGGCTATTAAAATGATATGATTATGATAGTTAAAGAGTTGTAAGAACTAATTTTATATCATTTGCTCCGCCAATTTGTAATTCAAGGATAATGAACCTGTGGTGTATATAACTCCGTACTTAGACACATATTTAATATAATTATGCTTTTATACAGTTGGGCGACCGCCGCTGAGGTTCAAAGATGTGTGCAAAAGAGATATGAGGGCACTGGACATAAATCCAGCAACGTAGGATGGTGAAGCTACCGATCGCACCAAGTAGCTATGCTATTTACGGCGCCACCTCAGATTGGGCGAAAAGAAGCTCACGCAACAAACCGAAGAGAGGAGAAAACGTGGAAAGGAGTATCAGGAAAATAAGCAGCTGTCACCTCTGGGGCGCATTCCCGTAGTCAGTTATGACTGAAGGGGCTATTATTATTATGATTATTAAGCTTTTATAAATGTGCTTTCTCTTTTTCTTTATATTATAAGAAAAGATAACTCATTAACTGCTTTGCCTTTTTAAAAGTATGGTGGAATATATGTATGTGTGTGTGTGTGTGTGTGTGTGTTTCTGTACACACGATAAAGAGCAAGGGGGTGTTAAAAGGGTGGGGGGGGGCTTTAAAAAATATTAGTTGTCAAAAGGGGGCGTTGCTACTGTCAGGGTTGAGAAACACTGTTCTATAAGGAATGAAAACGAAGATGAAAATGATGATTCTGCAGATGGCGCCACAGTTTCTGGTTCACACATTAGCATGCTAAATATCGAGATAAGAGGACAATTTGACTAATCTGTTTTTACCAGCTCAAATTTGACAGGAATCTGACATAAAATTCTATTCTCAGTAATATCACAATTTCCATTTTCGCTCACTTAATAGCACAGAGCCAAAGTTGCAGCAGGTCCTTATAGCAAGTTGACACTACAGCATGAATGTGCTCCTGTGGTGATAGTTATTGTAGTACATTATAGCAAGCTTACACTACAGCATGAATGTGCTCCTGTGGTGATAGTTATTGTAGTACATTATAGCAAGCTTACACTACAGCATGAATGTGCTCCTGTGGTGATAGTTATTGTAGTACATTATAGCAAGCTTACACTACAGCATGAATGTGCTCCTGTGGTGATAGTTATTGTAGTACATTATAGCAAGTTGACACTACAGCATGAATGTGCTCCTGTGGTGATAGTTATTGTAGTACATTATAGCAAGTTGACACTACAGCATGAATGTGCTCCTGTGGTGATAGTTATTGTAGTACATTATAGCAAGTTGACACTACAGCATGAATGTGCTCCTGTGGTGATAGTTATTGTAGTACATTATAGCAAGCTTACACTACAGCATGAATGTGCTCCTGTGGTGATAGTTATTGTAGTACATTATTGTGCATGATAAGGTTGCCAGTCCCGTGCATAAACGTCATATTACACTTACGACGTTGTCGTAGATTTTTGATAGGGAAATTAAGACTTGGATTGGTCCCTTCTGAATAGGTTAGAATGAGTGATAGCGACAGTGAGATGTGATATTAGAAATAGAGTTCCACGAGTGAGATGGTAGAAATTTATAGAGGCTGTCCCGGAAATCGAGAATCTCTCTCTCTTTCCGCCTATCTTCTACAACAGATCCAAAGGAGTCAGACAGTCTATAAAAATATATATATATTAATATATATCTATCCACTCACGTACCCGCACATACAATTGACGACAGTAAGACACACAGACGTGGGAACCCTATAACAATGATTATATAGATATTCTAGAACGAGCTGACCAACGCGCTGATTAATTTCAAGAGAAATTTTAGTTATCATCTAAAATTTCATCACAACACATAGAAATTACATCAAAGCATATACAAATAGTCATAAAGTCAATAAAAATGCTACCAAAATGATAGACCCACAGTATGATCTTATCCCTCAAGGTATGCCCACAGTCCTGTTGGAAGAAAGTGATAGCCCCCAGGAATCAAGGATACATATGATTAGGTCTAATATTCCCCCCTTTTAAGGTATGGACAGACTTGCTATCTTTGCTCTATTTTGAGGGAATTATGATTAGCAATATTTGCATACAGAAAGTTAAGACAGCAAAATGGGTGCCAAATTACAACAATAAAGAAATCACTCCGTCCTGCATTCACTCTATTCATTCAGTCGTGTTCATACTCACAGCTTTGATAGCCAGTTCTGGAAACACAATTTTTAGGACATTCACATACAGACTCGTCAATAGCAGTCTTTGACCAAGAAATCCCCAGTTCCAAAAAGACGGGATTAATTCTCTGCTTCCGGGAGCGATTTCTTGGATGTACTTATTTTTCGGATGTCTGTTTTGGCCACATTAAAATTGTCAAGGCACGAACATTAACAACGAGCACAGGGTCACTAGTTTTGGTTTCTAGAAAATGAGGAATGTCAGGTCGGGTGCCTTATCTCATTATAGGGGTTTAGTTGGTCACACCACCACTTATCAACACTCCGTCGGAATGTTACTGACGTTAATATGTTACTTGCCACAACGGCTAAAATGTACAGAGTTTGTGCAGAAATCTGAACTGGCTCAAAGGCCCAGTATCAACATTTAGTCTTTAATAAAACCCGTTAGTGAGAGTTGTACTCTGTCTATTTATGGAGACACACGCACTGTCAGACAGGTGTCAACTTGTAAACCCACGTGGTTAAAAGGTAAAAAATGTTTATGTTTCTCACAGGTATGTCTCTGTACTAAACGCCGGCAAAGTTGGGTTACCCAGTATTCACTGAATAAAGAAAAACACATATGAAATATTTTACATATTATGTACTCAATATAACTTACATTTTTAAACTGCAAGCGTATAGCTTGACTTATCGTTTAAAACTTCCCATGAAATAAGTTATATATAAAAAAATCATCAATCATCATGAATTAGGAATACATACGTATCCGTCAACACTCATGAGGCATCTATCATTTATAAGTTGGTTTAGAAAAATTATTCTCGTCTGATTATTTAGCAGTTAAAGTTAATTCATTAATAGCCGACTGAGTGTAAGCTAAAAATTATAATTTATTCTGTTTTCCACTGTAACTGATCAGCTAGAGAATATAACAGACTTATAAATTATTCATTTTGCACAAAAGAACTCGGGAAATAAAATAAGCGATCTAACACTTTGAACACTTCGAAAAATACTATATATATATATATATATATATATATATATATATATATATATATATATATATAATATTTACCTCAACACAGAACTACTAAGAACTTAAACCACTTCGACCAAACTAAATGCCATTTCTATTAACAGAGATTCTTAGGAATCGAACGAAGGCTTGTTATAGTCTTGACTGCGAAGTTACTGAGTGAATTAAGTCTTTTTTTTTTAAATTAATGTGTTTGCTACTTTTCTTTGTAGCACGCCAATTTCAACCATCTACCATGTACATGGAGTTGTTGGTTATATCAGGACCTGTTTCCTTTGTTGTAATATGTTTTGTTTGTATTTATTTTATACTATATTATCTCTAGTAGGTATTTTCCTTTTGTAGTTATAGTTCATAATGGTTTTTTTTTTTAAATCTAAAATATGCTATTTTCTAGTCTGGTATGTTTTTAATTTTCACTGGATGTTTTATTTGGTTAATCTGTATGTATCTGGGGGGAATCTTTCTCCAGTTTGGACTACTGGCTCGGATCCTTATTTATTTTTTATATGTTAGCTTTTGTTTTGGTAATATAGTGTTTTATTAACTTTTGCATTTCTGAAGGGGTCTTTGTGCCTATGCTATTTTCTACACTCATTTCTACCTTGTGTTTACTACAGTATGTCTTAATGTTTTGCCTCTGTTGGTCATATTTCTTGCAGTCCACCAGAAAGTGTCTAATTGTGTTTGGTTCTTGACACTCTTCACATGTGGGTTCCTCAATCATGAAATATCCAGTTCCAAGCTTGAGCCTCAGCAATTTTTTTATTAATTGGTATTTTTAGTTCATCTTTTATTTGACATTTTTTGCTTGGTTTTTTTTAGGATTTTATATGCGTGTCTTGCTTTTTTACTTTGGTCCCATGCTGTAAATCCACTCTTTAGTTAATGCTTGGGCAATTAAACTCTTTATTTCGATTTTCGCTAGGCCTACTTCAATTTTGTTATGGCTAGTTCTTCCGCCTTTGGCTTCTTTGTCTGCAAGCTCATTTCCTGCTATCCCCACATGTGATGGTATCCATGTTAGTGTTGCCCTGCATCCTGTAGTATGCAATTATGTATTAACCTGTAGTATTTCCTCTATAATATCTGGCCTACTACAACCATTTCTGTTTCTGATAGCTAAAACTGCTGATAGGGAATCTGTGAGAATGGTTACTGTTTTGGGTGGGTTTTCTGCAGCTATTTCTAAAGCTTTTAGGATTGCCACTAATTCTGCTGTAAAGATGGATGTATTACTTGTTACTTTGTATCTTTTGTAAATTTTTAATTTTGGTATTGCTATTCCTGCTCCTAATTGTCCTTCTTCATCTTTTGACCCATCAGTATATATAGTTAGGCTATTATTTATATACCGTTCTATGTACTCTAGTGCTTTACTTTTTGCTGAGATTATGTCGTTAGATTTGCTTATGATCTTTGATAAGTGAGAGTCAGTTTCTGGCACTCTCAGTTCCCATGGTGGGATCTTTGCTTTGTACTGAGCACTGCTGCTTATGATCTTTGATAAGCGAGAGTCAGTTTCTGGCACTCTCAGTTCCCATGGTGGGGTCTTTGCTTTGTACTGAGCACTACTGCTTATGATTTTTGATAAGTGAGAGTCAGTTTCTGGCACTCTCAGTTCCCATGGTGGGATCTTTGCTTTGTACTGAGCACTACTGTTTATCGCATTAAACAGGTCTGGGTATTGATCCACTTCATCCATTGTTTTCCACCCTGACGGGTATCTTATATGGTTTAATGGAATGTGGCCTATGTACTGGTTACCCCTATTAAAGGTTTTGTGTGCTGGGTGAGTTGGATCTTTTGCCACTTTTGCCCAGTAGCTGAATCTCAGTTCTTTTCTCCTTAGCTCCATGGGTATAATGCCTAGCGCTACTTCTAGTGCCTCTGCTGATGTTCCCTTTGAGGCACCTGCTATTATTGACAGTGCCTGATTTTGGACTGTGTCTAGTTTTTTCTTGTTGCTCGGGGCGACTGATGCATAGTCAACACTGGCATAGTCAAGTTTGCCCCTAATAAATGATTTATAGAAGGTTATCATTGTCTTATTGCTGGCTCCCCAACCACTCCCTTTCATATATCTTAGCATGTTAATAAGTCCCCTACTGCTTTGCACTAATAGGTCTATGTGTTTGTTCCAGTTTAGTTGCTGGTCTAGTACCATACCAAGAAATCTAATTGATTTTGCTGTGCATACTTTTTGCTCATTAATGCTTATGTCAATTATATTGTTTTTAATTAAATGCCCTCTACTGAAAATCATTCCTATGGGTTTTTTAACGTTTAGATTAAATCCCCACTTGTTCATCCAGTCAGATACTTTATCCATTTGCTTTTGTACTGTTTTATAGAGGAATGGGAGATTTCTTCCCGTTCTCCATATCGCAGCGTCATCTGCCCTATTTCCAAAACCACGCAATCTCTCGTCTCCTAACACTTACGTAACTTAGACGCATGCCGTAAGTGCCACCGGTGCGTCTTCACACCTACGTTAACAAAACTGACTGAGATGCGTGAGTGTCATGGAAAAACCCAGACTATATGTCTCATTCTCGAGCGCTGCGTGAGTGTCATATCACACTTCACTCCGAGAGAAACGTTAGTGTCAGGTGAAAATGCTAGACGGTATGACACCTAACCGGGAACTAGCCTGACGAAACGCACGTGACATGAGAAAAGTACAGACGCATGTCTGCTATCTCTGTCTGCCCAGACGAGTATTCACGCGTTCTATTGTCCACTGACATCTAATGCAATAGAATGCATTTTAACGCTCTCTCTCTGACACGTTATGTCATAAATGCGTTTACCAGTATGCGAAAGAAACCGGTAAAGTTGAGAGTGGGGAAGAAAATATTTTACGCAAACGAATGGATGCGAAAAATATAGGAAAAAAGGTAACGAGTGATAATAAAATAGAGGATACGGGTGAAAGAAAAAGAAGAGGATATAGGCAATTTAATGATCAATAAACTCTCTGTGACAGACGTGAACGAGAGATATTCTTACTTATTTAGTCGTTCCCCTTCTACCGTGAGGTGTAGATGTTTTGGAGAGAGAGCGCCAGACTATCCTATCGGCTTAGTCCGTAGTCTGTTCCAGTTTGTCGCCTTTAGAATCAGTCCGGTTTTCTGTCTTGTAGTTCTCGTAATCAAAAGTTTAAAACAAACAGTTGATTGGCCTGTTGTGCCTTTGCATGGTGGAGGGGCTGCCTCCTTACGGCCTCCATGCAGGCCGCCCTTCTTCTTTTTCAGCCGGCATCGGACCAACCTAGGCGGAGTTCGGGAGAAGTCAACGTATTCTTCTTTTTTTTCTCCTCGGAGATCCCAGCATGCACGGACAATACCAAATTGTATCAGTTTTATATTCGTCAACATCACCACCACTGTGAACTCCGCTTACTAGGATAACTATTCATTTCAATGCACAACCTCCCCCAGCAATGCCAATTTTGACAAGTTTCAATATTCTGAGAAAGGCAGCAATTTGACTACAGAACTTTCCTTTTTCTAAGTGCTAAACAAAATTTAATAAATAACAATGTTGTAAGAGAGAAAGTAATTTCACTTCATAATTCCAATCCCTAGTGATATACAACATTTAACAAATTACAATACAGTAAATGCAGAAACGTTACTCCAGACTTCTCTCTCTACTGCCAGACAATAATTCACGAGTTACAATATTATAGTAAAGGCAACAATTTTACTCCTTATTCCCATCCTTATTGATAAGCAACATTTGACAAATTACAACAATATAGTAAAGGCAATAACATTACTCCAGACTTCCCTCCCTAGTGCTTTACATCATTCGACAGGTTACAATATTATAGTAAAGTCAGCCATTTCACTCCAGAACTCCCATATTTAGTGTTATACAGCATTTGAAAAGTAAAAAGATTCACGGTTATCGACACGATTCAGTCTACCCAGCTGTAAATGGGTACCTGACTTCTCACTTGAGTTAGGGAAGGAAAAGGCAGCGAGGAAAGGTACTGGTCACCACACCTCTCTATGCATGACCTAGTATAGTGAGGTCTCTAACACTTCACTCCCCTACGGTATTATCTGCTATGGGACTACCTTTTTACTCTCCCACTGAAGCAAATGACTATTTATCGGTTCAGACATTCTGTCTGCTCAACTATAGGCCTAACTCTATCAATATATTGGTCAGATAGTTCATCAGTCAATCCTTCGGTGTGTCAATTAATAAATTGGACTTTTAATATATTTCTGGGGGAGGGGGCTGTTATAAAATATTAATAGTGACAAATAAAAATGTATTAAAATATAAACAAGCTTAAAAACACAATTTTTTCCACATTTTGTTTCTAATATCGTTTTTTCATATTCGATACTTGAACACTACGATACCTGTCCAGGAAACTCTTCTAAGGGCAGGAAGGGAAATAACTCCAAGGGAATATTCACTGCTGAGCAAAAACCTACGAGTAATAGGATTTTACCCTTTTGATTATACATGTGTGACACAAAATGATTGTCTCTTGTTGTTAAACCTGTGTGACACAAAAGGAGTGTCTCTTCTTGTTAAACCTGTGTGACTGTAGTGGATTTGATGGTATTGTATGGTTGATGTTACCTAGTGTGATGCATGAGGTCAGCTGTGAAGGCTCCTGAGATAAATGTAGCTGTGAATTTACAGAAGGCCCTTCTTGCTACCACTTACGACCTCACACATATCTTTTTTACTAATGAATGTGGCTACGTTAAAAATCTAGGGTACTGAAATGTAATGTGTTGTATTAGTATATACAAACACACACACAGATAATTACTAAGTGTAATAATATTAATAAAATTTATAACACACTGAACTGACTCAGCTGTTTTAGTTTTAGATATTGAATTTTCTTTAAGTTTATTTGTTCTGAACCAAGATTTTATTTTGGTCAGAACATATGAAAGGTTTTGAAATTATGAATGAAATGCATGAATATATGGCATAATAAATGAAAGGTGTGTACATATGTATTTTACAAGACTAGTTAATATTACTACTGTTTATATTTGTAATTTCTCTGGGAGAACGATTAATGGATGTGCTGTTGGGGTGGCTTCATCACTCCCAGTCTATGACTACCAAACATTGTCCATTTACTGATGGGAGGAATACAAGTTTTATTTCCCAACATGGTATGTTCTAGTTGATGGGAATATAGTTGGTGTGTTAGTTAGTAAATAAGTTGGTGGAGGTCCAGCAGGCCAGACGCTCACGTATCTTGACTGAGTAGTTCTGGTGCTGGAATCTGGTGGCCCAACCTCTCCGTGCTTGGGGGCAATATAAGGCTGCTCTGACAAAATACTAGACTGCACTGGTCCACACTTGTATTTATCAACACAGCATTTGACACCACTTCGGTGCCAAACGGAAACTCACACTTCTGCAACAACAGTATTGGGTCATGTGTCAGAACTCTACCTCCTGAGCCACTTCTACACACAACACCACACAACAACACCACATAGACGGGGTCAGATCTCTCTGACCATACAGCACATCTTACCAAGTTGGTTTCACATAGTACTAGTTCCCCAAGACTACATATTCTGAAATATGTTCATTAGCTTCCTGCTATTGAATAAGATAGGTGATATGTTCCACTGATCTCAACACTTGATCCGCCCTTCATAATCCTTGCTGGCGTTTATGTATTTTGTTTGTCTCTAGACCCTGAACTTTGGCTGGGGATCTAGAGCGAATCCTTACTTGTTGTAAGGGATAGATTTTGATATGGCAGTATCAAATCACTCGAAACATTAAACAATATTAAAATATACAAAGAAATACTTTCAGTCTTACCAGAATTATGAATAGAGAACACAGTTATATTCTAGCAAAACTCAGCTGAGCTGCTGGCTCTAGTATGGCGTCCCTCTAAATATGGCAATTAGCTTCTGGGAACTACACCACTGAAGAATTACTGTGTCTACTACTGGACAATTTATGTTGAATGGCATAAATGCGCGTCTGTGCGCCGATAATATGATTATCTGTGGCCAATCGCCGACTTCCCCCTTTCAAATTTCAAACCTCCAACCAAAAGTCAATTCAGTCATACCTCAGTCAAGTATGTATTATTGTCTGTTGGTCCGTCTGTCTCTACTTGCGTTTTTTACAAAAACACACTTGTTTCTATATGCATTTCCTACACGAATCTGCCTCTAGAGTTATTTTTAGCCACAATTTTCCACTAATTCCCCCTCTCTTTCGTTCCAACTAGATTTTAGCACTTGAGTCTCAAGGCCGCAATTTTTTGAAAATTAGTGACATTTTTTTAACAGTGCAGTCGCTCGTCTGTCATGAACAACGTAGTCTTTTGTCAATATCTTCATTATTATCTATCCGTCTGTATAAATGAAAGCATATTATTTCTCTGCTCAAGATGGGCCATCAGACTAGCTAGGTTTTATATTCCTAACATTATTATTAAGAAAAAGTTACTTTTTCAAGGTTAGTTGTTTTTTTTTGAAATATGTTCGAGCATCTTCTGTAATGCGTTTGCCGCTGAATTCAAATAAAAGGACTAAGTGTCGTAACAGCGTCCAAGAAATGACTGTTGCGTATAATAGCTAAGGTCCCTTTTGTCCATTTCTTTACATTGGGTCAACTTGGGGACGTGAATTTTTTTCCTTTCCCCACCAATTGCGTCTTTTTAGCCTTGCTAGTTTCAAGCAGGTGTTCAGTCATATTTTTTCTTTTTGATCTCCGTTCCATCCCGTCTCCAAGGGTAAACGTTTTGTCTTCACGTCTAACAAGTTAGTTTCCATGGCGGGTAGTGGACCGCGGCATGGGCGATCATGTCTTCTCGTAGCTTACGCCTTATTTTTATCCCTACATTTTATCTTTGGAGATATTTTAACGTTGTATCACGGTTAAATTTATCACACATCTCCCCACTTGAAAACATGCCTACGGCAAGTTCCAAAACCAGTGATACACATAGATAAAATTACTCCTCACGCCTGCCACTACTCTAATTTTGATCACAGGGGTGCCGACTGAGGAAATCTGCACCGACATTCAATGACCCTGGGATGTACTCAATACTAAACTGATAAGGTTGCAGTAATAAAGACCACCTCAACAATCTTGCGTTTTCATGCTTAGCCTGAGATAAGAATACTAGGGGCTGATGATCCGTCTGGACCACAAAAGTCCTACCATACAGATAGATTTGAAACTTCTTTATTGCCCATATTAACGCTAAACATTCTTTTTCGCTTGTGGAATATCCTTGCTCCGCCTTATTCAATTTGCGGCTTGCATAAGCGACTGGGTTCAGTTCCCCATCAGGTGAAGATGATCTTTGCAACAAAGCCGCCCCGAGTCCTACATTACTTGCATCTGTTCTTACGACAAAGTCCTGTGTCAAATCAGGCAGTTTGAGAATAGGCTTGCTAGTGAGTTTTTCCTTTAACTCTTGGAACGCTAATTCACATTGCGCAGTCCAAACTATTTTATCTGGATGTCCCTTGCGAGTCAAATCAGTCAGAGGAGCACATATTGTGTTAAAATTTTTTATATATTTTTGGTAAAAACCACATAACGACACGAATGATCGCACGTCCTTTTTTGTTTGTGGTCTAGGTGCTCTCTGCAGTTTTTCCAAGTTTTTGGGGTCAGGGGTCATGTTGCCCTGATATACAGTGTGTCCCAAGAATTCCAACTCTTTACATCCAATACAACATTTTGTTGGCCTAGCAGTTAAGTTCGCCTCCCGAAGTCTATTAAATAACATCTCTAGAGCTTCAATGTGTTCTTCAAATGTCTCTGTGGCGACGAGAATATCATCCTAGAAATTCGTGATACATGGGTTATTCAGGGGATCCAACAATTTGCGCATCATCCTTGAAAATACACTCGGAGCATTTTTCAGTCCGAATGGTAGCATGTTGAATTCATAATGTCCATCCGAAGTGCTAAAAGCCAAATAAGGCCTCACTTCAGGCTTCACTGGAATCTGGTAATAGCCTTTACTAAGATCCACTTTTGAAAAGTATTTTGCCTTGTTTAATCTTGCAAATAACTTTTGTGTCTGGTAATGGATCCACTTGTCCTTCTGTGACAGCATTCAGTTTCCTGTAATCTATGCACAGTCTGTGTTCCCCAGACGGTTTTCTCAACAAAACTACACTGGAACTAAAAGATGATTCACTGTGTGAAATAATCCCCTCCTTCAACAAATAATCTATTTCTTCTTTCAATGCCTTCTCCTTCGCGAACGGAATAGAATAGGCTCTCATACAGATTGGGTTTGAGTCTACCAGTTTCATGTCATACTGTAGCAAATTTGTATGTCCTGGTTTATCTGTTAATACATCTGTATGTTCCTCCAGAACCTGTTGAACTCTCTCCCTCTGGTTTTTAGTCAGGTGCTTACTGACTTTTACCTGTGCTGCTGTTTCACAAGGATGTAATGGGTATTCATGTGAGGTGAGTGGTTCCTTTTGCATTTGAGTTGCGATAGCCAAGGTCAGTAAGGGGGTGCTTTCCTGGAGTGGTCTGTCCAGATACTTCTTTAAAAGGTTTACATGATAAACTTTCTCCTTCCCCTTTTTGTCAATTTTATAGTTTGTTCTAGACACCTTCTCTAGAACCGTATATGGACCTTGCCATCCAATTTGTAATTTATTCTGGCTACCGGGTAGTAGAAGCAGCACCTTCTCTCCCACAGCTAGTTCTCTGTCCTTTGCCTTCCTATTAAAATATGCTGCATGTTTCTTCCTGGCTTGTTTCAAATTATCATTTGCCAGTTTCCATCCAGCTTTCAAACGAGTGGTCAGTTCGTTCACATATTGATAAGATGAGGTAACAGTCTCCTCTGCCTTCTCATCTGTCCAGGTCCTTAATAAAGCTTCTAATGAACCTTTTATGGGTCTCCCAAATAGCAAAGTTGCGGGAGCCATCCCGGTTGAACTATGTGGTACCTCCCGATACGCAAACAACGCGGCGGGCAGGAATTGATACCATAGATCCGGTTTTTCGTGTGCCAGCTTCCTCAGGATAGAAATGAGAGTCCCATTGAACCTCTCTACCTGGCCGTTCCCTTGTGGATGGTACGGACTACAATGAAAGTGTCTGGCTTGAAATAGCTTAAAAACTTCTTCCGTTAGTTTCCCCTTGAACTGTGAGCCATTATCAGTCAAGATTTGATGCGGGAATCCTAATCGGGTGAATATTGTAAGTAGTGCCTCTGCTACATGTTTTGAATCAATTGATGGCAGGGCTACCGCCTCTCCCCACATAGAACAAGTGTCCACCAGAGTAAGGATGTAACTGTTCCTCCTCTTGGTCCGAGTGAGAGGTCCCACAATATCCACTGCAACCCTCTCAAAAGGTGTTCCCACTATGGGCATTTCCCCTAGAGTTGCAGGAGCAGTCCAATGCTTTGGAGCTACCCTTTGACATTCTGGGCAGGATTTGACATATCTTTTTATATCCTCCGTTATCCCTGGCCAGAAGTAATGACAAGCTATACGCTGTCCTGTGGCGCTGATCCCCATGTGACCACTGAAGGGAATCGCATGCCCGAGTTCCATCACTTTATCCCTATATGAAGTGGGAAGAACCAGCTGGTTGTGACCATTTGTTCCAGTTCCGGCCTTCCTGTATAATAGTTTGTTCTTCATAAAGTATTCTCCCTTGCTTGGAGGTGTGTGGCATTTGGGCAATTTTTTAAAACATGGCTTAAGGGACTTATCCTCAGCCTGCGCCTTCCTCATCTCCTCTGGATGAGCATTTATAGGTTCACCTTCTTCCTCCTTTTTATGTGACCTGGTCTGCACTGTCGCCATGATCACAGGTCTTTCGGGATTCCCCAAGAAGACGTATCTACACCCCAATATCAGAGGGTAGATTGGTTCATCTATCACTGCTGCTCTGATTTCTCCTTCCACATAGCGAGTTTTCACCGTTATCCTTGCGATGGGAAGTGTCATGAGTGGTATGTCCTTAGTCGCCCCTTGTATTTCCACTGTTTCTGTGGTATACTGACTTGGGTCCACTAGGCTAGACTTCACAACTGAATCATAATCCAAACCTGTATCATAAAGGCACCTTGTGGTGACCCCATTACAAATAACATCCTCACAAACTGGGGGGTGATAAGGTTCCTGCTGTCCATTAGGATTAACCTTTAATCTTTGAGTCCCCGACTTCATTGCAGCAATGTTTGAAGGTTTCCTTCTACAAAATTCGGTGTTATGGTTATCTTTCTTGCACCATTTGCACCATCTTTTTCCTTGGTTCAACGGTTTTCTTTCATTGTATTTTTGGTCATTGAACTGTGAGTTTCTGTCACGATAGTCATTTCTTGGCCGCTCAAGGTTTGTCCTACCTTTATTACCCTGTTCTCTATTATCAAATTTATTAAATTGCTGTGGAGCTTTAAAATTGTCTATGTGCTTCTTTTTAGCACCACTTACCTCTGCCTGGGCTGCCTGATACCTCTCAGCGACATTTAAAACCTCCCCCAACCTCTCTGCACCTTGTTCCATGAGAAATTTTCTCAAGTCTGGAGCCATGGACTCTCTCAATTGCTCTATCATGATCATCTCTTTAAGATCTTGGGTCTTCCCCAGAGCAGTCCATTTCTCCAAATAGGTTTCCAGTCTGGCAGAGAATTGGTGGTATGTCTCCCCAGACAACAGTTTGGCATTTCTAAATTTCTTACGATAAAATTCACCATTTTTTTCGTATCTTAACAACAAAGCCTGCTTTAACATGTCATAATTGTCTTGGTCTTCTCTGTTCATTTTTGCGAAGACTTCATAAGAAGTACCTCTCAGTCCCTGTGATAACTTTAAACTCCACCTCTCTCTCTCTAACCCATATGTAGTAGCTAATAATTCAAAACGACTGAGATACCCCTCTATGTCATCGTCTTTCTCAACAAAATAGTCTAAATGAAACCCCATAGCTGATGTTGAGGCTCCCTGACTAGCTGCAGCATCTGAGGCAAAAGGGCTGACACCATTTTCAGGAGCATGGCCTTGTAATTCCAGCTCCCTTAGTCGTAATTCGTGCTCCCTTTACAACCTTCTATCTTCTGCCTCCCTTTCGGCCTTTTTATCTTCTGCTTCCCTTTGCTGTCGTTTTTCATCTGCCTCAATCTGCAGCCTCTTAAGTTCTCTATCAGCCTCAATTTGTAACCTCTTCTCTTCAGCTAACCTCCTATCTTCCCTTTCAATATACTTATCACATTCTGCCGTTACGTATTGAATTAAACCCTGACCATCCATTCCCATATCCCTCGCGGTTAGCACAGCAGCTGATCTGAACTTTGCCAGCTCCGCCATACTTTTTAGACAATTTAGCAATGAGCAAGATAAAAATCCAACCACTAAACAATCAAAGTAATTCTAATTACTATAGACTAAAGTAATTCTAATTAGCCAGTTAACTAATTAATTATCACTGACTGTGAAGATTCACCAACTTTTATTTTAAGGGACACTTTTAATTTTTACAATTTGTCCCCCTAATTTAATTCTCCCACCAGGAGATCCTAATATTACTGATAAGCTAATTATCCCAGACAAGCCCCCAATATATGTAGTGGATTTGATGGTATTGTATGGTTGATGTTACCTAGTGTGATGCATGAGGTCAGCTGTGAAGGCTCCTGAGATAAATGTAGCTGTGAATTTACAGAAGGCCCTTCTTGCTACCACTTACGACCTCACACATATCTTTTTTACTAATGAATGTGGCTACGTTAAAAATCTAGGGTACTGAAATGTAATGTGTTGTATTAGTATATACAAACACACACACAGATAATTACTAAGTGTAATAATATTAATAAAATTTATAACACACTGAACTGACTCAGCTGTTTTAGTTTTAGATATTGAATTTTCTTTAAGTTTATTTGTTCTGAACCAAGGTTTTATTTTGGTCAGAACATATGAAAGGTTTTGAAATTATGAATGAAATGCATGAATATATGGCATAATAAATGAAAGGTGTGTACATATGTATTTTACAAGACTAGTTAATATTACTACTGTTTATATTTGTAATTTCTCTGGGAGAACGATTAATGGATGTGCTGTTGGGGTGGCTTCATCACTCCCAGTCTATGACTACCAAACATTGTCCATTTACTGATGGGAGGAATACAAGTTTTATTTCCCAACATGGTATGTTCTAGTTGATGGGAATATAGTTGGTGTGTTAGTTAGTAAATAAGTTGGTGAAGGTCCAGCAGGCCAGACGCTCACGTATCTTGACTGAGTAGTTCTGGTGCTGGAATCTGGTGGCCCCACCTCTCCGTGCTTGGGGCAATATAAGGCTGCTCTGACAAAATACTAGACTGCACTGGTCCACACTTGTATTTATCAACACAGCATTTGTCACCACTTCGGTGCCAAACGGAAACTCACACTTCTGCAACAACAGTATTGGGTCATGTGTCAGAACTCTACCTCCTGAGCCACTTCTACAAACAACACCACACAACAACACCACATAGACGGGGTCAGATCTCTCTGACCATACAGCACATCTTACCAAGTTGGTTTCACATAGTACTAGTTCCCCAAGACTACATATTCTGAAATATGTTCATTAGCTTCCTGCTATTGAATAAGATAGGTGATATGTTCCACTGATCTCAACACTTGATCCGCCCTTCATAATCCTTGCTGGCGTTTATGTATTTTGTTTGTCTCTAGACCCTGAACTTGGGCTGGGGATCTAGAGCGAATCCTTACTTGTTGTAAGGGATAGATTTTGATATGGCAGTATCAAATCACTCGAAACATTAAACAATATTAAAATATACAAAGAAATACTTTCAGTCTTACCAGAATTATGAATAGAGAACACAGTTATATTCTAGCAAAACTCAGCTGAGCTGCTGGCTCTAGTATGGCGTCCCTCTAAATATGGCAATTAGCTTCTGGGAACTACACCACTGAAGAATTACTGTGTCTACTACTGGACAATTTATGTTGAATGGTAAAAATGCGCGTCTGTGCGCCGATAATATGATTATCTGTGGCCAATCACCGACTTCCCCCTTTCAAATTTCAAACCTCCAACCAAAAGTCAATTCAGTCATACCTCAGTCAAGTATGTATTATTGTCTGTTGGTCCGTCTGTCTCTACTTGCGTTTTTTACAAAAACACACTTGTTTCTACATGCATTTCCTACACGAATCTGCCTCTAGAGTTATTTTTAGCCACAATTTTCCACTAATTCCCCCTCTCTTTCGTTCCAACTAGATTTTAGCACTTGAGTCTCAAGGCCGCAATTTTTTGAAAATTAGTGACATTTTTTTAAGAGTGCAGTCGCTCGTCTGTTATGAACAACACAGTCTTTTGTCAATATTTTCATTATTATCTATCCGTCTGTATAAATGAAAGCATATTATTTCTCTGCTCAAGATGGGCCATCAGACTAGCTAGGTTTTATATTCCTAACATTATTATTAAGAAAAAGTTACTTTTTCAAGGTTAGTTGTTTTTTTGAAATATGTTCGAGCATCTTCTGTAATGCGTTTGCCGCTGAATTCAAATAAAAGGACTAAGTGTCGTAAAAGCGTCCAAGAAATGACTATTGCGTATAATAGGTAAGGTCCCTTTTGTCCATTTCTTTACATTGTGTCAACTTGGGGACGTGAATTTTTTTCCTTTCCCCACCAATTGCGTCTTTTTAGCCTTGCTAGTTTCAAGCACGTGTTCAGTCATATTTTTTCTTTTTGATCTCCGTTCCATCCCGTCTCCAAGGGTAAACGTTTTGTCTTCACGTCTAACAAGTTAGTTTCCATGGCGGGTAGTGGACCGCGGCATGGGCGATCATGTCTTCTCGTAGCTTACGCCTTATTTTTATCCCTACATTTTATCTTTGGAGATATTTTAACGTTGTATCACGGTTAAATTTATCACAGTGACATAAAATGATTGTCCCTTGTTGTTAAACCTGTGTGACATAAAATGATTGTCATTTGTTGTTAAACCTCAATGAATCAATGAATACCCGTTAGCTCGCCATGGATTGGGCTTCTGTCTCAGGACAGTAGTGGTATACCCACGTGTCATCTCCAGTAACGATTTCCTCCAATAAATCCTCACCATATTCATGGAAGCGGAGGAGATGGGTGAGGGACACACCCATACCGCTGTTCTTGTGGTCCTCTGTCGGTTGACAAGGGACCCACCTGCTGCTCACTTTTCGGTACCCTAAACGGTCTTGAACAATGTCCCAGTTTGTGCCACGTGAAAGATTAAATTGTTCTTCCAAATCATTAAGTGACACGCCGCGATCAGCGGGAAAATTTTCCTCAATTGCAGGGACAAGATTTGCTGACGTGGAAGGACACCCGCTATTTTGTTCATCCGTCACACTAACTCGACCGTCACACTAACTCGATCGTCACACTAACTCGACCGTCACACTAACTCGACCGCCACTGAATTCACGACACCATTTTCTCACATGCTGCATGTGACCACACCTTAATATCCAATATTCTTAACTAGGTGGCAGGTGAACCGAGAACTGGTCCAAAGGCACCAATTAGGGTATATAATAACGTGTTACAGGTGGTAGTGTGATTAACTTTCAACAAAGTACTTTCTTTTAACTAGGTGGCAAGTGAACGGCCTAGTGCGTAACTCACACCAGTCTCTTTTCTTATTTGTATATCTTCCAAGTTAAGGTAATAGTATATGAGAACTGGCCCTCTCCGCCAGAGTTGGTAATTCTTGGATGAACTACTTTCCTTCCTTCATTCAACCCTTGATTCGTTCGTTCCCTTCTCTGTTGTTATATACAGTGACTGATCGTATAGTGGATTTATATAAAGGCTAATAGTCTGGCATACACCAGCTTCTCACAAGGATCGAGTCAAGCATTTGTTTTTTCCTCTTGCCAAAAACATATTTATTTACATGTAATATATTTCAATGATGTAGATACCTCTTCATAGAGCTTACCTACAGTTGTAGCATAGTTGCTTCATGTATACTTTCTTTATCTCATATATATGTAGACACTTAATCTCCCTTTGTTCCTCTATCAACTCCATGTACTTATTTAACCTCTTTAACTTCTGTTTCAGTATACCTCAATACAACTGATCAGCATTATGCAATTAATTATTTTGTACTTTTATTCTTCCTGTACCAAACTTGGTCCGACCTGCCTGTATCCGCTTCTAGGAAAGAAACATCCTATAATTCTATGCATGAAGTAAACCTTATATATTCCTTACTGACATGTGAGAGCATTCAAGTAGTTCTTAAAGAAGTCGACCATCGCTGTCACTTACTTGTCCTAATTAATTCCGTGTACAACTCGATGTTTCACTCACTGTGAACTCTCTCTCTCTCTGATGAAAAATATGTAGCTCCCTTCTTGGGATTCATTCATATCATCTATTTAATAGATGACGGTACCAAGCTTGACCTTCAATATTTAATTCAATTCCTTCTCTGGTTGGCTTGGTCATTAAAGTTCTCATTGCTCATATGGCTTGTTGACCTAGGAGTTCAGTTTTATTTCTCCTGTAAAACTTTCATCAATATACATAATAATTCAAAAACCAATACTTACAGGCGATTCCCTGAATCTCTCCTGAAAATTCACTCACTACTGTCACTATTCTTCTTCTTCTTCTTCCATCCTTAGCCACCAACCGGCAAAGCAGTATGTGGCCAGTACGCCTAGTGGCGTCCCAGGGCAACAACAAATTGATCAATCTATCGCTGTTTCCACCACGCCTAGTGGCGTCTTTGTGGAACAAAAACAGACCAAACAATCTATCATTGTTTCCGTAATCAGATTGGTTGGCAAGCAGGTGATCAGCCCACTGTGCGAAGTTTTTACGGGATGGGGTAAACAGCCCCATGCCCAACCCTCCTTAGTCGCTTTTTACGACATGCGTGGTAGGGTGCAGTGTTACTATTCTTTGCTCCTCTTTCGGGCCCCGGTAACACACGGGTGACTGTCACTATTAAAGCTCTCTTAATCATCTTCCACTCTAACTATGTGACACTTCTTAGTTATATCATAATGTTACTGACTAGTCACTATCACGTCCTCTAAACTTCCTAGAACTAATGTCACTTCTCTTTAACCACTGACTTCTTTTAAACTTCTAAGTTTTTCTATACAGCTTGTGCATCTTCTGTATCACTTCTAAAACTATCTGTAATACCACAGAACTTATTAAAACTGGTGGCAACCGCACAACAGCATTTCTTGTTCCTTCGTCTTCGGAAACACGACTGCCCTCTAGCAAGCCGTGAGCTGTTCTGACCTCTGGCCATAGTCAGCTGCTATGTTTTTTCCTCCACCCTACTTCTGATTCGTTCTTTCACCTGTTTACCAGCTGAAACCATTGGTCGGCTTTATTTACTACTCACTAGAAAAATACTCACGCTTTACCGACACAAGCGAATTCAGTGAACCATCGTCTGTTATTTTTAATCTTGGAATATCATTGGCCACCAAATGTTGCGTAGCAAATGTTGCGTGGATAAATGTTCCGTGGATGATTTTTTTATTTGCTACACAATGTTGAGGGTGTCATATTTCTTCTACTTGCCAAAGGTAAGGTAATACTGGCACTTGCAGAGTGGTGTATCACCCTCAGACACCAGGGATGATAAAGGCGAAATAATGTGGTGTCTTTAGTCTGGTTTGTATGTATGATGTAAGTGTGGAGTAAACAGCTACAGTTCCAAACAGGGACGTCACATCAACTTATAACGTAGAAAGTCAAGGAATCTTCAAACAGCAAGTGACGTTTCTATCATGTATTGTGGACGCCACAATGACGAGGTGCATAGACATTAATATGCAGATACATTACATGTACGGTAGAACAGTCATCATTACATTGGCATAGTCAGCACAACACTGGATAGGAGACAGCATCATAATAATGGTGAATCATATGAATATCAGTACATCATAACCAGCTGTACATGTAGTCAGGGGGAAACCTCCATCCCTTTCCATAATAGCCGGAAGATATCAATAGGAGATCAAATCCACTCTCCTTTATCTGACCCCAGCAAGATAAGCATATCTTCTGAAGTACATAACAATGTCCTCAAAGTTCCTTTAGTCAACAAAGGTATCAAACCTAGATCGAGCAGCAGAGTTCAACAAGTAAATAGTCCTTAGGACATGCATCAACCGATGCATAACAACGTACGTGATTCGTGAGCTGAGAAAACTTCTCATAACGTAGACTCTTCAATAAGCAGGCTACACAAACGTCAATCTCGAAAAATGGCGATAATGTTATTCAAAATGTCATTACCTTTTCTTCAGGAAATAAACCACATAACTCACACGCCTCCAGGCGCTTCGAATCACAAAAGAGATATCATCTCAAAGGAACAAACAATATATAGAGGACTCCATTTCCTGATAGAATAAGCATAGACGCTGGCGAAAAGGCGTTTTGCTCTCAAACGAATCTGCCACACTCTGCGAAGCGGAAACCCGTTCAGCCAACAACCAAAAACTTAGACATGCGCAGAAACGCGCGATTTGAATACAGTACAGATAACACCCTAAAAATTCGAGCCTTAAGAGGATAGGAATCCGAAACATTGCAAGTTGCCAAATACTTCCAAGAAAAGTGGGCCTGAGCGCTCCATACATGGACATGACTTAAGATCGCTCCATACATGGACATTACTTAAGATCGCTCAAACAAACTTATCGGCAACCGAACGCCAACAAGAAACCAAAACTGTTGTAAGTAAAAGTGACATACAATTACACGGGTTATTTCCCTTGCATAAGAAAAATATAAAGTACACAGAATAAGTTGCGACATTCTTGCGAAACATCTTCCCTCTATCTTGTTTCCCCGTGAGCCGTTTTCAACGCTCAGGCAACCTTGGCAAATATTTACAATGCCTGGGCAAACCCTACGGCACCCTACTTTAAGCATTCATTTTAACCCTGCCAAAAACATAAACAATGCCTGGGTAAACCCTACGGTGACACTGCACACTCATCGCGTTCGGGCCATACACAGCTTATATTCAAGAGGAATTTGAGTCGGAGCTGTCCCTGTTGCCCACATAAACCAAATAACTGATCGTACCTCTTCTTGTGTCCACTCACACAGTGCAGTAGTCATTGTTAAACTGCCTAGTTCAGGAAAATGGCGGAGCTAGGGCTTGATTTGTTGTTCCACCTAGCGGTCAAGGTCTGTACTTCCTGTCAGCGAAAAGCCATCTCACTGCGTGCAGTACGTCGGTGGTAATTAAATAGGGATCCTTACTTTCTGACTTACCCTTATATATTACTACCTATATAAAGGTTCGATTCTACATCCTTTAGTGGGGTTTCTTCAAGTCGAACCTTGTTATCATTTCTTGTATTTATTCAAAAAATCTTTGTCTTTTCCCTGTGTATTTTCAGGACCACTTGTTTTGATCTCTCCTCGAGCATTGTCATTTTCTCTTGCATGTGATTATAGTTATGGGACAGAAGAGCCATGTCATCTGCAAAATCCAGATCATCAAACTGTTTTGTCAGATTTCACTGGATTACATTGCTGTTCTGTGATTTCAATCTGTTGCTAGTAAGACAGGAAATGAAGACAAGAGGCATCCCTGTCTCACTCCCGTTCTAATTCTAAATAGTTCTGTAAGTTGTCCTCCATGAAGAACTCTGCATGGCATGTCTTCATAGGTCTTCCTTATTAAGTTAATGATCTTCATGGAAACTCCATAATGCATCTGTTGCGAACAGATTCTTTTGTGTGATAGTCTGTTACGCACAGATTCTTTTGGTAGGCATACAAATATAAAGTAATATCTATCTGTCTGATGAAAAGTATTTATTGAGAGTTAAAATACTTACTTGATAATCAAAGGTACGGAACCCTTGATTGGTTCGATGTTATATTCCGTTATATGGGTTATCTTTTCTTGAATCTCATCCTGGCGTACGAATATTAGTGTTACGTCGGTTTGTTTCTGGTATGGCCAGAAACAGTTTAGTCTTGTTTGGAGTGTTTATAACCCAAGAAAATGGTTATTCCTTGACTATTTAAGGCGATTCGGTCTTATATCTTAGTATCTTTGTAAAGTCTATGTCAGCCTATATTTTTGAGTTGAACTCTGGGGGTCAAGCGCATTTCTGCGCATGCGTCGTTTGAGAGAGTCGAGAAGAGGCTTCCGTGATGGCGAACTGTGGGTTCTGCACGGACGAAGAAAAGTCCGAAGATTTAGTCCTTGTGGTTGATTCTGGGGAAGGAGAAGTTTTCTCAGTATGACTATGATGTCCGTAATTCTCCCCAACGATTATTCGTCACGCCAAGGGATGGCGTGTGCTATTTGCTAGTGTTTTTCTGGACTTAAGGTAAAGCAGAAACATTTAATGAACTTTCCTTAGGCCTAACTAAATATGCAGACGTCATACTGTCTGCCGATGTATTTGATTGATTGTACTTAGACGACTCTTCTACTAGCAGCACTATGCATTGGACATATGCAACATTTATCATGGGATATGAAAAGCCCAATATATTATTTGAGTAATGAACGGAGCCTTCACTTTCGTTTAAGACATCTCCAGCGTGAGCGACACTCACTGAAGCTAACGCCATTTTGGATCCCACTTTTGGTCTATTCGGATTATTGATCAGAGAACAGGAATGCCTTATTACCTGATGGTGATACCAAGACCTATATTGTATTGAAATCCACTCCTTGTCTATTTAAGATTGTCATAATAAGAGCCTGCTGAATTTACGGCCTGAAAGACTTAGCCAGAAGAGGTTCTGACAGGGAGCCATTATTGATTATTATTTGTTAGCATTAACTGACGCGATTCGTCAGTTAAGGCGTGAGACGATAGACAACCAGAATTATGTGCTTGCCTACTATCGTCCTATTGTATTCATATGCTATACGAATGCCAATTTGATGTTGTCACCCATTTTTCAAGTATACGATGATTTTTGTGCCAACCTGTTCCAGTGACTGTAGCTGTGTTGTCGGAGTATGCGTCATATTAAATGTCTGAAATGTCAACAGTGGTCCACGTTATTGACTTCTAGTTACGAGTGTATGAGTGCCTTATCAACCTGTCAACTCTACAGAACAGTCCATCCATTCGCGTGACTTACAGCTACACTCTCACTCCATGTAAACACTGTCCCTTGCTAGCGCCTCAACACTTGGCGAGCAAGGTGACTTAGATACACAACACTGCGTCGGTCGAGTTGACCTTTTTCCATCATATGTCCAGTCTTCATCACTTCTAGTATTTACATGCAACACACTACGCAACAGGAGTATCTTTGCAACAGCATCATCAATTTCCAAAGTGATTCTCTGTCTACACTGTCAAATGACTTTTCATAGTCCACGAATCCGATGTACAGCGGTGAATTCCATTCCATACTTTGTTCAACTATTATTCCCATTGTGGCTATCTGGTCTGTATAGGATCTGTTTTGTCAAAAACCTGCTTGTTCATCTCTCACTTGCTTGTCTATGGACTCTTTTAATCTCTCGCGGATATTCTGTTTAATTATTTTTCCTGGCATTGATAGTAACCTTATGCATCTATAATTTGTGCACTCTTGTAAATTTCCCTTCTTAGGCAACTTGACCAGATAACCTTCCCTCCATTCTGCTGGTATTTCCTCTCTCTCCCAGATTTTTTCAATTGTCTGTATAATATCTCCGTAGAGTTATCAATATATGTTTTGATGGCCTCTGCTGGAATTCCATCTGGACCAGTTGCTTTTCCATCGTTTAGAAGCTTTATGTCTTTATTTCTTCTCTACGTGGTCGTTTACAGCTGATTTGTAGCTCCTCTTCTGCTGGCTGGATGTTTGGGGGATTAGATAGCTCTGGTTTACTGTGAAGTCCCTCAAAATGTTCTGTCCATCTCTTCATTTGTTCTTGTATATTACTAAGCAATTTTCCATTCTTGTCTTTTATGAGGTTATTTACTTGCTTATATTTCCTTGTTAGCTTCTTTGTGTTGTTGTACAGGTCCCTCATATTTCCTTTGGCTGCAGCTTCCTCTGCTTCCCTTGCCAAATCATCAATATATTTCATCTTGTCTCTTTTGATGTTTCTTCTTACTTCTTTGTTTGCTTCTATGTACACTGCATGAGCTTTGGCTTTGGAGCTTCTGGTTTTCATCATCATCAGCTGCCATCTCCACAACGAAGGTTGGCTGTAATGGATCTCCAACGTCTTCTGTCTCTTGTCTTGTTGGTGTACTCTGATAGAATCTTTCCTGTCCATCTCTTGATGTTATCTTCCCACTTATAGCGCTGTCTTCCCCTTGCACGTTTGCCCTCTGGTTTTGCTTCTGTTTAAATCTGCTTTCTAGTTTTTCCTGTCTTCTATCTTGCTAATGGTTTCTGTTGTTATCGATGCTTTGTGCTGATGTTCCTTTTTTTCAGTATTTATTCACATGTCTCGTTCCATATATTTTTTACTTGTTGCCAGTGGTCTTAAGTATCTGTTTCATCTTCCAGCTGTTGGAGTACTTGGTATTTGTTGAATACTGTGATTGAACATTTTTCTCTTATTTCCTGATTTCTTAGATATCCCACATTATACCGTTGTTTTTAGCTATATATTGTTGTAAATTTCTTGAGTTTTAGTTTTGATTTAGCCAGCAGAAGATGGTGGTCTGATACCACATCTGCTGATCTACATACTTGCACATCATGCAGTGGTGACTTAAACTTCTTACTTATGCACATGTGATCAATCTGATTCTCAGTTCTGTGGTCAGGCGATATCTATGTTGCTGTATGTATTCTTTTATGTGGAAATACGCTTCCTCCTATAGCTAGTTGATTTGAAGCACAGAATTTATATAATATATAGTTCCCCATTCTCGGAGAGATGAGTATAATATCTACCAGCAAAACTACTATAGAAAAGATCTCCTAGTTCATTTGCTGACCATAGTTTGTTTGTTTCTAAACATGGGAGCACCCATTTATTGTTCACTTGTAAATCTTTCATAGTTGTGAGAATCTATACTTTGTTTTTAAATTCAACATAACAGAGTATGTTGTTATGTGTCCTTGTTACCTTTATTTGGGCTGTATTTTGTTTTGTTTAAACATAAATCTACACCCTGGGGGCTGAGCCGTAATTAAACTAACTTCTAGTGTGTCAGGATATTTTAGTTAATGTGGCTGGACACCAAATCTCCTTTCTCAACCTTATGTACTTTATATAGTCCTTTTTTAGGATCTCTGAGAAATAGTTTGTAGCCTAGAAAATATCCTGTTTAGTTGCCAGAATTCTCGTTGTATTAAGGATTTCTAGTAGACTATTTCCCGAGGAGAGGCAGTTCCTTCAACTTGTAGACTGAAATCATATCATCTAGAAATGATATTTTATTCGTTCATCAAATCTGTCACTCTCCTTCAAAATTTATGCCACAATAATCAGTTTCCTTCCTCAATGTCTTGCCTTCCCTAACTCAATAGCAGAATCAGATAGACTAGACAGATAGATAGACAGACAGACAAGAAAAAACTTAATTTTCCAATGGTTGAGTATAATGTGCATAGGCCTGTCTTTCATTCTGTCCTTCCACTTGTTCATCCTTTGTTACTATTTATCCAGACATTCTCTAAGGTACTTAAAGTATTAATTTAATGGAAGTGCAAAATCTGATCACAATTAAGAAATACGAGTATTATAAATCAAAAACTAGATCATCAGACCCTCCATACATTATATAAGTTAATAATTGGAAACATAATCAGTGCGTGTTTTCAGGTCATGTGGAAGATTGCTTAAAAAATGCCCAGCTGAGTATGCTAAATTTTTTTTAAAAATAGGTCTAGCCTTGGGTTGAACACCTGTAATTTATTTAAGCGCTGACTGCATCTTTCATTGTATTTTAAAAGTGGTCACAGATACGTTAGAGCATTCTGTGACACGTTTTTGTGAACGAATTTTGCTTTGTTAAGATGAAAGTACTTTCTAAGAGGTGGTGTTTAAGTCATTCATTCCAGAGTTATTTTGCACGCTGTGCCAGACTTTTTTTGTGGGCAGAATTTTATAGAGTGAAGTGTTCATCTTTCAGTCTCAATTTGTTTGTGAATTTTCCTTTGAACATGTACTTATTATATACCAAACTGTAGGGAACTGAATAGAGAATTCAAATATATAATGTCTGTGGTAGTATTAACACAAGTATGTTCGGTATAATTTAATCATTTTGCATGTAAAATTGAAAAACGCTAAAAAGTTGACTGTAGAATACGATCTAACCAAAGACAAATTACTGTTGTAGACAATAAAACTTTCTTTTTAGTCTTCAAACATCAAGTTAATCCATATACAAGTAAAAGAAAACATGCTTATGGCCACAATTAGTACATTTAGTGTTATTCACACCAGTTTTTCCGTGGTCCTTTGTAAGAAAAATACAAATTATGCAATCGTGCATTACGTAATTTTCAAACAAATAAAGGAGAATAACGTTATATAAAAACTTTTTTACTCTTGTTTAATGTTTTAATAGTATCCCTAGCTTCATCTTCTACCAAGAACTAGTGATTAGATGTTACGGTAGGTCTAGTTTTGTTGCTTTTTGATCAGCCAGAATATGACTACGCCCACTCATCAACTAAATTTAGTGTGTCTAGCTTTTCTGCATATATTCCGTATTTTGACAACAAACTGTGACTACCAAACAATCATCATCAATGTCAGCAATGTTTCAAAGTAGTTTGACACAATTATTTGCTTAGGAGTCTTAGAAAATGTAAATATAAAGCGTGACATATTTCTCTAGCAAAAACAACGAAAAACTTAAACACGCGAATCTTCACAAAAATTGTGATAATAACATCAAAACACGCACATGTGCTGATTAACTAAAGTCAAATTAGTTGTTTAAATAGTAGCGGAAGTCATTCTACGAGTTTTAATATATGAACTGCATTAAGCGGACGATTTTTAGGGTTTATTCGTGATGAACTAAAAACCACGCCCTGAGCGTTGCTCTGGCACGGCGTGTTGAATTTTGCAACGCTCAGAGCGTTGGTCTGGAGTCAAAGAGTTAAAGATAAATATATAGATCGATATAATGCGTTTGTTTATCAGCAACTAGGAGCAGTGCGCGTTTTTTGAAGTGAATGGAGCCTTTTTGTGCTGGATATGTAAGAACCATCCCAGATTGTGGAACAACAGTCTAGGTGTGTTTGTATATGAGATGTAGGAAACATTTTCCTTGCCCTCTCATCCAGGAATTATTTGATTTTGGCGAATTTGTAAACTGTCTGAGCCGTTAACTTTGTCAGTACATGTACATGTGAGTTCCAACTTAGGTGATAGTCAATAGTTGTTAGACCTAGAGTGTTATGTTCATTTACGTTTTCAATTAGTGATGTTCCAATATAGAGCTGAAGTGTTGTATTCTGTGAGTTTTGTAATTTTTGTCTGGTTAATATTAACGTACATTTTTTTTTACTAATGTTTATATTTGCATGAAATTCTTGTTGCTCCACTTAATAAGATTGTGTGTGTGGCAACGCTGGTTAACTGTTGGTTGGTACACACAACCTTTGTTTACCAAGGATCTTTTGCCTCAAACGTTGGTAATTGACTTCTCCGTTGTTGGCCGTTTATATACAACACACATGTAGTGACCACATAATACCACGTAGTATATTGTCCCTTTGAGGACAGTACAGGTTTATTATTGGAATGCGCTCAGGTTATTAAGATAGTTATACCGGACTGACTGCGGGGAATGTAACTTTTCCTGATTATGGCGGCCGCTATCTTAGCACACTTATTCACCATCGAAGTGTCGTAACTACTCTACGTACCCTTCCTTCAGAATAAAGCTTCACCGCTCCTTCCTCCTTGTATTATTGTCGGAACTCATCAGCCTACCTATATATTGAGGCTTATGTTTACACAACAAGGACTCGGGATATCTAAGAGACGAAACATAGGCTCCTTTAACTAGTGGTAGCCTTCAAAATGGCTGCCTTGCTTCTGTTCCGATGTCTCTCACTCTTCTGCCTGATGCTAAGAAAAACGTGCCTAACCTCTTTCTGTTTTGACCCTTCCTATGCGCATCATTTCCGTACATCCCTTTTTTCTACCTCGTCTATACCACTCATGTTAGACTTCTCATGCTTCTTTCCCTTACAGCTACATGTGTATCGTCTAGTCAACATTGTTCTTTCCCTTACAGCCACATGTGTATTGTCTAGTCAACATTGTTCTTTCCCTTACCACCACATGTGTATTGTCTAGTCAACATTGTTCTTTCCCTTACCACCACATGTGTATTGTCTAGTCAACATTGTTCTTTCCCTTACCACCACATGTGTATCGTCTAGTCAACATTGTTCTTTCCCTTACAGCCACATGTGTATTGTCTAGTCGACATTGTTCTTTCCCTTACTACCACAAGTGTATTGTCTAGTCAACATTGTTCTTTCCCTTACTACCACAAGTGTATTGTCTAGTCGACATTGTTCTTTCCCTTACTGTCACACGTGTATCGTCTAGTCAACATTGTTCTTTCCCTTACTGTCACACGTGTATCGTCTAGTCAACATTGTTCTTTCCCTTACAGCCACATGTGTATTGTCTAGTCAACATTGTTCTTTCCCTTACTGCCACATGTGTATCGTCTAGTCAACATTGTTCTTTCCCTTACTACCACAAGTGTATTGTCTAGTCGACATTGTTCTTTCCCTTACTGCCACACGTGTATCGTCTAGTCAACATTGTTCTTTCCCTTACTGCCACATGTGTATCGTCTAGTCAACATTGTTCTTTCCCTTACTACCACAAGTGTATTGTCTAGTCGACATTGTTCTTTCCCTTACTGCCACACGTGTATCGTCTAGTCAACATTGTTCTTTCCCTTACTGTCACACGTGTATCGTCTAGTCAACATTGTTCTTTCCCTTACAGCCACATGTGTATTGTCTAGTCGACATTGTTCTTTCCCTTACAGCCACATGTGTATTGTCTAGTCGACATTGTTCTTTCCCTTACTACCACAAGTGTATTGTCTAGTCAACATTGTTCTTTCCCTTACCACCACATGTGTATCGTCTAGTCAACATTGTTCTTTCCCTTACTACCACACGTGTATCGTCTAGTCAACATTGTTCTTTCCCTTACAGCCACATGTGTATTGTCTAGTCAACATTGTTCTTTCCCTTACCACCACATGTGTATCGTCTAGTCAACATTGTTCTTTCCCTTACTACCACATGTGTATCGTCTAGTCAACATTGTTCTTTCCCTTACAGCCACATGTGTATTGTCTAGTCAACATTGTTCTTTCCCTTACCACCACATGTGTATCGTCTAATCAACATTGTTCTTTCACTTACTACCACAAGTGTATTGTCTAGTCAACATTGTTCTTTCCCTTACTACCACATGTGTATTGTCTAGTCGACATTGTTCTTTCCCTTACTACCACAAGTGTATTGTCTAGTCAACATTGTTCTTTCACTTACTACCACAAGTGTATTGTCTAGTCAACATTGTTCTTTCCCTTACTACCACAAGTGTATTGTCTAGTCAACATTGTTCTTTCCCTTACTACCACAAGTGTATTGTCTAGTCAACATTGTTCTTTCACTTACTACCACATGTGTATCGTCTAGTCAACATTGTTCTTTCCCTTACTACCACAAGTGTATTGTCTAGTCAACATTGTTCTTTCCCTTACTACCACAAGTGTATTGTCTAGTCAACATTGTTCTTTCCCTTACTACCACAAGTGTATTGTCTAGTCAACATTGTTCTTTCCCTTACAGCCACATGTGTATTGTCTAGTCAACATTGTTCTTTCCCTTACTGTCACACGTGTATCGTCTAGTCAACATTGTTCTTTCCCTTACTGTCACACGTGTATCGTCTAGTCAACATTGTTCTTTCCCTTACTACCACAAGTGTATTGTCTAGTCAACATTGTTCTTTCCCTTACTACCACAAGTGTATTGTCTAGTCAACATTGTTCTTTCCCTTACTACCACAAGTGTATTGTCTAGTCAACATTGTTCTTTCCCTTACTACCACAAGTGTATTGTCTAGTCAACATTGTTCTTTCCCTTACTACCACAAGTGTATTGTCTAGTCAACATTGTTCTTTCCCTTACTACCACAAGTGTATTGTCTAGTCAACATTGTTCTTTCCCTTACAGCCACATGTGTATTGTCTAGTCGACATTGTTCTTTCCCTTACAGCCACATGTGTATCGTCTAGTCAACATTGTTCTTTCCCTTACTGTCACACGTGTATCGTCTAGTCAACATTGTTCTTTCCCTTACTGTCACACGTGTATCGTCTAGTCAACATTGTTCTTTCCCTTACTACCACAAGTGTATCGTCTAGTCAACATTGTTCTTTCCCTTACTACCACATGTGTATCGTCTAGTCAACATTGTTCTTTCCCTTACTACCACATGTGTATCGTCTAGTCAACATTGTTCTTTCCCTTACTACCACAAGTGTATCGTCTAGTCAACATTGTTCTTTCCCTTACTGTTACACGTGTATCGTCTAGTCAACATTGTTCTTTCCCTTACTGCCACATGTGTATCGTCTAGTCAACATTGTTCTTTCCCTTACTACCACAAGTGTATCGTCTAGTCAACATTGTTCTTTCCCTTACTACCACATGTGTATTGTCTAGTCAACATTGTTCTTTCCCTTACTACCACATGTGTATCGTCTAGTCAACATTGTTCTTTCCCTTACTACCACATGTGTATCGTCTAGTCAACATTGTTCTTTCCCTTACTGCCACATGTGTATCGTCTAGTCAACATTGTTCTTTCCCTTACTACCACATGTGTATCGTCTAGTCAACATTGTTCTTTCCCTTACTACCACATGTGTATTGTCTAGTCAACATTGTTCTTTCCCTTACTGCCACATGTGTATCGTCTAGTCAACATTGTTCTTTCCCTTACTACCACAAGTGTATCGTCTAGTCAACATTGTTCTTTCCCTTACTGTTACACGTGTATCGTCTAGTCAACATTGTTCTTTCCCTTACTGCCACATGTGTATCGTCTAGTCAACATTGTTCTTTCCCTTACTACCACAAGTGTATCGTCTAGTCAACATTGTTCTTTCCCTTACTACCACATGTGTATTGTCTAGTCAACATTGTTCTTTCCCTTACTACCACATGTGTATCGTCTAGTCAACATTGTTCTTTCCCTTACTACCACATGTGTATCGTCTAGTCAACATTGTTCTTTCCCTTACTACCACATGTGTATCGTCTAGTCAACATTGTTCTTTCCCTTACTACCACATGTGTATCGTCTAGTCAACATTGTTCTTTCCCTTACTACCACATGTGTATTGTCTAGTCAACATTGTTCTTTCCCTTACTGCCACATGTGTATCGTCTAGTCAACATTGTTCTTTCCCTTACTGTCACACGTGTATCGTCTAGTCAACATTGTTCTTTCCCTTACTGTCACACGTGTATCGTCTAGTCAACATTGTTCTTTCCCTTACTGCCACATGTGTATCGTCTAGTCAACATTGTTCTTTCCCTTACTACCACATGTGTATCGTCTAGTCAACATTGTTCTTTCCCTTACTACCACATGTGTATTGTCTAGTCAACATTGTTCTTTCCCTTACTGCCACATGTGTATCGTCTAGTCAACATTGTTCTTTCCCTTACTACCACAAGTGTATCGTCTAGTCAACATTGTTCTTTCCCTTACTGTTACACGTGTATCGTCTAGTCAACATTGTTCTTTCCCTTACTGCCACATGTGTATCGTCTAGTCAACATTGTTCTTTCCCTTACTACCACAAGTGTATCGTCTAGTCAACATTGTTCTTTCCCTTACTACCACATGTGTATTGTCTAGTCAACATTGTTCTTTCCCTTACTACCACATGTGTATCGTCTAGTCAACATTGTTCTTTCCCTTACTACCACATGTGTATCGTCTAGTCAACATTGTTCTTTCCCTTACTACCACATGTGTATCGTCTAGTCAACATTGTTCTTTCCCTTACTACCACATGTGTATCGTCTAGTCAACATTGTTCTTTCCCTTACTACCACATGTGTATTGTCTAGTCAACATTGTTCTTTCCCTTACTGCCACATGTGTATCGTCTAGTCAACATTGTTCTTTCCCTTACTGTCACACGTGTATCGTCTAGTCAACATTGTTCTTTCCCTTACTGTCACACGTGTATCGTCTAGTCAACATTGTTCTTTCCCTTACTGCCACATGTGTATCGTCTAGTCAACATTGTTCTTTCCCTTACTGTCACACGTGTATCGTCTAGTCAACATTGTTCTTTCCCTTACTACCACATGTGTATCGTCTAGTCAACATTGTTCTTTCCCTTACTGCCACATGTGTATCGTCTAGTCAACATTGTTCTTTCCCTTACTGTCACACGTGTATCGTCTAGTCAACATTGTTCTTTCCCTTACTGTCACACGTGTATCGTCTAGTCAACATTGTTCTTTCCCTTACTACCACATGTGTATCGTCTAGTCAACATTGTTCTTTCCCTTACTACCACACGTGTATCGTCTAGTCAACATTGTTTCTTGTGTGATGTAACTTTTATCAGTAGTATAAAGAGTAGACAAAAGTTGTTTCTTGTGTGATGTAACTTTTATCAGTAGTATAAAGAGTAGACAAAAGTTAGACTGACTTATTTGGAAATAAAACAAAAGTAACTGGTAAAAGTTGAAGGAACTGCTTGTGTTTCGAGAGACTGAAGTGAACTATAATAGACAAAATTTGGACTGATTCATTTGGAAATAAAACAAACATAATTGATAACACAGGCCGTTCCAGTTAGATGATATAGACTAATAATTATTAACGAATAGGACGACAATAAACAAGTAAAATAAAGATTTGACTTACCACATAGCACGTGATCTTGGAGACATTACGCGAGATGTGCTCTTATCTTGACTTATCACATAACACACTATCGTTCTGGCATGACAAATGATGATCTCTTATTTTGACTTGTCACATAACACACTATCGTTCTGGCATGACAATTGATGATCTCTTATTTGACTTGTCACATAACACACTATCGTTCTGGCATGACAATTGATGATCTCTTATTTTATCTTGTCACATAACACACTATCGTTCTGGCATGACAATTGATGATCTCTTATTTTATCTTGTCACATAACACACTATCGTTCTGGCATGACAATTGATGATCTCTTATTTTGACTTGTCACATAACACACTATCGTTGGCGCATGACAAATGATGATCTCTTATTTTGACTTGTCACATAACACACTATCGTTCTGGCATGACAAATGATGATCTCTTTTTTTGACGTCATATAATACTTGGTCATTGATTCATTACAAATGATGATCTCTTATTTTGACTTGTCACATAACACACTATCGTTCTGGCATGACAAATGATGATCTCTTTTTTTTGACGATATATAATACTTGGTCATTGATTCATTACAAATGATGAAAGCTTACATTGAATTGTCACATGACACTTGATCATTGGGACATCACAGTAGATGAAGGCTTGTACTTTTGTCTATTGCGTATTAGTCTGTTTAGTTCTGCAACGGTTTAGTACGTGTTAATATTTGGTCACTACCTCCTAATATGTTATTTCTGGTTTTATTCATTATGCCAACTTCAATCAGTTTGTGGAAGTTAAATGTTTCTATTATATGACAAATTACTGTCCTGAATTCCAGACCCAGACGTGGCTTTTCCACAGTGTCTATCTATATTAAATAAAAATGAAAATATTAATACAAATTTAATAACGTGTGTTTGTCAGTTATCTTACCTGATCAAAACATTGTCACAGGAAGTAACAGTACAAGTTATCATTGATAGAACCTCGTGAGTTCACAGATTTCACAAGATTGCTACCATCTTATTGTATGGTTGACGTCTGCCCAAGCTTGTTGTAGTTATAACTGTGGTCTATATGTCAGATGTCTGCTAATACTATTGACTTTTAATGTCCCTGACCTTCATCGTGTGGTCATTTTCTCTGCGCTCTGTCTCATTTTCCCGTGTCTACTTTACTCGTTTTATACGATTCTATCCCCGCCCCAAACACACATAACACTCTTGTTTACTACTTCTGTTCCAAACAAGGTCACATGGGAAAAAATCGGTTCTTGTCGTATTGAGGTTAGCACCATGCCTGTAGACTCTGACAACCTCTCTACACATATTTCTATTTATATTCTCTAAATCAGTTTTGTTGATTTTTTTTCTATGTGACCTTTCTCTATGTCTAAAGTGTTTTTATTCCCTTTTAACAATAGTTTTGGAAACACTAGAAATAAAACATTATTGTGATAAAGAACACGCGAAATCTCAGATTTCCCCAGCTGATAATTAAAAGTGTCTGGACATGGAAAATATCACGTAGTTTATAGCTGATGTGAGAAAACTCTTATCAACAACAACATTCAGATATATTGTATACAATCATTATGGACATATGGTCAACGTCACAGACTATCAGTGACACAATTATGGACGGCAGCTGTCTCGTCTCCGGTATGCAAGAAAAAACAACAACAAAACAGATAAACAAACAAACAAGCAAACAGATGCGTTGAAATAAAGACAAGGTAACAAACAATAATAATACAGTTTGTGTAAACTGATAAAAATGAAATGTCAAAACAGATACATTCGATCAATTTTCAATTAAGCAAAGTTTAACCCGATATTTTTCTTCAACCTGGCAGGATCAGAAGGCAGTACCAAAACGTCTGGTGTCCTCAAGTTAGATGCATACCTACATATAGGTCAGTCTGTATGTGACATTGGGGTACTGGAAGTTGACTTGTGACATTATTCACACCAGCACCTAACATATTAAGTTGAAAAACTGCTGTACATGAAATGGGGGAACATCACAGTCGTCCTTCTATGACATCTGGCGGTAAGTTATCAGTGCTTATATGTGAGTAATTATCTGTATTTATCACATTTAACATGTGATGACGTGTAAGAGACTTCAAATATTCGAGATATCAGCTTTGATAGGTGTGGTGGCCAGTTCTCATCCTCGGTGACTGTCGTACGTTTTTAAAGGTAGGTCAGAAGATATTTATGGTCCTGTCTGAGCAGAGGTGATAGTGGTAAATATGTGAGAATAAAGGTGTAAGAAATGTATTTTTCACGAGGGAATAGTGTAAGAGGAAGATCAGTCTCTGGAGTGAGTAGTTTCTCTAGTCCAGCCTATCTATACGACTATGTTTGTATCAGAGTTGAATAGGAAAAAAAAACACAAACAACACACACACACACAAATAACACTGACAAACAACATTTTTCTTTCTTATATAAGAATAAGTGTTCTTAGGTCAGTTTCTTGCGCTGATTTCAAATCTGAAATCCGTTTATCTCTATCACATCGGGTTCTTAAGATATTTGTGAATAAATATATTTTTGGGAAACCGTTATTTGCCCCGTTTCATTTTTACTATATAACTTATTAAAAATTAATAAAATGCAAAATAATTGTACTTTTTATACTGCTAAAAGATGCATGACATATGTTACGCTATTTTTCAATTAGTTACTGTATTTTGAAATAATTCTGAGCGAAATATGGCTTCGAGAAGTTGTAGAAATTCGGCTGATCTGTTCTGTTACGTGTGCGGATATTTTACCGATCGTGTTCACCAGAAAAACTTTACACCATTACTAAAGAAAGCATATGAACTTTATTTCGATTCGAAAGTTGATGACGCAAATAAATCTTGGAAGCCAAATGCAGTTTGTTCGACTTGTGCAAATACATTGGCAGGTTGGTTACGAAAATCGCCGAAGCATAAGTCGATGCCTTTTGGAGTGCCAGTAATATGGCGTGAACCGACAAATCACGCTACTGATTGTTACTTCTGCTTGACAAATATCCATAGTTTCACTTTTAAAACTAGAAAGTCTGTGGTTTATCAAAATATTGAATCGGTTTCGAAACCATTGCCTCATGATCCAATCACGTGTCCGATCCCAGTTCCACCAGAAGAATATCTATTGGACATGAATGAACCATCAGAAAGTGATAGTTTACTTGCTTTAGAAACTAATTCTGACTCGGATTATATACCGGTGAATGATGGTGTTCACTTAATTAACCATTCAGAACTTTCAGATCTACTGTAATACGTGATTTCGCTCTTACCAAACGACAAGCGGAATTACTCGGTTCGCGACTCAAAGAATGGAATCTTTTAGCGCTCAATACTCCGATATCTAAATTTCGTCATAGACACAGAGAACTTGTTCAATACTTTGAGATGGATGATGACATTTGCTATTGCAAAGATGTAAACGGTCTAATGGTGCACCTCGGTCATGAGCACATAGTAAACGAATGCGACTTTTCATCGACTCTTCCAAGACTAGTCTAAAAGCCGTGTTATTGCATAACGGAAATTTATTTTCATCAATTTCAGTCGCCTACTCTGTTCATATGAAAGAAACTTATGACAATATGGCTATACTTTTGGCAAAAATAAAGTACAATGACTAACAATGGCGGATTTGTGGAGACCTAAAGGTTATTGCAATTCTCACGGGCATGCAGACTGGGTATACTAAATTTTGTTGCTTCCTATGTGAATGGGACAGCCGCAACAGACGGAACATTATCCAAGAAAGGGGTGGCCTATCAGGGATCGTATGCAGCTCGGGCATAAAAATGTAATACACGAGCCATTAGTTAACAAAGACAGCATCATTTTACCACCGTTACATATAAAGTTGGGGGCTCATGAAGAATTTCGTAAAAGCGTTAGATAAAACGAGCAAAGCTTTCACTTATCTTCGAGAAACGTTTCCGCAAGTTAGCGATGCAAAGATAAAGGAACGTATCTTTGTAGGACCTCAGATTAGGAAAGTTATTGCAGACAAACAATTCGAGAACTTGTTACATGGTAGTGAACTTCGCGCATGGATGGCATTCAAATCGATCGTCGATAACTTTCTGGGAAATCACAAATCTGTCGACTATGTGCATATTGTTAAGCAGTGCACAGATGCATACAGAATTATGGGCTATAACATGTCCCTCAAAATCCATTTGCTCGATTCGCATCTTGACTTTTTCCCTGACAACATTGGCGAAGTCAGCGATGAACATGGAGAACGATTCCATCAAGATATCGCCGTAATGGAGTCACGTTATCAAGGACGGTGGAGTGTGACCATGCTTGCTGATTATTGTTGGATGCTTCATTGCGATGTACCACATGCCATTCACCGACGAAAGTCGACTGCAAAGAAATTCAAACCTACATAACTGTTATACTTCTTGTACGAATGATGTTGTAATACTGTATGCGTTGTTAAAAAACTTCAATTGCGTATTTCTAGAGATCCCGACCTGATAGAGAAAAACGGTTTGCAGATTTAAAAACAGCGCATTAAAATTGACCAGAAAAACATAGAAATGTTAGAGAAAGAAAAAAAAAATTTTTTTTTTAGCCAGTGTAATAATACGTCTTATCAGACGACCTTACTCCCCCTAAAAAAGAAATATAGGTTACACTACATACACACACACACACAGAATTAGGTGACGTCAATACGCACAAGCGTGAAAAAACTATGGATAGTAGATATGGGTAGGGGTTTGACAACACACTAAATTAAGTTTTGTTTAGTTTATTATCACTCGACAGTCGAGAACAAGGGCACTGAAGAGGCTTAGTGAAACTGCTGAAAAGGCATCATGCTGGCTGTGGAACAACCGCAATGGGCAATGGAAATCATGACAATAAACGCTGCGGTACAGAAAACACCAGGAATTTTTCTAAGTCCACAATACGCTGAGTTTTTTGGTGTACTAGTGCACGAGCTGTGACTGAGCGGCAACAGGCGGTGTATATTATAGGGGTGTTCAGTGTCAGAATTTCAGTGGCCAGACGCGTCGGCCTCGCGATGGTGTCTCAGTGTGTGCGACGGAACGAACGGAATAATTTGTCTTTGTTTTGTTACTTTCACAATTGCCTCCACGACTGGCGGAGTTGTGGATTAAAGTTGCTACCATAAGGGAAATGGGTTCATTTTCGATACAAGACAACAGGAGGCTGAGACGCTTGGGAGTCATGACCCAAGTGGGCCCGCCCCCCTTAGAGTGTAAAGGAGTATATGGGCCGAAACACTCGTCGGACGGGGTGACTTCTTCTGATGATCAGATTGCTTCCTGTTGTATCGCTCTGTAAAGAGTTTCCTATCATAGTTACATGGTCAAACCAGTGACGATCGGGAAAAGACCGATTGACTTCTGGAAAGACAGATGACACTGGGAAAGACTAGAAACCGGCTGACCGGGTTAGCACCCCGTAAGCTGTATTCAATTGCTATAGGACCCAAAAAGATAGATGCCCCCAGGATTCACCGAAAGGGGGGGGGGGAGAATGATGAATCCACAGGCGCCTCATTGGAATCGACCAGACCCGTTACACGGACTATGAGCTTTGAACAACGGCTGGAATTTCCATGTGCCTGTGGTAGGGAATTCTCTACTCAGAGAGGAATGAAAATCCACCGAACGAAAAAGAGGTGTGGGGGTCATCTGGGGGAGATCAACAGCGCTCTGTCTCGACGGATAAGACGTTAGAAGAACGCAGCCAGGAATCAATCCACAGTCATTCATAACCCTCCACTCCCAAAGGAGCATAGGCCTTCAACAAACACATGCCAAGTCCTCCTGTCCCGTGCCATCATCTCAAGTTCTTTCCATGTTCTCCTCATCATTTTCACCTCTGTTTCCAACTCTCTTCTCCATGTACTTCTTGGTCTTCCTCTGCCTCTCTTGCCCTGGGGGTTCCAGAACAATGACTGTCTTGTAATGCTATCAACAGGTTTCCTCAGTGTGTGTCCTATCCATCGCCATCGTCTTCTTCTCATCTCTTGTTCCACTGGCACTTGTCTAGTTCTTGTCATCAGTTCCACGTTGGTAACCTTGTCATACCATTTTAATCCCTCTATTCTACGCAAGCACCCATTTATGAAAGTCTGTAGCTTTTTGGTTGTTGTCTTTGTTGTTCTCCATGTCTCCGAGCCATACAATAGGACTGACTTCACATTTGAGTTGAAGATTCTTATTTTCGTGTTGGATCCTATTTCTCTTGATCTCCATATATTTCCCAATGCAATGAAAGCTCCTCTTGCCTTTTGTATTCTTATTTTGATATCGCTGTCTGTCCCTCCAACTTTGTCTATATTACTGCCAAGATATGTGTATGATTCTACATCTTGAATTGGTGTTTCTTCAAGTTCAACCCTGTTATCATTACCTGCATTTATTCTCATTATTTTTGTCTTTTCCCTGTGTATTTTCAGACCCAATTGCTGTGACCTCTCATCGAGTGTTTTCAATTTGTCCTGCATCTGATTACGGTTATGGGACAGAAGAGCCAAGTCATCAGCAAAATCCAGATCATCCAACTGCTTAGTCAGAGTCCACTGGATTCCATTTCTGTTGTGTGTTGTCGATGATCTCATAACCCAATCTATTGCCAGCAAGAAAAGAAATGGAGACAAGAGGCATCCCTGTCGCACTCCTGTTCTTATCCCAAACGGTTCTGTAAGCTGTCCTTCGTGAAGAACTCTGCATGTCATGTCTTCATATGTTTTCTTTATTAAATTAATGATCTTCAGGGGAACTCCATAATGCCTCATCAATTTCCAAAGTGATTCTCTGTCTACACTGTCAAATGCCTTTTCGTAGTCCACAAATCCGATGTATAGTGGTGAATTCCATTCCAGACTTTGTTCAACTATTATTCTCAAAGTGGCTATCTGGTCTGTACATGATCTGTTTTGTCGAAAACCTGCTTGTTCATCTCTCAGTTTCTTGTCTATGGACTCTTTTAATCTCTCAAGGATAATCCTGTTTAATACTTTTCCTGGCACTGATAGTAACATTATTCCTCTATAATTTGTGCACTCTTGTAAATTTCCCTTCTTAGGCAACTTAACCAGATATCCTTCCTTCCATTCTGCTGGTATCTCTTCCTTTTCCCAGACTTTACCAAGTAATTTATATAACATCTCTGTAGCCGTGTCGATATCTGCTTTGATGGCCTCTGCTGGAATGCCATCAGGTCCAGACGCTTTTCCTCTCTTAGAAGCTTTATGGCTTTCTTTATTTCTTCCTTCGTTGGTCTTTCACCGTTAATTTGTAGCTCTTCTTCTGCTGGCTGGATGTCCGGCGGGTTTTGTGGAGCTGGTCTATTGAGAAGGTCCCCAAAATATTCTGTCCACCTCTTCATTTGCTCTTGTATATTGCTGAGCAGTTTCCCATTCTTGTCTTTTATGAGGCAACTTGTTTGCTTGTATTTCCCTGTTAGCTTCTTTGTGCTGCTATACAGTTCTCTCATATTTCCTTTGGCTGCAGCATCTTCTGCCTCTCTTGCCAACTCCTCAATATACTTCCTCTTGTCTCTTTTGATACTTCTTTTTACTTCTTTGTTTGCTTCTGTGTACACTTCTTGAGCCTTGGCTTTGGAGCTTCTAGTTTTGCTTGTGTTTAACTCTGCTTTCTTGTTTTTTCTGTCTTTTATCTTATTGATGGTTTCTGTTGTTATCCATGCTTTTTGTTGTCTTTCCCTTTTCCCCAGTATTTCTTCACATGTCTCCTTCCATACTGTTTTGACCTGCTGCCAATAGTCTTCTGTATTCTCTACATCTTCCAGCTGTTGGAGCACTTGGAATTTGTTGGATACTGTGACCGCAAATTTGTCTCTTGTTTCTTGATTTCTTAGCTGTCCTACATTAAACTGTTGTCTATAATTTGCATTGTTGCATATCTCTTGAGTTTCATTTTTACTTTGGCTATCAGAAGATGGTGATCTGATGCCACATCTGCTCCTCTATATACCTTTACATCCTGCAATGATGATCTAAACTTCTTGTTTATGCATATATGATCAATCTGATTTTCTGTTCTATGGTCTGGTGATATCCATGTTGCCTTGTGTATTCTCTTATGTGGAAACATGCTTCCTCCTATAGCCAGTTGATATGAAGCACAGAAGTTTGCGAATAGCTCTCCATTTTCATTCATTACTTCTAGCCCATGTTTTCCCATGACTTCTTCAAATCCAGTGTTGACTGTACCTATCTTTGCATTCATGTCACCCATCAAAATTGTGATGTCTCTTCTTTTTACTTTATCCATAATTTCCTGTAGTTTAGTATAAAATGCTTCTTTCACAGACTCTTCTTTGTCATTAGTTGGTGCATAACATTGGATGACATTTACATGAATTTTCTTTTTAGCTGTTTTGAAGGAAGCTGTTATTATTCTGGGTCCAACAGCTTCCCATTCAATTAGTGCTTTCTGTGCTTCTTTAGATAACATAAGAGCTACCCCTTCACTGTGGTGTGAACTTTCGTCTTCATGTCCTGAGGACAGCACCAATTCACCTGTGATGAGTTTCTTCCTGTCTACCCCCTTCCACTTTGTTTCACACATTCCCAGAATCTCGATTTTGTATTCCCTCATTTCTGCTGCTACTTGCGCCACTTTCCCTTGTTCGTTTAATGTCCGAACATTCCAGGTGCCAAATCTGGAAGTTCTCCTAGAAGAAAGAAGGTTAGTCAGCAACACAGACTCCTTTCGGCTTTCTCTGTGTTGCATCATACGCCTCCCCGCGAGAGGACCTTCCCCTGTCTTGGATGGCTGTGTTTTATTTTCTTTATTTGACTTGTCCATATTTGTTGAAGTTTTTTGTGGTTTAAATTTTTTTTTTACAGGATGGTGTAACCGGCCCCATGCCCAACCCTCCTTAGTCGCCTTTTACGACATGCTTGGTAGGGGACAGTGTCACTATTCTTTGCTCCCCTTTCGGGCCCCGGCAACACACGGGTGAATCCACAGTGCTGAGTACATTCAAGTTGATCTGCCTGATGATGATCTCACACACTTCTTGGACGGGAAGAGAGATGCAATCAAGTTTCCACCTGCCAGTGCAAAAGGGCTTTGGGAACAGCTGGACGAAGCCTGGGCAAAAGAGTTGGATAACAACCTGAAGCAGATAACTTTGGAGAAGAAGCTGGAAATCTTCGGCGACATAATATATCTGCACTGTCGCAAAGTGTTCGGAGTGAGGGAGGCAAGGGAAAGTAACCCACCACGAAAAAGTAGAAGACAAATTAAAATAGAAGAAATCAGGAAACAGAAGAAGCATGCCCGAAAACTTTTCAAGAACGCAGTTGCCACAGAGAAGGAAGGGTTACGACAGGTTTGGGAGCACCTGAAAGGCCAACATAATGCCCTTTGTAGAGCAGAAAGGTTGTGCAGGAAGAGAAGGAAGACTCGAAGGGATAGGGAAAGATTCTTCAGGGAGCCCTTCAAGTTTGCCAAAGAACTGTTTGAGCAGCCACGGTCGGGTACGCTAAACATCAAGAAAGAAGACCTGGAAGAACACCTTAGAATGACATATTCAGATGGTCGCAGAGATGAGCCGCTCAGCAGCATGGCAGGCCTTAAATGGCCGAGTAAGCCAGGAGCTGAATTTAACACCAAGCCCCCAACGGTGCAAGAGGTAGAAAGCATTGTCCAGAAAGCTCGGTGCAAGTCAGCTCCAGGTCCTAATGGTGTCCTATATGTGGTGTATAAGAGATGCCCTGAAGTGCTCAAACGACTGCTCCGTTTACTGAAGAATGCGTGGAAAAACCAGCTTGTAAGCAAGGAATGGAGAAAGGCGAACGGAGTCTACATCCCGAAGGAGCAAAATTCCACTGACATCAGTCAGTTCAGGCCAATCTCCCTACTCAATGTGGAAGGGAAGATATTCTTCTCAGTGATGGCGAAAAGACTCACTACATACTTCCTGGCAAATGGGTACATTGACACTACCATTCAGAAAGGAGGTATCCCAGGTACATCAGGATGTCTAGAGCATGCCACAATGATCTGGGAAGCAATCCAAAAGGCAAAGTCTGACAGAACAAACCTCCATGTAATCTGTTTGGATCTAGCGAATGCTTATGGATCCGTTCCACACCAGATGTTGTGGCAGGCCCTAGAAATGTATCATGTTCCACAAGAGATTGCAGCAATGCTGAAGCTGTATTTCGCATGGTTTGCTGTCAGATTTTCAACCAGAGAGTACACAACGAAGTGGATTGGCCTTGAAGTTGGAATTGCGATAGGGTGTACCATCTCTCCGATACTATTCGTGATGGCTATGCAGGTAATCCTCAATGCGGCTGAAGGAATGGCTATAGGTCCAAAGCTCGGTGGAATGTGTCACATGCCACCGCTCAAAGCATTCATGGATGACACAACAATTCTGACATCAGATGAACATCAGGCCCGAAGGATGTTAGAACGCCTGGATGAACTAGTCAGCTGGTGCAGAATGAGCTTCAAACCCAAGAAGTCGAGAAGCCTATCAGTCAGGAAAGGGAAAATAGCAGAGGACATATTCATGGTTTCCAACCAAAGAATCCCTACTGTCATTGAGGAACCTGTTAAAAGTCTTGGCAGGGTGTACGATGCCTCATTAAAGGACTCGAAGGCAGTGCAACAGACAATAGAAATGGCAGACAGAGGACTACAGATCATAGACCAAAGCAGACTCCTGGGAAAGTTCAAACTGTGGTGCCTCCAGTTCATGTTGATACCGAAGTTGCTGTGGCCACTGCTTATATATGAAATAAGCACAAGTACAGTGGAAGCTATAGAGCAGAAGGTCAACAAGTTCATGAGAAAATGGCTAGGGGTACCACCAGGTCTGTCAGATGTAGCACTGTATTGCAAAAAGGCAAAACTTCTGCTTCCTTTCAAGTCAGTTGTTGAAGAGTACAAAGTTTGAAAGGCAAGGCTTGCAATGATGCTACGCGAGTCAGCTGATGACGTGGTTAAGTCCATTCAGCCTACACTGAAAACAGGAAGGAAGTGGAGAGTGGAAGAAGCTGTTGATGCTGCCCAAGAGTCACTCAAACTGAGGGAGGTAATCGGATACACACAAACGAATAGACGGGGATTTGGTCATGGAGATATCCGTTGGTGGTCCAAGGCATCAAGCAGGGAGCGCAGAGACATGGTAGTTCAGGAGATACGAGGAGCTGAGAATGATAAGAGGTTGCAAAAAGCAGTGCAGCAGGCCCAACAAGGCCAATGAACTACATGGGAAGGAGCCCTGCAGAGGTCCTTGACATGGAATGATATATGGCATATGGCACCTCTTAGGCTCAGCTTCGTTGTTAGATCAATGTATGACCTGCTGCCATCGGCCACCAACCTTGTGAAATGGGGAAAGTCGGATGATGAGCAGTGCCCCCTGTGCCAGGGGAGGCAGACACTCGAACACGTGCTCTCAGCGTGTAAGGTGGCATTAGGGCAAGGGCGATACACTTTGCGCCATAACAAAGTGCTAAATGAGCTTGCTGCGACAATAGATCTGGCAAGGATGAAGGCGAATAGCAAACCCAGGCCAAGCACGGCAAATACATACTTTCTGAGGGCAGGAAAGTCAGCACACCCCAAACCGAGTAATCCTGGTAGCAGTTTACCATCTCTTCTTGACTGTGCAAACGACTAGGAGATGGCGGTAGACCTACCTGGACGAGGGGCATATCCAGAGAGTATCAGAAAATCGTGGAGACGGCCGGATATAGTGCTTCATTCTTCAGCAACGCTCCAGGTCATACTGATTGAACTGACCGTGCCATTTGAATCCAGATTAGACGAGCAACATTCATTCAAAGCGGCCAAGTATAGTGATCTGGCCGCGGATCTGAGACAGGATGGGTTCACTGCAAAGGTCATGGCTGTTGAAGTGGGCGCAAGAGGGCTTGTGGCTGCATCAGTGTATGATCTATTGAAACTGTTGGGGCTGAGGGGACAGTCGAGAACAAGGGCACTGAAGAGGCTTAGTGAAACTGCTGAAAAGGCATCATGCTGGCTGTGGAACAACCGCAATGGGCAATGGAAATCATGACAATAAACGCTGCGGTACAGAAAACACCAGGAATTTTTCTAAGTCCACAATACGCTGAGTTTTTTGGTGTACTAGTGCACGAGCTGTGACTGAGCGGCAACAGGCGGTGTATATTATAGGGGTGTTCAGTGTCAGAATTTCAGTGGCCAGACGCGTCGGCCTCGCGATGGTGTCTCAGTGTGTGCGACGGAACGAACGGAATAATTTGTCTTTGTTTTGTTACTTTCACAATTGCCTCCACGACTGGCGGAGTTGTGGATTAAAGTTGCTACCATAAGGGAAATGGGTTCATTTTCGATACAAGACAACAGGAGGCTGAGACGCTTGGGAGTCATGACCCAAGTGGGCCCGCCCCCTTATGGTGTAAAGGAGTATATGGGCCGAAACACTCGTCGGACGGGGGACTTCTTCTGATGATCAGATTGCTTCCTGTTGTATCGCTCTGTAAAGAGTTTCCTATCATCATCACTTAAACTTTACAACATCAAACATATACATATAAAAAAGTCATGGTTACAGACATATTACTCTTATGGTTTATATTTTTGGTCTCTCTCATGAATGAAGAAAAAGGACCGCACAGGTAAAAAAACGAAGACCTAATAATAACAATAATGTCACCGATAGCCCTATAAGACCGCTGGTTTACTGGTTTTTGATCAACCTTAAATCAAGAAGAAAACAAAACATTTAACCAAAATGACAATCTTATGCTATCACGCGTAAAGTGTGATCTCTGATCCTCTCTGTCCTCTAATTAAATTAAAAGGCACACGGTAGTCTTAGTCTATCTTATCGCGCTTCGCTCATCTGGTACGGGTTGGGTTTAAGGTATGCGCCTTTCCCCTCCCGTCCAGTAAAACATACAGCGCACAATATCAGGGTTAATTTAATTAATAATACTCCCTTAACAAATATCGCCTGTCATTACTATCTAGTTGATTGTTGGCGTCTGTCGTTTTTAACACATGATATAAACACTAGTCATTTAAACAATTTTACACACAAAGAAATATAATGCGCGTACTACTCTGTCACTTTTAACATTATACTTAAGTCAGCTAAAAATGGTTGATGGATTTTACATTACTGAACCACTGGTAAAAGAATATTTGCGCGCTTGCTATTTTGCTAGTCTTAACGCTCGGGAAAAGCAGTGAGTAAAATGGTAAAACTTTTAACACATTTAATACTTAAGCACAACTTAAATTATTACCACAATCAGAAATTTAAATCCCCACGGGACAATTTAACACATTTAGCGAATAAATGGTTCCTAGTCTGGCGTGATTAGATTTATCCAAAATTTCTGAGAGACTGATAACTGGCTAAGAGAGAAGGCAGAATACCTTGTATATACGGATTTTCTGCAATATCTCTACAAGATGACAAAAGTCACACCTTGGACGTATCAGGCGAAATAAACGCGCTAAACTTCTAAGATAAATGATTCTACGGTTCGTTCACACGCTATGCCGAAACGACATCAAAAATACATCCCTTGCGAACGGGCTTTCTTAACTTATCTCCTCCTGCCGTAGATCAAATGCTTAGTTAAGTCCCCCTGAAAATGTAAACATCAAAGGTACGGGAATAATCTTATCTCCTTTGATTCTTCAAAAAAAAAAAAAAAAAAAAAACCGTTACACGGCAACATTTCTGCCCGTCGTTTCCCCTTCAAAGAACCCGATTATCTCTATGCGCGCTTGTCTGTCAAGGTGAGTAAACAGACAGCGAATTGCGTGGTTGGCTTTAGCAAAACGTAAAGGCTAATTAAGGAAGCAAACGTGGTCGGATCTCCGTGGCTATATTTACATCACACGTCACAGTGACCTTTGTCTTATCAAACTTGTGGTGCAGTACAAGAAAATACGATGCGCCCTTCCTAGTAAAATGAATGTTTACGTTGCGGTGACAAGGTCTTCGCCAGTAACACTAGAACTAAAACAGAGGAGAAAGGACGTGAGAAGAAAGTTATAAATGAAAGTGAATTACAATAATACGATCCGTAAAGGGGAATTTCCGATGTTAACGTCACAGACTTCTGTTTGTACAAAATAAAACAGCCATAAAACAAAATGGCGGTAGAAGTTGAGAAATAAGTAAGACATACATTTAGGAGGTGGCCTCAGGCAAAGGTGTGTTAGATGGTTAGATCGTCGGTTAAATGTATTCAATCCTATAACCATCCCATAAGGTAGATTAACAGATTTGTCTTTCAGGATCTGATTTATGTCTCGAGCACCCTGGAGGTATGAGCTGTTGGAATACATGGTTACAGTTGACGAGGCCATCTTAGAGATGCCGTAAAGATGTTAATAAGACTGGCCGCAAAGTCGTTTACTAACGTCATCAATGTACATTCCACTGCAAGTGTTGCATATGTTGTTAATATTATTGTGTGATTGGCATTTAAACCCATCAGCGATGGCAAATGTGGCTTAAGGCAACGATTGTTTACTTGTACTAATAACATAATGACACGTATTACAATGTACTTTGTTGCATTCTTTGATACCAAAGTGGAAGTCATTGTCGACGTTCTGAGGACTATGAATCAGAGATACCGTGAATGTCTTGTCACACGTATATGCCACTAAGGGTGCTTCCTTGAATACTTCCCGCGGTTGGTGGATAAGTCTGGAACAGAGATAGATAGCAGGAACTATTACAGCATCACTATGAGATTCATAGGTGAATTTTAAGTTAACTCAGAAGCCGTTTTGTGACTGGAGTTAAGGGCCTTTTGCCGAGAGATGTCGATGGCGTGTCGTAGGATAAAGGTGAGAACATGAACACCCCTAATGGTTTACTATAGTAAAGTCCAATATGTCATGTGTTTGGTTAGGCCAGTCGTTGTCAGTTTTAATGACTTGATGTAAGCGGAAAAGTTGAGAGAATGGTAATAAGCCTCGAGATGCGTAAATGTAAGAAGATATACAAAGATGGTAACTGTGTGTATCTGTTGGTTTGTCGATCACAGAAGTATTGAGGTTGGGAGGAGTAATGAGGACAGTAATGTCAAGAAAGTTTACATGTACGGTAGAAGTGTATGAGATAAACGTGATAGTAGTGTGGAAGTTATTTACAAAGTCAGTGTGAGAGATGAATGTGATAGTAGTAGATAAAATATCTGTTATAGCCCCTCCTCATCCCCCCTCCCGTTTTACGCCCGCCCATCCCGTGGTCACAGTCAGTTCATTACCTCCTGTTATTACAATTAGTTTATCACTGAACTTAGGGTTAGATAGAAGGCCAAGACTTTATTTGAAGACAGCGGGAAAACCCGCTGTTGACGCGTGTACTGTGGGTGATGGGAGTAGACCAGGTCACATGACTGTGATGTATATATTTAATGTTTGACATCCGGTTGTCAGATGATATATGACGGTGCTGTTGGCGATGAAGATGATGGCGGTGATAACAATGGTGATGAGTTTGAATGGTATGAAGATCTGACAGTCATGATGATAGTGATGTTGAGGCAATGATGGTAGTTGTGTTTGTAGACTGTGGAGGTAAAGGAGACGATAGAGTTAGTTGTAATGATATGATGACGTGTTACAAATATTTTTAATAACAGTAAATTATTTATGTTCAGGTAACAGGAAAATGGACACTGTGACCTTGGCAAAACAGGAACGGGAAAGACAAGGTGTGTTGTTTTGTTACTGTTGTTGTGATTGTAGTTGCTGTTGTTGTTGATGTTGTTTTTGCTGTTGATGTTGTTGGTGTTGTTGATGTTGTTGGTTTCTGTTGGTGTTGTTGCTAATGTTGGTTGTTGTTGTTGGTTGTTGTTGTTGGTTGTTGTTGTTGTTGGTGTTTTTGCTGTTGATGTTGACGTCGTTGCTGTTGTTGGTGGTGATTGTTGTTGCTGTTGTTGGTTGTTGTTGTTGGTTGTTGCTGTTGGTGTTGTTGTTGCTGTTGGTGGTTGTTGGCGTTGTTTTTGGTTGTTGTTGTTGTTAGTTGTTGTTGTTGCTGTTGATGTTGTTGGTGTTGGTTTTGTTTCTGCTGCTGTTGGTGTTGTTGTTTGTTGTTGCTGCTGTTGGTGTTGCTGGTTGTTGTTGTTGTTATTGGCTGTTGTTGTTGCTGCTGTTGGTGCTGTTGCTTGTTGTTTCTGTTATTGTTGTTGTTGTTGGTTGTTGTTGTTGCTGCTTTTCTTGGTGTTGTTTGTTGTTGTTGTTGCTGTTGTTGCTGTTGTTGGTTGTTGTTGTTGGTTGTGGTTGTTGTTTGTTGTTGTGCTGCTGTTGTTGGTTGCTGTTGGTGTTGCTGGTTGTTATTAGTTGTTGTTGTTGGTTGTTGTTGTTGCTGCTGTAATTGTTGCTGTTGCTGTTATTGGTGTTGTTGTTGGTATTGTTACTTTTGTTGTTGGTGTTGTTACTCTTTTTGCTTTTGTTGTTGTTGTTGTTGGTATTGTTACACTTGTTGTTGGTGGTGTTACTGTTGTTATTGTTGTTGCTGCTGTTGCTGTTACAGTTGCTGTTGCTGCTGTTGTTGTAGTTGTTCTTGCTGTTCATAGAATTTAGATGAAATTGTTAATGTTGCCTTATTGATTATTGTCGTAATTTTTATCTGAGAGAGTTCTGATGGATATTGGTCCCTTTAGAGTGTAGAATGATAGAGAAGGCTCTGTGATAATAAGGATTTAGGAAAGTGAGGTAGTAGATTCACAAGTGCTGGGAAGAGTAAGGACAGTCTCTTATTACGACAATATTTGTCTCTCAAAACTATTCCTACCACTCTTCTGAACAAACAATTGTTTGTCAGTTCCAGTCGCTCAGGCGCACACACCGATTTGGTGATTCTGACGCACAACGTACATGAATCACAACTACGATAACAAATATGGGGAATGTTTGATTTGGGCCAGCCGACACAAAAATGCTAATAAAGTTTTTAATAAAAGTTTATCATAAAATCAAGTCACAAATAATTATCAATTTACAATCAAAGGTTACAGAATACAAATATGACAAGGGGGGGGGGGGGGGTTGAGGAGAAGTATCCAATACACCTTTTCCCTCTTGTATTTGCTAACAGAAAAGACCCGGTCCCAAAGACGAAAAGGGGGGGGTGATGATGATCAGAGATAGGCAATTTAACCCAATGGTAAATTTATTACTCTGAGGCAAGGGGTTACAGTGATAAGGGGGTAGAGGAAAAGCTAGGGTTCTCAAATGTTTCCCCTTATTCAACAAATTTTTACGGAAGGGGGGAATGAACACAGTTAAACAATCCCGTACAATGAATACAATACCCTTTAATACTAGGTCGAACTAATTATAAGAATAAAAAGATTAAATCTCCTGTCATTCAAAACTCGCTTGGGCTGGCCAGCAAATACAGTCACACACACAAACTTACCAAATTGTGAATTCTGGCACTTCCTAGGAATTTTACAACAGCAGATAATACTCTAGAACAATGGAAATTGTCTTTTTATTTCTTCTGTGTCAGGCCCCAGATTTAACGAGGTGGGATGGTAGCTAATAGTCTCAAAAAATCGCCAGACGGTGAAGCTTAAAGGCTACTGTTGGTTTGTTAGATAAAAGTTCCTAATGAATGGCACAGGCACTTGGCTAGGTGTGAAGTATGGTGTGGTTTTCTAAAATTGGCACAGCTGGTAGAGAAAACTTTCTTTTGCCGTAATGTCACAAACTACAAAAACACTGAGGTAAGTTCTTCAGTGGGTGGTAAAATCCAATGATTATGCTTGACAGACAGTGTCAGGGAAGTCTATGTTCTTCTTCACAAATAGAGCAGTGAGTAAAATATTGCTACTGGCAACTGTTCTTCTTCCAGTTTGTTAACTATAAAACGACTTTATGAATTGGGATTTTAAAACAGTCTTTGGGTTTGCTTTGTTTCTGTATACTTCAGATAGCTGAATCCCAACATGATCGCCACAAAGATTAAATTTCAAATATGTTCATAAGTCACTGGAGTAATCGACTGAGTTGGCAGGACTCAGTGTATAATTAATTAATTGCTGGGATGCAAGGTCGAAAGATCAATTCTGTATAGAAGAAAGAACATGAAATGCAATAAAATCATATTAAGATCTAATGCGCGATACATTTAAAGTTAGACTATTTTCTGCATTCGCGTCTTTAATTAATAAATCAAGAAAAAAGCTCTCCGTGAGGTTAATAGTTAAAAGCACATCTATTTATACAGAACTAAACTGTATTAAAGTTATAATTCCCTTAATCGGCTGCACAGTTAGTTTACGCGGCTATTGTATTAGGAAATAAACTTATAGATGTAACATTTAGTTTGCACTAGAACTTTGAAAATGGGTTTATTTAATAAGTTTAAATTTACACCACAATCCAGTGAAATAAAAATGAAATAACTAGACCACTGATCACTCGAAGCTAAAGTATAAATTACCGTCTGCACAGAAATAGAATTTCACTCCAATAGCCAACAATTTAGATGAAATCTAGCAGGAATTTAACTATATGCTAGTGAATCTTATAATTCTGTCAGGACGAATGATAAAGTTGCCCTTTTCAGATTCTGTATATATCTAAAAGGAATTAAAGTTAAATGGGTCGTGTGAAAATTTCGCGCCTCTTCAGATCCCAGGGCAAGTCGAAGTTATTTAGCCGCCATGCTAACCGCGATGGCCCGACTGGCTTCCGATCTTCGTTCGTCTCAGGCTGCTCGCACGAGGATGTGAAATTTCTGCGAGACTAGCCTCGTTCGCGGTGAGTTTTCTGATTCCTCAGATCGTATCCGCTACGCTGAGCGCTCCGTCTCTCCCGTTCCATAGTCTTTCGGGCAAGTCTGCCGGTTGCCACAGAGGTGCGAAGTCTGCAAGAAGCTTTCTTCTGACCGCTCGTATCCGTCTTGCGAACGGTTCAGTGTTCGCACGGAGATGCTAAATTTCTGCTTCTCTGTTCTGGGGATCATCTTTGACTGCTTTAATCATAGCCGCTACTCTTCGTTGATGAAAAGTTACAACAATACTGATGTTCAAGGGTTCTAATGTTATGAAAAGCTAAAGTCCCTTTAATCATCCATCAAATCAGGGAAAATTCACTTGACAAACTAGATGTACGTCACAATTATATAATTGATGCAAGACGCAATGAGCACATTGTTATTGTTTTGTTGATGTTACAAGTATAGATTGGTTGTGATATTAAAGTCTGTTATAGTAGTGATAGTTAGAGGTTTGTGCTAGTTTATGGTGACACTCATTTTTTGTTGTTGTTGATATTTCAGTACAGATGGTTGTGATGTTAAAGACTATTACAGCAGTGATAGAGGTTTTGGCTTGTTAATGGTGACACTTATTTATTGATTAGAAAATCAAAGAATGTTATTATTGTTGTATATTCTCTCATTAACTTTTAACTTCAGGTTTAGCACAACCATTCAGTAAACAAACACGTCAAGTCTTTCTTTCAGTGCCCTCTGTTCAAGAATTCTCCATGTCTTCTTTATCCCCTTCATGTTTTTCCCTTATACTCGGCCTCTATTTGATGTTGTCTTCTTACTTTTCTCTTACTTTGAGGTTTCTAGAGCAAGGTTCCCTTGTGATGTTAACAACTAGTTTTCTTAGTGTATGTCCTATCCAACTTGAGTTTCGTATTCTCACGTCGTGTTAACAACTGGTTTTCTTAGTGTATGTCCTATCTAACTTGAGTTTCTTATTCTCACGTCGTATTAACAGGTTTTCTTAGTATGTGTCCTATCCAACGTGAGTTTCTTATTCTCACATCGTGTTAACAACTGGTTTTCTTAGTGTATGTCATATCCAACTTGAGTCTCTTATTCTCACGTCGTGTTAACAACTGGTTTTTTTAGTGTACGTCCTATCTAACTTGAGTTTCTTATTCTCACGTCGTGTTCCACTGGAACTTGTCTGGTCCTTTCCATTCAGATGTTACATGAGTGTTTGGGGGGGGAGGGGGGGGGTGATATGTTGTGACAATGTCAACATAACAGCAATGGTCACGGTTGGGTCATAAAGTTGACCAATCGATAATGACGCAGGCTGGACACGTAGTTCTTGAAAATACATCTTGACGGAGACATTTATTGTACGACGACGAAGTCAAACATCATGGGTAGATATAGCATAATTTCATCAAGAGATCATCATGCAGATATAAATACATGGTTAATACATAGCATCAATGTCAAACTTGACCGGACTCATTAACCAACGTCATCTCAGGGACGGTGGAAGTACTGCGGTGGACATTTCTTATATTCCTAGTTTTTCATCACGACGATTCATATAACACGATGAAGGGTATCTTCCAAGAAGATCCGATGCGTTACGATCCAGACAAAGCTCAACAAGAATCTGGACACACTAACGACACGCCATAACAAGACGTGCCGAAGCTCTACCAGATCTTGCCAAGGACAAATAGAGTATCAATCATGATACATAGACGAGCCAGGTTTGGCTAATGCAAACACTCCCCTCAGGGAGATATTATAACGTATATTTTGATAGAGTCGTCCCGTTACTTGGGACAAGACTTATCACTATTCTAGTCGAAGACGTCTGTCTTTATGAAAAGACTTTATGGATCTGCCCAGCGTAATTGCTGTTTGGCAAAAAATAGACCGCAATGGGTTGCGCTATCCTATTTGATGCTAGTGCAAAAAGGCACGCAAATAATTAAACACATTATTAATTTAGATGCGCTCACATGTGTGTCTATAAAAACTAGACCCTCGTGTGAGGATCTCAAAACATTTAACTCCCACGCAAAAAAGGACTTAGCAGATTCTTTTCTACCTCAAGGTAGTTTCCGTAAGATATTCAGAAAAGCGAGAACAATGCTGAATTGGATGAGCACGTTAACACTGCCGACATTTTTGTCAAGGATTATTTAATAAAATTTTAGGTCGTACAAATCCCCAGCTTAGTTAATTCAGCAAAATTCCTGTTATTGTTATTATACTTGTAGAGCTCTGTTTAAGAACATTTGATCATCAGTGGGTGAGGTTATGGCGTTAAAAATAGGATAGTTCACATGACAGCGTTTATGTTTCTACTTAGCTGCCAATGAGTTTGTCTGTTCTGCTCCAGTTGATGTTTGGTTCTTTGCAGATATATGACTGGATCACACTTGTCACTGGTCAAGTTTGAAAGTTGTAGGATGTTCCAAGTAGAATCAAAGAGTAACTGTAAAGCCGGTCCAGCGTCTCTAAGACCCGTCTGATGATGGTGTCTAGTGTCGACTTCAGGCCACTTATACCCTCACTTGTGCCAGAAATAGTACCCTCATTTGGTACCTCCAATTAGTATGGCAAAAGAAGAAAAACAAATACCCTCTGAGTATGGAGTTTCCCCACACATACTTATGTGTCATCATCTTCCTATTCCACCATCCCATCTTTAGAATGTTTACCCTCTCTGAGAATTAATCTTAATCCCAGTGGGCGAAAAACTATCTTTACATTTAAAATGAATAGTTTTATATTTAACTTTACATGAAAATGCTAACATTATAGAATGAATATGTTTACATTTACATCAGTTGAAAATGTTGTAAACTTTCATTGCTTTTGGAGTAAATATGTTTCATATTTTTACTGGTTGAAAAGGCTGAAACTTTCATTACATTTACATTTACAATGGTTGGAAAGGTTAAGAATATAACAAGTATGTAAATCATTTTTTTCATCATTCCCTCCCTGCTCCATATGGTACTTGGGATTACCTCTGCTTTCGTTTCTTTATAAGAAACTCGCAATAAAGTAGTCACCACCACTGGCAGTGGTGGTTCATGAAATCATCATTCTATACTGAAGCACATTAAAAACGCACCACCTGTATAATCCAAGAACAGAGTGTGAAATGTAAATATAAGTGTGTACAAGTTTACATATTTGTAATCTTTATTCATTTTCCTATGAATCCATGCTGGTCATTAATTTGTACATTTGATTGTTATGAAATTCATTGCATTCTGTGCAGGCAAGGGAGAAAACCAAAAATACAAAAAAATGCACGTGAGTTATCCTGCTGGAGAAGCTGCAAGTCTGGATAAATTGTGAACGCAGGAGCAACCAGTGCATCCAGAACCTCATCTCGATATGTCACAGCATTAACATTTCCACGGAAGACGTGAAGAGGCAAGCGATGGTGAAAACTGAATCCTCCCCAAATGTGAATACTGCCACCTCGAAATCGGTTGACACAGCAATCTGCAAAGCGCTCTTCACACCGTCGCTAAATCCGCATACGTCCATCTGCAAAGGATATGTTGAATCTGTTCTCTTCTGTGAATAGGACAGCATTCCACTGCAATTTAGTCCATCTGATATGTTGCTCTGCCCATTGCAGGCGCTGCTAACGATGTCTGTGAGTCAAGTTTGGCCCAACATAAGGTCGTCTTGCAGTAAGGCCTGTATCTCTGAGTCGTCGTATGACTGTCATTCGAGAGACTTGCCCATGTCTACCCACTATTGCTCTTGCTGTCTGACTTGCCGGGAGAGTCAATTCCTTAGGTGACTCAGCACAATATGACGATCTTGCGCAGGGGTAGTAACTCGTGGTTGGCCACTCCGAAGTCTATCCCGGGCACTGCCAGTGGTTCCGTAACGTTCATTGAGACGTACAATAGTGCTGTGGTGGCAATTCATCCTTCTGGCAATGGCCCGCGAGCTCATTCCGGTCTCCAACATACCAATGGCTCGTTGGCGGTCGTTTTCAGATAGTCGTGGCATTTCAAGCACATGCACTGGGTGTTTTGTCTCAACGGCCTTTTTATACCGAGTATACTGCCACAACGCGTACACATTTTCAGGGTCATAGCTGTTGAGAATCGTGTTGCACGTGTAACTTTCATCGTTTTCATGTAGTATGTACACACACCCATGGGTTGAATCTTGCACTTTCCATTCCAGCAGCCATTCGCTCTCTACCTCATGGCAAACACGGGGAAAATCCATTCCCACACTTTTTTTGGCCAGCTTCTCGGCATCAGTATATATAATAGTGGTGCGTTTTTAATGTGCTTCAGTATATATGATGAGGTTGCTAACCTCAAATGACTTGGACATCCACTAGCAATTTTCACATATTAAAATTCACATGTCAATATATACCTATTAGTTCACATGTTAATAGTGAAAAAAATATAGAATTCAAAATGTGCAACTTATGCCAATCTTTTGGCTCACAGACATAAAGGCACTTGTAGAGGACTTTTACACTTGGTCTTCAGTTCTGTTACTTTAACAATAAGTTCCAACTTTGACTTGTGTTTCAGCTTCCTCAGATTCCGATGTTCCTCGATAATAATATTAGTGTTTTCCTGGGCTCTTAAGTCCTCAAGAATTTCAACCAAGTGTGGTCCGATAAATGAAAGCTGATCTTAATCTTAACTCTGGCAAGGTCTGGTTGTCTTGTTGTCGCGAGATAGATTTTCACAGTGTTCTACTCTGGCTGAAGTGTCAGGTTATATTGCCTGTCTTCCCCCCCCCCGCATTTGTTTGTTACAATGTTAAGCAGGGCTCCAATTGGAATAGATGCTGTGCCTTCATTCTGAGTGTCTGCCAATCGTTTCAAACATGTGTGTTTTGTGGGGTAATTCAAGTTATTTCCTCATAGACAATTCTGCGCGTTACTGCAGAAGTCATGTCTCCCAAATATGGAGTGAAAACATCCGTCCTCTCCTGGCAATGTTCACAAATAACTTCTTACATCCCCACGGACTATTACAACATTTTCCGCTCATGTGTGTCCGACTGATAAGTGCGTGCCTGTAATCTGTTACAGACGGGTAATTTATCGCCCGGCACGCCTTAGATAAACCCAACGCTCGGTCGCTGACCAGGGTTCATGATGAATTATCGCTGAGAGGAGTGGAAGACGATTTGTAAGTACAAAATATCTATTTGATAGTAGAGAAAGAAAAGGGTGACCTCAGAAATTTAGTTCACAAAAAAATGTAAATAAGTGCTGCCGGAGAGGAAAAGAGATCGGCCCAAAGTTAATGTGACGCAGATATGTATTAGATGCTTACATAAAGAGATATATTAGATATTTATTAGATGCTTACCTAAAGATATGTGTCAGATGTGTATTATATGCTTACATAAAGATATATATCTGATATGTATTAGATGCTTACATAAAGAGCTATTTCAAATAAGTGTTAGATGCTTACTTAACGAGAAGTTTCAGAAATATATTAGATGCTTACATAAATATATATTTCAGATGTGTATTAGATGCTTACATAAAGATATGTTTCAGATATATATTAGATGATTACATAAAGATATGTTTCAGATATGTATTAGGTGATTACATACAGAGATATCTCAAATATGTATAAGATACTTACATAAAAAGATATTTCAGATATGCATTAGATACTTACAAACGTTTACATAATCAGAGGAGGTAAGAGAAGGGTTTGATTATAGACTAGGATAGAGAAGGTTAGAGATAGGTGAGAACTGAGAGTGACATGATTATAGACTAAGATAGAGAAGGTTAGAGATATTAGATAGGTGAGTACTGAGAGTTACATGATTATAGGCTAGGATAGAGAAGGTTAGAGATAGGTGAGTACAGAGAGTGACATGATTATAGACTAGGATAGAGAAGGTTAGAGATATTAGATAGGTGAGTACTGAGAGTGACATGATTATAGGCTAGGATAGAGAAGGTTAGAGATAGGTGAGTACAGAGAGTGACATGATTATAGACTAGGATAGAGAAGGTTAGAGATATTAGATAGGTGAGTACTGAGAGTTACATGATTATAGACTAGGATAGAGAAGGTTAGAGATATTAGATAGGTGAGTACTGAGAGTGACATGATTATAGACTGGGATAGAGAAGGTTAGAGATAGGTGAGTACTGAGAGTGACTTGATTATAGACTAGGATAGAGAAGGTTAGAGATATTAGATAGGTGAGTACTGAGAGTTACATGATTATAGACTAGGATAGAGAAGGTTAGAGATATTAGATAGGTGAGTACTGAGAGTGACATGATTATAGACTGGGATGGAGAAGGTTAGAGATAGGTGAGTACTGAAAGTGACTTGATTCTAGACTAGGATAGAGAAGGTTAGAGATATTAGATAGGTGAGTACTGAGAGTGACATGATTATAGACTAGGATAGAGAAGGTTAGAGATATTAGATAGGTGAGTACTGAGAGTGACATGATTATAGACTGGGATAGAGAAGGTTAGAGATAGGTGAGTACTGAGAGTGACTTGATTCTAGACTAGGATAGAGAAGGTTAGAGATATTAGATAGGTGAGTACTGAGAGTGACATGATTATAGACTAGGATAGAGAAGGTTAGAGATATTAGATAGGTGAGTACTGAGAGTGACATGATTATAGACTGGGATAGAGAAGGTTAGAGATAGGTGAGTACTGAGTGTAGTGGTATTGATGGTATTGTATGATGATGATGGTACTACATGTAAATTGTATGAGGCCAGCTGTGAAGGCTCCTGAGATAAAATGTAATTGAGAATTGTCAGAAGGCCTTTCTTGCTACCACTACGACCTCACACTTAATTTTTTTTTTTTTTTTTTTTGAATGTAGCTGCGTAAAGTGTCTAGGGTTATGATGTGTACTGTGGTGTGATAGTTATAAATATACCCATAGATATTTAACAAGACTAATAAGATTAACAAGTGTTACAATACACTGAACTAACTCACGTGTGTAAAGTTTTTGATATAATTATATTACATTTATTTGTTCTGGATCAAGTTTTATTTTGACCAGAACTTGTTTTAAAAGAAGGATTTAAAATTTATGAAAATTATGCATGGAATGTTACATAATAAATGCAAAAGTATACATATTTAAGTACTAGAATAGTTAGTTTTATTAAAATGTTCTGGTAGTCAGCTACTAGGGAGGATATTTATTGTCTGTGCTGTTGGGGTGGTCTCATCACACCTGTCTATATTGACTATACAGTGTCCAGAAAATGGTGGGAATTTTTATGGGGTATCTGCAACTAAATGGGGTTGGTGAATATCCAGCAGACCAGAGGCTCACTCATCTGGTATTTGTAGCTCTGGTGCTGAAATCAGGCGGTCCCACCTCTCCGTGCTGGCGGGCAATAATGGTGGTCTCTGTCACAAGGACTGCACAGATACACTTGTGTAAATCACCACCCGAGTAGATACTGCTTCGTAGACGACAGAAACTCGCAGCTCTGCAATCAAAGTATGGGCCATGTGTCAAAATCTATTCTCTATCCACGTCTGGACACCACACTGACACAACAACCACATTATACAGACAGGTCAGATCTCTCTGACCAAACAGCACAGTTACCATGGTGGGTTTACATCCGATAGATCCTCCCAGACTATAGATTCTGAAAAATAATTATTAGTTTTCTACCCTAAAAGAGGATAGGTAATATGTTTCCTTATTCTCAACTCTTGATCGGTCTTGCATAATCCTTGCTGGTGTTTAGGTACATTGTTAGTCCCTAGACCCTGACTTGGGCGGGGGGTCTAGAGCAAAATCCCTACTTGTTTGTAAGGCTAGATTATGATATGGCAGTATCAAATCACTCGAACATGAAACAATATTCAAAATATATAAAGAAATAATTTCAATCTTACCAGATTATGAATAATTAACACAGAAGTGCTAGCAAAACTCAGCTGAGCTGCTGGCTATAGGATGGCGTCCCTAAATTTAACTCACTGTCTTTCATATGGGAAAACACCACACTTTAAAATCTGTGTCTAACACTGAACAATTATTGAAGAATGACCCCAAATGCGCTCTAAGCGCTAATAATATGATTGTCTGTGGCCAATCACTGCCGAGGTTTATTTTTAATTTCAAATTTCCTCACTAAAGTCATTTCAGTCAAGCTTCAGTCACGTATGGATGGTTATCTGTTAGTCTGTCCGTCTCTACTTGTGTTTCTACAAAATTGTGCTCGATTTTTGACCCAACCGTTCTCTCCCCTTCAAATTTTTGTTGTAAAAGTTATATTTAGACACAGCTACCACCAATGTCCCTTCACTTCTATGCCAAGTAAATTTGAACATCTGTGTCCAAGGTCGTGTTTTTGTGTGCAAATAACGATATGTTAGATTCAATGCAGTCTGTGGCTGATGTAAACTACACTGTCTTTTGTCATTATTTTCAATATTATCTATCCGTCTGTAAAATTAAGACCATATTCGTTCACTGCTCAGAATAGGCCATCTGGCCAGCTAATTTTTATATTCCTAACATTAATATTAAGAAAAATTTACTTTTTAATTTTTTGTAATTTTTTCAGACATCTGCGTTCTTCCGCTCAAATTCAAATCAAGCGCTTGGTATCGCAAAACGTCCAATTCCGTACCTCGTGTCAATTTGGGGGACTTGAATTTTTTTTACTTTCATCCATTTCCCCCCTCCCCCCCCCCAATTGCGTCTCTTTAGCCTTTCCAGTCATATTTTTTTTTTCCTTTTTGATCCTCCGTTCCCCTCCGGTCTAGCAAGTCAATTTTATGGGGATGATGACCCGCGGTCTAGGCGATCATGTACATCAGCAGCCTACGCATTATGTTTTTATCCTTAAATGTTATCCTTGGAGGAATTTTACCGTTGTATCTCTGTCAATTTCACTACACATCTCCCCACCTGAAAACATGCCTATGGCAAGTTCCAAAACCAGCGATACACATAGGTAAAATTACTCCTCCCGTCTGCCATTACTCTAATTTTGATCACAGGGGTGCCGACTGAGGAAATCTGCACCGACATTCAATTTGCCTGGGATATATTGGATACTAAACTGATAAGGTTGAAGCAATAAAGACCACCTCAGCAATCTTGCGTTTTCATGCTTAGCCTGAGACAAGAACACGAGAGGCTGATGATCCGTCTCCACCACAAAAGTCCTACCATACAGATAGATTTGAAACTTCTTTATTGCCCAGATTAATGCTAAACATTCTTTTTCGCTTGTGGAGTATCCTTGTTCCGCCTTATTCAATTTGCGGCTTGCATAAGCGACTGGTTTCAGTTCCCCATCAGGTGAAGATGATCTTTGCAACAAAGCCCCTCCAAGTCCTACATTACTTGCATCGGTTCTTAAGACAAAGTCCTGTGTCAAATCAGGCAGTTTGAGAATAGGCTTGCTAGTGAGTTTTTCCTTTAACTCTTGGAACGCTAATTCACATTGTGCAGTCCAAATAATTTTATCTGGAAGTCCCTTGCGAGTCAGATCAGTCAGAGGAGCACAAATAGCGTTAAAATTTTTGATGTATTTCTGATAAAATCCGCATAACGACACGAATGATCGCACGTCCTTTTTGGTTTGCGGCCTAGGTGCTCTCTGCAGTTTTTCCAAGTTCTTAGGATCAGGGGTCATATTACCCTGATATACAGTGTGTCCCAAGAATTCCAACTCTTTGCATCCAATACAACATTTTGTTGGCCTAGCAGTTAAGTTCGCCTCCCGAAGTCTATCAAACAACATCTCCAGAGCTTCAATGTGTTCTTCAAATGTCTCTGTGGCGACGAGAATATCATCCATGAAATTCGTGATACATGGGTTATTCAGGGGGTCCAACAATTTTCGCATCATCCTTGAAAACACACTCGGAGCATTTTTCAGTCCGAATGGTAGCATATTGAATTCATAATGTCCATCCGAAGTGCTAAAAGCCAAATAAGGTCTCACTTCAGGCTTCACTGGGATCTGGTAATAGCCTTTACTAAGATCCACCTTTGAAAAGTATTTTGCCTTGTTCAGTCTGGCAAATAACTGTTTTGTGTCTGGTAATGGATCCACTTGTCCTTCTGTGACAGCATTCAGTTTCCTGTAATCTATGCACAGTCTGTGTTCCCCAGACGGTTTCCTCAACAAAACGACACTAGAACTAAAAGATGATTCACTGTGCGAAATAATCCCCTCCTTCAACAAATACTCTATTTCTTCCTTTAATGCCTTCTCCTTCGCGAACGGAATAGAATAGGCTCTCATACAGATTGGGTTTGAGTCTACCAGTTTCATGTCATACTGTAGCAAATTTGTATGGCCTGGTTTATCTGTTAATACATCTGTATGTTCCTCCAGAACTTGTTGAACTCTCTCCCTCTGGTTTTTAGTCAGGTGCTTACTGACTTTTACCTGTGCTGCTGTTTCACAAGGATGTAATGGGTATTCATGTGAGGTGAGTGGTTCTTTTTGCATCTGGGTTGCAATAGCCAAGGTCAATAAGGGGGTGCTTTCCTGGAGTGGTCTGTCCAGATACTTCTTTAACAGGTTTACATGATAAACTTTTTCCTTCCCCTTTTTGTCAATTTTATAGTTTGTTCTAGACACCTTCTCTAGAACCGTATATGGACCTTGCCAACCAATTTGTAATTTATTCTGGCTTCCGGTAGTAGAAGCAGCACCTTCTCTCCGACTGCCAGTTCCCTGTCCTTTGCCTTCCTATTAAAATATGCTGCATGTTTCTTCCTGGCTTGTTTCAAATTATCATTTGCCAGTTTCCATCCAGCTTTCAAACGAGTGGTCAGTTCGTTCACATATTGATACGATGAGGTAACAGTCTCTTCCGCCTTCTCATCTGTCCAGGTCCTTAATAAAGTTACATCTGGATCTTTAATTTATCATACTTATTTTTCATGGAACCCATCTGGTCCCGTCCATTAGAAGCTTTATAATGAGGACTTTTCTTCCTAGAATCATCACTCACAAATCGACCACTACCAATTTTTCTCTGGGGTTTGTCTCCCCACTTAAGATTGTTTATGAGAGATCTTCGCTCTCTTGTCTGTTCCTCCAGTTTATATAAGTCTGACCGAGGGATTGTCATCCTATCCTGGGTTAAATTTCTTCTTTGTACTCTTCGCATAGTGGCCATGTTAATCCATTCAAGTGAAGACTGGGTGTGAAAAGGGGGCTCCCATTCCACTTTGTCTACCCGAGTATAATTAGTTTTCCTTTCAGGCCTAAAGTTGCCCCGTGGCGTTTCTAGGTCCTGCACATATTTTCCCTTTGTGGGTGTTCCCTCATGAAATACGCCACATGCTTCTACAAAGTTTTCAACATCGACATTTACGTCGGGCCAATAGTATTTTCGAGCAATCTTTTGGCAGATAGTACCGACTTTCTCATGGTCACCATCTTTTCCAACATGTAAGCTCCTTATCAAATTTGCCCTATATATCTTAGGAAGAACTAACTGTCCGTGACCAGTGGATCTAGTTCCTGTCTTCCTGTATAATAGTTTGTTCTTCATGAAATATTCCCCCTTGCTCGGAGGTGTGTGGCATTTGGGCAATTTTTTAAAACAGGGCTTGAGTGTCCTATCCTCAGCCTGCGCCTTCCTCATCTCCTCTGGATGAGCATTTATAGGTTCACCTTCTTCCTCCTTCTTCTGTGACCTGGTCTGCACTGTCGCCATGATCACAGGTTTCTCGGGATTCCCCAAGAAGACGTATCTACACCCCAATATCAGAGGGTAGATTGGTTCATCTATCACTGCTGCTCTGATTTCTCCTTCCACATAGCGAGTTTTCACCGTTATCCTTGCGATGGGAAGTGTCATGAGTGGTATGTCCTTAGTCGCCCCTTGTATTTCCACTGTTTCTGTGGTATACTGACTTGGGTCCACTAGGCTAGACTTCACAACTGAATCATAATCCAAACCTGTATCATAAAGGCACCTTATGGTGACCCCATTACAAATAACATCCTCACAAACTGGGGGGTGATAAGGTTCCTGTTGTCCCTTAGGATTAACCTTTAATCTTTGCGTCCCCGACTTCATTGCAGCAATGTTTGAAGGTTTCCTTCTACAAAATTCGGTGTTATGGTTATCCTTCTTGCACCATTTACACCATCTTTTTCCTTGGTTCAACGGTTTTCTTTCATTGAACTTTTGGTCATTGAACTGTGAGTTTCTGTCGCGATAGTCATTTCTTGGCCGCTCAAAGTTTGTCCTACCTTTATTTCCCTGCTCTCTATTATCAAATTTATTAAATTGCTGTGGAGCTTTAAAATTGTCTATGTGCTTCTTTTTAGCACCACTTACCTCTGCCTGGGCTGCCTGATACCTCTCAGCAACATTTAAAATTTCCCCCAACTTCTCTGCACCTTGTTCCATGAGAAATTTTCTCATGTCTGGAGCCATGGACTCTCTCAATTGCTCAATCATGATCATTTCTTTAAGATCTTGGGTCTTCCCCAGAGCCGTCCATTTCTCCAAATAGGTTTCTAGTCTGGCAGAGAATTGGTGGTATGTCTCCCCAGACAACAGTTTGGCATTTCTAAATTTCTTACGATAAAATTCACCATTCTTCTCGTACCTTAATAACAAAGCCTGCTTTAACATGTCATAATTGTCTTGGTCTTCCCTGTTCATTTTGGCAAATACTTCATAAGAAGTACCCCTCAATCCCTGTGATAGCTTTAAACTCCACCTCTCTCTCTCTAACCCATATGTAGTAGCTAATAACTCAAAACGTCCTAGGTACCCCTCTATGTCATCGTCTTTCTCAACAAAATGGTCTAAATGAAACCCCATAGCTGAGTTTGAGGCTCCCATACTGGGCGTAGCATCTGAGGCAAAAGGGCTGGCACCATTTTCAGGGGCCGGGCCTTGTAATTCCAGCTCCCTTAGTCGTAATTCGTGCTCCCTCTGCAACCTTCTATCTTCTGCCTCCCTTTCGGCCTTTTTATCTTCTGCCTCCCTTTCGGCGTCACTTTTTATCTTCTGCCTCCCTTTGCTGTCGTTTTTCTTCTGCCTCCCTTTGCTGTCGTTTTTCTTCTGCCTCAATCTGCAGCCTCTTAATTTCTCTATCAGCCTCAATTTGTAATCTCTTTTCTTCAGCTACCCTGTCAGCCTCTAATTTTCTTTCAGCCTCTTTTTCTAATCTCCTTTCTTCCCGTTCAATATATTTATCACATTCAGTCGTTACGTATTGAATTAAAATTTGACCATCCATCCCCATCTCCTTCGCAGTGAGCACAGCAGCTGATCTAAACTTTGCTAGCTCAGCCATACTTTTTAGACAATATAATAATATACAAGCTAAATCTCTAACCAGTAAATACACTAAGTACTTCTAATTACTATAGTCTAACTAATTCTAACTAACCAGTTAACTAATTAATTATTACTGGCTGTGAAGATTCACCAACTTTTATCTGCAGGGACACTTTTAATTTTAAAGGAAATTTTACAATTTATTTCCCTACTTTTATTTCTCCCACCAGGAGATCTTAATATTACTGTTGGGCTAATTATCCCTGGACAAGACCCCAATATATGTAGTGGTATTGATGGTATTGTATGATGATGATGGTACTACATGTAAATTGTATGAGGCCAGCTGTGAAGGCTCCTGAGATAAAATGTAATTGAGAATTGTCAGAAGGCCTTTCTTGCTACCACTACGACCTCACACTTAATTTTTTTTTTTTTTTTGAATGTAGCTACGTAAAGTGTCTAGGGTTATGATGTGTACTGTGGTGTGATAGTTATAAATATACCCATAGATATTTAACAAGACTAATAAGATTAACAAGTGTTACAATACACTGAACTAACTCACGTGTGTAAAGTTTTTGATATAATTATATTACATTTATTTGTTCTGGATCAAGTTTTATTTTGACCAGAACTTGTTTTAAAAGAAGGATTTAAAATTTATGAAAATTATGCATGGAATGTTACATAATAAATGCAAAAGTGTACATATTTAAGTACTAGAATAGTTAGTTTTATTAAAATGTTCTGGTAGTCAGCTACTAGGGAGGATATTTATTGTCTGTGCTGTTGGGGTGGTCTCATCACACCTGTCTATATTGACTACACAGTGTCCAGAAAATGGTGGGAATTTTTATGGGGTATCTGCAACTAAATGGGGTTGGTGAATATCCAGCAGACCAGAGGCTCACTCATCTGGTATTTGTAGCTCTGGTGCTGAAATCAGGCGGTCCCACCTCTCCGTGCTGGCGGGCAATAATGGTGGTCTCTGTCACAAGGACTGCACAGATACACTTGTGTAAATCACCACCCGAATAGATACTGCTTCGTTGACGACAGAAACTCGCAGCTCTGCAATCAAAGTATGGGCCATGTGTCAAAATCTATTCTCTACCCACGTCTGGACACCACACTGACACAACAACCACATTATACAGACAGGTCAGATCTCTCTGACCAAACAGCACAGTTACCATGGTGGGTTTACATCCGATAGATCCTCCCAGACTATAGATTCTGAAAAATAATTATTAGTTTTCTACCCTAAAAGAGGATAGGTAATATGTTTCCTTATTCTCAACTCTTGATCGGTCTTGCATAATCCTTGCTGGTGTTTAGGTACATTGTTAGTCCCTAGACCCTGACTTGGGCGGGGGGTCTAGAGCAAAATCCCTACTTGTTTGTAAGGCTAGATTATGATATGGCAGTATCAAATCACTCGAACATGAAACAATATTCAAAATATATAAAGAAATAATTTCAATCTTACCAGATTATGAATAATTAACACAGAAGTGCTAGCAAAACTCAGCTGAGCTGCTGGCTATAGGATGGCGTCCCTAAATTTAACTCACTGTCTTTCATATGGGAAAACACCACACTTTAAAATCTGTGTCTAACACTGAACAATTATTGAAGAATGACCCCAAATGCGCTCTAAGCGCTAATAATATGATTGTCTGTGGCCAATCACTGCCGAGGTTTATTTTTAATTTCAAATTTCCTCACTAAAGTCATTTCAGTCAAGCTTCAGTCACGTATGGATGGTTATCTGTTAGTCTGTCCGTCTCTACTTGTGTTTCTACAAAATTGTGCTCGATTTTTGACCCAACCGTTCTCTCCCCTTCAAATTTTTGTTGTAAAAGTTATATTTAGACACAGCTACCACCAATGTCCCTTCACTTCTATGCCAAGTAAATTTGAACATCTGTGTCCAAGGTCGTGTTTTTGTGTGCAAATAACGATATGTTAGATTCAATGCAGTCTGTGGCTGATGTAAACTACACTGTCTTTTGTCATTATTTTCAATATTATCTATCCGTCTGTAAAATTAAGACCATATTCGTTCACTGCTCAGAATAGGCCATCTGGCCAGCTAATTTTTATATTCCTAACATTAATATTAAGAAAAATTTACTTTTTAATTTTTTGTAATTTTTTCAGACATCTGCGTTCTTCCGCTCAAATTCAAATCAAGCGCTTGGTATCGCAAAACGTCCAATTCCGTACCTCGTGTCAATTTGGGGGACTTGAATTTTTTTTACTTTCATCCATTTCCCCCCCCCCCCCCCCCCCAATTGCGTCTCTTTAGCCTTTCCAGTCATTTTTTTTTTTCCTTTTTGATCCTCCGTTCCCCTCCGGTCTAGCAAGTCAATTTTATGGGGATGATGACCCGCGGTCTAGGCGATCATGTACATCAGCAGCCTACGCATTATGTTTTTATCCTTAAATGTTATCCTTGGAGGAATTTTACCGTTGTATCTCTGTCAATTTCACTACACTGAGAGTGACTTGATTCTAGACTAGGATAGAGAAGGTTAGAGATATTAGATAGGTGAGTACTGAGAGTTACATGATTATAGACTAGGATAGAGAAGGTTAGAGATATTAGATAGGTGAGTACTTAGAGTGACATGATTATAGACTGGGATAGAGAAGGTTAGAGATAGGTGAGTACTGAGAGTGACTTGATTATAGACTAGGATAGAGAAGGTTAGAGATATTAGATAGGTGAGTACTGAGAGTGACATGATTATAGACTGGGATAGAGAAGGTTAGAGATAGGTGAGTACTGAGAGTGACATGATTATAGACTAGGATAGAGAAGGTTAGAAATATTAGATAGGTGAGTACTGAGAGTTACATGATTATAGACTAAGACATAAAAGGTTAGAGATATTAGATAGGTGAGTACTGAGAGTGTCATGATTATGGACTGGGATAGAGAAAGTTAGAGATAGGTGAGTACTGAGAGGGACTTGATTATAGACTAGGATAGAGAAGGTTAGAGATATTAGATAGGTGAGTACTGAGAGTTACATGATTATAGGCTAGGATAGAGAAGGTTAGAGATAGGTGAGTACTGAGAGTGACTTGATTATAGACTAGGATAGAGAAGGTTAGAGATATTAGATAGGTGAGTACTGAGAGTGACATGATTATAGGCTAGGATAGAGAAGGTTAGAGATAGGTGAGTACTGAGAGTGACTTGATTATAGACTAGGATAGAGACGGTTAGAGATATTAGATAGGTGAGTACTGAGAGTTACATGATTATAGACTAGGATAGAGAAGGTTAGAGATATTAGATAGGTGAGTACTGAGAGTGACATGATTATAGACTGGGATAGAGAAGGTTAGAGATAGGTGAGTACTGAGAGTGACATGATTATAGACTAGGATAGAGAAGGTTAGAAATATTAGATAGGTGAGTACTGAGAGTTACATGATTATAGACTAAGACATAAAAGGTTAGAGATATTAGATAGGTGAGTACTGAGAGTGTCATGATTATAGACTGGGATAGAGAAAGTTAGAGATAGGTGAGTACTGAGAGGGACTTGATTATAGACTAGGATAGAGAAGGTTAGAGATATTAGATAGGTGAGTACTGAGAGTTACATGATTATAGACTAGGATAGAGAAGGTTAGAGATAGGTGAGTACTGAGAGTGACTTGATTATAGACTGGGATAGAGAAGGTTAGAGATATTAGATAGGTGAGTTCTGAGAGTGACATGATTATAGGCTAGGATAGAGAAGGTTAGAGATAGGTGAGTACTGAGAGTGACATGATTATAGACTAGGATAGAGAAGGTTAGAGATATTAGATAGATGAGTACTGAGAGTGACATGATTATAGGCTAGGATAGAGAAGGTTAGAGATAGGTGAGTACTGAGAGTGACATGATTATAGACTAGGATAGAGAAGGTTAGAGATATTAGATAGATGAGTACTGAGAGTGACATGATTATAGACTAGGATAGAGAAGGTTAGAGATATTAGATAGATGAGTACTGAGAGTGACATGATTATAGGCTAGGATAGAGAAGGTTAGAGATAGGTGAGTACTGAGAGTGACATGATTATAGACTAGGATAGAGAAGGTTAGAGATATTAGATAGATGAGTACTGAGAGTGACATGATTATAGACTAGGATAGAGAAGGTTAGAGATATTAGATAGATGAGTACTGAGAGTGACATGATTATAGACTAGGATAGAGAAGGTTAGAGATATTAGATAGATGAGTACTGAGAGTGACATGAGTATACATCGAGTTACTTAAACATGCATTGTTTATGGAAACAATGAGAACATAGAAATATACGTGAATATAGGTAACAGACTTAACAATGGGGATTGCTTTTATAATCAGGGGGATTTAGGCATGAATAAGGACAGGGAGTGACATGTGAGGTTTGGTCTGGTTTTAAGGACAATCTTCATTGCATTCGGACAACTCCATCAGTGCTCCGATCTCCATTCTTAGATCACACAGGAAGGATCTCAGCACAGTGCTCGAACTACGTAGCACCGGCGAGAATACCAATATGTGTATATATAGAAATCGCACATTCTATAAATATTTTTGTGGTGGGTAAGTTTCCTAAATTTAAATGTTGCTAGGGCAGCGGCCTTATGGCCTACTCTTTACGATTTACTTTATGCAACTTGCTCACGGGGCCTCCTATATTTTCGCCATTATCCGAGAAAAATAAGCATCCGATCTCACTACCCAGGAGATCTCATTACCCAGGAGATCTCACTACCCAGGAGATCTCATTACCCAGGAGATCTCACTACCCAGGAGATCTCACTACCCAGGAGAGACCAGAGGAAAAGTATTGGGACTACTGGTTCTAAAACCGTAATTTAATTTATCTTTACTGGGAATCGAACACGGTACCTTTAGAATTCGAGGCCGACACCATATCTCTTAGTCATTCCAACCACCCAACAAATGAGAGGTATATGATTGTAATTGCATGAATTCAGAAAAAAGTCTGTATGTTTAAAGTCAATCTGAAAACTTTGAAACTTGATAATGATGAGTCCTGGCCTGTATGTTTAAAGCTGGTGTGAAATGTCTGGCTCATGATGAGGATGTACCCTTAACTATACGTTTAATGTCAGTGTGTGAGTGCTAGTACATCATGATGATGGATAATTTATGTATGTTTAAATTTAAACGAGAACGTCCTGTCATATGATGATGATTAGGTCGTAAATGTATGCTTCAAGTTAATGTGAAAGTTCTTACACACGATTATAATCAATGCTTGTATTTTTAAAGTAAATGGGAAAGTTATGACACGTGATGCTGATGAATGGTTGTCTTTTTAAAGTAACTGGACAAATTATGACGCATGATGATGATGAATGCTTCTCTGTTTTAAAATACCTGTGCAAGTTCTGACCCATAATGATTAATGCCTGTCTATATTTTTCAAGTTAATGCGAGAGTTTGGACACATGGTGATGAATCTGTAATTAGATTTTTGAAGTTAAATGTGAACGTTTTTACATGTGATGCTGATAAATGCTTGTGTATTTAAAGTAAGTGTGAAGGTTCTGACACATGATGATGATGAGGTTCTTGCCTGTATGTTAAAAGTAATGCGAAAATTATAACACAGCTATAGCGCTTATCATATATTTTATACATAGGTATCTAATGAAGTATAAAGCAAAAGTTAATTTTATATAGAATCAGCGCCCCCGGCTTTTTGTCAATTTGATGTTGACAAATTTATGTGTGTGGCTTTTTAGTGCATTAAAAGCTTGTGTTTAAAATAATTTTTTTTAAATTTGTTTTTGAAGTTAAATGTGGACGTTCTTACACATGATGCTGATAAATGTTTGTGTGTTTAAAGTAAATGTGAAAGTTCTGACACACGATGATGATGAATGTTTGCTTCTGTAATTATTTTCCACCCTGTGTCGTAATTATTTTTTTGAAGAATTCTAAGCGGTTAAGTGTACTATCTTTTAGTGTAAATTTTATGTACAACATTTCTGTGAAAATGTAGATATTGTATATTAAACTGTAGGGCAATAGACATAATATTATAAAATATAGTATCTTTTGTAGCATTGATATCCATTTACAAAGTAATAATACACTGATTATGGCCACAAATAGTAATGTTTTCACACACAATTTTACTGTGGTCCCTTATAAGACCAAAAAAAATGCAATATTGCATTACGTTATTTTCAAACAAATAAATAAAAATAACATCATTTAAAAACGTTTAACACTTGTTTAATATTTATTTAATAGTATCTTTACCTTCATTTCTACCCAGGGGCTGGTGATTAGATGTTACTGTAAGTCTAGTTCTGTTGTTTTTCGATCTTCAGAAGTTGGCCACGCCCACACATCAACTAAATCTACTGTGTCTAGCTTTTCTGCACCTACTCCGGTACTTGACAACGAACTGCTGCTACCAAAAAATCATCGACAATTTCAGAAATGTTTCTAAGTAGTTTAAAACAAATATTGGCTTGGGAGAGTTAAAAAATGTAAATATAAAGCGTGGCATATTTCTGTAGCAATAACAGAAAAAAAAGGTTACCAACGTGGAACTGATGACAAGAACTAGACAAGTGCCAGTGGAACAAGAGATGAGAAGAAGACGATGGCGATGAATGGGACACACACTGAGGAAACCTGTTGATAGCATTACAAGGCAGTCCTTGTTCTGCAACCCCCAGGGCAGGAGAGGCAGAGGTAGACCAAGAAGCACATGGAGAAGAGAGCTGGAAACAGAGGTGAAAATGATGAGGAGAACGTGGAAAGAACTTGAGATGATGGCACGTGACAGGAGGACTTGGTATGTGTTTGTTGAAGGTCTATGCTCCTTTGGGAGTGGAGGGTTATGATGATGATGAATAACAGAAAAACGGAAACATGCAAATCGTCATACAAACATTAATAATAACATCAAAACATGCACACGTGTTGCTTAACTAAACTCAAATTAATTGTTTAAATAGTAGCGGAAGTCATTCTACGCGTTTTAAAATATGAACTGCATTAAAAGGTCGAAGGTTAGGGTTTATTGGTGAAACAATTTAAACAACGCCTTAAGCGTTACAGTGGCACGGCGGTTAACATTTTGTAATGCTCTGATCGATGTTACAAAGTTTAAGAGACATTTGAGAGTAGTAGCACAAAAGGTTGAATGTTTGTTGGCATCTTTAAAATAAATGTAACAGGTCTGGGCTCTTGATGACCTTCGGTGAGTATCTGTAAGTTTGAAGTAAAGGTGGAAGATCTGACACATGATGATAATGATGTTTTGTAAGTTTGATGTGAAGGTAAAAGATCTGACACATGATGATGATGTATTTGTAAGTTTGAAGTAGAGGCGGAAGATGAGACACATGATGATGTATTTGTATGTTTGAAGTAAAGGTAGACAATGTCACACATGATGATGTATTTGTAAATTTGAAGTAAAGGTGGAAGATCTGACACATGGTGATGATGTATTTGTAAGTTTGAAGTAAATGTGGAAGATCTGACACATGATGAAGATCTATTTGTAAGTTTGAGATAATGGCGGAAGATCTGACACATGGTGATGATGTATTTGTAGGTTTAAAGTACAGTAGAATATCTGGCACATGATGATGATGGATTTGTAAGTTTGAAATAGAGGTAGGAGATGTGACACATGATAATGATGTGTTTGTAAGTTTGATGTAAAGGTGGAAGATGTGACACATGATGATGATGTATTTCTAAGTTTGAAGTAAAGGCGGAAGATGTGACACATGATTATGATGTATTTGTGATGCGGGGAATAATTTATATATTATTATTTATGTTTCTCAGGAACAGTCCACCAGACTTCCTGTACTATAAGTGCATTAAGCTCAATGCTTGGACACTCTTTATTATACATCTTGGCCTGCTGAGTTCCCTTCCAGGGTTATCCTCATAGATTTCATTGTAGTATTTATGAAATATTAATTATGGCCAATCATTCAATACTCCCTGGCCCGCACCACAGGTACTCAGTTAAAAAGGCCTAACTGCTTTTTACAGTTCACACATTTATTCACATATACTCCATATTGAATAGGATTCGACATCGAAGCTTTTCTAGGCACATGTCTCTACTGTCCTTGATTTGGATACTTTCAGTTTAATGGAACAGTCAACTTACGTGCACAAGAATTCCACACACACTGCTTAAACTAAACTGACATTATATAGTTACTGCATGCATAAGGCAGTGATGGTAATATACATCTTGCAGGTGTGGTAATAATATTCCTCAAACGAAGGGCGTACTCTGAAATCTAGTCCTAACGGACACTCGCCATGCATACTGGTCAAAAGACACAAGCGGAATGTAATGCAGAGACGCGTTCGTGTTCCAGATTAACAAGCTCACGTCTGCCACTATTCTTGAGCAGAAGTCAAGACGTCACTTTCGGAAACTCATGACAACCATCTATAAACAACAAACCAGGAAGTGATCATATACAACCAATGTTATGATATTTAGACAAAACATTTTGTAAGTTTGAAGTAAAGGTAGATGATCTGACACATGGTGATGATGTATTTGTAAGTTTAAAGTAAAGGTGGAAGATCTGACACATGATGATGATGGGATTTGTAAGTTTGAAGTAAAGGTGGAAGATCTGACACATGCTGATGATGTATTTGTAAATTGGAAGTAAAGGTGGAAGGTCTGGCACATGATGATGCTGTATTTGTAAGTTTGATATAATGGCGGAAGATCTGACAAATAATGATGATGTATTTGTAAGTTTGAAGTAAAGGTAGATGATGTGACACATGATGATGATAAATTTGTAAGTTTGAAGTTAAAGTGGAAGATGTGACACATGATGATTATATATTTGTAAGTTTGAAGTTAAAGTGGAAGATCTGATACGTGATGATGATATATTTGTAAGTTTGACATAATGGCGGAAGATCTGACACATGATGATGATGGATTTGTAAGTGTGAAATAAAGGTGGAAGATCTGACACATGATGATGATGTATTTGTAAGCTTGAAGTAAAGTTGGAAGATCTGACACATGCTGATAATGCACTAGTGTTTGATGTAAAGATATAAGAACTGACACATGATGATGATGTATTTGTAAGTTTGAAGTTAAAGTGGAAGATCTGACACATGATGATGTTGTATTTGTAAGTTTGACATAATGGCGGAAGATCTGACACATCATGATGATGATATTGTAAGTTTAGAGTAATGTAGAATATCTGGCACATGATGATGATCGATTTGCAAGTTTGAAATAAAAGTAGAAGATGTGACACATGATGCTGGTGTATTTATAAGTTTAAAGTAAAGTAGAATATCAGGCACATGACATGATGATGATACATTTGTAAGTGTGAAGTAAAGGTTGAAGATCTGACACATGATGATGATGTACTTGTAACTGTGAAGTAAAGATGGAAGATCTCACACATGATGATGATGTATTTGTAAGTTTGAAGTTAAAGTGGAAGATCTGACACATGATGATAATGTATTTGTAAGTTTGAAGTAAAGGTGGAAGATCTGACACATGATGATGATGTATTTGTAAGTTTAACATAATGGCGGAAGATCTGACACATGATGAAGATGTATTTGTAAGTTTGAATTAAAGGTGGAAGATGTGACAGATGATGATGATGTATTTGTAAGTTTAATGTAAAGGTGGAAGTTGTGACACATGATGATGATGTATTTGGAAGTTTAAAGTAAAGGTGGAAGATGTGACACATGATGATGATGTGTTTGTAAGTTTGAAGTAATGGCGGATGATCTGACCCATGATGATGATGTATTTGTAAGTTTGAAGTAAAGGTGGAATATCTGACACATGATGATGATGTATTTGTAAGTTTGAAGTAAAGGTGAACGACCTGACACATGATGATGATGTATTTGTAAGTTTGAAGTAAAGGTGAACGACCTGACACATGATGATGATGTATTTGTAAGTTTGAAGTAAAGGTGGAAGATCTGACACATGATGATGATGTATTTGTAAGTTTAATGTAAAGGTGGAAGTTGTGACACATGATGATGATGTATTTGGAAGTTTAAAGTAAAGGTGGAAGATGTGACACATGATGATGATGTGTTTGTAAGTTTGACATAATGGTGGAAGAACTGACACATGATGATGATGTATTATTAAGTTTGACATAATGGCGGGAGATCTGACACATGATGATGATGTATTTGTAAGTTTGACAAAATGGTGAAAGATCTGATACATGATGATGATATATTTGTAAGTCTGAAGTACAGGTGGAAGGTCTGACACATGATGATGATGTATTTGTAAGTTTGAAGTAAAGGTGCAAGGTCTGACACATTATGATGATGTATTTGTAAGTTTGAAGTAATGGCGGATGATCTGACACATGGTAATGATGTATTTGTAAGTTTGAAGTAAAAGTGGAAGGTCTGACACATGATGTTGATGTATTTGTAAGTTTGAAGTAAAGGTGGAAGATCTGACACATGATGATGATGAATTTGTAAGTTTGAAGTAAAGGTGGAAGATCTGACACATGATGATGATGAATTTGTAAGTTTGAAGTAAAGGTGGAAGATCTGACACATGATGATGATGAATTTGTAAGTTTGAAGTAACGGTGGAAGATCTGACACATGATGATGATGAATTTGTAAGTTTGAAGTAAAGGTGGAAGATCTGACACATGATGATGATGAATTTGTAAGTTTGAAGTAACGGTGGAAGATCTGACACATGATGATGATGTATTTGTAAGTTTGAAGTAATGGCGGATGATCTGACACATGGTAATGATGTATTTGTAAGTTTGAAGTAAAAGTGGAAGGTCTGACACATGATGTTGATGTATTTGTAAGTTTGAAGTAAAGGTGGAAGATCTGACACATGATGATGATGAATTTGTAAGTTTGAAGTAAAGGTGGAAGATCTGACACATGATGATGATGAATTTGTAAGTTTGAAGTAAAGGTGGAAGATCTGACACATGATGATGATGAATTTGTAAGTTTGAAGTAAAGGTGGAAGATCTGACACATGATGATGATGAATTTGTAAGTTTGAAGTAAAGGTGGAAGATCTGACACATGATGATGATGAATTTGTAAGTTTGAAGTAACGGTGGAAGATCTGACACATGATGATGATGTATTTGTAAGTTTGAAGTAAAGGTGGAAGATCTGACACATGATGATGATGAATTTGTAAGTTTGAAGTAAAGGTGGAAGATCTGACACATGCTGATGATGTATTTGTAAGTTTGAAGTAACGGTGGAAGATCTGACACATGATGATGATGTATTTGTAAGTTTGAAGTAAAGGTGGAATATCTGACACATGATGATGATGTATTTGTAAGTTTGAAGTAAAGGTGAACGACCTGACACATGATGATGATGTATTTGTAAGTTTGAAGTAAAGGTGGAAGATCTGACACATGATGATGATGCATTTGTAAATTTGAAGTAAAGGTGGATGATCTGACACATGATGATGATGTATTTGTAAGTTTGAAGTAATGGCGGAAGATCTGACACATGATGATGATGTATTTGTAAGTTTGACATAATAGCGGAAGATCTGACACATGATGATGTATCTGTCTACCAGGATGATGATAGTTATAAAGATAATATTAAGTTGATGATGATATATGTATCTATCTACCAGGACCGTGGGAAGTTGAGGTCAGTTATGGAGGAGAGGCAGATCTTCACCGACTTCTTGTTGGGTGTGAAAAGAATCCAGGTCATCTGAAATTTATACCTGTAGACCAATTTAATGTGGACCATCTACCACCTGGTTACCATGACAACGATCTAGTAGAGTATATCCGAGCTCTGTCAGATGCAACTGTCCGCGTGTCAGTCAAGTATGTCAGTGAGTGGAGACCTGAGACTATTCCTGGTACTGACAAGCCTTACCCGGGCTATTGGAACAGTGGTAGTGACATGATGATGGTAGGGACGGGCTGGGTGTCGGCTGTGAGGAAATACGCAGACGACGACAACAACAATAAAACCTGTGAGTGTAAAGAATGTCTGAACTCTCCTACACCAAAAACAAAGTTTGCTCACATTGTCATACACACAGCGGCTCATGTTGTCTACGACGACCTGGAGGCAGCACACACCACGTGTCATCTCTTCTTTGATAAAGGTGGTACACCTGATGTCTGCAGCGGTGTCGTCACACTCAGTGGTATGGCAGATGTACTGAGTTACACCGAGAGAGACGGTTGTGTGATGACATATGTGACCCATGACCTGGTAGACAGAATTGCCAAGATGGTGAAACACTGGGAGGTTCTATATGAGCGTATAAGAGTTAAGTACGATACTATCAGCTGTGATCAAGAGGAGAGACAGTTGTCTACACAACACGACGCACATGATGGACCTCTTGTCATTATAGTGTCACACCCACACGGATGTAGTAAACAGGTCAGTCTAGGTCACCGGGTCAGCCAAGATGGTGATGGCTTGACCACGTACACTACAGCGACGTGTCCTGGATCTAGCGGAGCTCACGTGTATGGGGTAAGGGACTGGTGGGTGCGGTTAGGTTATATCCATAGTGGAAACTGTAAAGACAATAAACAACTTAATTACTGTCTTCGCATATTTAACTAGTTCCAACAAATAAACACAAACAAGATGGCGTCTACAGATAACACACTCTTTCACTATAACCCATCTTTCTATTTCATTTTCCTCATTACACCTCACTCTCCTCTCTCTCCCACCTTGTTAACTACACTTTACTTTATTCTCTCTCTCCCTCTTTTTCTCTATCTAACTTTGTTAACAACACCTCCCTCTCCTCTCCCTCTCTCAATTCTTCCTCATTATCTAATTTCTTCTTTCGCGCTTTTTTGTCCGTACCCTGAGTGGGGAGTGCGACAGGTCAAATTATATGTTGCTCTATAACACATTTATAAGGTAGCAACAAATGTCGAAGACAACACGTTTATAAAAGCATATTTTTGAACAAATTAAAAAAAAAAAACAAGATGGTGTGTACACGTAAACAAGATGGCGTGTACACGTAAGCAAACAGGAATGTTTGTACAGAAAAATAAAAAAGATGTGTTCAGGTTTAAAAAAAGGAAGATGTGTTGGGGGCTAGGATTGTTTCCTGTTTCTATTTTTGTTTGGCTTAACCAAAACGTTGGTCAGTTGAATATAAAGGTGTTTCGTGAACTACTAAGCTGATTTAAGAGCCCTCATTAGGGCATTATTTTGTATTTTTTGTATGTCAAGAAGTTTGTTGACATTTTTCCGTTATTTTACAGCACTTTTCTTGTTTTTTATTTTCTGTCAATATTTTGTAAATTTTGGAATTTTCTGTAAAGAAATAGACAATTTTTGTGTGTTTTCTTACTGATTGTTTTATTCGTGCTGTTTAATCATTTTCCCTAAACTCTATGGAAGTAATGACACCAGACAGAAATCTAATATATGACATTAAGTAGAACAATTTAGAAGCAACATGTACACACCATCTTGTTTATATGAACAAATATAATCTGTTAGTGGATCAGATAGGTTTGATGAAATCAGCAGGAGTGGTAGTGGATCAGATAGATTTGATGAAATCAGCAGGACTGGTAGTGGATCAGATAGATTTGGTGAAATCAGCAGGACTGGTAGTGGATCAGATAGATTTGATGAAATCAGCAGGACTGGTAGTGGATCAGATAGATTTGATGAAATCAGCAGGACTGGTAGTGGATCAGATAGATTTGATGAAATCAGCAGGACTGGTAGTGGATCAGATAGATTTGGTGAAATCAGCAGGACTGGTAGTGGATCAGATAGATTTGATGAAATCAGCAGGACTGGTAGTGGATCAGATAGATTTGATGAAATCAGCAGGACTGGTAGTGGATCAGATAGATTTGATGAAATCAGCAGGACTGGCAGTGGATCAGATAGATTTGATGAAATCAGCAGGACTGGTAGTGGATCAGACAGATTTGATGAAATCAGCAGGACTGGTAGTGGATCAGATAGATTTGATGAAATCAGCAGGACTTGTAGTGGATCAGATAGATGTGATGAAATCAGCAGGACTGGTAGTGGATCAGACAGATTTGATGAAATCAGCAGGACTGGTAGTGGATCAGATAGATTTGATGAAATAAGCAGGACTGGTAGTGGATCAGACAGATTTGATGAAATCAGCAGGAGTGGTAGTGGATCAGACAGATTTGATGAAATCAGCAGGACTGGTAGTGGATCAGACAGATTTGATGAAATCAGCAGGACTGGTAGTGGATCAGACAGATTTGATGAAATCAGCAGGTCCGTAAGTAGATCAGATAAATTTTATGAAATCAGCAGGTCTGTTAGTGGATCAGATAGATTTGATGAAGTCAGCAGGTCTTTAAGTGGATCAGAAATATTTGATGAAATCAGCAGGACTGTGAGTGGATCAGATAGATTTGATGAAATCAGCAAGTCTGTAACTGGAGCAGATAGATTTGATGAAATCAGCAGGTCTGTAAGTGGATCAGACAGATTTGATGAAATCAGCACGTCTGAAAGTGGATCAAATAGATCTGATGAAGTCAGCAGGTCTGTAAGTGGATCAGATAGATTTGATGAAGTCAGTAGTTCTGTTAGTGGATCAGATAGATTTGATGACGTCAGCAGTTCTGCTAGTGGATCAGGTAGATTTGGTTAAGTCAGCAGTTCTGTTAGTGGATCAGATAGATTTGATGAAGTCAGCAGTTTCCTTAGTGGATCAGGTAGATTTGATTAAGTCAGCAGTTCTGTTAGTGGATCAGATAAATTTGATAAATGAGTAGTTCTTTTAATGGACCAGATAGATTTGATGAAGTCAGCAGTTATGTTAGTGGATCAGATAGATTTGATAAATTAGTAGTTCAGTTATTGGATCAGATAGATTTGATGAAGTCAGGAGTTCTGTTGGTGGATAAGATAGATTTGATGAAGTCAGCTGTTCTTTTAGTGGATCAGATAGATTTGATGAAGTCAGCCGTTCTGTTAGTGTATCAGATAGATTTGCTGAAGTCATCAATTCTTTTAGTGCGTCAGAAAGATTCGATGAAGTCAGCCGTTCTAATAGTGCATACCTGTCAACCTGTACAAATATTTTTCATACAATGTACGTATTTTTGATACTTTTAGCATTGTACGGCCGTACAGACTCGTTGTACGGATTTTTCCCCCCTCCCAAAACAAACAAAAAAACAAAAAAATCGAAATTTTTTTTTTTCCTTCAATTATTAAAAAAATCCTAAAATATTTCCAACCTAAGTTTTTTTTTTAAATTTTAAATCAGGAAATATTTTTAGCGCAGGTTTTTTTAAAACCATTTTTTTTATTTTTATTTCCGGGAAACTCGGCGTCTGTTTTTAAAGTGAGGTCTCTCCTAGCAACCATTCAAATACTTTTATACCCAACAACTCGGCAAAAACTTTGAATTCGGCCTCAAACACTTTCGGTTTTCAGCGTGACATGAAGTATTTCTAACGTTACCTGTTATCAGCCACGCTTGCCAAGACACTTCGACGCCATTTTGTTTAAAAAAGCTAAGTACTTATAACTTGGTTAAATATTGCTGTTGTTTTGCTTTGTTGCAATTTAATCACTGTCTTAATTTTTCCAGTTATATTTTGCCATTCAGTATATTTTCGATAAATTAATGTCATAATATTCTGTGTAAGCCTTACATAACTAGAAAAAAAAAACAAAGTTTGCATTGAGTAGGCCTACTTTATCCCAGCGGTCGAGATTCACTGCTTTATTCTTTAATAAAGTGGCGATCTATTATCACTGGTCTAGGCGACCAACTTTAAATAATAATTTTGTAAATTTTTGGTAGTATGATTTTTCTTCCTAGATTTGATATTCTGTTCATAATATGGTTAATTTTTTTTTATTTTTTGCTGTTAGCTGTTTGCTTTGCTTCGTTGTATTTTATTTTTGTCGTTCTCTTTATCTTTCCAGTTATATTTTGACCATTTAAATATTTCCAATAAATTAATATCATAAAATTGTGTGTAGGCCCTACAAAAGTAGAAAAAAGGGCATTTGCATTGAGTAGGCCTATCCACTTTATTCCAGCGGTCGAGATTCGCTGCTTTATTTTTTAATAAAGTGGCAATCTATTATCACTGGTCTGGGCTACCAACTCTTAAATAATTTTGTAAATTTTTGGTGCTACGTTTTTCTTCCTAGATTTGATATTCTGATTATAATTTGGTAAGAAAGATTTTTTTTGCTGCGAGCTAGTTGCTTTGCTTCGCTGTATGTTTTTTGTTTGTTTGTTTGTTTGTTTGTCGTTCTCTTAATCTTTTCAGTTATATCTTGATCATTTAAATATTTCCAATGAATTAATGTCATAATATTCTGTGTCGGCCCTACATAACTAGAAAACAAGTTTGTTTGAGTAAACTTCGCTGCCTTATTTTTCAATAGAAAAAAATTCACACAGACTAAAGGAGGTCCATGAATGAAGACACACTCACTAATGTTTTACAGTGTAAGATTAACATTGATACATGCTGTGCAGGCTTTAAGCTCACAAATGCAATTCTGCAAATTGCTAAAAGTGCATGTCTTGATTAAAATACAAAACACTGTACATCGAAAGAATAGTACCTCACGATCAATAAGTTTTTTCTTTATGTAAAGAACAGCATGAGACTATTAGCATGTTTTATATCACACTAATTCAAATGTGATGGGGCCGTAAAGACACCCCGGAGGGCCTCCCCTTTCACGTAAAGACGCCCCCTTCATGTTCAAGACATATTTATCGCCCATATATTTTCGATGTTCGAGCAGCACGCTGGGATGTGAAAAGTCTGACGAGATAGAAGATATATTAGTTTAGGCCACAATAAAGCCTAAACTATAATTGTGTGTTATATTTGATAGTCGTGCGTTATATTTGATAGTTGTGGGCCATATTTGTGTTTTCATGCCTAATAGAGCAATAAAGGCGAGTGTTATTTGAGTGGCGCAATTACTACGTGCCGCGCAGTAAGTTGAGTGATTAGCCTAGAGCCTATATAAAGATATAGCGGGCGGCGAACTGGCACACTCAGGGCACTCCCGGACGACAAAGTAATCAATGTCCTGGAGAAAGTAGTAGGCAAAAGAGGCATAATAAGTATCAGACGGCATCAACAGGGAGTGACACTTGCCCTGAATGATACAGAAAAGATTAAAGCACTGATGACTGCTCTGGCATCTGGGCCTAAAGAATTTCAGCTACCACACCGGATCAAAATCCAAGCAGAAATCTACACTGAAACCAAGAGAGTAGTCATCAATGGAATAGACACCAGCTTGTCAGACACAGAGGCCCTCAGCTACATCCAGGCCGAAAACCCTCTGAACAGAATCACACACGCCGAAAGGCTTAAGTCCTGGAACAAAGAAGACACCAGACTCATAATAGTGACTATACAAGGGAAAACAGTCCCGGAAAACATCACTATCCAGAATAGACCTCGAAGAACACATGCCTACATCCCGCCAGTGATGCAGTGTTCCAAGTGCCAGGGATTTTCTCACACAAAGAACACGTGCAGAAAAGAGACGGTCTGTACATACTGTGCGGGCAGCCACGAATACAAAGACTGCCCTAAGGCAAAAAAAGACAGCGACTACAAAGCGCCAAACAACAATAGAAAATGTACCAACTGCCTCGGAAAGCACAGAGCACGATACCGCGGGTGTCTCGAATACCAACAAACAAGGCAAATAATTACAGCTGCCATTGGAAAGGGGGTATCGTAACAAGAGGCAAAAAACACACTGAAGGCAAGTACTCTAGGTAATAGGCGCCAAGACAGCCTAACGGAACAAGTCAGACGGCTCACGACTGAAGTGAGAGATTTGAAACAACAACTGCGAAAGGAGAGAGAAAACCGCCAGCCACACAAAAACAGAACCTCAACTGACAGATGTGAAGAAATCCATGACAGCTTGGAAAGCGCGAAACAACAACAATTCATAAACGACATGAAAACAATACACCAAGACATGAAAAAAATTCAGCAGCAGGTAGAAGAAGATGTCAGGAAGCTGATAGAACTGAAAGAGGGAAACGAACAACTACTGAAAAGAATAGAGGCAGAAAGAATGACCATTGAAGAAATTACATCAAACACAAAAGACACTAAAACGAACGACCAATCAGACGAAGAAGTCATCGAGGAAACGTTAGAAGAGCTACTCCCAACAATTATAGAAAAAGCGCTTTCCCAGATACAGGAGAAAAGGAAGACACAAGAAACAGAAACGAGGATGGCAAAAACACACAAAACCACACAAGCCAGATAGGGAGGCAGGATATGAAAAACACAATGAACACACCACGGACAGGCAAGCAACGGAGAGGAATCCGGACAGTCAGCTAGTGGTCCTTTTTAGGACTAGTCCTTTTCAGGACTAACAACCGGCCAACATCGAAGAACCTAACACAATATACCCCAATTATAACCAATTTCCAGGTTGAACAGGGTATAAAAACACTATAGTAGACTAAAATGAAGAAGAAGAAGAAGAACTAGCCTATTTTGCAAAAGCCGCCCAGAGAGAACAAACAAAGTTAGACACCAGAGCCAAGCTGTAAATGCCTTGAGCACATTAGCAATCGAGCACTAGCTGGGTGTTTGTTTTGTGTTTGGTTTTGTTATTTGTTTAATGTTTGCTTCGTGTGTTTAAATGTCACTGATAGGGTTGTAGAAATAAATACAGCCCCTGCCTCAAGAATCAGAGTTTTATTGATGAATCGGGTCAGTAGCGAGTGTGCAAGAGAGTGATCAAATATCACAACATCATCGCCATCTCGCCCACCCTATCACACAAATGCTATTAGATTTGTATATGTCATTTCTCGTTTTAAAACTGTATTGTGTAAAATTCATTAATATAATTTTTACGTAAGGATTTTTGGGTGTTTGTAAGGATTTTTGGGGTCCGACATACAGGTTTTTATCTCAGGAGGTACACAGGTATGTTAGTGGATCACATAGATTTGATGAAGTCAGCAGTTCTGTTAGTGGATCAGATAGATTTGATGAAGTCAGCAGTTCTATTAGTGGATCCGATAGATTTGATGAAGTCAGCAGTTCTATTAGTGAATCAGATAGATTTGATGACAGCAGCCATTCTGTAAATGGATCAGATAGATTTCATGAAGTCAGCAGTTCTGTTAGTGGATCAGATAGAATTGATGAAGTCAGCAGTTCTGTTAATGGATCAGACAGATGTGATGAAGTCATGAGTTCTTTTAGTGGATCAGACATATGTGATGAAGTCAGCAGTTCTGTTAGTGGATCAGATAGATATGATGAAGTCAGTAGTTCTGTTAGTAGATCAGATAGATGTGATAAAGTCAGTAGTTCTGTTAGTAGATCAGATAGATTTGATGAAGTCAGCAGTTCTGTTAGTGGATCAGACAGATTTGATGATGTCAGCAGTTCTTTTAGTGGATCAGATAGACTTGAAGATGGCAGCAGTTCTGTTAGTGAATCAGACAGACTTTATGAAGTCAGCCATTCTGTTAGTGGATCAGATAGATTTGATGAAGTCAGCAGCTCTATTAGTGGATCAGATAGATTTGATGACAGCAGCCATTCTGTTAGTGGATCAGATAGATATGATGAAGTCATAGTTCTGTTAGTGGATCAGACAGATTTGATGAAGTCAGCAGTTCTATTAGTGGATCAGATAGATTTGATGACAGCAACCATTCTGTTAGTGGATCAGATAGATTTGATGAAGTCAGCAGTTCTGTTAGTGGATCAGATAGATTTGATGAAGTCAGCAATTCTGTTAATGGATCAGATAGATTTCATGAAGTCAGCAGTTCTGTTAATGAATCAGATAGATTTGATGAAGTCAGCAGTTCTATTAGTGGATCAGATAGATTTGATGAAGTCAGGAGTTCTAGTAGTGGATCAGATAGATTTGATGAAGTCAGCAGTTCTTTTAGTTGATCAGATAGATTTGATGAAGTCAGCAGTTCTATAAGTGGATCAGATAGATTTGATGAATTCAGTAGTTCTGTTAGTAGATCAGATAGATTTGATGATGTCAGCAGTTCTTTTAGTGGATCAGATAGACTTGAAGATGGCAGCAGTTCTGTTAGTGGATCAGACAGACTTTATGAAGTCAGCCATTCATTTAGTGGATCAGATAGATTTGATGAAGTCAGTAGTTCTGTTAGTGGATCAGATAGACTTGAAGATGGCAGCAGTTCTGTTAGTGGATCAGATAGATTTGATGAAGTCAGTAGTTCTGTTAGTGGATCAGATAGATTTGATGAAGTCAGCCATTCTGTTAGTGGATCAGATAGATTTGATGAAGTCAGTAGTTCTGTTAGTGGATCAGACAGATTTGATGAAGAAAATAGTGAGTGACTTAGACAGTGCCAATGGAGACGTGGGAAAGACTGCACAAAAGATAATTGAGTAAGTTTTGAAACAAACATGTGGGATATGAAAAGTTGGGGCTTAATTTCAGACTTTTCTCTTGGTGAATTGTCAGCAGACAAAGAAACAACTGACGTAGCTTATTTCAAGTATGTTCCTGTGGTGTCAGTTGTGGCGGGAAGGAGCTTTACAGTGTTTACAACTTTGTTGGCAGACAATAGAAAGTTATTCTCTTTTGAGAATCTATTAACCAGATCTGTTTATTTGGACATGCGCACTAATATAACCGATGAATATGTGTCTAGTTTGAACTTTGCTCACCTCGCCAAAACGAAGCAAAATTATATTTATTTTGTATAGTGAATCCATTGTGTATTGCAATATTTATTTCCAAAACAAAAAAATTCAGGTTGCCATAGAAACTGTCAAAATGTTCACTTGTTATTTCATGTCTTTTGTTTTCATTTTGTTAATAAGGAATTATTTTGTTAATAAAAATAAAATTTAAACTTTAGCACATACACATATTATAAATAGTACTTTTAAGAGGTGTGTGTGTCTGTCTGTCTGTTTGTGTCTGACATAGAGTGTATGTATTTGGTTAATAAAACAGACTTTCAGTTTGACATAGCATGTATGTATTTGGTTAATAAAACAGACTTCCAGTTGTGGCATAGAATGTGTGTATTAGGTCAATAAAACAGACTTTCAGTTGTGACATAGAGTGTATGTATTAAGTCAATAAAACAGACTTTCAGTTGTGACATAGAGTGTATGTATTAGGTCAATAAAAAAGACTTTCAGTTGTGACATAGAGTGTATGTATTAGGTAAAAAAAACAGACTTTCAGTTGTGACATAGAGTGTATGTATTAGGTCAATAAAACAGACTTTCAGTTGTGACATGGAGTGTATGTATTAGGTCAATAAAACAGACTTTCAGTTGTGACATATAGTGTATGTATTAGGTCAATAAAACAGACTTCCAGTTGTGACATAGAGTGTATGTATTAGGTCAATAAAAAAGACTTTCAGTTGTGACATAGAGTGTATGTATTAGGTCAATAAAACAGACTTTCAGTTGTGACATAGAGTGTATGTATTAGGTCAATAAAAAAGACTTTCAGTTGTGACATAGAGTGTATGTATTAGGTCAATAAAACAGACTTCCAGTTGTGACATAGAGTGTATGTATTAGGTTAATAAAACAGACTTCCAGTTGTGACATAGAAAATGTAAAAAAATTAACTTGTATTTTAATGACTTCCCCCGGGGATTTGGTTTTTTTATCTTTTTTTTTTCTTAGTAACTTAGTGAGATAAATAATGTCAGCGTGACGCAGTGAGATAAATAATGTCAGTGTGACGCAGTGAGATAAATAATGTCAGTGTGACGCAGTGAGATAAATAATGTCAGCGTGATGCAGTAAGATAAATAATGTCAGTGTGGTGCAGTAAGATAAATAATGTCAGTGTGATGCAGTAAGAAAAATAATTTCAGTGTGATGCAGTAAGAAAAATAATTACAGTGTGACGCAGTAAGAAAAATAATTACAGTGTGACACAGTAAGATATATAATGTCAGTGTGACGCAGTAAGAAAAATAATTTCAGTGTGACACAGTAAGAAAACTAATTTCAGTGTGACATAGTAAGATATATAATGTCAGTGTGACACAGTAAGATATATAATGTCAGTGTGATGCAGTAAGAAAAATAATTTCAGTGTGACGCAGTAAGAAAAATAATTTCAGTGTGACACAGTAAGATATATAATGTCAGTGTGATGCAGTAAGAAAAATAATTTCAGTGTGCCGCAGTAAGTTAAGGTAAATAATTTCAGTGTGATGCAGTAAGATAAATAATTTCAGTGTGCCGCAGAAAGAAAAATAATGTCAGTGTGACACAGTAAGAAAAATAGTTTTAGTGTGATGCAGTAAGATACATAATTTCAGTTTGACGCAGTAAGATAAATAATTTCAGTTTGACGCAGTAAGATAAATAATTTCAGTGTTATGCAGTAAGATAAATAATTTCAGTGTGACGCAGTAAGATAAATAATTTCAATGTGACACATTAAGATAAATAATTTCAGTTTGACGCAGTAAGATAAATAATTTCAGTGTGACTCAGTAAGAGAAATAATTTCCTGTTTGACACAGTAAGATAAATAATTTTAGTGTGACGCAGTAACATAAATAATTTCAGTTTGGCGCAGTAAGATAAATAATTTTAATGTGATGCAGTAAAATCAATAATTTCAATCTGACGCAGTAACAGCAAGAAACTAAATTATATTTGCTAGGTTCTTTTTCTTTTGTTTTACCTCTTTCATTTTCTACATTTTTTAAAGGTCATTTTCTAGCAGTGTTTAGTTCTAGCCCTAGTGATGACAGTTTACTCTCTGCTTGTCAGTACATCTGGTCACAAATCTCAAAAGTCGTTCCTAAAACGTGTTTTTGTCTTCAACATTATCTAATGCATTGCGTTAAGATGTCAGACGCTGAAGAGAACCTTTTTATTAATCTAACATCTAAACAATGGAAGAAACTAGGTAAGGTAGCAATAGAATGATTGTTAATAATATTAGAGCGTATAAAATGATTGAATGATATGGGAGATGAAAAAGAACTTGTTTACGGACCAAATCACTGAGAAAACCTATAATAACTCATCATTGTTGTTAGTAGAATATAGCCTAACATTATCTAATGCATTGCGTTAAGATGTCAGACGCTGAAGACAACCTTTTTATTAATCTAACATCTAAACAATGGAAGAAACTAGGTAAGGTAGCAATAGAGTGATTGTTAATAATATTAGAGCGTATAAAATGACTGAATGATATGGGAGATGAAAAAGAACTTGTTTACGGACCAAATCACCGAGAAAACCTATAATAACTCATCATTGTTGTTAGTAGAATATAGCCTAACATTATCTAATGCATTGCGTTAAGATGTCAGACGCTGAAGAGAACCTTTTTATTAATCTAACATCTAAACAATGGAAGAAACTAGGTAAGGTAGCAATAGAATGATAGTTAATAATATTAGAGTGTATAAAATGATTGATATGGGAGATGAATAACAAGAACTTGTTTACGGACAAAATCACCGAGAAAACCCACAATAACTCATCATTGTTGTTAGTAGAATATAGCCTAACATTATCTAATGCATTGCGTTAAGATGTCAGACGCTGAAGAGAACCTTTTTATTAATCTAACATCTAAACAATGGAAGAAACTAGGTAAGGTAGCAATAGAATGATAGTTAATAATATTAGAGTGTATAAAATGATTGATATGGGAGATGAATAACAAGAACTTGTTTACGGACAAAATCACCGAGAAAACCCACAATAACTCATCATTGTTGTTTGTAGAATATAACATTATCTTTTTGTAGAATATAACATTATCTGTTTGTAGAATATAACATTATCTGTTTTTAGAATATAACATTATCTGTTTTTAGAATATAACATTATCTGTTTGTAGAATATAACATTATCTGTTTCGCCATTGACCAATTAAGAGACCATCTACAAGCTGTCACCTCCAAGATAATATCGGAGTTTAAACCGCTGAATTTTTCAGTCAATTTGGAAATTTTAAAGTTGTTTTCCTTTACACTGTGCCCGCATGTCTCGGGTTATTGAAGTATCGCACTACTAATTTATTCATTTATGCCCATCCTGCCATCGATATATCTGTTTTTATCAAGTTTAGTGCTTCATGTGGTTTGTTCGTAGTTTTGTTGTCATACGTTTACATCTGTAGCAAGTGTAATTTGCTGGGGAGGTTAAGATGTTATAACTAAAAAGAAAGACTTCTGTGTATGTGTCAACCGTGTGTGGTCAAGCAAATGTAAGACCCTGAGTCTAATAGATGATGATGATGGTGATGAATTCTCAGGGAACCTAACGCTACCTTCCTAGATCTCACACGGGCTGTATTTTAATTCTAGTGTCTGATGTGACTAGTGTCTTGGAGTAAAATGAGAATGGTGGTACATCAACACAACACACTATAACTCACTATAATTAAAGGAATAAGTCTGTGCTTAAATTTTTGAACATTAATTCTTTTTTGTACAATTTTAATCTGCCTGTCCTGCAATCTCTTTTGGACAGGTCTTTGAAAATGAGGAAAATATATCTTACAAGTACTGTTTAACTAAAATTGGACTCTTTGTCCGATAAGAATAATATTAATATATTGTTCCTGTAGGTTTAATCACAGACTGGTCTTTAATACATAATAGTGTAAGTCATTTTTAGGAGGAGCTGTGGTTAACATCATGCCCCATATCTTTATAGTTAATTTTTGGGGAAAAACACTGTTTATCCCAATGAAATGTCAGATGGCCCAGCTAATGGCACATCACCTTATTCTTTTGATGTAGATGAAAACGTTCAACACTGCTCTGCATAGAATATATCAGCACACAGAAGCTCCTTCTGGCTAATTGCTGACAGAATAAACTTTCACTGGAGACTTTTGGTCTTCACATATATTCATCAGGTTTCCTGTCACCAGCTGGTAACAGGAAATAAAACCCTGTAATAAAAAGACACCCTGGCCTTTTCACATCTGATTGAGACTTTTATTAACTATTTATACATGATGGGATCGGGTCAGCCTCGTGTGCATACAAATGCCCCAGCCCCTATTTCATATGACTTCACACCCTACTGTGACCACACCTCAGGTCCATATGGCGGATTCGCCACTGTAATTTTACATAGTTTTCTTCAATACAATAACGTGGAGTAAACACATTTCCTTTTGTATGATTTTCTCTTCTGTTCCTAATTATAAACACTCTAGGCATGTTGATGAGTGTTCATGGAACACTGAGGCTTGCTAACATATTCTGATATAATAATAATAATAATAATAATAATAATAATAATAATCAGAACAATATGCAACATTCAAATACAGTTCAATTTAAGGACTCAATAATTTTTGCTCCTGGCATGTCCTTCACTTTTCCCAATAGCAGTATCTAGCTTTTTTTTTTTCCTATATTAATATATAAATCATTCTTACTACAAATTCAGTGAAATATAACACAAGTGACCATGACTGGCAAATATGGCCTAAGTTTCTCTGCCTCTGTCCAGACTGTTAGATTTTATTATTACTTACTTACTTAGTCGTTCCCCTTCTACCGTGAGGTGTAGAGGTAATTTTATTATTTATTTTACAATTAACACTTCTGTTCTCATCCTACTTGGATACAGAAAATTTCTATTCAAATGGCCACGAGCCTTCTAAGCTTTTGCTAATATCTATTTGGGCTGACCAATGAAATTCAGGCGAATACCAAATTTTGAATTTATTTTTGAAAAAGCAAAAACAAAACCCCAAACATACTATGTGTCTCGTAGTCCATTGGTCAGTCTGCTTTAGCTATTCCAATACAAAAAGATGTTAAGTTTTGGGCTAACATTTTCCTGCCCCCCCCCCCCCTTACTTCTAGTGTTAACCAATCGGATTTGAATCACTCGAATGCCTGTTTTCAAAATTGTGTCCCCAAAAATGTAACCAAAAGATAAGCAAGAACGATCGTCCATTGTCAACCTGTACCAGAATATTTAGTATTTCTACCATATCTTAGTTATTACTTGAGCGATTTTTGATATTGAAACATATTATTGGTCAGAAGACTATAACCTATCAGTCTATATAAGTTTTATGTCAGTCTTTAGTGTCGTTAACATTTTTGTCTTTTTCCATGCATTTTGGGTTTTCTTTTTTCTGAACCGTAATATTCATAAACTCTATCTTCTACAATTCATCTAAGTCATTGTAAGGACTATGGAGGATTTTATATATTGTAATTATATTAATTCTATTATTCTGACCATCCTTTATTCTGTATAACAAAAGTCACTCTAAGTTTTAACTTCCAGTATCGTTCTACACCCATTTCCCCTTCTCCCATTAGATTTTTTGAATCTTAGTTACATTATCTAGCCTAACGAAGTGGCGGGGTAATAAACGGTAAAACTATCTTACACAATAGCCTTCAAATCTCGGTTACTATGCAACACTTGATACAATACAAGGCATTAGTTTATTTTTAGATTCAAGAAAATCATTTCTTTTATTCTTCTCTCAATCTCCTCTTCCCCCTCCCCTTTCAATCGCTCTACCTAGCGAAACCAGTATGCCGCGCGCAAACTGTTTCATGTCGATTACAAATTTTCAAGACGGAGTGACGAAAATGCGGGCGGGTGTGGGATATTCTTTCATTTTCTTAGCGCGAACACTTTTTAACATACAGCTTGCCTCGAGGCATCGGTGATGATGTCGGGCAATAGACACGGGCTTTTAATAGTTTTTCCTACTTTTTAACTCTTTACTTTAATATTAATGAAGTTTTGATCAATTGTATCACTGATATCACAACAACATCTGTCATCCGCATTGTGTAAGTAATTAGGTATCATACCAGTAATAGGACACTAATATTTTCATTTCATGATTTTATCACACTTACCTAGAGTTTGTTAACCGCCATTAATCACTACATATTTAAATCTCAGTTCACGCTTCGCAATGGCTGCACAAACCACTATAGTTGATGTGAACAGTACTTTGAGTGTTGCTTCCAGGCGTGCGGAGATGTGGGACTCATTCAGTTTGAATGATGAAATGGGTTAACCCTTCCGGTGCTTGGCGTGGCGGACCCGAAGAGGTTTAACTCTTTCAGTCCCAAGCAAAAAAGTGGGTTTGGCCCAAGCAAAAATGGCCACCCAGGTGCGTTTTTATTGTTGTTGTTTGGAAATAATTTTTTAAAATGTTCATATGCATAAATAACTTTGTTGTTGTATATGAAACTGAAGGTAATTGGATTTACTTTACTCTTGTGCTACAAGTATAAAAGCTTTCATTGAAAAATGATTAGTTATTCAAGGTAAAATGGAGGACAAAAGAAGAAGCCGGTGCAAAATTAGACTAAAAGTATTCATTAAAATTCTTCTACAATTGTTCCTAATGAGAATATCCAAGTGTAAAGTTTCAAAATGTCTCAAACAGAAGTATTCTAACAAAGTTCAATCAGTTTTTAATCAATAAACACTCAGAAGATTGTTAATTTCACAAATTACAACAACAGGTCATATTGTTGCAAAAAAGAGGAAATTGTCAACCCTGTGTGTTTTTATTGTTGTTGTTTGGAAATCATTTTTTTTAAATGTTCAAATGTATAAATAACTTTGTTGTTGTATATGAAACTGAAGGTAATTGGATGTACTTTACTCTTGTGCTTTGAGTATAAAAGCTTTTATTGAAAAATGATTAGTTATTCAAGGTAAAATGGAGGACAAAAGAAGAAGCCGGTGCAAAATTAGAGAAAAAGTATTCATTAAAATTTTTCTACAATTGTTCATGAGAATATCCAAGTGTAAAGTTTCAAAATGTCTCAAACAGAAGTATTCTAACAAAGTTCAATCAGTTTTTAATCAATAAACACTCAGAAGATTGTTAATTTCACAAATTACAACAACAGGTAATATTGTTGCAAAAAAAGAGGAAATTGTCAACCCTGTGTGTTTTTATTGTTGTTGTTTGGAAATCATTTTTTTTAAATGTTCAAATGTATAAATAACTTTGTTGTTGTATATGAAACTGAAGGTAATTGGATGTACTTTACTCTTGTGCTACAAGTATAAAAGCTTTCATTGAAAAATGATTAGTTATTCAAGGTAAAATGGAGGACAAAAGAAGAAGCCGGTGCAAAATTAGACTAAAAGTATTCATTAAAATTCTTCTACAATTGTTCCTAATGAGAATATCCAAGAGTAAAGTTTCAAAATGTCTCAAACAGAAGTATTCTAACAAAGTTCAATCAGTTTTTAATCAATAAACACTCAGAAGATTGTTAATTTCACAAATTACAACAACAGGTCATATTGTTGTTAAAAAAATGAAATTTCAGTTTATACATCAGAACGATGGGAGTTATAATATTATTTAAACATGAATGATTGTTAGTAACTGCATCTTGTGCATAATTTAAATATTATATTATCAATAAAAACTATTAGTTAGTAAAATGTAAAATAAAATGGAGGCTGAATAAGACGCAGATGAAACAGTAGATAAATTTGAACAAAAAAATATATATTCTTACCTTGCCGAGCTGCTCCTCTTCTGAAGATATAATCCATAGGAAAACACATAATCCATAGGAAATCACAAAAGATCACTTCTTCTAAATATATTCACACTAGGGGGCCTATGTATAAACATTGATTTATAATTAAATCTGAAGTAAAAAATTTAACACAAAAAAAGTCCCTAGCATTTAAAAAAATGAAAATTTCAAATTGTAAGCCCTATCAAACATATCAGAAAAGGGAAAAGAATATTTTATTAACACACTTTATTCATATCTAGGCAGACCCTATATATATTGTTGCTTATGATAAGCTACAAAGCAATTTTTTTGTACAAAGGTGGGGTCTGCCTGTGCATCCTATACACACAAAGCGTGATCTGTGCCGCTGCCTTCCAGTGGCGCTACAATGAACACAGGCTCTGTCCTTTCCATCAAATTCCACTAGATGTCTGGCTCCAATCATCTGTTCCACTTCAATTCCTTTCATGGAGCGTTTAGAATTTTTGGGTGGACAATCTATTATACCGCCTGGTGTCAGCTCAGCAGCTTCTTTGCACAGATCCTCAATCAAACTCTGTTTAAAATCTTGAAGTGTTAGCTTCCTTTTTGTAGTCGCACCTTCCTGACACAAATTGTAAAGGATGTGGGCATTTACCTGTTTTACTTCAATAATCCAGTGGTAAATCTTCTTCAACCACTTTCTGGTTTTACGGTTGTGCATACTGTAGTAACAAACCATTTGATCCATGCGGTCGCAGCCATTCATACTAATATTGTAGTCATCAACTACCTTTGGCTTTGTAACTTTGGTTAGACCCTTGCCCTTCTCAACCATTGCGACAGCTGATATTGTTGAAACAAGTAGCCTGTGCAAGGCTTTTTAGCTTTTTTATCCTTCTAGGCAACACATAATGTTGTATTTTCTGAGTCCAAAAACCATTTAATCTCTTGATGGCCAAGCTTGAGATTTTTTAATTCAGGAGAGTGACATTCAGGGTTCCGGTATAATTATAACTGTGTGCAAGCAGATATTCAATCAGAGTTTTGGATGAATAAAATCTATCAGCAAAAATATGATGTCCTGATCTCAGTGGCTTCAAAAGAGTGCCGAACACTTTCACGGCATGAGCAGAACTGGAATTTAACTAGACTAGGATCATAGGCTGTATTTTTCCCAAAATAAATATCCATAACTTCAGTATCTACATCAGACCTATCATCTTCCTCGGTTTCCGAGGAGTCGATGTTAGGATGCTCAAGCTGAAAATTTTTGTCACTGCTATCTAGGCCTATACTACATTCAGATTCGTTATCACTTTTCAACAATATCTTCAAATAACTTACGAGCTTGATCTGACGTTAATCGCCTATTCGAACCAGTGGGCGTGGCAATTTTATCTGAGAAAATATTCACTAAAAATTGCTTTAAAAAATCTAAAATTAATATCAACACACTTCACGTATCCTCTTCAATACACGCGGAATTTAAAAGAATGAACTTCCTGTCGGAAATGATGTTTTGGGTTGTTAAAATTAGAAAACAGCTCTGGAAAGGAGCAAAAGATATGAAATCCGATTTAACAAAAAACCTCCCATTCTCATCATCAATTTTAAATGACTTGACATTAGGATCTGACTAGCTTCCACTACTATTTGAAGAACTGCGAATTATTGTGAATTATTATCACTATCTAGAATTTCTTCAAATAACTTTCTAGCTTGTTTTGACGTTAATTTGTGAGGTCTGTCCGAAAAGTGGGCGTGGCCATTTTTTGTAACGAAATGTGCACTTAAAAAAAAATAAAAATTAATTACTTAACACAGTACTCGTTTTGTCTTTCATGGCAAAAGTCCAAAATGGATGGCTATACTGTAAGAAAATAGCGTTTTTGAGTTGTAAAAATTAGAAAACAGCCCTAGAAAGGATCAAGAGATACGAAAGCCAGTATACTGGCTCTTGGGCCAAATGGGTCTAGGAGGAGAGCCAGTATACTGGCTCTTGGGACTTAAAGAGTTAATAAAAAAAATTCCACGACGTGCAACAGATGTTTGCAAACCGCACAACTGCACAATCTTTCCCGAGGCACCGATGGCGACAATGGAAGTGTATCAATTGTATGGCCACATTTAGTGTTAGAAAAGATTCATTTTTTGAAAGAAGTCACCTAACACTTAGACAGATTATTTTTATTATTTATTTTTGAGGCACTGATACTCCACAGGCCACCATTTGTCACGAGGTTCACCTCACTAGAAACACTGCAGTTGACTGGTGCAACTTTATGAGTGAGGAGTGTAGTAAAAAATTTTAAAAAATATTTTAAACATAGGCTTTTAATGCAATAAAAACGCAAAAATAATTTTTCAAGGAGTTTATAGGTTGCCGTAAAAAATGTAAAATTACATTGGCAAAAAGCGTGGGGCGCTTAAGATAAAATTTATCCATAAGTGTCTAATGAAGTATAAAGCATTTGGGGCAGAATCAGCGCCCCCGCGCTTTTTGTCAATTTGATGTTACATTTTTAGATTGCAAGCTCCTTGAAAATTTTTTTTTGGGGTTTTTAGTACAATAAAAGTGTGTGTTTAAAATATTTTTTAAAATATTTTTTTAATTTCTTCTTTTTAGTGTTAGAAAAATTATGACATACTAAAATATAAACAATATTTTTACTTATTGTAAATCTGGTCTAACATTTCTTAAGCGATCCATTTCTTTTAGAGCATCAATATTACATGGCTTTGTGCCTGTTAATTTGGTGCAATCAATTTTGTCACTTTGAAGGCCATCATAGAGATCGAACTCGACTTTCCCTTGATTCATAATTTTATAATTTGGATTGTTTCCCTTGATTTAGCTAGACACTCGTTTGAGTACTCCCCTGTTTTACGCATAGATAAAACAAAGCACACCACGTATTCTTGAATTTTTAATTAACTTGATTATGGTCCCTGAATTGTTAACATTTCTTTAAGAAAAACTTTAATTACTCATAATTTCATAATTACAATATTAAATTATTAAATCAATTATGATTATTGTATTGTCCTCGGAAACAAAAGACTATGCCATGTTTCAGAGCTGTTGCTCATCTGGAAATGATTGAAAAATCGATTGCAAGATTTGAAAGTGACATGAAAGTGACATACAAGTGAAGTTAAATAAAAAGCTTTATTTAACCTTTATTGGGAGCAAACTGCCACAGTAAGATCGGGAAGGAATTATTCACCATACATAGACATAAAAAGAGGTGTTAGACAAGGTTGTGTGCTGTCTCCCTGCCTATTTAATTTATACACCGAACAAATTTTTAAACAGATACAGGAAATACCAGGACTGAACATCAGTGGAAGGTCAATAAACAACCTTAGATATGCAGATGATACCGTGTTGTTAGCTGAAAGCGAACAGGAGTTACAAGAACTAGTGAAGCAAGTGAACAGTATAAGTCATGAATATGGACTCGACATTAATATTGAGAAAACAAAAACTATGATAATTGGCAAAACAGACGATAAACCCACATTAAAGATAAGCGTAAATGGGAAAATCCTGGAACAAGTCAAGAGCTACGTATATCTTGGTCATATAATAACAGAAGATGGCAGATGTGAAACAGAAATCAAGAAGAGAATAGGAATGGCCAAAGCTACATTCAACAACATGAAACATATACTGACATCCAAACAGTTATCACACAAATTAAAACTGAGAATCATAAAGTGTTATATATATTCTGCATTTCTGTATGGTGCAGAAACATGGACGATGAATAAGCATTTGGAAGAAAGAATTGAGGCTCTTGAAATGTGGATATATAGAAGAATGGGGCGTATCTCATGGAAAGAGATGAAAACAAATAAGGAGGTCCTAGAAAATCTAGGTATGAAATGAGAACTAATGAGAGAGGTCAAAGTTCGACAGCTAAAATACTTTGGCCACATAAAAAGGCAAAACACCTTGCAGAAGACCATAACAGAAGGGAGAGTTAAAGGCAAACGTGCAAGGGGACGACAGCGCTATAAGTGGGAAGATAACATCAAGAGATGGACGGGAAAGAGTCTATCAGAGTGTACCACCAAGACAAAAGACAGAAGACGTTGGAGATGGCAACTGATGATGATAAATAAAAGCATGTAATAAAAAAGTGGCTGTCGCGACGACCACGACAGATTGATGGCTTTAAAGCTAATGGAGGACGTATATTATAGTAGAAATTGATGAAAGCAAGGATTTTCATAGAAAATATCACAGAGGTACCTGGCGGGAAGGATACTGTTTGTTCGGTGGTGTGCAGAGGGAGTCAGGGAAGTGTTTCCTTATGGAAGTTGCTGAATGGACACTCAGCCAATTTTGCAGGACACTTTTTCTTAATCAATGGATGTTTCTGTCCACAGTAATGACACTCTTTTCTAGGTTCAAAGTACCCACTGTCAGTGTTACTTTGATAGGCTTTACCACCAGCATGCCCAGTGTCTCTATTGGGAGGTTTATGGTTGAGTGGTTTTTTTCTGTACCTTTTCAACCTTTGCTTCAGAAGGCTGTACTGTATTATTCATCTCACTTATGTCTTTTTCAGTTTGCTCGAAGACTCTGCATATGTGAATGGCTTTCTTTAGATCGAGGTCAGCTTCTCTCAAGAGCTTCTCTTGTAACCTTTTGTTAACAGTAAAGACAATTTTGTCTCTTATCATACGATCCTTGTCGTTAAAGTTGCACAAATCTGCCTTAGTTCTCAGCTCAGTCAAAAAAGAATTAAAAGGCTCTTGAAGAGGTGTGTTCCAGAATCTGAACGTATGTAATACTTCATTGCTTCGTGAGCTACAATGGTTCTTGAGCAAATCGAGAATTTTATTAGGATTAGAGTGGTCTCCAGCACAGTGTAGGATGATGGCCGCCCGAACAGGATCAGGTTTAGAGGCCACCTCTGCTGCATCCATATACAGTTCTTACTGTCGTCTCCATTTACGAAATGTGTCTGGTTCGACGTTATTTATGTCTAGGCAGGGTGGTAATTGAAACATGGGCCGTTCTTCCATGATGAAATGTCTAACAATGGTATGCAAGCAATAACCTACCAGTCTATGACGTCAGAACATGTGTTAGCAGAATAGTTCGAATTCTGTAGAAATAAACACCGCTGCCACCATGTTGGGAAACAATACTTAGGAGCTAAAAACACAACAGGACAAATGGAAAATATAGAGAATATGTGACACTCAGAACAGAAGCAAAGAACAAAGTGCTAGCAGCAAAACAGAAGTCCTGGGAAGAATTTGGAGAAAAGCTAGAAAAAGATGCACAAGAAAACCAGAAATTGTTCTATAAGACCCTAAAGAACATGAGGAAGGAAAAACAATGCCCTCTCAAATTTATAAAAGCCAAGCAAGGCAAATTGCTTACTGCCCCGAAGGAAGTAATGGAAAGATGGAAAGAATATTTCTCAGAACTCCTTGATGGTGAGCAAGGTCAAGCATCAGAAACGATAACCACTACCACAGAAGATGAAACAAATGGTGATGAAGATGACATAAAGATGGAAGAACTGAAGGCAGCACAAGAGAAAATCAAGATGGGCAAAGCAGCAGGGCATGATGGTATAACACCAGAAATGGTTAAGTACATGGGAGCATCAGGCGACCTATTACTCTTAAGGGTCCTACAGGCAGCATGGCGCAACAAGACCATACCAAAGGATTGGGAGATTGCCATCATAACACCAATTTTCAAAAAGGGTGACAATCGACAGTGTGGAAACCATAGAGGCATATCCCTTCTCAGTGTCCCTGGTAAAATCTACTCTAGAATCCTAGAGCAGAGACTCCGACGCCTAGCTGAGCCACAATTGGATGAGGTCCAGTGCGGATTCCGAGCAAACCGAAGTACTCAAGACCTAATCTTCACACTCAGACAGCTGAGTGAAAAGGCCCTTGAGTATAAGAGTGAGATCCATCTTTGTTTCATAGATCTGGAAAAGGCGTTTGACAGGGTCCCCTGGAGCAAACTTTGGGACTGTTTGGCAAGGAAGAATATTCCAGCATCTCTGATTCATGCTATACAGAGCTTCTACAAGTCTTGCAGAAATTATGTGAGGACAGCAAACCATAAGTCAGAAGAGTTCAGGACCACCACTGGTGTAAGAAAAGGTGATATCCTATCACCTTACCTCTTCATACTCCTTATGGACGATGTCATCAAGGCATGTAAGGAGAGAACAAGAAAGTATTCAGTGGGGTACTGGGTACAGGTCTATATTTCTGAGCTGGCATTTGCTGAAGATGTTGCCCTGATTGCTAAATCAGAGGCACATCTCCAATCCAACCTGCAAGTCTGGAAGAAAGAGCTGGAGAAGAGAGGAATGGTCATAAGCAGCTCTAAAACAAAATCCATGGTGATATCACGAGAAGAAAGAAGACATCAGATTAAGCTGGGAGAACAGGTCCTGGAGCAGGTCAACCACTTTAAATACCTCGGAGCTATTATAGACCGAAAGGGAGGCATGAAAGAAGAGTTGGCCACTCGAAAAGCAGCAGCTGGGAGACTTTTTCAGGCCATAAATCGAGGATTCCTCAGCAAGAGAGAAGTTGGTAAGAAAACGAAGATGGCTGTATACTACTCTACCTTTGTCCCAGTCTTGACATATGGATGCGAGTCATGGGCAATGACTACAACCCATACAAGCCAGATCCAAACCTCAGAAATGAGGTATCTGAGGAAGGTGGTTGAAGTAACAAGAAGAGACATGGTACGCAACCAGACAATAAGTCAAGGCCTTGAATCCTACCCCCTGCAGACCCAAGTAGAACAGTCCCAATTAAGATGGTTTGGCCATGTCTGCAGAATGGAAGAAGATCGGATACCACGACAAGGTTGGGAAACAAAGAGCCAAGGATCCAGACCCTGAGGACGACCCAGAGTCCGCTGTGAGGACAACATTAGACAATCTTTGAAGGACCGAGTATAGAATGGAACCAGGCCAGGAGGAAGACAGCCGATAGGATAGACTGGCGCTCTCTCTTCCAAACCTCTACACCTCAGGGTAGAAGGGGAACGACTAAGTAAGTAAGTAAGCCACCATGTTGATGTTTACTGTTGTGTGTAGTAAATATTGTTAAATGAAATGAGACGTGGCTGTCTGTCATACATTCTCACATTATGAAGCTTAATCACGAAGCACGAACACACTGGATACATTCGACATATTTAATCGGCCATCTTAGAAGCAGGAAGTAGGAAGAAGAGTTGGCATAAGGGCAAGTAACTCTAGTAGGAAACAAAATAAACATCGAGACAATATATATACATCAACAGGGGCAATCACAATTATCCTTTTACGTTAAATAAATAAACAACAACAAAAAACAAAAAAATTTAAAAAAACAAACAACAAACAAACAAACAAAATCAAGAAAAAGCTCTGAACAAGAATAATTCCTGTTTTTATTTTTTTGAATTTATTTCAAATACGAATTTATTCTGGATAGCTCATAGTCAACATTCCTTTTTTTAAGGCAATGTATTTTACTCGAAAAAAAAAAAAAAGTGGCAACATTGGCAACTACCATATTTTGTCGCTGGCTGGGGGAATCCATGTGTAAGTTTTGAAAATTGTCTTTATTTATTAACAGATCGAGGAATGTAAACTTTTGTCATCTCCAAGCACCGTGCTCGCTGCCGTAGGTGATCATGACGGTTCAAAATTTCTTGTCGCTCGATGTTGTTTATCAATTTCGTTGTTAAAGAACAGTGTTACTGGCTTCCTCCACGTTGGATTTGAAATTGTATTTTTAATGCGACCTCACTGTTTGTCTGGCGTTATTTTTGACAAAGCTCGAAACTGTGTTGGCGATAGGCTCACTCTTTCTATCCTATGTAGTTTTGAACTATTTATTTGGGGTAATTTCCTATTACTCGTACCTTTTTGCTCCGCAGTGAATATGTGTAGTTATGTCAAGTTTCGTAGGAGTTAGGGTTAGGTTTAGGGTTAGTATTAGGGTTAGGATTAGGGTTAACACTAACCCTAACCCAAACCCTAATCCTAACCCTAATCCTAACCCTAACTGCTACGAAAGAACACTTAACTACACATATTCACTGCGGAGCAAAAAGGTACGAGTAATAGGAAATTACCTTATTTGGCCCATTCACCAAAATGCCAAAGCAATTAGATAGTATACAAATTAAAGCAGTTCGCTGAACTGGCGTGTGGCAAATGCTGAAAGGATATAGCATAACAGATTATACATCTGTTCACAGCAGAGATGGTTGCAATTCTGAAAGCTCTGGAAATCTTCTCAAGCAACTCTCCTCATAAATTGACAGTATTAACAGACTCACTTTCTGCTATTCAAGATATACGAGAATGCAGTAGACCTGATATAGCAGAAGAGATATTACTGGCAAATACTTCCCAAAGGTCCATAGGATGTTCTGTTCTTATAGCTTGGATACCTTCACGCATAGATAAACTAGTTGAGTCTTGCAGAGGATTGACTAACTTATTAAGATATTTGAAAGGTAATGGATGGGGTGCAAGCATTAAGGCAATGCTCACTTTTTATCAGTCTTTTGTTATAGGAAAAATAGATTATGGAAGTATAATATATGACTCTGCTGCACACAGTAATAAGATTAAATTAGACAGAATTCAGCATCAGGCTTTATGTACAATAGCAGGTGCAATCAGATCAACATCAATGGGAGCTATTGAGGTGGCTTTAGGAATTCTACCCTTACAATTACGGAGAAAGGAGTTAAGACTAAATTACATGAACAGAGTTATGTTAGATTAGTCTCACCCAGCACATACAGCTTTTACCAGATGCCAACTAACAACTCAGTCCAATCCAATGAATACCAGTAAATACCCTACATGATGGAAATGTTTGGAGGAAATTATCCATCTGGGTACATTAATTGCATCAATTAATAACAGTTGTGAATACAAGCCAGTGATTCCACCCTGAGAAATCAAGTAATCAGACACAGACCACCATGTAGCAAAAATACTTAAGAAAACAAATAATTAAGAAAATATTAAAAACACAGCCAATAAATATATACAACAAATATCAAAAGACAGCATTACTGTGTACACAGATGGATCCAAGGGAGAGGATGGCAAATTGGGGATAGGAATATGTATTCCAATATGGAAAATAGCGAAAGAATATAGCATCACGGAACATACATCCATTGTCACTGCAGAGATGGTGGCAATACTAAAAGCACTAGAAATATTCTCTAATAACCCTCCCAAAAAATTAACAGTTTTAACTGACTCTCTTTCAACAATTAAAGCACTTAGAAACTTATGATAATGTAGTAGAACTGATAAAGCAGAGGAGATATTTCTGGCTACTACATACTTATATTCCAGTGGATGTTCAGTCTTAATTGCTTGGATACCTTCACATGTTGGCATAGAAGGAAATGAAGCTGCCAAGAAAGGTAGATCTGATAAAAATCTAATAAATGTAGGGACGAGTAAATCAGAAATTAAGAGCTTAATTAAAGATTTAATAACAGATGAAAAGCAGAGTGGGATAACAATCTGAAAGGAAGACATGCATATAAGATGTTCAAGGCTCCAACAAGAAAATGTCAGATATCTAGGGAATTGAAAATTGCCAGTAATAAGAAACTTCTCAGACTACACATGGGAAAGGGCTATTTCAGAATAGAAGAACCTTACTGTGCAGGATGTCTTTAAGACAATAATATAGAACATTTCATGTTAAAATGTAAGAGTTATGAACAAATGAGAATACCAATATTAGATTATTTGCAAGCATCAAACTTACCTACAAATATAGAAGAGGTGTTAAGAATAGACAGACCTAGGGATCTGCATAATATAGTAAAAAAATATTTAACACAAACAAATGTTAATATATAGTGGTTGGGAGTGTGAAGGTCTGATACTGTTCTTACAATTCATCATTCATAACCCTCCACTCCCAAAGGAGCATAGGCCTTCAACAAACACATGCCAAGTCCTATTGTCACGTGCCATCATCTCACATTCTTTCCACGTTCTCCTCATCATTTTCACTTCTGTGTCCAGCTCTCTTCTCCACGTGCTTCTTGGTCTACCTGTCTCTCTTGCCCTGAGGGTTCCAGAACAAGGACTGCCTTGTAATGCTATCAACGAGTTTCCTCAGTGTGTGTCCTATCCATCGCCATCGTCTTCTTCTCATCTCTTGTTCCACTGGCACTTGTCTAGTTCTTGTCATCAGTTTCACGTTGTAACCTTGTCATACCATTTTAAACTTTCTATTCTACACAAGCATCCATTTATGAATGTCTGTAGCTTTTTGGTTGTTGTCTTTGTTGTTCTCCATGTCTCAGATCCATACAATAGGACTGACTTCACATTTGAGTTGAAGATTCTTAATTTTGTGTTGGATCTGATTTCTCTTGATCTCCATATATTTCCCAATGCGATGAAAGCTTCTCTTGCTTTTTGTATTCTTAGTTTGATATCACTGTCTGTCCCTTCAACTTTGTCTATATTGCTGCCAAGATATGTGTATGATTCCACATCTTGTATTGGTGTTTCTTCAAGTTCAACCCTGTTTTCTTTTTTTTTCTTTGATCCTTAGCCGCCGACCATCAAAGCAGTCAGTGACCATCACGCCTGGTGGCGTCTTGTAGGGCCACATCAAATTGATTCCACTTTTCTCGGTCGGTGGCCATCCTTCATACCGTGCCCCAACTATGGTTCATTCCCTGCATCTCAGCACCCACAGTCCTTCGCCAAGTTTTGTTTGGTCGTCCTCTCTTTCATTTTCCTTCAGGGGTCCATAGCATAGCTGTTCTTGTGATGGCATCAGGGTCTCTTCTGAGGACATTGCCAACCCAGCTCCAGCATCTGCCAGATATGATGGTGTGCATGCCCTCTTGCTTGCTCCAACTGAGCAGATCTTGGTTGGTGATGGTATTCGGCCAAAAGATTAAGTGAATTTTTCTTAGGCATGTTGTGTGAAAAGAGGACAATTTCAACATTTCCTTCTCTGTAACTTTCCAGCATTCCGCACCATAGAGAAGCACAGAAAGCACACAGCTCTGATATAATCTTAATTTTGTGCTTGTGCTGTACTGAGAGGACTTCCAGATGTTGTTTAGACTAAAAAAGGCTGTTCTTGCTTTGTTCATTATGTTGTTGATGTCTTTGCTTGCTCCGCTGTCTGGTGTTACTATGCATCCTAGGTATGTGAAGGTGTATGTCTGTTCCAGTTGCTGATTCCTTACTGATATGGGCTCAGGGCTGCTCACATTGAGCGTCATGACCTCTGACTTCTTTAGATAATGTTCAAGCCCACCTGCTGGCTATACTTATTAAGTCTATCCGTTTTTTCCTGGATGTGTTGATGTGAATGTGTTAGTAGTGCAATGTCATCTGCATATTCCAGATCTTCCAATGTAGAAAGTGTAGTCCATCTTATTCCTCTTGGACTGCCCTCTTTTGTCTGGCGCATCACCCAGTCTATGACTGGTAAAAATAGAGTGGTTGATAAGGGGCATCCCTGTCATACTCCTGTCTTCACCTCAAAGGTTAGGTTGCTCTGCCCAACACGTAAAGTTGGCATAGAGGTTTTTTAAGATTGACACTATGCAGCTTGGAATTCCATAAGCCCTCAGTATGTTCCATAAACTGTCCCTTTGTATACTGTCAAAAGCCTTTTCAAAATCAACAAAATTGATGTACAGCTGTCTTTGCCATTCTGAGCACTGCTCAGTAATGTTCCTGAGGGTAAATATATGATCTACACATCTTCTGTTCTTTCTAAATCCTGCTTGTTCTTTCCTCAGTTTGTGATCTACTGCTTTTGAAATTCTCTGTATAATTATCCTGCCTAGTATCCCAACCATTTACATTGTAATATTGACAGCATGAGTATTTCCTGCTCATATTCAATTACTAACATGACTAGCTGATGATACAGGAGAAACAAGTCTCTGCTCCAGGTGCGTAGCAGTCATTGTTTGTATAGCTGCCAGATCTCACTAGCACTTCTGTATGATCAGCTCAACATGGTACTTGTAAGATGGCGTATATTTGTTCTATAATTGTTTTATGATACTGTTATAAAAGGGAAAGATGACATTAATCTGCAAAATTGTCATGTTTAAAAGCAAAAAAAAATGCTACAATGATTGGAAATTTATGCATCTGAGAACACACACCTACATTTATTCGTGTAAGAACACACCCAACTCTGCCTAGGCCAGTTGCAAGCCTGGCTGAAAAGGAGAAGGACGGCCTGCATGGAGGCCGTAAGGAGGCGGCCCCTCCACCATGTGAAGGCACAACAGGCCAATCACCTGTTTGCTTTAAAACATGATTACGCAAACTACAAGAGAGAAAACCGGACTGATTCTAAAGGCGATGAACTGGAATGGACTACAGACTACGACTTATGGAACTTGGAACACAAGAAGTATAAATGGGAAAGAAGAGGAGCTGGTGGAAGAGATGAGGAAAGCAAAATTAGAAATCCTGGCTATAACGGAAACAAAGAAAAAGGGACAAGGAGTCATGGATCTCGATGGCAACTTGCTGCTCCACAGTGGTGTACCCACATCTGAAAGAGCTAAAAGGGGCGTGGGTTGCATTGTGGCCAAAAACCAAAAATATAGTATCAAGGGATGGAACTTTGTCTCAGGGTGCATTATGGTTGTAAAACTAAAAGAAGGAGAAACCATAGTCAACCTGGTCATAGTGTATGGGCCAAATGAGGATGAGAGAGCAGAGGTCAAGGAGGAATTCTTCGAGCTGCTTCAAAGGACAGTGGATGACTGCCTAGATGAAATTATCATGCTCGGAGATTTCAATGCCAGAGTTGGAATGACAATGCTAGATGGGGTGGAGTTATCGGAAGATATTGAGAAGATACTCTCAATGACAATGAAAAGTGACTCCTTAGATTCTGCAGTGAGCAGAATCTGATCATTACAAACACAAAGTTTCCCTATAAGTGCATACATGCATACACTAGATGTGAACCAACAAAGAATGAGAAGTCAGTGATCGACTATGCCATTGTTAGGAGGAGCTCATTCAAATATGTCCGGAATGCTAGAGTCTGGAGGGGGCCAGAGATTGGAAGTAATTACTACCTGCTTACAATCAAAAGAACAACTGAAAGAGTTTCTCAGCCCCCATCGAGGCCAGCTCCTTGACGTGGAGATGGGGCTCAAGTACAGCCATCAGCGGCTGAAAAACCAAGACTGGCCAGGCCCTCCTAGACTCGAGCAAGACCACATTCTGCCCTAGCAAGTCAAGGTGCTGAAGACGGAGGCAACCAGCCAAGAGGCGCACAACAGCAATCAGGATGCCACGCACATGCGCTATGGGAAGTATGCCTATATCTGCAAAACGTTATGGCACTCGCCCTGTGACGGACACCCAGGCAGGCGCAGTGCCGGGCCCTCTGCCTCGGAAGGGCCCAACCCCTACTACTGGGGGTCCTTCTCAATTGCCCCGTGGAGCCAGGAGGCATGAGAATAGAGCTACTGGCCAAGCAAAGAAAAGACCATTTAAAATAATGCACTGGAATGCTGAAGGCGTCAATAGTAAAAAAGACGGGTACAGCAAAAAATTAGAGCTCGAAAATATCTTGAATGAAGAGCAAGTAAATGTATGTTGCTTGCAAGAAACCCACCTCAACAAACACATAGCCTTCAAAATCAGAGGCTACCAGTGCTACCGATCTGACCGAATAGACAGGCGAAAAGGTGGAATACTGACACTCGTGAGGAATAACATCAGTGCATGTCAGCTTGAAACATATATGGAGGGGGCGGAATACCAGATGCTTCATCTCAGGACAGAAAGTTCAGAATTCCACCTGCTCAACTACTACTGTCCGAGCGACCGCCCACTGGCACTAGATACAATCCCAGCAAAAGAAAGACTGATTGTATGCGGAGACTTCAACAGCCACTCACAGAGCTGGGGCTATGATCACATGGACAGGAGAGGTGAGGAGCTTGAAAACTGGCAGGATGACAATGGGCTTATCCTGATTAACCAGTCAATCATCCCACCAACCTTCTACTCGAGATCATGGCACACCACCTCTACACCAGACCTGGCATTCCACTCACCCAGCCTGGAGTGGAACATCACACGCGTTGTAGGGAAACAACTTGGAGGCAGCGACCACCGGCCAGTCTTCCTAATTGTGGAAAATGAACTTGTCAAGGAGAGCAGCACTCTCCCTAGGTGGAACTACAAGAAGGCAGACTGGACAATGTACCAGCACCGTACTAGTATACTGGCTAGAGATCTGACTGTAGACAAAGACATCAATAAGCTAGTCGATGAATTCAGCAGATGCATATTACAGGCTGCTCGTGAAACAATACCTAGAGGGGCTCGTAAGCACTACAAACCATATTGGAATAGTGAACTAGAGCAGCTGCACAATGACGTGGAAACATCTCGAAAGCAGGCAGAGACCAGTCCATGCCAAGAACACCACAATAACTACCAGCAAGCTAAGGCCAAATTTCAAAGGGCCAAGTTGCAGGCCAGGCGAAGAAGCTGGAAGGAGAAAACAGAGTCCTTGAACTTTGAAAGAGATACGAGGAAACTGTGGAAGCTGGTAAAGCAACTTAACGATGAAGGTACAGGAAGAAACTCAAGGATTGCTCTGTACAAAGATGGAAACATCCTCATGGGAAAACAGGCAGCTGATCACTTTGCAGACTCCTTTGCTAAAGACAACAACATCGAAGTTAGCCCAGAGAAGCAACAGGAGACTCGTGAGAAACAACACGCAGGACGAGATGGAACCATACCTGAAGTTATGGAGGCACCAATCACATTCAGAGAACTGGAGCTTGCAATATCCAAATTGAAAATGAGAAAGTCGCCAGGAGTTGATGGAGTGTCCAATGAAATGATTAAGAACTTGGGAACCGCAGCAAAAACAAAGCTGCTGCAGATCTTCAATATCTGTTGGAACTCAGGCAGAGTTCCACAGACCTGGAGGGAAGCAATCATGATACCACTCCTAAAACCAGGAAAAGACAGTTCCACCGCCTCCAGCTACAGACCAATCAGCCTTACAAGCTGCCTCTGCAAAACAATGGAACGTATCATCAACCTCAGGCTACAGTGGTACCTTGAAAGTGAAAACCTTCTTGTACCACAGCAGGCGGGCTTTAGGCAGTGTTATTCCACCGAAGATCAGGCAACTTACCTTTCCCAAGAGATTGAGGATGCGTTCCAAGATAAGAAACTGGTACTAGCAGCATGGATAGATCTAAGGAAAGCATTTGACAAGGTTTGGAAAGAAGGGCTTCTGAAGAAACTGAGAAATTGTAGAGTGAATGGTAAGATGTACAAATGGGTGAAAGCATACTTGCATAACAGAAGAGCCCGAGTACAACTAGATGGCCTCAAGAGTAAGAAAATTCTACTGCGTCATGGCGTCCCTCAGGGAGGGGTTCTGTCCCCCACACTTTTCCTAGTCTACATCAACGACCTGGTTGCTGAACTACCACATGGAATGAAAGTGGCAATGTACGCCGATGACCTGGTAATATGGTGCACAGATGAGCATGCAACAGTGGCCACCAAACTGCTACAAAGAGCTATAGATGCCTTAACCTCATGGGCAAATAGATGGTGTGTCAGCATCAACACAGACAAGTGCAGCACTACGCTCTTCACCCTCTCTCCCAAACAAAAAGCTGGTGTCATCAAGATAAACGAAGAGCTCCTGAGAGAAGATAAACAACCCACCTATCTCGGAGTTACATTCGATGATAGGCTGACATGGAAGCAGCACATCAACAAGGCAGCAACAAAGGCCAGGAGGAAGCTAGCCATCCTGAGAAAACTAAGTGGAACCACATGGGGAGCCAGCGGGAAAATACTTAGTAAAGTTTACCAGCAGGGCATACGACCACACCTGGAATATGGGTCAGCTGCGTGGTGTCCAGCATCAAACACCACATTACAAGAGCTAGATAAGGTGCAAAACCAGGCGCTTAGGGTCATCATGGGGGCAATGAAATCGACGCCTATAGTGGAGATGGAGAAAATGGGGAGGATACAAGCACTGAGAGAACGCAGAGACACGAAAGTGCTAACACAGGCAGAAAAGTTCCTCTCTATGCCGAGCCATCCAATGAAGGACAGATTCCAAAACCTAGCAATGGGGCGACTGAAAAGAAGCAGCTTTATCCACCAGGCCAAACGATTTCGTAGACAAACCTCAGACCTGCCTGAAGTTAACAGCCCCCTGAAGTCTGTGCCAGAACAAACCCCTTGGAGAGAGGAGCATGGACTACCAGTACACATCCACACAAAAGTGAAAGGAATATTCGACAGGGATGAACAGAACAGCGTGCAACGTAGGACAGTCACTCTCAGTTTCCTGGATGATGAATACTCACAGGACCTCTGGGTCCGAGTATACACGGATGGGTCAGCACAGAATGCAGTAAAGAATGGAGGAGCAGGAGTGTACATAGAATACCCAAACAACACTCGGGATACGGTCAGAGTACCAACGGGGAAATTCTGTAACAACTATGATGCAGAAGTCCAGGCAATCAAGGTGGCAACTGAGAAACTGTTGAACACCAATCTCGGTCCACAGCCTGTGGTATTCCTGACAGATGCAAGATCAGCACTCCAAGCACTTCAGTCCAGAAAATTGCCAGGTATACAAGCCCTACTTTCTGAACTGTGCAACCAGCGCAGGGTCGCCATGCAGTGGATACCGTCTCATTGTGGAATACCAGGAAATGAGAGAGCAGACAGACTGGCTAAAGAAGGAGCTGCAGACGAGCAACCGGATGTACCAGTTACGTACCATCAGAAGAAAAAGATGATCAAATCTATCAGAAAGCCACCAACATCAACGCAGGATGACTACCAAGCTATGAACAGATCCGAACAAATAGTCATTCTGCGCCTCAGAACAGGACACAACCGCCTCCGCAGCCACATGTATACAAAATTCAAGATTGGCAATTCAGCCATGTGTACATGTGGACAGGCACCCCAGACAGCGGAGCACGTACTTCAAGATTGCCCCGAATATGATATATTGAGGCAAACCCACTGGCCCAGAGAAACAACACTGGAAGCAAAACTATATGGACCTCTGTATGAACTACAAAAGACAGTGAAGTTTATACAAGAAACAACATGGCAGATATAGACAATATATTTCAAGCGAACGAAAGAAGAAGAAGAAGAAGAAGAAGTTTCTCAGCCTAGGAACTGCCCAACATCACGCAAGAAACCAAGTAAACAAACAGGAGAAATGAGTATTAATACCTACAAGCTGAGAGAGCCAGAAATTAAGACCAGATATCAGGGGCTTATTGCAACAGTGGTGAGAAATACAGAAGAACAACCTGATGACTTGGAAACCCACTGGCTTAAATTCAAGGACATCATACAGACAGGTACTGCAGAAGCATGTGGTGGTCCGACTTGAGAGCAAGAGAAAGAGGACACCTTGGTGGACAGAGGAAGTCAAAGAGAAAATAAGAGAGATGAAAATATCATGGAAACAATACTTAGGAGCTAAAAACACAGCAGGACGAATAGAGAAATATAGAAAATATGTGATACTTAGAACAGAAGCAAAGAACAAGGTGCTAGCAGCAAAATAGAAGTCCTGGGAAGAATTTGAAGAAAAGCTAGAAAAAGTTGCGCAAGAAAACCAGAAATTGTTGTATAAGACCCTAAAGAACTTAAGGAAGGAAAAACAATACCCTCTCAAATTTATAAAGGATAAGCAAGGCAAATTGCTTACTGCCCTGAAGGAAGTAATGGAAAGATGGAAAGAATATTTCTCAGAGCTCCTTGATGGTGAGCAAGGTCAAGCATCAGAAATGATAACCACTAGCACAGAAGAGGAAACCAATGTTGATGAAGATGACATAAAGATGGAAGAACTGAAGGCAGCACTGGAGAAAATCAAGATGGGCAAAGCAGCAGGGCATGATGGTATAACACCAGAAATGGTTAATTACATGTGAGCATCAGGTGACCTATTACTCTTAAGGGCCCTACAGGCAGCGTGGTGCAACAAGACCATACCAAAGGATTGGGAGATTGACTTCATAATACCAATTTTAAAGAAAGGTGAGAATCGACAATGTGGAAACCATAGAGGCATATCCCTTCTCAGTGTCCCTGGTAAAATCTATTCTAGAATCTTAGAGCAGAGACTCTGACACCTAGCTGAGCCACAACTGGATGAGGTCCAGTCAGACAGCTGAGTGAAAAGGCCCTTGAGTATAAGAGTGAGATCTATCTTTGTTTCATAGATCTGGAAAAGGCGTTTGACAGGGTCCCCTGGAGCAAACTTTGGGACTGTTTGGCAAGGAAGAACATTCTAGCAACTCTGATTTATGCTATACAGAGCTTTCACAAGTCTTGCAGAAATTATGCGAGGACAGCAAACCATAAGTCAGAAGAGTTCAGGACCACCACTGATGTAAGACAAGGTGATATCCTGTCACCTTATTATTTCATACTCCTCATGGACGATGTTATCAAGTCATGTAAGGAGAGAGATGGAGCCGCGCTAGCGTAGTGGTTATCACACCGCTCTGGCGACCGGGTGATTCAGGATCAAACCCGGGTGACGGCATTTGAGGATTTTTCGTCGACCGGGATTTGTACTGGATTAACTCGAGACCTGGCGAGGACATTTGAAGGAGTGTCGTCGACCAGGGATTGGCGGCTCCTGAGCCGACCCAGCTGTAATGGGTACCTCCGAAATCGGAGAGTATTTGCCTGAATGGCGAGGGACACCTGTCTCTGTACAAGTAAAAAGGGATACTCTCGTAAAATCAATGTCAGGTTAGATTAACCTGAGATTTCGCCTCGAGTATTAGCGGGCGTACGAAAAAAAAAAAAAAAAAAAAAAATGTAAGGAGAGAACAAGAAAGTATTCAGTGACGTACTGGAAGATGAGACAGGTATGTATTTCAGAGCTGGCATTTGCTGTTGATGTTGCCCTGATTGCTAAATCAGAGGCACATCTCCAATCCAACCTGCAAGTCTGGAAGAAAGAGCTGGAGGAGAGAGAGATGGTCATAAGCAACTCTAAAACAAAATCCATGGTGATATCATGAGAAGAAAGAAAACATCAGATTAAGCTGGGATAAAAGGTCCTGGAGCAGGTTGACCACTTTAAATATCTTGGTGCTATTATATATTGAAAGAGAGGCATCAAAGAAGAGTTGGCCACTCGAAAAGCAGCAGCTGGGAGACTTTTTCAGGCCATAAATCGAGGATTTCTCAGCAAGAGAGAGGTTTGTAAGAAAACGAAGATGGCTGTATACTACTCCACCTATGTCCCAGTCTTGACATATGGATGCGAGTCATGGGCAATGACTACAACCCACAAAAGCCAGATCAAAACCTCAGAAATCAGGTATCTGAGGAAGGTGGTTGAAGTAACAAGAAGAGGCAACGACCGCAACCAGACGATGCGTCAAGGCCTAAAATCCCACCCCTTGCAGACTTATGTAGAACAGTCCCAACTAAGATGGTTTGGCCATGTCTGCAGAATGGGATAAGATCGGTTTTGCGTGCAGTTTCCTAGCTAGTAATTTAGTCTGTCTGTATACTTGTTTATGTTTGAAAATATTTTGTAATAAGATTTTGGGTCTAAGGTACTTTTCGTTAGAACCCTAATCAAAGGGCGAATACTCATTTTTTGCTTCGAGTGAAAGTAAATCTGTAGTTGCTCCTCTTGTCTGTTAGTCAAAGCGTTTGATTCTTAGAACCGAACTTAGGCCTAGCTGGCCATATAAGGATTCTATAGCTGACTTGATAGTTCAGAGGTTAAGCGTACACAGCGCATACTCGAACTGGGAGTTTTTTGGAAAAGACTTCCTGTGCGTGAAGTTGATCTGGGTTCTGTCAGACGAAATGTCTGTTGATTCTCTCTGCATTACCTTTGAGGATGGAAACTCTTCCACTTGTTATTTAAGGTTCCCCTGTATTATTCTGTCCGTCAGGAAGGCGACAGTTGTTATTAAGTTGTGGTAGGAATTCGAAGCAAGGTAAAAATGAACTTTAAAACTTCCTTCGTTCGCAGTGTTTGCAGAACATATTTTGAGTCAAACTGTGAGAAGAGCTCACGGATGTTTGAAATGCAGAGTACTTTATTTGCTATGCTCGATGGAGCCAATTAAGACTGTTAGTCTTAGAGTTGCACAGAAACCCAGGAGAATAGATATTATTCTGAAACCCGCATGTTAGCGGTATATTTTGAACATGGACGATTACGTCTACGTATGAGGAATCCACAGTGTTTACTGTTTCATAGAGGCCTAATATTACTATCTGGAATGGAAGACCAGATGAGTTACAAGTTATTGTTATTATAACTATGGAAATGAAAACTCGCCTGGTGTACGAGGGAGTTATTTGGAGTACCTGACGCGCTGAGTCAGTGGTACCATTAATGTTATAAGACTATCTTCGAAAGGACAGATCATTGTCGATTCGTCCAACTAGAGGGATGGACTATGCTATTTCATCGCCCGCCATGTTTGGGGTCGATGGGAGACTTAAGAAGATATCTGACATGGTGAAGTCAGAATGAAATATATGGATGTTTATACAGTTATTTACCCGTTCTGTGATGCAGGGTTTTTCTGCTAGCTGTGGAATGATAGATAAATTGGAGTCAGCAACATATTGATATATGAATATTTATTGAACTTGTTTCCATGCAATCATAGTGAACTGTCTTCAGGTCTGCCATGTTCCTGTGTCATGCTTATATGAACTTGTCTACGTTGTCTTGTCGCTGTGACTGAAATAAATGGTTGAAATGTCAACAGCTGTTCACCTATATTTTTGACTCCATGCCTGTGACACGTACGATAGATGGTTCTACCAACTCAACATCTACACCTCTATATGTGATGAATGCTACACACTCTCATATGTTATGTATTGTGAGGCAAGTCTGTACTGCTGCATAGACATCTACCTTGTCAAACTTTCTAACATGCATTCGCGCTATGTTGACATCACAAAGCACACTACATTACCAGCCACTACAACTATAGCACAGTATACCTGTATCAGTAGTGACCAGATCATTGTGTATCAATCGGCTACCATGACAAACATGGGAAACAGAGAGCCAGGGATCCAGACCCCCAGGACAACCCAGAGTCCACTGGGAGGCCAACATTAAACAACTTTGAAGGGCCGAGGACTAGAATGGAGCCAGGCCAGGAGGAGGACAGCAGATAGAATAATCTGGTGCTCTCTCTTCCAAACCTATACACCTCACTGTAGAAGGGGAATGACTAAGTAAGAACACACCCCCTACTTTACTTTTGGCCGCGTGAAAACACACCTCTTACTTTACATTTATTCCTGTGCAAACACACTCCCTACATTTATTCCTGTGAGAACACACCCCATACTTTACATTTATTCTTGTGAGAACACTAGTTTTGAATTATGTGAAGTCCTCATTAGTGCTTCTCTAATATAAAATGTGACTACACTGTACATCACAGGGAACTAAAAGGTAAGGAACAGAAGAGATCTATTGCTCACAAAATTAAATAAAGTGGCGCAATGGGAAAATTTATATCAAATCTCCTTTATGTATTTCTTTATTCTGTGATAAAATTTACTAAAATGTAGCACTTCCTGACAAAATTTGTAACTTGTCTGTATATCAGTTTTCAACAACAGTACAAACAAACAAAAAATTACTTTTGTAAAAATTCCCAGATGTTTATATTAACTGAAGCTTTGATTCTAGCTATCAAATGATAAAAGTTAATTTTTCAAACATGATCTTACTCACATTTAGTATACATTTCAAAATCTCTGGTCCTTATCATCAATGTTGATGCTTTCTAACATTTTAAAATGTTCTCATGTTTTACTGTCTCAAATGCCTTAGTGATGTGAATAAAGCACAAGTATAGAAAGATTATAGGTAGAAGTTGTAATTAAAAAAAAATATGATCATATACACATTTTGCATGTTCTTGACAGCTCTGAATGATTCAGAAGAAAATCAGTATGGCAAAGATTGTTGAATGTGATGTTGGACATATTACCAATAAACATGTATAACTCTTCTTATATTTTCAGGTTGTTATATTTTTTTCACCATTATTAAAAAAAAAACATTGAGTGATATTTCTTGTGATATCAATATCTCAGATAACCAGCATGTAACTAATTGTCTAAGATTGTGTTACCTATAATTCATTTTTCTTTTCAGATTGTAAAAAAATATGGAACAGAAGATCCCATTCTTGGATCAAAAAATAAAACAGGATATCAGTACAGATTTTACAGTGAGTTTTCTTTTTAATTCTTGATAACAAATTGTTATACAGCCGTAGCCAAAGTTAAACTGAGAAATCTGTTAAAATATTGTCCATTGAAACATTTTATTACTTATTGCTGGGTTCTTTGTATTTAATTTGTCTATAACAGTGTAGTATATGTAGTTGTAATATAAGGTCCTCATCAGGGACAGAGGCATAAAACAGTTGAGAAAAGAAAGTAATGTAAATACATAAAAGTGTTCATGTAGTTGACAAACTGGGGCAGTGTTTAAGACTGAAATGGTTTGTTTCAAACTTGAAAATGTTCAATATTTTGTTTTCAGGGACACACAGTGAAGATAGTTGTCAAACTGGGGCAATGTTTAAGACTGAAGTGGTTTGTTTCAAACTTGAATATGTTCAATGTTTTGTTTTCAGGGACACACAGTGAAGATAGTTGTCAAACTGGGGCAATGTTTAATACTTAACTTGTTTGTTTCAAACTTGAATATGTTCAATGTTTTGTTTTCAGGGACACACAGTGAAGATAGAAATTGAAGGTGAGGAAGATGGTCATGTTCCTGCAGGGAGAGAGAGTATTAGGACCAGTTCCACATCTGTATATACTGCTGGGGACATTTTACTCAGTAATGCTTTACAACTTTTTAACATAAATGTAACCTGTGCTCAATATGTTACCACTATCAACAAATACGTAACATAATAAGTTACTTATACACATCCACCACAAGCATCATTTTTTTAGGGTTTCTACCCTTTATGGACATGTGTGTGTTTTCTTCTTTTTTAAATTTCAAATTTTTTTTTTTTTTTAATCTTTAGTCCAGACAGAAAATCCCTTGCAGCAAATTTTACTAGTTTGGGGCAGTGGCCACCGAGGGTTTGTTAGCACTGAAACAGGAAAAAAATGCATCCCCCGTCACTGCCAGATAAAATACATGTTCATTTTGTAGACCAGTCAAAAGAAAGTATAAAGAACTATATCAAGCACTATTGTGACTTTTAAATTCTATTAAGAACACCAGGATGAATTATTGAGAAAATACGAAATTTAAGAATTAGTTAAACACAAAAGAAAATAAATAAAGTGCTCTTTCTAATAAGCTTTTTATTTTAACAGCATAAACAGTACATCACAGATGTCAGTTTTTTTTTTTTTTTAACTACATATTGATCTTTAGCACCTTCATTCCTGCAAATTGATCAATTATGTTACCAAAATGAATGGTCTCAATAGCTTCTCTTTCAGTACTAAGAAGTTACAGATTACTCCCATAGTGTTACGGTCTCCCGCTGTATCTTTTCTTGCTAGATGTTATTAAAAGATTCAGCACCGTTGGACGTGAGTTTATTGGGTTGCTTGTCAATATTTCAGATATTGTAATTCATCCATTCTAATTCCAGTTTTATAGTTCGAGTGCAGTTTTAAGCCATTCTGGTGTGATTAAATGATTATTATATTCAGTGTCGTTATTATATTAATTCTTCCACAGTGTTGGTTAGCTTATAGTTAGTCTTAGAAAATACCTGTGATAATCTGGACTGACCTTGCAAGGATTAATGACAGTCACAGCACAGAGTGAGAACTTGTATAATTCAGGCAACCAACAAGTTTCATGGACGACTGAACAATTTAATATATCCTTTTACACAATGGTGCAACAACAATTCACACATTTAAATTGGCTTCATCATAGTTTTAAGCTCTACACAATTGTTCCTCTCACAGACCTAGCTCGTCTGGGTTAACCGTTAAGTTTATAGCTTAATAGAGTGTGCAACCAACTCTTACCGAATCCGATCCTTAGAATTAGTATTCCTTCACAATACTATTGAGTACATTATCTGTAAATCTATAGATCCTGTCTATGTATAATTATTCAACGTCTTTGGCCTGTATCGCCCGGCTTTACCTGCCGTATATATAAGTTTAAGGTGAACGTAATCTGCTTTGTTCGCAATTCTAATACGGACTCTACATGGTCCTATAATCAACTTTGATACGGATCATTACGCTATCTTACACTTTCCAGTGGATCTACCGTTCCACATATATATATATAATCAGTGGCTGTGCCACATATTCAAACACGATCCTTACGTGGGTTTACCACACATTTCAACACTGCCGTTAGGCTCAATGGCCACACATAGACTAGAATGTAACTAAGCTAGATGCGTCATACATTGATTTGCGCGATTTCTGGTCTTAGTTTATTTGAGGTGTCTAGTGGTGCACGCATGTGGAATGTGGCCACAATCCACATGCCTACAAGCCGCAAGACAGTCCTCAACATCATCCCCCCCGCTCCCAAACGTGACACTCGTGGCACGTGAGAGAGTGGTGGCGAAGATGTGCCCGACTACAATATATGCATGTTATCTAACGTCAAAATGAAATAATGCAATTAATATTCCTAATTAGAAATAACAATTATAAAATTATGTCCATTGTCAACATCAAGACAAGAAAGTTATCTCAATCCTGTGACGTAAAATTTCTTGATAACAAGTCCGCGAGGTTATTATCAGTTCCTGAAATCGGAATTATTGAAAAGGCGAATTCTTGTAGTAAAAGAAACCACCTGTGAATCCTTGCGTTTTTCATAGTTCTCGAAGTGATAAATGTGAGCGGACTGTGGTCTGTGTAGATAAAGAACTTTCTACCTATCAAGTACTTAGATAGTTTTTCCAAGCACCACACCACCGCGAGCAGTTCGCGCTCTCCTGTAGCGTATTTTTGTTCTGCCGGGGTAAGCTTGCGTGAGACAAACAAGCATGGATGGAGTATCCCTTCATAGCATTGAAGCAAACAACCTGCGATTCCGGAGTTGGATGCATCTGTTTGGATCAAAAATGGTAACTGTATGTTTGGCAATAACAGGATAGGAGGATTCTTAAATAAATTCTTTATCATAATCAGAGCCTCTTCGCACTGCGGTGTCCATAATATTTTTTTTGGACTACCTTTGGCCAACAATCCGGACAAAGGAGCAGAAATCTGTGCGAAGCGTGGTATAAATTTATGGTAATAGTTAACAAGCCCGAGTAAACTTCTTACTTGTTTCTTCGATGATGGAGTGGCAATCTCCAGTATACGCTTGACTGTATTGTCATCAGGGTGTAATTTATGGTTACCTATGCGGTGACCAAGAAAAGTAATCTCCTGACAACCTATCTGGACCTTCGAAGGTCTTACAGTCAAACCATGTTGTCGTAGTGTAATGAGAAGAGAAGACAAACCAGTAATATGGTCTTCCCATGAGTTGTGAAATAGGCAGATGTCATCGATGTATGTGATGACATCTTTTCTATCGCCCAGAAGGCGGCGCATCATGCGCACGAATGTCGCAGGCGCGTTTACAAGGCCGAAGCACATGTAATCCCATTGGAATAATCCAAATGGAGTCGTGAAGGCAGTAAAAGGTTTGGCATGTTCAGTGAGTGGTATCTGCCAGTAGCCTTTAGACAGATCCAGTTTACTAAAGTATGTGGCCTGTGAAACTTGTGAAAGTAGGTCGTCCAACAAATGCATTGGTTCAGCGTCAGTAATTGTGATACGGTTAAGACGTCTGAAGTCAATACAAATACGGAGCGACCCATCTTTCTTTTTCACAATAACCATCGGGAAAGCATAAGGAGATTCTGATGGAGATATAACTCCTAATTTTATCATATCCTTTAGCTCCTTTTCAACCCTGTCTTTATGATGTAACGAAATAGGGTAAGGTCTTAACTTAATAGGATGATCATCCGTTAGAATGATGTCATGAGATATTAAAGACGTATGACCTGGAAGGTCAGTAAGTACATCGTTAAAAGAAAGAAGAATTTCCCTAACTTGACTTTGTTGTGAAGATGACAAATTCGGAGAAATTGTGACATCCTTCCAAGATTCGGAAGCTTGTAAAGATGGTAAAGTAAACTGTAAAGGAATTGAAGACGTAGTGTCTTCCTCATTGACTAGTGCAAAAGAAGAACTAAGAGGTGAAGACTCAGACACAGACACAGACACAGAGTTAATAATAGGAATTAACTCTTGTGGTCTTTCCACTGCCAATTTCAACATATTGACATGGAACGTTTTAATTTTTCCTCTTACGTTTATAGTATAGTCAACATCCGTGACTTGTTTAATAATCACAAATGGACCCTGCCATGAAACCAACAGTTTATTATCCTCATGGGGTAGGAGTAACCAGACTTTTTCCCCAGGATTAAAATATCGCAATCTTCTCCCCTGATTGTGGAATAATCTAGCTTTTTGTGTTGCTGATTTAATGCTTTCGGATGCATATGTACACGCATCAATGATTCTTTGTCTAAGGTCGATCACCAGCTCGTAACTAGTACGAGTGGATTCATCCACTGATGATCCGACCAGTAAATTTTTCAAGATCATCATCGGGCCACGAGGGTTAGAGCCGTAAACGAGCTCGAATGGACTAAAACCAGTGCTCTCGTGGGGGACCTCTCTATACGCGAATAAAGCGGCACAAAGTAGCCTGTCCCAGTCCCGAGGACATCCCTCAGTGATCTTGTGAAGAATCTGTTTGAGTGAACCGTTAAGACGTTCACAAACTCCGTTCGTTTGGGCATGATATGCACTTGAAAACGAATGGTGAATGGAGAGCATCGACTCCACTTCTTTCATAATATTTGAGGTAAATTGTGAACCTCTGTCTGATAAAATTTCCTCAGGAAAACCAATACGACAAAAAATTGAAAACAATGCATCTGATACCGACGCAGTATTGATTGATTTCAGAGGTATAGCCTCCGGCCACCGTGTACAAAGATCTACACAGGTTAAGATATATCGGAACCCATTGTTAGATGGAATAGATAAAGGACCGATAATATCTATGGCTATTTTCTTAAATGGTCTGTCTGGTACATCCGTGATCTGTAAGGGTGCCGTGTGGAATCTGCCCTTACGTGATATGCTTTGACATGTCGTACATGTCCTACAATATAATTTTGTGTCCTTATTGACACCAGGCCAATAAAATTGTGATGTGACTCTAAATAAAGTTCTTTTAATACCCATGTGCCCTGCCATGGGCGAGTCATGCCCTGTTTGTAACACCAAAGGTCTAAATTGTTTTGGAACAACTATCTGATGAATAATTGACCTACCATTGTCATAGTACCTTGTAAGTATGGATTTCTTAATTTGAAACCAATGTTGTGCTGATTTCGTATGTTTACTAACTTTTTTTTCTGCTAGCGCAAATAAACGCTGTAAACTTGGATCATTTTTTTGTTTTTCTGCAAACGCCGCTGGTGCTTCAGCAACGACGTCGGGAGACATAATTGTATCTATAATAGGTGTAGGTGGGGTGGCCATATCTGTAGCCAACTGTTGTGCTCTAGTGACAACAGCATTTGCCACCAATGGATGAGATTCAACCCATTTCGTAATCTCCTGTGGAGTACAATTTCTAACTCCAGGTATGTTACCTAAGATTATCTCAGACACGGGAGCTCTTAACCCACAAGCATACACCATACCTGTATAAAACGGTGTATCGATATAGACATGCGCTATTGGATATTCTTCAATATTACCACCAAATGTGATGCATTTAACAGTTTTACCCGTAAATGCAGATGGCTCGATAAGCGAGTGTTGTATGCCGACAGTAGTAGAGCCGGTGTCACGTAAAACTCTTACTTCCTTTCCGTACAAATATGCCTTGTGGTATGTGAGACGTCCCAAATTCTCACAAGCAGACATAGAAGACATTGTATGACCACAACGAAGCGTATTTTTCCTCTCTGATATAGGATGTGATTGACAAACATAACAAGAGTCATCTAATATGCTGCATGCATTCGCATGTTTGTTATCATCATTCTCATGATCTCTTTTGGTAGTACATGCATTAGCATGACCATGTTTGCCATTATTCTTTGAAGATGATCTGAAATGATTTGCTTTCTTTTTTCCTGATTTTGTTTTATAATAAAAATTTGATGAATCATTATTATCATCATTCCTTTTATATGATGATCCATGATCATTATAATCCCTGTAATAGTCTTTGTGATAATCATCACGACCCCTGCCTTTGTGGCCTCCACGATCATGAGGTGAATAACCTCGATAACTCCGACGATAGAATCTTGACGGTGAACGATAGCGAGGGAAGTTATAAGACCCCCGATATTCATGACGAAATTGTGTACGATATCGACCATCCGTGCTATGTGATCTAGGTCGGTGATCATAAGATCTGTGATCTCGGAGCGCTGCGCACGTAGGCATAGGATCTCGTGGACCAGATCGATGGACATCCTTATTCGGATGTGCCGTGACAAACTGTCTACCATATTTTTCATATTCTGAAATAGAGTTAGGGTGTCTCTCTTGTAAGAATGATTCTAAATCGTGACTGCATGAGGAGAGCACCTTATCACGTAGCATGAGATCCATTAACCCCTCATATGATTTGGTAATACCTGATAATTCTATCCATCTATTGAAATAATGTTTAATGGAAGCAATAAATTCCCCAAAGTCAGCGTCCTTACTAGGCTTAGCCATATGGAAACGTTCTCGGAATCCAGATTCAGTTAACTGGAACCGTCTAAGAAGTACTTCTTTTACGATATCAAAATCGTTTCTGCTTTGCTCATCTAGATTCATGAAAACCTTGAGTGAGTCCCCGGTCAAAAAATCAACCAAAAGACTACTCCATCTTTCCTTTGGTATGTTCAAACCTGTAACTTTCATAATAAATCTTGATATGAATGAATCGACGCAATCTCTAGATTGGTCGAAGTGTGGCATCTTCAACTTTGGATAAAATACATTTGAATTAGCTGAGGGTCGGGATTGTTCTGATTGCAACCTCGCCAATTCAATAGCCTTTTCTTTCTCAGCATTTAATCTTAAAGTCTCAAGCTCAATAGCATGTTTATGTTCTTGGTCTAATTGAAGTAGTTCCATTCTTCTTATTTGCATTTTCTCTCTATCTAATTCTCTCTCCTTTTCTTGTTGAGCTATTTCTTTATCTTTTTGAGCTAATTCCTTCTCCTTAAGTTCTTTCTGTAATTCTCTATCTTTTTCTTGTTGAGCAATTTCTTTATCCTTTTGAGCCATTTCTTTCTCTTTTTGAGCCATTTCTTTATCTTTTTGCGCCAGTTCCAACTTTTTAAGTTCCCGTTGCTCAATTCTTTCCTGTTGCGATAAATGCTTTTCATATCTCGTTTCAGCATAAGTCTGCAAATCAGAACCTGATTTACCCAGACTTTGTCCTATTTTAATGAACTCTTCCAACGTAGACATGATGCTACGTTTTTCAATAACTTATATAAGTGTATTATTTGTTAATAGATATACTATGAATATGTGAGCTTAATTAATTACAAGTAACTATGATATTTCCTATAGCCAGAGACAAGAACAGGTGACGATAAACAATGGATGTAACAAGCAAATGAAATGATATATTCACTTATACGACGCTATGAAACATATAAAAAGAAACTAAGTAAGTACTAGACGTAATAATTAGAGAAATAAAATGTTTAAAGTAACATTACAATAATTTACGATACAAGTCGTCTTAAACTAACATTGAGACAGAGAGATGTTTAGATCACAAACGAATAAAATAGTGACACAAAACGGAAATTAATTTATTTAAATTAAATGACGTAGGCACTTGACATCACAACTAGCACAAGCAAAGTGGTTATATGGCTTACTGAAGAAACGTTTATTTCCTAACTCAAAAGAAAAATTAATAATCAGTTAGATCCTCAGTAAGCAAATATAAGCAATTATCCCTAAAAGTCGTTAAAATTGCTTAAATCTTCCAAAGGAATATAGAAGCAATGATAAGCCCAATCCATCCTCCCGCGAAGTTACATAAAATACATTGATAGTAAACACGTAATGATAAAAACTAGGACTGCAAAGTAAGACAGACAAGTGACAGTGGAGGAAGAATTGAAGACCAAAGCTAGCCAACTGGACAACACAATCTAGTCGAAAGCTCTAATTTAGACAAGAACTTATCTTCATGTGGTCATGCCATAGTGATCCTCAAAATAAACAAAATGCTCCCAGCTGTTCAGACTTGTTTTCACAGAGAAGCAGACTTGACCGGTTGAACGAAGATTTTCAAACGTGATATTGAAAGAAATTCTGTTGAAATACTTCCCCGGTTGCTCTGGAGGTTTAACAAGTGTATGGATTGTCTTTCTGGTTCTATGTGCTCGTTCAGGATCAAAAATTGAATGACATTCGATCGATTTGATTCAGCGACTCAGCGACCGTTAATCGGAGTGAAGACTCGACCTTGACCTTCGTAACTTGATGTGTAAATTTGAGTTGCCAGCTTGGACTTGCGTCTTGAATGAGACTTTCTTGAACTGTTCAATTTCCACTGTTACTTTGCCTGTTACGAACTGAATTGATCTTGAAGTTGTTTCCACTAGAATCTTCCCAACTTGAAGCCTGATTCATGAACATTAGTTCGTTCAATTGGGTAACGGAAAAGATGAATTCTGAAAATTGTCCGAACACTTCTGACACCAGTATGTTACGGTCTCCCGCTGTATCTTTTCTTGCTAGATGTTATTAAAAGATTCAGCACCGTTGGACGTGAGTTTATTGGGTTGCTTGTCAATATTTCAGATATTGTAATTCATCCATTCTAATTCCAGTTTTATAGTTCGAGTGCAGTTTTAAGCCATTCTGGTGTGATTAAATGATTATTATATTCAGTGTCGTTATTATATTAATTCTTCCACAGTGTTGGTTAGCTTATAGTTAGTCTTAGAAAATACCTGTGATAATCTGGACTGACCTTGCAAGGATTAATGACAGTCACAGCACAGAGTGAGAACTTGTATAATTCAGGCAACCAACAAGTTTCATGGACGACTGAACAATTTAATATATCCTTTTACACAATGGTGCAACAACAATTCACACATTTAAATTGGCTTCATCATAGTTTTAAGCTCTACACAATTGTTCCTCTCACAGACCTAGCTCGTCTGGGTTAACCGTTAAGTTTATAGCGTAATAGAGTGTGCAACCAACTCTTACCGAATCCGATCCTTAGAATTAGTATTCCTTCACAATACTATTGAGTACATTATCTGTAAATCTATAGATCCTGTCTATGTATAATTATTCAACGTCTTTGGCCTGTATCGCCCGGCTTTACCTGCCGTATATATAAGTTTAAGGTGAACGTAATCTGCTTTGTTCGCAATTCTAATACGGACTCTACATGGTCCTATAATCAACTTTGATACGGATCATTACGCTATCTTACACTTTCCAGTGGATCTACCGTTCCACATATATATATATAATCAGTGGCTGTGCCACATATTCAAACACGATCCTTACGTGGGTTTACCACACATTTCAACACTGCCGTTAGGCTCAATGGCCACACATAGACTAGAATGTAACTAAGCTAGACGCGTCATACATTGATTTGCGCGATTTCTGGTCTTAGTTTATTTGAGGTGTCTAGTGGTGCACGCATGTGGAATGTGGCCACAATCCACATGCCTACAAGCCGCAAGACAGTCCTCAACACATAGATACTCATAAATATGAAAGAATTAGCTTTAGTGTACTAAACAAATGCTCACGAAGCATCACTGCCAGATAAAATACATGTTAATTTTGTAGACCAGTCAAAAGAAAGTATAAAGAACTATATCAAGCACTGTTGTGACTTTTAAATTCTATTAAGAACACCAGGATGAATTATTGAGACAATATGAAATTTAAGAATTAGTTAAACACAAAAGAAAATAAATAAAGTGCTCTTTCTAATAAGCTTTTTATTTTAACAGCATAAACAGTACATTGATCTTTAGCACCTTCATTCCTGCAAATTGATCATTTATGTTACCAAAATGAATGGTCTCAATAGTTTCTCTTTCAGTACTAAGAAGTTACAGATTACTCCCATAGATACTCATAAATATGAAAGAATTAGCTTTAGTGTACTAAACAAATGCTCACAAAGACACTGGTAAATATGAAAGAATTAGCTTTAGTGTACTAAACAAACGCTCACAAAGACACTGGTAAATATGAAAAAATTGCTTTAGTGTACTAAACAAATGCTCACACAGACACGTAAATATGAAAGAATTAGCTTTAGTGTACTAAACAAACGCTCACAAAGACACTGGTAAATATGAAAGAATTTGCTGTAGTGTACTAAACAAATGCTCACAAAGACACTGGTAAATATGAAAGAATTAGCTTTATTGTACTAAATAAATGCTCACAAAGACACTGGTAAATTTTACAGCTTTAGTGTACTAAACAAACGCTGATAAAGACACTGGTAAATATGAAAGAATTTGCTTTAGTGTACTAAACAAACGCTCACAAAGACACTGGTAAATATGAAAGAATTAGCTTTAGTGTACTAAACAAAAGCTCACAAAGACACTGGTAAATATGAAAGAATTAGCTTTAGTGTACTAAACAAATGCTCACAACTGGCTACTGAAATAGAAATTGTTAACAGAATTTTCAGTGCTATGCGTAACTTTGGGAATTCATTTCCATAAGACACCATGAATGAAAGTAAACCCAAAGCAGTTGTGGAACAAAATCAGTTTGTAATTACATTAGCATCCTGCAATCACTTATCTTTGAAAACAGGACCTTGCCATCAATTGACTCATTTCTGTTGGGTAATATTGTTGTTTTCATAATCTAATCTAAACCATAATAAGAGAATTGGTACTTACTTACTTACTTAGTCGTTCCCCTTCTACCATGAGGTGTAGAGGTTTGGAAGAGAGAGCGCCAGACTATCCTATCGGCTGTCTTCCTCCTGGATTGGTTCCATTCTAGTCCTTGGTCCTTCAAAGATTGTCTAATGTTGTCCTCCCAGTGGACTCTGGGTCATCCTTGGAGTCTGGATCCTTGGCTCTTTGTTTCCCATGCTTGTCGTGGTATCCGATCTTCTCCCATTCTGCAGACATGGCCAAACCATCTTAATTGGGACTGTTCTACTTGGGTCTGCAGGGGGTAGGATTTAAGGCCTTGACGTATCGTCTGGTTGCATACCATGTCTCTTCTTGTTACTTCAACCACCTTGCTCAGATACCTCATTTCTGAGGTTTGGATCTGGCTTTTATGGGTTGTAGTCATTGCCCATGACTCACATCCATATGTCAAGACTGGGACATAGGTGGAGCGGTATACAGCCATCTTCGTTTTCTTACCAACCTCTCTCTTGCTGAGGAATCCTCGATTTATGGCCTGAAAAAGTCTCCCAGCTGCTGCTTTTCGAGTGGCCAACTCTTCTTTGATGCCTCTCTTTCAATATATAATAGCTCCGAGATATTTAAAGTGGTCGACGTGCTCCAGGACCTGTTCTCCTAGCTTAATCTGATGTCTTCTTTCCTCTCATGATATCACCATGGATTTTGTTTTAGAGCTGCTTATGACCATCCCTCTCTTCTCCAGCTCTTCCTTCCAGACTTGCAGGTTGGATTGGAGATGTGCCTCTGATTTAGCAATCAGGGCAACATCATCAGCAAATGCCAGCTCAGAAATATAGACCTGTCTCATCTTCCAGTACCCCACTGAATACTTTCTTGTTCTCTCCTTACATGCCTTGATGACATCGTCCATAAGGAGTATGAAGAGGTAAGGTGATAGGATATCACCTTGTCTTACACCAGTGGTGGTCCTGAACTCTTCTGACTTATAGTTTGCTGTCCTCACATAATTTCTGCAAGACTTGTAGAAGCTCTGTATAGCATGAATCAGATGTGCTGGAATATTCTTCCTTGCCAAACAGTCCCAAAGTTTGCTCCAGGGGACCCTGTCAAACTCCTTTTCCAGATCTATGAAACAAAGATGGATCTCACTCTTATACTCAAGGGCCTTTTCACTCAGCTGTCTGAGTGTGAAGATTAGGTCTTGAGTACTTCGGTATGCTCGGAATCCGCACTGGACCTCATCCAATTGTGGTTCAGCTAGGCGTCGGAGTCTCTGCTCTAGGATTCTAGGGTAGATTTTACCAGGGACACTGAGAAGGGATATGCCTCTATGGTTTCCACACTGTCGATTGTCACCCTTTTTGAAAATTGGTGTTATGATGGCAATCTCCCAATCCTTTGGTATGGTCTTGTTGCACCATGCTGCCTGTAGGACCCTTAAGAGTAATAGGTCGCCTGATGCTCCCATGTACTTAACCATTTCTGGTGTTATACCATTGTGGCCGTGAGTCGTATTGCAATATTCGGACCTCTGCCCTTCCAGTAGCTAATGTGTTGTAAAGTAAATACTAGAAACTTCCTTCTCTCAGACTGACTCTACTTTTTCCTCATACCCACTGTTGATCAATCGATTCCACTCAAAAACCAGCAGTGAAAATATCAGTGGTGGAACTTTATTAACATAAGTTGATAAATGGATAAAACTGGTATGCCCAACCTTCCTCTTCAAGGTTGGCAGTCTTGCAAAATACAATCTTCAGTTTCAAACAATCTCAGTATCAATTTTTCACATACATTTTGCTTGTCTTCCTTACTACTACTTGTCCCAGCTATAGAACATGTCATATATTTATTCAGATAGAACTTCCTGTCGTTCTTCTGGACTGCTTATTTATTTTTTATGTTTCTTTTCCTATGTCTCTTGTTATATCTCTCTATGAGAAACTGGCCTTAACCGCCAGGGCTGTCACTTTTGCCAAGATTTCATCTGTTTACTGTCCTCTGCTCAGACCTGGTCTGCTGAGCTACATACGTTAGTTATAAATCAAATCATCAACGTACCTGGTTATGTCATTTCATTTGAAATACACTTTTTTCTTTACACAAACACTTTGGTCGTCCGAATATATCTTATACAACAAATCAAGTCTTATGCTGAGCACGTTCAATATCAACTTTCACACTTGGGAGAAAAACCTTTTCTTCCCTACGCCTAGCGCGTCTCAAACCAGACTCTCTAAAAACCCTGTTCTAACATTTTTCGTTCACGCCTAAAATGTGTTCACGCATCTCGACTTTCTTGTGCATACTTTTTTTCAACTCACTCAAACCTGTAAGGGACTTAATTCTAAGTTACTTCACTTTGAATAATTATACCCAACTCCACTACTCTCCTCTTAAACCCTTATTACAAATTCTTCATAAGCTAATTTACTAAACTGTAACTGCTAACCCACTACATCTGCTTAACCCAAATCAAACACTTTACGCACCAACCAAAATATCTGGAGTTTCCTCCCTTAAGACAAAGCTTAACTTTACACATCTTATCTCCCTTCATCAACGACAAATAATCTGTAACTAAACCCATCTATATCTCTTAAACCATTTTCTACATTCTTTCTCTCTATCAAAACCAAACCACCGTTCACACATCTCCTCCCCTTAAAAAAAATTTCTCTCACAGAGAAAATTTCCCATTAATCTCTACTCACTCTCTTCCTTCCCTCTTTCACTACTAACTCCATCCCTCTCTTCACCAACTTCTGTCCCAATGAGCCAAACACCAACTGATCTTAATTCGACCCGCCATTTTCCACTTCCAATCAACCTCACACATCTTCTGTCTACTATTTCCATTTCATAGTATACATTTTCCATCATGGAACTGCTTTCAATTTATACATATTACTGAATACAACTCTTTTCATGTTACAACTTGCACATAATGCAATTCATTTCATATTACACCTTGTATATAATACAACTCATTTCATAGTACACCTTATCGTTTGTTCCTTTTGTAAACTTCTAAACTTCATTAGTCATTTACCTTTATATCTACTCCCAAGTTTATTATCCCGCCTACGCGAATTATCTTGAAATTCTGCTTATCTCATTAATCGTTCTTCTTAGTTGCATATTTTTCCTCCTTGTGCATTTTATTTTTCTTACCATCCATGTCTACTGTCCATTCTCATCTCCGATCCACTTCCTAATTATCCATTTTCTCTATATCAACGCCATTTCTCTATGGCCCTCATCTACCGCCATATTCTCTATAGTTACTCCATATGCTCCTTTAGTTAACTCGTAATTCTTTTCCGTCTCCTCTCCGTGACTTCTCACTTTCTCCCATTTTCATCTCTCTCCCTTAATCTATGGCTTTCCTGCCTCTTTCCTCTTGTCTTCCTCTTCTCTTCCACCACTGCAGTAGTCCATCGTTCGGACCTACTCAGCTCACTTTTATGTTCAGTGTAGAACGATTGCATCTAGTTTCCAAACAACTAGACTCCCGCTGCAATTTTCTACTCTTCTCCTTTTTCCTTTATCTCCTCTACCTCTCGTTCCCTCCCTGGAACTGTGCTATCCAATTTCTCCATTATGACTGTTTATCTGTAATATTTCTCCCTATCATTGCAGTCTTCTTCAATGGTTTCCCAATACCCCCCATTTTCATTTATCTGCATACTCTCCATATCTCTGCAGTTTTCTGCCGTCCTGCTCCACGGCTTCTCAAAATCTTATTTTTCCCTTAATTTTCCATATTTCTCCCAGAAAAACCCATAATACTGTCGTCCTCCTCAACGGTTTCTTCAAAATCTTCTCCATATTACTGCATAATTGCCGTCTTACTCTACGACTCCTCAAAATCTGTACATCCATATTTCTCCACATTTCCCCATAATACTCCATATTTCTGCCGTGTTCTGCTCTACGGCATCTCCAACCTCTATCTCCATTGTTCCTGCCTTTGTCACCCCGGCTTTCCAACTATAGTCTGCCATTCTCCTATGACCTCTACTTCTTACCTCTCCTTTACTCGTCTCCTCTACTGCAGTACCCTATTGGTCCGTTGTACCCAGTTTACTTCTTAAGTGCGGTATGGACCAATCATACTTGTCTTTTTAAGACTAGCAACCGCCGCCATCTTGTTTATACCTCTTAATATGCTATGCCTCTCCTCTCATAGCTTCCTGCTACTCTCTCCCATTTTCCTTACTTATTCACCATATCCAGAAACTTCATCATCATGGCCTCTCTACTTTTAAGCGCCTCTAACGCTATCTGTTTATCCATATCTTGAGTCTCCTCTACTCGTCTTACCTCGTTAACATTTTGTTTCCTCTCTGCCTCTCCATCTCTCATCTCTCCAGAATTTCTCTCAATCTCTCTACTCATTACTCCTTCCACCGTTTGCATTGATTTTTCTCTATGTTCAATTTCTACCTTTTTCGTGCTCCCTGAGTTTCTTTCAGGTTCTGTGCTCTTTAATTTGTCGCTACCTCGACCTCTACTTGTACTCTTAATATCTCTTCTACTACTACTCCTATTTCTCTCCTCCTGTCTAGCCTCTCGGCTCTTGGATCGGTGATCCCTTTGATCCGTATCTCTTCTCTCTTCGTCCTTTATAGCCTTCTGGTTCTTGGATCGGTAACCCCGTCGATCTGTATTTCTCCTAATTCTCTCTTCCTCTCTGCTTCTATTTCTTAGCCTACCTCGGCTCTTGGATCGGAACTCCCTTTGATCCGTATCTCTCCTTCTTTCTCTACTATTATCTCTCCGATTCTCTTCGCTCTCTCTAGCTTTGAATCGGTATTCTCCTCAATTTGTATCTCTCGTATTACTAGCCTCTTGGCTCTTGGCTCGGCATTCTCTTCGACCCGTATCCCTACTTGCCTCCATATTATCTCTACTCTTAGATCGGTATTCTCGTTGATCTGTACTTCTAGTACTTTCATGTTTCTTAACTTCTTCCTCTTTCTGCTTCGCCTTCTCAGTGGCTTTCTTTATATCATCACCTGTCCCAGGTGCTGTTACATCTTCCTTTTTCTCTGATGTCTGTCTACTCATTTCCTGTTTGCTTTCTAACTCTTCCAACTTCTTCTCTAAATCTGCGCAAAGTACAGTTAACTGTTCTATTTTCGTTCTATCTTTATTTCTTTCTTCCTCTTTGTTTTTCCTCGACCTTCCTTGGTCGACACTGTCTATATCCCATTGACCTGTTCCCTTGGTCTTTCTATCTTGTTCTTCTTGCACTTCTCTATGACTACATTTCTCCTTTTCCAATTTTTCAAATTTCCTGTCCATATATTGAACAATTGCCCGTATGTCCTTCATCTTCGCTACACTACTATTTCTTACCTTATTCTTCCTCTTTAGTCTGACCTCTTCTACATGTCTCAACTTTGCTAGACGCATTCTGTAATCCTCTGAATCGTCTGATGATGACGACCGCTGTCTCTTCATCCCTCTTATATTTTCTTCCTCCATCTCTTCCTGCGTATCTGAATCTTTAGCTGATGTGTCCTCTATATTCTGAGTTTGACTTGCACCACTTTGTTGTTTAGTCTCTATCTGTTGCTCCTTTTGTTTCAATAGCTGCTGCTCCTGTGCTCTGTTTCTTTGTTCTGCAGCTCTCGTATGTTTGTACGGTGAATCTATTTCTGTTTCAATATTATTCCATTGTTTCCTTATTCCTGTCATATCTTCTAGAATCACATTGTACTGTTTACTCTCTGTATCCTGCCATACTTGTATCCTGTCTTCTTCTGGCCTATATGTGCCCATCTCCTCTTGTTCCTTGTTTAAGATTTGGGGGGTTGGGGTTAACCGATCAGATGTTGTTTCCGGTTCTGCATGGATTTGTGCTCTAGTAACAATCTGTTCCCGCGCTAGTGTTGGTCCACCGTCGTCACTATCTATGATCTCACTGGAAATAATATCTATCTCCTCGTCGCTCTTGGTAATTTGGACTACCCAGTTGTCTCCTCTCTTAGTTATTTCTGTTTGTGTACCAACACTGACCCTGTCTCTCTGTATGTTTTCCTGCTTCTGGACTGCTGTCCTAACCTGACTTGTCCATGGTCTATTCCGACTTGTCCATGGTCTATTCCTATTACTTTCTTTTGTTGTGACATTTTGATGGCAAGATCCTATTATCTTTCTCCACATTCCTAGCGGTTCTACCTTCATTTTCCAACCATTCTGTGTTCTTAATTGGCACTTCTGTTGGTTACCAACATTTATGTTGTTTATTTCCAATATCCTTCCTTTCTTAATTTCTTCCACAAAATTCCTGACCGCTATTCTTGATCTTCTCCTATTCAGGCTATCCCAATGTCCTAACTCATTTTTGCTGTTGAAAGTCGGGAGTGTCCTGTCACTGTTATTATATGTTCTTTGATGTCCCTGCTTTTGCTGATATTTGTTACATTTCCATTTCTCCCTTTCACATTCTGTACCGATGTTTCTCCTCTCATGAGTGTATTATCTATTCTTGTGTATGACTGAGCTATCCCAATTCATCATATTTCTGTATCCTCGCCATGTTTGTTGTTGCTGTCTATTTTTGTCAAACCAACTTGCAGGGTGGTGTACTCTAGCCCATTGTCTATAGTATGGTTGATGGTTATGCCTAACATGTGCCCTTCCTATCATGTTCACTTGTGGTTGTCTTCCACTAGATATATTTTCATGTATATCAGTGTTCATCCGCAGTTGTTTTCCACTACCATCGATATACTGTTTGTTTCTTCCCTCGTCGTCACTTCTCCAACTCCCGTATCGTAGCTGTCTGTGTTGTTGAGACCTTCTACTACTACCCTTTCTCACATCAGTCTCTCTCAGTGAGTGGGTTTTGTGTTTCCCTGAGTGTAAGTATATGTGTGTCGGACTCTGTCACGAATATTTGTGATGCCCGGGTTGTGTCTGTAATTATATTGAGTATTGTTGTGACCAGTGAATTGAGCACAGTTACTGGACAAGGCTTCTGTGTGTCTAGTGCGTGTCGGATTACCGGTCTCAACTCTTCGTACTGAGTGCTGCGGCTGTAGTGGCCTGTAATTACACTCAAATTGTTTATGTCGAAGTCTATTGCAAGCATAACACACGACTGGCTTGTGGTCTACCTGTCTTGATCTATAAGATATTTTTATTTCTCTCCCTCGTCTTGATATTCTTCTTTGTTGACAATGTCCTATCTCCATAGGTTCTTCTTCTGTTTCTTCGCATGGAACTACCCTACCAAGCCTGAGGTCCAATCTTCTTCTAAGGTTCTCTTCGGCTGTAGCAAGTGCAATGGCCTGTGACAAGTTTTGTGGGTTCTTCCTGAGGAGATGTAATTTAATTGGTATACCATTCAACCCATCGACGAATATGCCCACTAACTGTTTTTCCACCTCTTGCTGGTTAATTTGTTGCCCCAAGAAAACTTCTTCCGCTAGGTTTAACAACCTGTCGCTGAACATTTGAATGGGTTTCTCTGCTTGTTGTTGTATGCTCCTCAGCAGCGTCCACGCATACGATGCATCCGTAATTTGTGCATACCTTCTTATTAGTTCTTTCTTAAAATCTTCCCATGTCTCATCATGGACAGTGTCAAACCTGCGTCTTATAACATCTACTACTAACCCGCATGAGGAAAGATATGCAACTTGTTTGTACTCACCTTGGTCCATATTGACCGAAGTGCAATATCTTTGTATCTCGAGCAACCATTTTCTACATAAAGTAGGATTCTCTGAATATGGTGTTATACTGTTCCGGATATTCTGGAACTTACTTTCATTTCTAATGGCAGTCATAGCCTTGGCTACCTGCTCAAGAGCAGCCACATTGGGATCCAAACCCACCGTAAGTTGTTGTTGTTGCATCTTGTCTTGATCTGTAAAGTGTTAGTATTAATAAAACACCTGGAAAGAAACCAATATTAATATCCTGGTTGGCCTGCAAAAGAAATACCAACGACTATCTATACACAATATTTCATAAAATTTTTGAACTACGAAACAAATTTTCTGGCAACACTGTGATTGTAAACACAAAACCTAAATATCAATCTAAATCTTATAATTTAACTAACTACTATAATGACTAACTTAATTAACTTGTATCTAAATGTTTGGAGCCGCGCTAGCATAGTGGTTACAACACCGCTCTGGCGACCGGGTGATTCAGGATCAAACCCGGGCGACGGCATTTGAGGATTTTTCGTCGACCGGGAATTGGACTGGATTAACTCGAGACCTGGCGAGAACATTTGAAGGAGTGTTGTCGACCAGGGATTGGCGGCTCCTGAGCCGACCCAGCTGCAATGGGTACCTCCGAAATCGGAGAGTATTTGCCTGAATGGTGAGGGACACCTGTCTCTGTACAAGTAAAAAGGGATACTCACGTAAAATCAATGTCAGGTTAGACATAGTAATAACCTGAGATTTCGCCTCGAGTATTAGCGGGCGTACGCAAAAAAAAAAAAATCTAAATGTTTATGTGTTACATAATCTGTTTTTCTTGATTGGGATACACACTTGCTCCTCCAGTATTTCAGAATTAATCAACACAATTTTTGTCTTATACGGCTGTGTAATATGTTATTTTTGCGCATTGGGCCTGTTCATAATTCAAATTGTTATCTCATGCATGAGTGCCTGTACTCTGACGGTTGTTGGGTGATGTAGACTGTTTTGTTCTTTATATTCTTCTTAGTGCACTTATCCTTCGTGATGTCTTGACTTCTGTGTTGTCTTGATTTGTTTCTTCAGCTTGCAGGATTCCTTTGATTAGTATCTTCTTAATGAACTTGACCTTCGTTCTGTCTGCAGTCTTTTAAATCTCTATCTTGTATAGGGCTGGTTAGGTGCACTAAAATATTCTATGACCGTCGTAGTGCTAGATACAAAAATATTTGATGCAACTGTACCTAATATGTGATGCCGAAACTGACATCTGAGTGAAGTCTGTCTTGCTTTATAAAAGTTTCTTGAACTATCATTGAGTTATAAAAGTTTCTTGAGCTATCCTAGTGTAAGGCTGGTTACGCACACCATTAGTTACCTTGTTATCTGTTGTCGTTGCTACTGCCTACTGTAGGGCTGGTCATGGGCACCATGCGTAGTCTGTAGCCGTGAGTCGTATTGCAAGATTCGGACCTCTGCCCTTCCACTGAGCTAATGTGTTGTAAAGTAAATACTAGAAACTTCCTTCTCTCAGACTGACTCTACTTTTTCCTCATACCCACTGTTGATCAATCGATTCCACTCAAAAAACAGCAGTGAAAATATCAATGGTGGAACTTTATTAACATAAGTTGATAAATGGATAAAACTGGTATGCCCAACCTTCCTCTTCAAGGTTGGCAGTCTTGCAAAATACAATCTTCAGTTTCAAACAATTTCAGTATCAATTTTTCACATACATTTTGCTTGTCTTCCTTACTACTACTTGTCCCAGCTATAGAACATGTCATATATTTATTCAGATAGAACTTCCTGTCGTTCTTCTGTACTGCTTATTTATTTTTTATGTTTCTTTTCCTATGTCTCTTGTTATATCTCTCTATGAGAAACTGGCCTTAACCGCCAGGGCTGTCACTTTTGCCAAGATTTCATCTGTTTACTGTCCTCTGCTCAGACCTGGTCTGCTGAGCTACATACGTTAGTTATAAATCAAAATGCCAACGTACCTGGTTATGTCATTTCATTTGAAATACACTTTTTTCTTTACACAAACACTTTGGTCCTCCGAATATATCTTATACAACAAATCAAGTCTTACGCTGAGCACGTTCAATATCAACTTTCACACTTGGGAGAAAAACCTTTTCTTCCCTACGGCTAGCGCGTCTCAAACCAGACTCTCCAAAAACCCTGTTCTAACATTTTTCGTTCACGCCTAAAATGTGTTCACGCATCTCGACTTTCTCGTGCATACTTTTTTCCAACTCACTCAAACCTGTAAGGGACTTAATTCTAAGTTACTTCCCTTTGAATAATTATACCCAACTCCACTACTCTCCTCTTAAACCCTTATTACAAATTCTTCATAAGCTAATTTACTAAACCGTAACTGCTAACCCACTACATCTGCTTAACCCAAATCAAACACTTTACGCACCAACCAAAATATCTGGAGTTTCCTCCCTTAAGACAAAGCTTAACTTTACACATCTTATCTCCCTTCATCAACGACAAATAATCTGTAACTAAACCCATCTATATCTCTTAAACCATTTTCTACATTCTTTCTCTCTATCAAAACCAAACCACCGTTCACACCATCATGCCCTGCTGCTTTGCCCATCTTGATTTTCTCCAGTGCTGCCTTCAGTTCTTCCATCTTTATGTCATCTTCATCACCATTTGTTTCATCTTCTGTGCTAGTGGTTATCAATTCTGATGCTTGACCTTGCTCACCATCAAGGAGTTCTGAGAAATATTCTTTCCATCTTTCCATTACTTCCTTCGGGGCAGTAAGCAATTTGCCTTGCTTGTCCTTTATAAATTTGAGAGGGCATTGTTTTTCCTTCCTCATGTTCTTTAGGGTCTTATAGAACAATTTCTGGTTTTCTTGTGCATCTTTTTCTAGCTTTTCTCCAAATTCTTCCCAGGACTTCTGTTTTGCTGCTAGCACTTTGTTCTTTGCTTCTGTTCTGAGTGTCACATATTCTCTATATTTTTCCATTTGTCCTGTTGTGTTTTTAGCTCCTAAGTATTGTTTCCATGCCATTTTCTTCTCTCTTATTTTCTCTTTGACTTTCTCTGTCCACCAAGGTGTCCTCTTTCTCTGGTTCCTAAGTCGGACTTCACCGCATGCTTCTGCAGCAGCTGTCTTTATGATTTCCTTGAATTTAATCCAGAGGGGTTCCAAGTCATCAGGTCGTTCTTCTGTGTTGCTCACCATGCAGCAATAAGCCCCTGATATCTGGTCTTAATTTCTGGCTCTCTCAGCTTGTAGGTCCTAATGCTCATTTCTCCTTCTCGTTTACTTGGTTTCTTGCGTGATGTTGGGCAGTTCCTAGGCTGAGCAACTCTTTCAGTTGTTCGTTTGATTGTTAGCAGGTAGTGATCACTTCCAATCTCTGGCCCCCTCCAGACTCTTGCATCTCGGACATATTTGAATGAGCTTCTCCAAACAATGGCATAGTTGATCACTGACTTCTCATTCTTTGTTGGTTCACATCTAGTGTATGCATGTATGCGCTTATGGGGGAACTTTGTGTTTGTAATGATCAGAAGAGAATTGGTAACGTGAGATAAAGATTTTCTTATTCAGACTCTAGAATTTGTTGACATTGTCTCTCTTGAGGAATTCTACATGTCATGTCCTGTTATATTTGACATATATTTTTAATGAACTAAGGATGTGACTGTCAACTAATTCTACATTTCATGTCCTCTTATATTTGACATATATTTTTAATGAACTAAGGATGTGACTGTCAACAAATTCTACATTTCATGTCCTGTTATAAAAAAAAAAAGGTAAAAGATCCCGTTACACACCCATTGAGGCATATTGGGAGTATGGTGTTAGGCCCATATTTTCTTGACCATCCGCACACTAGGGGTGATGTGGTTAGCATCACGCTGGCTGCCTTAACCTTCCCAGAATTTGCTCTGGTACCCAATTGGGGTTGGGTCGATCCAGGAGCCGTTTGTGGCCTAAAAATTCCCATCTCATCTGGGGATCAAACCATGGACCACTGAGCAAGGAAGCCAGTGCACTAACCATTATGCTACCGCAGTCCACAAATTTAATGTAAAGAGATACTTTCCATTCCAGACTTTCTTCCACTATTATTCTCAATGTAGCATTCTGATCTGTACAGGATCTGCTTTGCCTAGAACCTGTTTGTTCTGTACCCATAGACTGTAAAGTTCTTGAGGATGAACCTGTTAAATAATTTTTCTGGAACTAATAATATTATTTGCATGTAATTAATGTACTTGTAAATCTGTTGTAAGTTCCCCTTCTAAGGCAGTATGACCAGAGCTCCTTCATTAAATTCTGGTGGTATTTCTTCTCTCTCCCAGACAGTTCCACAAAACACACTCAACTTCTTAGCAGATTGGACCCACAAAATCCCCCAGACTTCCAGCCAGCAATCAAGGAGCTACAGGTCAGCTGTTATAAACCAACTAAGGAAGAAATAAAAAAAGACATAAAGATTCTAACAGAAGGAATAGGAGCTAGTCCTGATGTCATTCCAGTAAAGGCTATCAAAGCAGAAATGGACACCTCTACAGAGATGTTATACAAATTACTGGGTAAAGTTTTTGTAGTTAAAAATTGTCTACAGGATGTGGTAACTTGTCCCATGCCCAACCCTCCTTAGTAAACTCTTATGACATGCCTGGAAGATATGTGCCAGCGAGTTTGTTGTGGCACTATAAATAATGAGTTTATAATATTTTAAGTTGACCTTTACTCTCTTTTGAATAGTGGTTCCCAGGTTCGTTCAGTTAGGCAATGGCTTGAGTGTTAGCTGTTATTAATTCAATGTTGGTATGCTAGTTGTCCAGAACGATTATTCATAAACCAAATCGAATTGAGAACTGGTAATAATATTGACGAGAACTGTGATATAGCTGAAAATCACAACTCCAATGTTTCCAAGTCATAAATTTCAGTTTCCAAACGTAAATATACAGGAAGATCAATCAAGTCAGTGATACTGTTACCGCTACGTTTCTTATGTTGTCAATGGTATTGACTACATTGGTCTGTCGGGCCTGCTTATGTAGCTGATGTACTTCTAGATGATGACCTGATAATGTGAATGTATTGTGGGCTGTTACTTTGTCATGTATGATGATCCGGCTAATGGCAATGAGACTAGGTAACGATGGTGAATGGGTCAAAACAGTGTGACCAACTGGCAATGAAGATATACTGGACTTGTTGCAGAAATTAGTGACGAGACATTTTTATTTTGATGAGACTTTGACATCAGTATTACGGACATTTTCATCAGCATGGTTATGGCAAGATATACATGGTAAATAACAGTCACTACGGACGTTGACCAACTGTCACAGCGCTATTTCGCAGTGATGAAAAGTTAGCAAGGCAACACTGAGTTTTGGCAACACTGGGATAACTAAAACCCGTGAGTCATGTGACGAGGTGAAAGCCAAAAATATTAGGCGCGAAGGTAGGCAGTTAGTTCCTAGCCAGAGTCCCGAGTAGGATGGATATATTTTTCCCTGTGCCAGCAATTTTGCTGTGGAGTTCATGTTATGGACTATTTGTTAAGAAAGGCTTGCCATTTCTCCAGTGCTGTTGGATTATTAAGTTATGATTCTAGGACAGTGTAATGTCTGGATTGAATTTGTTACATGCTGTTATAAGTTGCAGAAGATTTGACTATTTCTGTGTAATAGTGTTTGCCGCTCATGGTAAGCGTTATTCACTGCAGTTTATCAGTGAAGATCATATGTATGATACTGACAGTCTACGTATTTAAGGCATTTCATTGTTATATTGTATTTCATATGTTTGTTGGCTGTGTGAGGCCTTATTGTGTGTGCATAAGCATTAAAGGGAAGTACCTGTAGAAGGTGTTTATTTTCTTATGCCAGCCATTGTGGTGTGGCCGTACTCCCAGTGGAGCGAGCCTATTACTATTATTATTATTATTACTATAAGTCCACATTACAGTGGTGCTACCTTAGTAAATAGTTATCTAACAACTGAGGACATTGTTTATATAGTTGTTCTGACACCAACCCCACTAGCCACTGTCACATCAAGGTTAGTGGAAGCTCTACGGCAACGAGTTGGTAGGATGCATGGGTTTACAAAAATGACCATTTTAATAGCATTGAGCATATATTTATAACTTAATTAGTCGTTCTCCTTCTACCGTGAGGTGTAAATGTTTGGACTATCCTATCGGCTGTCTTCCTCCTGGCCTGGTTCCATTCTAGTCCTCAGTCCTTCAAAGATTGTCTAATGTTGTCTACCCACTGGACTCTGAGTTGTCCTGGGGGTCTGGATCTCTGGCTCTTTGTTTCCCATGCTTGTTGTGGTAGCCGATCTTCTCCCATTCTGCAGACATGGCCAAACCATCTTAGTTGGGATTCTTCTACTTGGGTCTGCAGGGGGTGGGATTTTAGGCCTTGACGTATCGTCTGGTTGAGGACCATGTCTCTTCTTGTTACTTCAACCACCTTCCTCAGATACCTCATGTCTGAGGTTTGAATCTGGCTTTTATGGACATAGGTGGAGCAGTATACAGCCATCTTCGTTTTCTTACCAACCTCTCTCTTGCTGAGGAATCCTCGATTTATGGCCTGAAAAAGTGTCCCAGCTGCAGCTTTTCGAGTGGCCAACTCTTCTTTGATACCTCACTTTCAGTATATAATAGCTCTGAGATATTTAAAATGGTCGACCTGCTCCAGGACCTGTTCTCCCAGCTTAATCTGATGTCTTCTTTCTTCTTGTGATATCACCATGGATTTTGTGTTAGAGCTGCTTATGACCATTCCTCTCTTCTCTAGCTCTTCTTTCCATATATGTAGGTTGGATTGGAGATGTGCCTCTGATTTAGCAATCGGGGCAACATCATCAGCAAATGCCAGCTCTGAAATACAGACCTGTCTCATCTTCCAGTACCCCATTGAATACTTTCTTGTTCTCTCCTTACATGCCATGATAACATCGTCCATGAGGAGTATGAAAAGATAAGGTGATGGGATATCACCTTGTCTTACACCAGTGGTGGTCTTGAACTCTTCTGACTTATGGTTTGGTGTCCTCACATAATTTCTGCAAGGCTTGTAGAAGCTCTGTAAAGCATGAATCAGAGGTGCTTGAATGTTCTTCCTTGCCAAACAGTCCCAAAGTTTGCTCCAGGGGACCCTGTCAAACTCCTTTTCCAGATCTATGAAACAAAGATGGATCTCACTCTTATAGTCAAGGGCCTTTTCACTCAGCTGTCTTAGTGTGAAGATTAGGTCTTGAGTACATCGGTTTGCTTGGAATTCGCACAGGACCTCATCCAATTGTGGCTCAGCTAGGTGTCAGAGTCTCTGCTCTAGGATTCTAGAGTAGATTTTACCAGGGACACTGAGAAGGGATATGACTCTATGGTTTCCACATGGTTGATTGTCACTCTTTTTGAAAATTGGTGTTATGATGGCAATCTCCCAATCCTTTGGTATGGTCTTGTTGCACTATGCTGCCTGTAGGACCCTTAAGAGTAATAGGTCGCCTGATGCTCCCATATACTTAACCATTTCTGGTGTTATACCATCATGCCCTGCTGCTTTGCCCATCTTGATTTTCTTCAGTGCTGTCTTCAGTTCTTCCATCTTTGTCATCTTCACCATCATTGGTTTTCTCTTCTGTGCTAGTGTGTTATCATTTCTGATGCTTCACCATGCTCACCATCCAGGAGTTCTGAGAAATATTCTTTCCATCTTTCCATTACTTCATTTGGGGCAGTAAGCAATTTGCCTTGCTTGTCCTTTATAAATTTGAGAGGGCATTGTTTTTCCTTCTTCATGTTCTTTAGGGTCTTATAGAACAATTTCTGGTTTTCTTGTGCATCTTTTTCTAGCTTTTCTTCTGAAATCCCTAGGTAAAGAAAGGCAAAGGTAGGCTAAAATCATGTGGAGAAGAGAGTTGGAGACAAATGAATCTGATGAAGAAAATGTGGAAAGAACTTGAGCTGTTGACGCATGACAGGAGGACTTGGTCATGTGGTTGTTGAAGGCCTATGTTGAAATGTGACAGGAGGACTTGGCATGTGATTGTTGAAGGCCTATGTTGACACATGACAGGAGAACTTGGCATGTGTTTGTTGAAGGCCTATGTTCCTTGGGGAGCTAACGGATATAGTGATTATTGACCACCAATCACAAACACTTTAATCAGTACCATTTAGCAGTCTCAGAGCACATACACATTCTTCAACTTGGCATTGGCTGTTAAAGGTGACAAGCTCAACAGCCCTTGTTTATCAAGAGCAACAAGCTCTAGTTAAGAAGAACTAGTCTAAACTTTCAAAGACTCCTCTTGTAAGTACATTGTTATGTCAGTAAACATTTGACTGAATTGATACAAGTATAGTTAATATTGTTGTTTTATTTGATCAAACATTCTTGTACTTTATAATAGCCATAACTGTTTGTCAAAGTGGATTCAATAATTGGTCAGAATATATGTCTGTTGCGGGGCTTTATACGATTCACTTCTTTATTGTTGTTGCGGCCCCGTCTTCTATTTCAGTGGTCGTTGTGGAAAGCCACCGTTTCTCATTGATTCAATAAGCTTCTTAGTTCTGGTCATTTGATTCATTAATTCTTGATCGTGCTATTGTTGGAATAGTTACGCGAATGTGAGTTAATACTTTCTGTCTGTCACAAGGTTTGAACTCAGTATCATAATTGTTGAATTTGTAACTTCAATGAACGTGATAAGTCTCTTCTCGAGTCCACACAATTTTTAATGTACATTTCAAACAGTAGACAGTCCATGGAGGTTGATTATGAAAACATTATATATTAGAATTGAATCATACATCATAAATGCTATCCATGCATTATAGTCCTGGTCCAATAATATGCAACACTATAGTCAGAACGTCGTAACTATATGTACGCGCGGTTGGGACATCCAACGGCCGACAATGAGATTAGACGTCTGGCGATATAAAACGAATGTGGACCATAATTTCATCCTTCCTTGACTTTAGTTAAAATTACTAACCTCGATACATTCCTCTCTTCATAAGAATATCGGACTGACCCATGTCCGTACTGCAATAACATATGTGCGGCAATATCATGCCTACCACTGGAAGGATTATAGGACACGTCTTATCCGTTTGACGGTCATCTAAGAAAAGGGTGTGGTAACCTAGTCACGGTGCGTGACATACCAACGCATACACGTCATAATCAATCGTGTGTATCGCGTACACTAACTAACAATTATTTACATTATATTAAACGTAGTCACCTATTAATCTTATGCTGTTAACCTCCAGCAGACCATGCCAATAAAATACCTTAACAATTCCCTGTCCACTGGGGGAAAAAAAAAATCTATTAGATAGATTTTTTTTAACAAAAACCCATCTGAAAAAATACCAATATGTTAACAATATCAAAAAAAAAAAATTTAACGAGATTGCGGCATATGGCCTACGACGTTCTGTCTAGAACCAATGTCGTGGTCATGTCGACTAACCAATAGTCATGTAATATATTCATTATTTATATCATACATAAATATAAATGGTAATAAGAACTAAAAGAGAATGGTAATGTCGATCTCTAATTAAATAATTAATTAACTTAAAATATGTCGTGATAAAATGTCATGTCAGACTAATTTAAAGTGTTAAAATTAAACTAAATAACTATACTAGGTATGGAATAAGAATAAGTTGTTGAAAATCTAATGTAAGAAAAATGAGAGGATCTGTTAAAGAAAGACATAATAACGAATAAAGAATAAATTAGAGAAAGAAAAAAAAAAATGATGTATAAATTTAACTAAGTTATGTGTGTTGAACATCAAGTAAGTGTAGTATTAAGTTATTAATACCTTTCTAACTAATTTAAACAATAGTATGCAATATAATCATGTAATTCTAAGAATATAATCAAAGAATTATGTGAGTTTTCTTTTCTTTCTTTCATTTTTTTAAGTTTCATTCATTTTTTTAAAATTCAACTCACTTGTCATTTTAATGTGGATTAGTTTTAAAGAATAAATTAAAGTAATTAACATTGGATATGAAGATCCATTCGTAGTCTTGATCCTTGAATTTCCATTAGACAAAATGTTCAAGTATTCTGAATCACGTTATATAACGAATTAGTTCGAATGGAATGTCATTTATTTTCTCCGAAGTGTTTTGAAACAATGTTGTGACAAATGTAAACCAGGAAAGTCCCGGTGTAAAGACGAATATAGTGTCAATTGATTGCAGTCACTTTGCGTATAATTTGCCTATAGAAAGCAGCTGAGTAAATGGTTCATTCATGTGTCAAAAAGCAACGATGGTGCTATGTTCTTTGATTAAGTTTCTCTGTACATAGTATTGTCTTTGCGACAAACAACGTAAATTAGGAATCGACATCATTAGGATTTCGAGATAATGTATCTGCCAAGATGTTGTCGGATCCTGTGATGTACTCGATTGAAAACTCGAAGGGTTGGAGGAGTATAGCAAATCTGGTCAATTTTGGACTCTTGTGATTTGCTCGTTGTAGTGATGCTACGGCCCTTTGATCGGTTTGTACTACAAAAGGGGCTCCCAGTAGGAATTTTTCTAGTTTGGTTATCGCCCACACGACGGCTAAGAGTTCGCGATCAACCGTAGAGTACTTCACTTCTGGTGGTTTCAGTTTTCGTGACACGTACAAGTTTGGATGGAGGATGTCGTCATGGTATTGGAGCAAACATGCGCCAATTCCGTAGTTACTCGCATCTGTACGAAGAATGAACTTTTTAGAAGCATCAATTAATCTCAAAATAGGTGGATTTGAAAATATAGAAATTATTTGCCGAAAAATTCTGTCACATTCGTCAGTCCATGTCACTTTCACTGGCATGTTCTTCTTTAGTAATGAGGACAATACAGCAGTGATGGATGACAAGTTAGGTACGAATCTACTGTAATATTGGACTAGACCTAACAAGCTTCTCACTTGTTTCTTCGTTTGAGGAACGGAAATGTTTAAAATTTTTGAAACTGTACTGGGTAATGTTCGGATATATCCAGCTCCAATAATGTGACCCAAAAAAGTGATCTCATGAAATGCTACCTGTAATTTTGTAGGTTTAGCAGTTAACTTGTACCTTCTCAAGGTATCAAAAACGTATCCAAGACCCAAAAAATGTTCCTCAAAAGATGAACTAAACAAGCATATGTCATCTATATATGTAATAATGTCTGGTCTACCTGAAAAAATGTGTCGCATCATGCGAACAAAGGTAGCTGGAGCGTTAACAAGCCCAAAAGGCATCACGTTCCACTGGTATAGACCTAGCGGAGTTGAAAACGCTGTGTAGTATTTTGCTTTTTCGGTTAGTGGTATCTGCCAATAACCTTTAGTTAAGTCTATCTTAGTAAATATAGTTGCTGTCGATAGACGTGGCAGTAAGTCATCGAGAAGTGGATGTGGTTCGCTATCAACTATCGTTTGTGCATTTAATTTTCTATAGTCGACGCATAGTCTAATGTTATTGTCCTTCTTTCGGACAATAACTAATGGAGAAGAAAATGGGGAATTACTAGTTTCGATAATTCCTAAAGATAACATCTGTTCAAGTTCCTTAGTAGTTTTAGTAAGAAAGTGTATAGGAACAGAATAAGGATGTACCCGAATTGGAGTATCATCGTTAAGAGTGATGTCATGATTAATGACTGATGTGCGACCTGGAACATCGGTCAACACATCTGGATAAGATTGTAGCAGATCAGCAATCTTTTGATGCTGTTGCGGTGTAACCGACGAAGAGATGGTTACGTCCCGCCAAGATTCGCTAGATTGTACTACAGGTACAGGTAAAGCTAACTGTACCTCAGGAAAAGAAGATTCTTCTTCCTGGATAACGGATAAATTAGAATAGTGACATGTAGGTCTGAAAGTGTCATCTAATTCATGAAAAATAGCTTGTAGATGTTCAGGTCGAGTATGAAATTGCTTGAGCATATTTATGTGAAATATTTTGTGATGTCCCTTAATGTCCAGGACATAATCAACATCAGAAATCTTATTGATAACCTGGTAAGGACCATTCCACGAGATTAGTAGTCTATTATTGTTATGTGGCAATAACACATAAGCTTGATCTCCTGGAAATAATTGACGTAATCGTCTATTACTGTTTTGGAAAGTTCTAGCTTTCTCTTTCGCAGCCTCAGATGAAGCTGTTGCCATTTTACAGGCATCAATAATGTTATTCCGGAGATTAATTACATATTCATAGGATGACTGAGTGTCCTGAGTCATCTCAGAATCGATTAATAAATCTTTTATCAGTCCCATAGGACCTCTTGGAGGAGCGCCAAAGACTAAATGAAACGGAGAGAAGCCAGTTTGTTCATTTGGCACCTCTCGATAAGCGAATAACACCGCTGGTAGCACTCTGTCCCAGTCCTGTGGATGGTTAACTGTAACTTTATGTAGCATTTGTTTGAGTGTACGGTTAAGTCTTTCTACAGCACCATTACTCATTGGGTGATAAATGCTGCTGAGGTTTCTATCTATTTGCCAAGTCTTCATTACCTCCGTCATAGTCTCAGATATAAATTGAGAACCATGATCTGACAAAAGTTTTCTAGGAAAACCTACTCTAGAAAAGATCAAGTGTAGTGCATCAGCTACATCTGTGGTGGTGGTTGTTTTTAATGGGATGGCTTCTGGCCATCGTGTGCATAAATCGATGCAAGTGAGAATAAACCTATGTCCTCTGGCTGATGGTAAAAGTGGGCCAATGATATCAATGGCCATTTTGTCGAAAGGTCTCACCGATATATCACAAGCCTGAATAGGCGCCGTGTGAAAGGCTCCCCGTGCTTTCACTTCTTGGCATATCGTACAGGAGCGTACGTACTGTGAAATATCTCGTGATACTCCCGGCCAAAAAAAAGAAGATAATACTCGTGAACGTGTACGAGTATAACCCATGTGACCTGCACACTTAGAATCATGTGCATGTTGAAGTATGTACCGCCTAAAAGCAAAAGGTACCATGACTTGTTGTCTTATCTGAGTTTTATCCATAAAACATCTTAATAAAATGTCATTTTTAATACTAAACCACTGACTATCATTTTTGTTCCTAGAAAGATTGTCATCTTTGTTGACCAGCGTAAAAAATTTTGTTAGTGACCTGTCTTCCCTCTGTTTTGCAGCAAATGATACTCGGTCAATAGCAGAATGAATCTCGATATTTTCATGATCATTTGTTTCCTTGTTTTCCGTGTCTATAGTCTCTAATTGTTTTGTATGTGCTCTGGTTATTGCTGCATTTCCGATGTATAGATTATTTTTTTCCCATTGAATAATCTCATCTGGTGTGCAATCTTTACTCCCGTGTATGCATCCCACCATAAGGTCGGCAATTGGGTTTCTTAACATGCATGCTTTAACATTGCCTGTGAAGAAAGGTGTGTCAATGTAAATAATAGCTGTTGGATAATATTCTATGGTTCCCCCAAAAGTCATGCACCTGACATGTTCTCCAGTTGCACAATTTGGATGAACAAGTGTCTGACGGATTCCGATCGTGGTCGATCCCGAATCTCTTAAGACTGAGACGATGGATCCATTAACTTTTCCTCTGTTGAAGATCAGTGATCCTGTTCCGTCATTGACTGCTAGACTGACTTCTGGTAGAATATGACCGCAGTTCAGAACTGTCTCTTTTGCTTTCTGAAATATAAGATTACATGTTGGGCAACTATTTGCCACGTTATAATTCATTGCAAAACAAGTAGACGATGACTGTATTTTGTTATCAGTAGTTGAACTCTGAACCCTAGGGGTTGTAGCAGTAGTAACAGCTGCCCCTGTATTATGGTTATAAGTTGTCGATCTACGAGAATGAGAACGATGACGAGAATAATTAGATGAATTATCCCGTTGTCCTCTATTGTAACTGTTATCTCGATGTCTCGAGTTATAATTATCGCTATTGTTCCACTTGTAATCATTATTATAGTTATATGATCGATTATAACTTGAGTTACGTGGATTACTGTTATTTCTTGACTGAGGTGAATAGTTTCTGGTTTGTTGTCGTCCTCTATTAAAGTTATTGTTAAAGTTATTCTGTCCCTTATGAAAATTAATGTCATAGTTTCCTTTGAACCTACCCCTGTCTACACTGTGTGTTCTAGGTTTGTTATGATTATGATATGCCATATTGGAGGCTACAGGAAGTGGTTCTCTTATCAATGTGCCAGAAATATTAGCATTCGGATGAGCTGTGCAGTAATTTAAAGAAATTTTTTCTAACTCATCAATAGATTCTGGTTTTCTTTCTTGCAGATAAGCAAAGAATGGTGGGCTGACAGACGATAATACTTTATCCCTCAATAACAAATCGACTAACTTGTCGTAGGATTTGTTGACACCTGCCAGTTCAACCCATCTGTTAAAAGTATTGCGTATGTTAGCAATAAAACCTGTGAAATCTCTATTGTTATCTGGCAACAAACTTTTAAAACGCAATCTACATGCCTCTTCGTTCAAGTGGAAACGACGTAGTAACAACGTCTTAATGGCCTCATAGTCTGTTGATAGTGTTGGATCTATATTTTGTGCTGCACTTGCAGGTTCGCCATCTAGAAATTCCTTAAGTTTCAGTGCCCATGCCGCTTTGTCAAGGTTATTCACCTTACATATGTCCTCAAAGCGCGCGAGCCACGATGAAAGGTCATCTACGTGTAACTTGAATGGAGGCAGCTTAAAGTAATAATTACCTTTAAGTCGTGTGGATGAAGATCCAGATTGAGCAGTATCATTTTGGGTTGCTGCAGCGCCCTGTGAATTAAGTTTTGCTGTTTCTAATTTAAGTCGTTGCAATTCCATTTCTTGCTGCAGTATGATTTCTTGTCGTTTCAATTTATTCTCTTCTTCAATCCGTAGGATTTCATCTCTTGCTATCTTTCTTTCTTCTTCTTGTCTTAATTCTGCCTTCTTTTCCGCCTGTTTTCTTTCAAGTTCTTCCATCTCTGCTTTAGCAATGGCTTTCTTTTCAGCTTCTTTTCTGTCGAGTTCTTCCATCTCTGCTTTAGCAATGGCTTTCTTTTCAGCTTCTTTTCTGTCGAGTTCTTCCATCTCTGCTTTAGCAATGGCTTTCTTTTCCTCCTCTTCTGCCTTATATTTTGCAAATTCAGCCAATGCATAAGCCTCGAGAAGTTCTCCTTTTTTCCCAAAATCTTTACCATTTTTAATAAAATAGTCTAAGTTAAGCATCTTGACGTTAATATTGTACGTAATGGTTATGTAATAATCACCAATAAATTCTAAGTAATTATTGTACTTATTCAATTTATGAATAGTCGATATAAACAATCATAATATTATTGAACTTAATCTGGGAATGTTCAATTTAATTAATTGTAATATTATCTAACTATTATTTGTAGATTCCATACATAGACATACTATGTTGGGAAAATATTACATATATACTCGTTAATATATCATAAATAGTTATGATATTTATCTATTTCGGGTGCTGAATTACTATCATGCACCTAATAATAAATAGTATTATTCCTCAAGTATTATATCATTCAGTCAGTGATATGTGCTAAGTAAATCATTTAGTAATGGAAAAAATGTACCAATAATATACACTATGTCCTTTATATGCAGGACAGACTAAAAAGTCAAATTATTTTATAAATATATATTATTATTATATTATGCCTTAATCATGAGCTATAAAGTGCATCGCCCATTTCTTGGACTACCACTGCAAATTGGTGCAAAGTCCCTAATTCTCCTTAAAAGTCATTAAATTTTAATTATATTCATATACACTCTTATTAAGCAAGAAATTATATTATTAGTGTTAAATCATGAACAGATGAAATGAGGACATACGATACGATGGGTAAACCAAGGATAAACAAACCATATTATCACGAAACAAGACGTTTCTACAATAAAAATTGATATTATGAAACCAAATCTGCAAACCGGAAATATAGAGTAGGGTGAAGGTTAACTGAATATAGAGTTAAATCTGCGTACACAAAAATTAATGACGCAAACATGGACTCATTGACGGTTATACAAAAAAAAATGAACTGAATAATAGCAAGATCAGAAAGAACAAGATAGATTACTAACATTATTACCAAACTAAATAGAATTTAAACTGAATACGATAAAATACACCGATTATTTCACCAAACTAGACATCTAACATATACTGTGAATTAAATGCAGTCCCGAACGAAACAAGCCCCGGAAATGTCATCGACGCGTTCTCCGCGAAATGCGATTTAATTCACTACCCTAAAGACCGTTCAGAATGAATATCGGCAATCCGTAGAGCCATAATTTATTCATTCTGAATCTCCACTCCAACCTCCCACAAATTAGGCACAGCACAAACAATGAAAACAAATATAACGTGCATATAAAATATATAGAACGGACATGCCTGCAAAATGTGAATAAGACTCAGTGATGTTTCTTATGAATGACAACAGTCACGAACTGAGACTTATCTTTTAACCCGTCGTCCGATGCGATCTTCACCAACGGCCTAGACTAGAGGATAGGACTGTTTGCTCCTTGTTGGTAAATAATGTCTTTTCAATCCTATGATCTACTGAGAAGTTGTATTCTTGAATGAAACATTAGGTGAGCTGGCATCGTCCTTCGATCGTTGGCTTGTACACGGAATATTGTGACGTCACTGATTTTTGCATAGTTACACAAGCCACGTCATGTTCGGAATCATGTGACTTGAACGTTTTCTTGTAATCGTAAACAGTCCGTGAAAGTATGTAAACAAGAAAAATTTCTTTCTTCCTTCGTTCCCCAGCAATGGCAACCACTTTGTTGCGGGGCTTTATACGATTCACTTCTTTATTGTTGTTGCGGCCCCGTCTTCTATTTCAGTGGTCGTTGTGGAAAGCCACCGTTTCTCATTGATTCAATAAGCTTCTTAGTTCTGGTCATTTGATTCATTAATTCTTGATCGTGCTATTGTTGGAATAGTTACGCGAATGTGAGTTAATACTTTCTGTCTGTCACAAGGTTTGAACTCAGTATCATAATTGTTGAATTTGTAACTTCAATGAACGTGATAAGTCTCTTCTCGAGTCCACACAATTTTTAATGTACATTTCAAACAGTAGACAGTCCATGGAGGTTGATTATGAAAACATTATATATTAGAATTGAATCATACATCATAAATGCTATCCATGCATTATAGTCCTGGTCCAATAATATGCAACACTATAGTCAGAACGTCGTAACTATATGTACGCGCGGTTGGGACATCCAACGGCCGACAATGAGATTAGACGTCTGGCGATATAAAACGAATGTGGACCATAATTTCATCCTTCCTTGACTTTAGTTAAAATTACTAACCTCGATACATTCCTCTCTTCATAAGAATATCGGACTGACCCATGTCCGTACTGCAATAACATATGTGCGGCAATATCATGCCTACCACTGGAAGGATTATAGGACACGTCTTATCCGTTTGACGGTCATCTAAGAAAAGGGTGTGGTAACCTAGTCACGGTGCGTGACATACCAACGCATACACGTCATAATCAATCGTGTGTATCGCGTACACTAACTAACAATTATTTACATTATATTAAACGTAGTCACCTATTAATCTTATGCTGTTAACCTCCAGCAGACCATGCCAATAAAATACCTTAACAATGTCATAATTAAAATATATCATGTACTGTCATTCAAATCCAGGTTCTGATGACTGTAAACAGGAGTATAATGGAAGCTTCCAGAATTATGATGCTAATACTGAGGTGGGATGTTGTATGAACTGTTTTTAAGACAAACTTTATCAGCCATTTATTTAGCCATTTATGTTGTATGCACCATTGTTTAGAGAAACTACATCAGACAGTTAATTAGCCTTGTACATTTTATGTACTGTTGTTAAGGTACACAATATCAGCCAGTTAATTAACCTTATATGTTGTTTGTACCATTGTTTAGACACACTATAACAGACAGTTACTTAGCCTTATATGTGGTGTGTACCATTGTTTAGACAAACTATATCAGACAGTTTATTAACCTCATATGTTGTATGTACCATCCATTGTTTAGACAAAATATATCAGAGATAGGAAACTCTATACAGAGCACTACAACAGGAGGCAATCCGATCATCAGAAGCAGTCCCCCTGTCCGACAAGTGTTTCTGCCCAGTATACTCCTTTACACTCTAAGGGGGGCAGGCCCCCTTGGGTCACGACTCCCAAGGGCCTCAGCCTCCTGTTGTCTTGTATCGAAAATGAACCCATTTCACTTTGGTAGCAACTTTAAAATCCACAACTCTACCAGCTGTGGAGGCAAATGTGAAAGTAACCAAAGAGAAAACAAATTACTCCATTTGTTCCACTGCAGACCAACTAGGGACAGACACTGACACACCTGCGTGAAGTTGATGAGGCTAGCCACTGTAATTCTGTGCCCAACACCTCTTATAATATATGCCTCGTGTTGCCCATCAGTTACAGCCCTTTCACCAGTACACCGAAAAACTCAATGTATTGTGGACTTAAAAGTATTCCTGATGTTTTCTGTACTGCAGAGTTTACTGTCCCGAGTTCCATAGCCCATTGCGGTTGTTCCACAGCCAGCATGATGTCTTTTCTGCAGTTTCACTAAGCCTTTTCAGTGCCCTTGTTCTCGACTGTCCCCTCAACCCCAACAGTTTCAATAAATCATACACTGATGCAGCCACGAGCCCTCTCGCACCATCCTCAACAGCCATGACCCTTGCAGTGAACCATTCGTGTCTCAAATCTGTGGCCAGATCACTGTACTTGGCCACTTTGAACAAATGTTGCTCTTCCAATCTGGATTCAAATGGAGCAGTCAGTTCAATCAATATAACCTAGTGCGATGATGAAGAATGCAGCACTATATCTGGCCATCTTTGAGATTTCCTCAACCTCTCTGGATATGCCCCTCATCCAGGTAGGTCTGCCACCGTCTCCCAGTCATTTGCACAGTCAAGGAGGGATGGTACACTGCTACATGATTTACTCGGTTTTGGGTGTGCTGACTTTCCTGCTCTTAGAAAGTATGTGTTTGCTGTGTTTGGCCTTACATTGCTATTCGCCTTCATCCTTGCCAGATCTATTGTCGCAGCCAGCTCATTTAGCTTTTTGTTGTGGCACCATGTGTATCACCCTTGCCCTAATGACACCTTGCAAGTGAGAGCACGTGTTCAAGTGTCTGCCTCCCATGGCACAAGGGGCATTGCTCATCATCTAACTTTACCCATCTCACAAGGTTTGTGGCCGATGGCAGGTCATACATTGATCTAACAACGACGCTGAGACTAAGAGGTGCCATATGCCATATATCATTCCATGTCAAGGACCTCTGCAGGGCTCCTTCCCATGTAGTCCATTGGCCTTGTTGGACCTGCTGCCCTGCTTTTTTTTGCAAGCTCTTATCATTCTCAGCTCCTCGTATCTCCTGAACTACCATGTCTTTGCACTCCCTGCTTGATGCTTTGGACCACCAGTGGATATCTCCATGACCAAATCCCCATCTATTCATTTGTGTGTAATGATAACCTCCCTCAGTTTGAGTGACACTTGGGCAGCATCATCAGCTTCTTCCACTCTCCACTTCCTTCCCATTTTCAGTGTTGGCTGAATGGACTTAACCACGTCATCAGCTGACTCACGTAGCATCATTGCAATTCTTGCCTATCCAACATTGTACTCTCCAACAACAGACTTGAAAGGAAGCAGACGTTTTGACTTTTGGCAGTACAGTGCTACATCTGACAGACTGGTGGTGCCCCTAGCCATTTCCTCATGAACTTGTTGACCTGCTCTATAGCATTTAAAAACTGTGTATTACATGTGTCACAAATACAAAGAGAAATCAAGTCCAACACAAAAATCTCAAGCTTATATTTCAATGTCAAGGCCATTCAATTATATAGCATTCTGAAATGTCCAGTGTAAAAGAGGTTTTGGGAGATTCAAAAACACACAGTAGAGAACTGGATAACAAAGTCAAAGATATGAGTCAGTCATAGAGACACCTTGAGCTGATAGTATACAACAAGAGGAGTTGGCAGACATTTGCTGAAGGCCTAAGCTCTTTAGGGAGCTACAAGTGATGATGATGATGTGTCATAAATGCCAGGATCCAAATTTGTTTCAGGCTGATTGTGACAACAGCTGTACTAAAACTGAGATACAGTATACTGACTTCTTGGACATGCCAGAAAGTCAACAACAGTTATGCTTATTTGGAGATGAGAAAGGTATTATAATAGCAATGTTATTACTTTAAAATCATATTTTGGCTACATAAGTTTGTCATAATAATAATAGCCCCTTCAGTCATAACTGACTATGGGAATGTGCACCTGATGTGACAGCCCTCAGCTGCTTATTTTCCTGATACTCATTTTTACATGTTCTCCTCTCTTCAGCTTGTTGTGTGAGCTTCTTTTCATTCAATCTGAGGTGGTGCCGTAAATAGCATTGCCACTTGGTGGGATCGGCAGCTTCATCCTCCTACGTTGCTGGATTTATGTCCAGTGTCCTCATATCTCTCTTGCACACATCTTTGAACCTCAGCTGCAATTGCCCAACTGTTCTTTTGCCATCTGCTAGTTGCCCATAGAAGATATCTTTCGGGATGCGACCACCTTCCATGCGGCGGACATGGCCAAGCCAGCATAGTCTGTGCTGTCTAAGCAGTGTTATACGAGGGACATTCAGAAAGTAATGCACCACATCGTTTTTCTCAGGAGCTATTTATTCAAAAAGCATGAAATTTATAAACAATATACATGGATATGTCATGTAAACATCGGTATTATTCAACATAATCCCCATCAAATTGTACGGCTTTATGCCAGCGCAAAACAAGTGCATATATTCCTAGCCCATACCAGATTTTGTCTTGATCATGTAGCCATTTCTTCGCTGCATGAATCACTCCTTCATCATCTTCAAACCTTGTCCCACGGAGTGCATCTTTAAGTGGACCAAATAGATGAAAATCAGAGGGTGCTAAATCTGGACTATAGGGTGGATGGGGTAGTACAGTCCAACCGAATTTGGTGATTTCTTCCTGTGTTGCCAGACTTGTGTGAGGTCACGCATTGTCGTGAAGGAAAAGCAGGTCTGCTGGATTCTTGTGCGGCCGAACTCTGCGAAAACGTTGATTGAGTTTTTTCAATGTCTTAATGTAAGCTTGCGAATTGATTGTCTCTCCTCTTGGCATAACGTCCACAAGAATCACACCTTCAATGTCCCAAAAGACAGTGATCATGACCTTTCCAGCTGAAGGAATTGTCTACAATTTCTTTCTTCATGGTGATTGCGGATGATGCCACTCCATTGACTGTCTTTTTGTCTCAGGTTCAAAATGATGTGCCCAGGTTTCGTCACCTGTAACGATCTTAGCCAAAAAGTTCTCTCCATCAGCATTGAAACGCTCCAACAATTCAGAAGAAATTTCTTTCCTTTGCAATCGGTGGTCATTTGTGAGACTTCAAGGAACCCATCTTGCACAAACCTTAGAAAATCCGAGAGTTTTTATAACTGCATTTGCACTACCAATGCTGACTGAACGCTAAGGCCAATTGTTTAGTAGTGATTCGCCTATCAGTAAGAATAATGCCCTCAGCGCATTTCAACATTTCTGCATTGGTGGCTGTGGCAGGACGTCCACGACACGGCCGATCAAGCAGCTCTGTATCTCCACTTCCTGATTCTTTGATTCTCTGAACCTAGCGACTGACTGTATTCCTGTCGACTGCAAAACTTCCATACACATCACATAGACGCTTGTGAATGTTCACAACAGTTTCCTTCTCTGCAACGAGAAATTCTATCACAATTCGCTGCTTATAACGCAAGTTGCTAACATGCTCCATTTCAACGGTTTAGGGCAGCGGTATTATTTGGCCGGTAGCGGTGTAATTTGGTGCACACAATTGGCCCATGCTATATTTGAAGTGTGCTAAATTTCATGCTTCTATCTTCATTATTAGCTGAGAAAAATGATGTGGTGCATTACTTTCTGAATGCCCCTCGTACATGCTTTGAAGGCCAGCATGTGACAACACCTCGACATTAGTCACTTTATCTTTCCACGAGATGCCGAAGATGTGGCATAGACACTGTAAATGGAAGGTATTGAGCCTTTTTTCTTGCTTAGCATAGGTTGTCCCAGTCTTACTGCCATATTGGAGAGTGCTGGTGATGCAGGCATTATGTACCGTAGTCTTGGTCTTCTTTGTGAGTTTGTAGTTTCCCCTAACATGTGATATGAGGCAGGCAAAGGTAGCTGCAGCTTTGCCAATGTGGCTGTCAATTTCTGTGTCCTGTGAGAGTTTGTCATTGATGGTAGACCCCAGGTATGTGAAGTGGTGCACCACTGCCAATTCATAGTTATCAATAGTGATAACTGGTGCAGCACCCACATCCTGACTCAGCACATTTGTTTTCTATAGACTTATTCTCAGGTCAATGACCTTGCATGCTTGGGTCACGTGATTCATCAAGCTCTGAAGCTCCTTATGGTGACCATTCTGATTTTGGTTTTTGCCTTCAGCCTTGAAAGATTAAACAGACGGTCATGTGACATAGTGTCAAGGCATATTATGCATGTTTCAGGAGTAAGGCAAAGAAGATCCCAAAAAGGGTCAGTGCCAAAACACAGCCCTGTTAAATGCTACTTCATATATCAAAGGGTTGTGATGTGCTTCAGCATATTGGACTGTTATCTTCATGTCATCATGGAATGACTTTATCATTTCCAGCAAGTTAGCAGGGCAGCCTATTTTCAGGAGGACTTTGAATAGTCCATCCCTACAGTCCTTGTTCTGGAACCCCCGAGGCAGAGGTAGACCAAGAAGCACATGGAGAAGAGAGCTGGAAACAGAGGTGAAAATGATAAGGAGAATGTGGAAAGAACTTGAGATGATGGCACGTGACAGGAGGACTTGGCATGTGTTTGTTGAAGGCCTATGCTCCTTTGGGAGTGGAGGGTTATGAATGAATGAATCCCTACTAACTAGGTCAAATGCTTTTGTGAGGTCTATAAAAGCAATATATAAGGGCCTTTTCTGCTCTCGATTTTTCCTGAAGCTGGTGGAGAGAAAAGATCATGTCTGTTGTTGATTACATACCCTGCATAGGGTGCTGTGCCAGTGCTGGGAAGAGACAACTATTCCTCAAGACATGCGAGATGCCAAGATTGTAACACTGTATAAAAATAAAGGAAACAGAAGTGATTGCAATAACTACAGAGGCATCTCTCTCCTTAGTATTGTTGGTAAGGTGTTTGCCAGTTATCTTAATGTGACTACACAAGTTAGCTGAGCGCATATATCCAGAGTCACAGTGTGGATTCTGAGCTGGTAGATCAACAACAGACATAAGTTTACATGATTTAAATATCTGCAGTATGACATTTAATACTAAGCAGCGAGTGGACCTTTCTTAGAGAAATAAATCTATTTACAAACTTTAATTAAACTTGCTTAATAAATACATAATGGAGATGTACAACACTGCAATAGATGTGTATCAACAAGACTAAGAATGTGGAATGTGGCACCAGACATAAGACTAGCAGGTATGATGTATTAGAGGATGTATCCTACATGTATACAGTCAGGATGCTACAGTACAGTAAGCATTCATTACACTTCAACATTTGCTGAGGAACACTTAGCACTAATGGGTTTGCCTGGATTGCAATGATGTAGATCCTGAAAAACAATCACATATTTATCAAGAAATTGTGCTTTTGTGTTTGTTACAATGTTTTGCTAACAAATTTTAACTAAACGTATAAGACATGTGTTTCATTATTTATCTTTGCTCATTATTTTTATTATCACAGGTGTTTATTCTTGTCACCTGTGCAACACTCATTTCTTCCAACTTGATGTTCTGGATAAGCATATGAAAACAGTACACAGGGATGGAGGCTGGGAGTTTGATAATAAATACAGTGATCTTCAGAATGTGTTACCACAGGACAGTGGAAATAACATGAATGAAGCAGTGAGTCAGATTGGAGATGCCACTTTTACTGATGTAGCAAGAGAAGATAGCTTCCACTTGAGACTCGCTTGTAATGAATCATCAGTGAACCTCATCAACAGTCAGGAAAGGACAGCTACAGTGTTTGACAACCTACACAGTAATACATCAGTTTGTAAAAATCAAGTCTGTAACATAAATTGTAGTAAACCATTTTCTGCCAGTGAGATAAATGTTCAACTTTGTGTGAGTGATACAGCTGTTGCTACTTGCAGCAATTTAAGCATTCAGTCTCACAAGAAACTAAAAGAAAGCAAGTCCTACAAGTATGATATTTGGAGTGTATTATTTACTCAGTCTGGTAAACTACAAAGTCATAAACCTTACAAGTGTGATGTCAGTGATGCAGCATTTACTCAGAGCAGTAGTCTACAAAAACACAAACGAATACACAATGGAATGAAGCCTTACAAGTGTGATGTTTGTTGTGCGGCATTTACTGTTAGCAGTAATCTACAAAGTCATAAAAGAATACATACAGGAGAGAAGCCGTACAAGTGTGATGTTTGTGGTGCAGCATTTAATCAGATCAGTAGTCTACAACAACATAAAAGAATACATACAGGAGAGAAGCTTTACAAGTGTGATGTATGTGGTGCAGCATTTACTGAGAGCAGAAGTCTACAACAACATAAAAGGATACATACAGGAGAGAAGGCTTACAAGTGTGATGTTTGTGGTGCAGCATTTACTGTGAGCAGTAGTCTACAAAGTCATAAAAGAATACATACAGGAGAGAAGCCTTACAAGTGTGATGATTGTGGTGCAGCATTTAATCAGAGCAGTAGTCTACAACAACATAAAAGAATACATACAGGAGAGAAGCCTTACAAGTGTGATGTTTGTGGTGCAGCATTTACTGTGAGCAGTAAACTACAAATACATAAAAGAATACATACAGGAGAGAAGCCTTACAAGTGTGATGTTTGTGGTGCAGCATTTACTGTGAGCAGTAAACTACAAATACATAAAAGAATACATACTGGAGAGAAGCCTTACAAGTGTGATGTTTGTGGTATAGCATTTAATCAGAGCAGTAATCTACAACAACATAAAAGAATACATACAGGAGAGAAGCCTTACAAATGTGATGTTTGTGGTGCAGCATTTACTGAGAGCAGTAGTCTACAAAGACATAAAAGAATAAATACAGGAGAGAAGCCGTACAAGTGTGATGTTTGTGGTGCAGCATTTACTGTGAGCAGTAAACTACAAATACATAAAAGAATACATACAGGAGAGAAGCCTTACAAGTGTGATGTTTGCGGTGCAGCATTTGCTAAGAGTGATACTCTACAAATACATAAAAGAATACATACAGGAGAGAAGCCGTACAGGTGTGATGTTTGTGGAGCAGCATTTACTCAGAAAGGTAACCTACAAAGTCATAAAAGGATACATTCAGGAAAGAAGTCTTACAAGTGTGATGTTTGTGGTGCAGCATTTACTGAGAGCAGTAATCTACAAAGACATAAAAGAATACATACAGGAGAGAAGCCTTACAAGTGTGATGTTTGTGGCGCAGCATTTACTGTGAGCAGTAGTCTACAAAGTCATAAAAGAATACATACAGGAGAGAAGCCTTACAAGTGTGATGTTTGTGGTGCAGCATTTAATCAGATCAGTAGTCTACAACAACATAAAAGAATACATACAGGAGAGAAGCCTTACAAGTGTGATGTTTGTGGTGCAGCATTTAATCAGAGCAGTAATCTACAACAACATAAAAGGATACATACAGGAGAGAAGCCTTACAAGTGTGATGTTTGTGGTGCAGCATTTACTGTGAGCAGTAGTCTACAAAGTCATAAAAGAATACATACAGAAGAGAAGCCTTACAAGTGTGATGTTTGTGGTGCAGCATTTAATCAGAGCAGTAGTCTACAACAACATAAAAGGATACATACAGGAGAGAAGCCTTACAAGTGTGATGTTTGTGGTGCAGCTTTTACTGAGAGCAGAAGTCTACAAAGACATAAAAGAATACATACAGGAGAGAAGCCTTACAAGTGTGATGATTGTGGTGCAGCATTTACTGAGAGCAGTAGTCTACAAAAACATAAAAGAATACATACAGGAGAGAAGCTTTACAAGTGTGATGTTTGTGGTGCAGCATTTACTGAGAGCAGTAGTGTACAAAAACATAAAAGAATACATACAGGAGAGAAGTCTTACAAGTGTTATGTTTGTGGTGCAGCATTTACTGTGAGCAGTAGTCTACAAAGACATACAAGAATACATACAGGAAAATAACCTTACAAGTGTGATGTCTGTGATGCAGCATTTACTCAGAGCAGTAGACTAATAATAATAATAATAATAGCCCCTTCAGTCAAAACTGACTATGGGAATGCGCCCCTGAGGTGACAGCCCTCAGCTGCTTATTTTCCTGGTGCTCCTTTCGACGTTTTCTCCCCTCCTCTGCTTGTTGTGTGAGCCTCTCTTCGCCCAATCTGAGGTGGTGCCGTAAATAGCATCGCCACTTAGTGCGATCGGCAGCTTCATCCTCCCATGTTGCTGGATCCATGTCCAGTGCCCTCATATAACCGGTAACTGCTACTTCCCGTGTTTTGCCGACACCTATAGGGTGAAGCTGGAGTGTCCTCTCCAGGGCGCGAGCTTGGGCACAGTTATATGGAGATCAAGCTGAGCAGTAGACTACACAATCATAAAAGAAAACATACAGGAGAGATGCCTTAGAAGTATGATGTTTTTGGTGCAGCATTTAATGAGATGGGTAGCTTACAAAGTCATAAAAGAATACATACAGGAAATAATCCTTACAAGCGTGATGTCTATGGCACTGCATTTACTGAGAGTGGTAGTTAACAAAGACATAAAAGAATGCATAAAAAAAAAAAATGCTGTACAAGTGTGATGTTTATGATGCAACATTTACTGAGAGTGGTAGTCTACTTACTTACTTAGTCGTTCCCCTTCTACCATGAGGTGTAGAGGTTTGAAAGAGAGACTGCCAGACTATCCTATTGGCTGTCTTCCTCCTGGCCTGGTTCCATTCTGGTCCTCGGTCCTTCAAAGATTGTCTAATGTTGTCCTACCAGCGGACTCTGGGTCGACCTGGGGGTCTGGATCCCTTGCTCTTTGTTTCCCATGCTTGTCATGGTAGCTGATCTTCTCCCATTTTGCAGACATGGCCAAACCATCTTAGTTGGGACTGTTCTACTTGGGTCTGCAGGGGGTGGGATTTTAGGCCTTGACTTATCGTCTGGTTGCGGACAATGTCTCTTCTTGTTACTTCAACCACTTTCCTCAGATACCTCATTTGTGAGGTTTGGATCTGGCTTTTGTGAGTTGTAGTCATTGCCCATGACTCACATCCATATGTCAAGACAGGGACATAGGTGGAGCAGTATACAGCCATCTTTGGTTTCTTACCAACCTCTCTCTTGCTGAGGAATCCTCAATTTATGGGCTGAAAAAGTCTCCCAGCTGCTGCTTTTCGAGTGGCCAACTCTTCTGTGATGCCTCCCTTTGGTCTATAATAGCACCGAGATATTTACAGTGGTTGACCTGCTCCAGGACCTGTTCTCTTAGCTTAATCTGATGTCTTCTTTCTTCTCGTGATATCACCATGGATTTTGTTTTAGAGCTGCTTATGACCATCCCTCTCTTCTCCAGCTCTTCCTTCCAGACTTGCAGGTTGGATTGGAGATGTGCCTCTGATTTAGCAATCAGGGCAACATCATCAGCAAATGCCAGCTCTGAAATACAGGCCTGTCTCATCTTCCAGTACACCACTGAATACTTTCTTATTCTCTCCTGTTATTCCTTGTTAACATCATCCATGAGGAGTATGAAAAGATAAGGTGAAAGGATATCACCTTGTCTTACACCAGTTGTGGGCCTGAACTCTTCTGACTTATGGTTTGCTGTCCTCACATAATTTCTGCAAGACTTGTAGAAGCTCTGTATAGCATGAATCAGAGGTGCTGGAATGTTTTGCCTTGCCAAACAGTCCCAAAGTTTGCTCCAGGGGACCCTGCCAAACACCTTTTCCAGATCTATGAAACAAAGATGGATCTCACTCTTATACTCAAGGGCCTTTTCACTCAGCTGTCTGAGTGTGAAGATTAGGTCTTGAGTACTTCGGTTTGCTCGGAATCCGCACTGGACCTCATCCAATTGTGGCTCAGCTAGGCGTCGGAGTCTCTGCTCTAGGATTCTAGAGTAGATTTTACCAGGGACACTGAGAAGGGATATGCCTCTATGGTTTCTGCATTGTTGATTGTCACCCTTTTTGAAAACTGGTGTTATGATGGCAGTCTCCCAATCCTTTGGTATGGTCTTGTTGCACCACGCTGCCTGTAGGACCCTTAAGAGTAATAGATCGCCTAATGCTCCCATGTACTCAACCATTCCTGGTGTTATACCATCATGCCCTGCTTCTTTGCCCATCTTGATTTTCTGCAGAAGCATGCGGTGAAGTCCGACTTGGGAACAAGAGAAAGAGGACACCTTGGTGGACAGAGGAAGTCAAAGAGAAAATAAGAGAGAAGAAAATGGCATGGAAACAATACTTAGGAGCTAAAAACACAACAGGACAAATGGAAAAATATAGAGAATATGTGACACTCAGAACAGAAGCAAAGAACAAAGTGCTAGCAGCAAAACAGAAGTCCTGGGAAGAATTTGGAGAAAAGCTAGAAAAAGATGCACAAGAAAACCAGAAATTGTTCTATAAGACCCTAAAGAACATGAGGAAGGAAAAACAATGCCCTCTCAAATTTATAAAGGACAAGCAAGGCAAATTGCTTACTGCCCCGAAGGAAGTAATGGGAAGATGGAAAGAATATTTCTCAGAACTACTGGATGGTGAGCATGGTGAAGCATCAGAAATGATAAACACTAGCACAGAAGAGAAAACCAATGATGGTGAAGATGACATAAAGATGGAAGAACTGAAGGCAGCACTGGAGAAAATCAAGATGGGCAAAGCAGAAGGGCATGATGGTATAACACCAGAAATGGTTAAGTTCATGGGAGCATCAGGCGACCTACTACTCTTAATGGTTTTACAGGCAGTGTGGTACAACAAGACCATACCAAAGGATTGGGAGATTGCCATCATAACACCAATTTTCAAAAAGGGTGACAATCGACAGTGTGGAAACCATAGAGGCATATTCCTTCTCAGTGTCCCTGGTAAAATCTACTCTAGAATCCTAGAGCAGAGACTCCGACGCCTAGCTGAGCCACAATTGGATGAGGTCCAGTGCGGATTCCGAGCAAACCGAAGTACTCAAGACCTAATCTTCACACTCAGACAGCTGAGTGAAAAGGCCCTTGAGTATAAGAGTGAGATCCATCTTTGTTTCATAGATGTGGAAAAGGCGTTTGACAGGGTCCCCTGGAGCAAACTTTGGGACTGTTTGGCAAGGAAGAATATTCCAGCACCTCTGATTCATGCTATACAGAGCTTCTACAAGTCTTGCAGAAATTATGTGAGGACAGCAAACCATAAGTCGGAAGAGTTCAGGACCACCACTGGTGTAAGACAAGGTGATATCCTATCACCTTACCTCTTCATACTCCTTATGGACGATGTCATCAAGGCATGTAAGGAGAGAACAAGAAAGTATTCAGTGGGGTACTGGAAGATGAGACAGGTCTATATTTCGGAGCTGGCATTTGCTGATGATGTTGCCCTGATTGCTAAATCAGAGGCACATCTCCAATCCAACCTGCAAGTCTGGAAGGAAGAGCTGGAGAAGAGAGGGATGGTCATAAGCAGCTCTAAAACAAAATCCATGGTGATATCACGAGGAGAAAGAAAACATCAGATTAAGCTGGGAGAACAGGTCCTGGAGCAGGTCGACCAATTTAAATACCTCGGAGCTATTATAGACCAAAAGGGAGGCATCAAAGAAGAGTTGGCCACTCGAAAAGCAGCAGCTGGGAGACTTTTTCAGGCCATAAATTGAGGATTCCTCAGCAAGAAAGAGGTTGGTAAGAAAACGAAGATGGCTGTATACCGCTCCACCTATGTCCCAGTCTTGACATACGGATGCGAGTCATGGGCAATGACTACAACCCATAAAAGCCAGATCCAAACCTCAGAAATGAGGTATCTGAGGAAGGTGGTTGAAGTAACAAGAAGAGACATGGTACGCAACCAGACGATACGTCAAGGCCTTAAATCCTACCCCCTGCAGACCCAAGTAGAACAGTCTCAGTTAAGATGGTTTGGCCATGTTTGCAGAATGGGAGAGAATCGGATACCACGACAAGCATGGGAAACAAAGAGCCAAGGATCCAGACCCCAAGGACGACCCAGAGTCCGCTGGGAGGACAACATTAGACAATCTTTGAAGGATCGAGGACTAGAATGGAACCAGGCCAGGAGGAAGACAGCCGATAGGATAGTCTGGCGCTCTCTCTTCCAAACCTCTACACCTCACGGTAGAAGGGGAACGACTAAGTAAGTAAGTAAGTTTACAATTTTGTATTAACCATTGTGTACCAATTTTATTGCTTCTTACTCATTCCTACTCCCTTCATTCTTTCTTTCCTATTGACTATTATCATATCCGTGTGCAAAAACTCTAATCAAAATATAGGCAATATCACTAATTCATCACCCGTGTGTTACCGAGGCCTGAAAGGGGAACAAAGAATAGTAACACTGTTCCCTGCCAAGCAGTCGTAGAAAGCGACTAAGGAGGGTTGGGCATGGGGCTCTTTACCCCATCCTGTAACAATTTTAAACCACAAAAAACTTCAACAAACATGGACAAGTCAATTAAGGAAAATAAAACACAGCCATCCAAAACAGGGGACCGTCCTCTCGCAGGGAGGCGTATGATGCAACACAGAGAAAGCCGAAAGGAGTCTGTGTTGCTGACCAACCTTCTTTCTTCTAGGAGAACTTCCAGATTTGGCACCTGGAATGTTCGAACATTAAACAAACAAGGGAAAGTGGCACAAGTAGCAGCAGAAATGAGGGAATATAAAATCGAGGTTCTGGGACTGTGTGAAACAAAGTGGAAGGGGGTAGACAAGAAGAAACTCATCACAGGTGAATTGGTGCTGTCCTCAGGACATGAAGACGTAAGTTCACACCACAGTGAAGGGGTAGCTCTTATGTTATCTAAAGAAGCACAGAAAGCACTCATTGAATGGAAAGCCGTTGGACCCAGAATAATAACAGCTACCTTTAAACAGCTAGAAAGAAAATAAATGTAAATGTCATCTAGTGTTATGCACCAACTAATGACAAAGAAGAGTCTGTGAAAGAAGCATTTTATACTAGACTACAGGAAATTATGGAAACAGATAAAAGAAGAGACATCACAATTTTGATGGGTGACATGAATGCAAAGATAGGTACAGTCAACACCGGATTTGAAGAAGTCAAGGGAAAGCATGGGCTGGGAATAATGAATGAAAATGGGGAACTATTCTCAAACTTCTGTGCTTCAAATCAACTGGCTATAGGAGGAAGCATGTTTCCACATAAGAGAATACACAAGGCAACATGGATATCACCAGACCATAGAGCGGAAAATCAGATTGATCATATATGCATAAACAAGAAGTTTAGGTCATTATTGCAGGATGTAAAGGTATATAGAGGAGCAGATGTGGCATCAGATCACCACCTTCTGATAGCCAGAGTAAAAATGAAACTCAAGAGATATGCAACAATGCAAAATTATAGACAACAATTTAATGTAGGACATCTAAGAAATCAAGATACAAATTTGCGGTCACAATAACCAACAAATTCCAAGTGATCCAACAGCTGGAAGATGTAGAGAATACAGAAGACTATTGGCAGCAAATCATAACGGTATGGAATGAGACATGTGAAGAAATACTGGGGAAAAGGGAACGACAACAAAAAGCATGGATAACAACAGAAACCATCAATAAGATAAAAGTCAGAAAAAACAAGAAAGCAGATTTAAACACAAGCAAAACTAGAAGTTCCAAAGCCAAGGCTCAAGAAGTATACACAGAAGCAAACAAAGAAGTATCAAAAGAGACAAGAAGAAGTATATTGAGGAGTTGGCAAGAGAGACAGAAGATGCTGCAGCCAAATGAAATATGAGAGAACTGTATAACAGCACAAAGAAGCTGACAGGGAAATAGAAGCAAACAAGTTGCCTCATAAAAGACAAGAATGGAAAACTTACTCAGATGCGCACACATAGTGCATTTAACACAATTAGACTTGCATCTAGTTATGTTAAGTCTCGCATACTTAACTCCTATGCAAAAAAGGACTTAACACCTGTTTAAGCTTTACATGGTAGTTGTGGTGAAGTGGGATGTTATAAATATTTATAGGGGACTTAGTGTACTGACTGAGATCAGCTGTGAAGGTATATATATCTAATAAGAGTAGGGTATTATATATAACCTTACTTGCTGCCACATATGTATACCTCAGTCAGAATTATTCTGGAATATTGTGATGACTACGTTATATGTCTAGGGTATGTGTATGATGAAGTGTAAGTCATAACAACAACAGACAGATAAACACTTTAATTTATTCCACCACACTTGACAACACTGTGACACTCACATACATAAAACACTCTATGAGAATATCTTAAAGGAGTCACTGATAACTTTTCAAATAACAATATGTATTCATTTCTCTCATGAATGTATATGTGTCCTGATTCAAATACAAAGGGAACCAGGAATCACTTACTTACTACTTACTTACTTACTTAGTCGTTCCCCTTCTACCGTGAGGTGTAGAGGTTTGGAAGAGAGCGCCAGACTATCCTATCGGCTGTACCAGGAATCACAATCAATTTTAATTACAAGGTATATGTACAGAAGTTATTAATATGATTCATGTAGTGACATATATTATTAATAGTATCCTATGTGTGTCAGTTATGTAGTAGTAATATGAGGTAATACTGGATTTGTTTTGTTTAAGCTCTGTTGGTATTTGTCATCATGACTTCAATAGTTTGTCTTTATTGGAACTAGTATTGGAGATGTTCTCAGTTCCTGATATTAAAACAATTAAATTCCCCTCTTAATTTTATGTTACAATGTTATTTTAAGATGGGGACATAATGTTGAGCTCCATGGCCACACTCTCTTATCTTGCGTGATGACTGCAGTAAAAGACTCCTCTGCTAGATAACTGTAATGAGTTCTGGAGCCATCCCACTGGTTGCTATATTGACCAAGGAGTATGCTGTCCACCTCTGGCTTCAGCAAAGCTCTGACCAGGTGTTGCTCAAACTTTTAAGACCACGGTCCCTGAAACAAGAAGGATGTACCTTCTACTTCATAACTAATTGATACTCTAGTTCTACACTGAGCACATTACATCACAAACATTGAGTTCAGAGCGTTAGGCCAACTGTCAGCTTCATCTGAAATACCTTGTACCAGTATGTCCCTCCCTAATGGTTACTACGCCTCTGCAATTCCAGCATTATTTCTTTCTAGTTAATCATCTAGGTGTCAGTGTACTGTTTGGCCATTCCATGCAGTTTTACTTTCCTCTGACACCTTCTGTTCAGGCTGGAGCATTATAGGCTTTACATCATGTTTGCTACTGAACTACACATATATACAGGCATAAATTAACAATTTACATTCAATTTTCATTAAAAGATATTGAATATTCCAAGCTTACCACAATTCATGGAAATAAACACAGATACGTTGACTAGCAATGAATTCTGGCACAAATACTGGCACAAATTCCCATCTGCTTATGTTCCAGGCTTTTATTTAGCAAAAATATGAGCTGGCTTCAACGCACTGTTGCTTCATCAAGCTTATTTGAACTAGTGGTCTCGAACTAACGCTCTGAATTGTGTATATCCGCAGTTCTAACCAATGAAACCCTGTCCACACATCTTTTCAAAAAAATACTCCTTCTATTCGTTTCCTATAACAACACAAGATAGTATTTATAGCCCGACCAATCGTGTTTAGTCTTTCATTTGTTGCGCTCCAATCACATAGGAGTTAACATGGTAGGCTATTTCCGTACGTAATGTTTTTTTCAAACACGTTATAAAAAATTTTATGAGCAGAAATGATTTCATGCTGTCAGGCATCCCCACTATTTTATTTTGGCCATAACTTGGTAATTCCTAGACTATTTGCGTAACGTTTTACATATTCTTTGTCAGCAAACCCTAAGGAACCCAAAAATATATTTTTAATAGAGCTAATATGCTGCGTTCAAAATATGCAATTTCTTCTACCTCCTGTTTCGAAGATGTGCTGTCTGGGTACTGTAATGTTTTCAAACGTAAACCCATCTAATTTCATCTTTTCTAATAAGCGTTTTCCAGGATTTTAAAACCTAACTCTGGGAAGGGTAGTGACTTTTATCACTGTCGATTTGAAAAAGTTAGTGCTAGTAGCCTTACACGCGGGATGGCAGCAATTGTGTATCGCGCGACGCGTGTTAGTATTGCCGGTGTTCGGCTTTCTGCCTCTCCCTTTCTTTCTATCTTTTAGTCCATCTGTCTTTTGTTTTTGGTAACAGTGTATAAAAGACATGAATGGAATTTTAAATCTAGGTCAACTTGCGTATTTCAAGGTTTTTCTTAGAAAGGCAGCACATTTTATTGTGTGTTTTGGAAACGCGTGTATGTTGCAGCAGGCTTTTACTATCAACGTGAAACGTTACAATTTGCATACGCAGTAGAAAACAAGGGGGATTTCGAGTACAGTCATTGTGACAGCACTGTTCTTTACCATTTCTCTTTTCTTTTATTGAATTTATTTGTTAGGCTTTATATTTACCTGATAATTTATATATGTGGATTAGAATATTTCACGACACCTCCCCTCTTAAAACAGACATTATATGTCAGTCCTTTATTCTATATACACATAGATAAATGTAAGTCAACTTGACTTTACTCTGCTGTGGTGCTATCATGGTTTTATGTAGTTGGGTCCCTTCAGAGTAGGCACTACTCATGAAAACTGCCTCAGACTTCTACAACCAATAATATATTTCGGTTATGTTACTGAACAGCCGCAAGTGTGACTGCTTGTCTTAATGCTGCTTCGCAACCCGTATTCACCATTTCTCTTCTCTGAGTCTGCGCAATGACATGTCCAGAGAACATTAGATTTTCCTCAAAATGTACGTTATGAGGAGATAACATATACCTGGTGATAGCAGAGTTTTCGTAGTGGATCTCATAATCTTCTTATTATCCTGTATGAAACATTCGGAATATCCTCAATCAAAGAGGCAACTCAGGGATTCATTACGTTCCTCCGAAATGTTTACATCCAACAATTTTGTCTGATCTCAGGTTTTACTGGAATCTGATAGTATCCTTTACTCAGATCCACCCTTGAGAAATATTTAGCTTTATTCAGTATGGCAAACAGCTGATTTGTATCCGGCAATGGATCTACCTGTCCTTCTGTAATAGCATTCAGTCTCCTGTAATCTATACAGAGTCTATGTTCTCCAGAGGGCTTCCTTAAGAGTACAACACCGGAACTATATGAGGATTCACTGTGCGAAATAATTCCTTCCTTCAACAGATAGTCTATCTCTTCCTTCAAAGCTTTCTCCTTAGCAAACGGAATCGAATATGGTTTCATACAGACAGGTGTGGGGTCTATCAGTTTCATATCATATTCCAATGGGTTTGTATGCCCTGGTCGGTCTGTTAACACCTCTGCATGATTATTTAGAACCTGTTGCACTCTCTCTTTCTGAGTTTTTGTTAAATGTGTACTGATTTTCACCTGTGCTGCTGTCTCACAGGGGTGTAATGGATATTCAAATGATGAAAGTGGTTCCTTTTTCATCTCCATGGCGATGGACAAGGTCAACAAGTGTGTCTCTTCCTGATGTTCTCTTTCCAAATATTTCTTCAGGAGATTCACATGATAGATTTTTTCTTTCCCCTTCTTATCTATCTTATAATTTGTTCTAGACACCTTCTCTAGAACTGTATATGGACCTTGCCATCCAATCTGTAACTTATTCTGACTCCCGGGCAAAAGAAGCAGTACTTTCTCTCCCACAGCCAAATTTCTGTCTTTCGCCTTCCTGTTATAATAGGCAGCATGTTTCTTCCTGGCTTGTTTCAAATTTTCATTGGCAAGTTTCCAGCCAGTTTTCAACCGAGTGGTCAGCTCATTCACATATTGGTATGAAGATGTAATGTTTTCCTCTGCCTTTTCATCAGTCCACGTTCTTAACAAAGCTTCGAGTGGACCTTTTATTGGCCTTCCAAACAATAATGTTGCCGGGGCCATACCGGTTGAACTATGGGGTACCTCCCGATAAGCAAAGAGGGCGGCGTGCAGGTACTGGTCCCATGTATCTGGTTTTTCGTGTGCCAACTTTCTCAGGATCGACATCAATGTGCCGTTAAATCTTTCCACTTGGCCGTTCCCTTGGGAATGGTACACACTACAATGGAAGTGTTTGGCCTGGAAGATCCTGAAAACTTCTTCAGTTAGTTTCCCCTTGAACTGAGAGCCATTATCAGTCAAGATTTGATTGGGAAAGCCTAACCTTGTGAAAATTGTGAGCAATGCCTCTGCCACATGTTTAGAATCAATCGATGACAGGGCTACTGCCTCTCCCCACATAGAACAAGTGTCCACCAGAGTCAGAATGTAGCTGTTCCTTCTCTTGGTTCGGGTGAGAGGTCCCACAAGATCCACGGCAACTCTCTCAAAGGGTGTTCCCACTATGGGCATTTCCCCCAGAGTTGCTGGTGCAGTCCAATGTTTAGGTGCTACTCGTTGGCACTCTGGACAGGATTTTACATATCGTTTGATATCTTCAGTTATTCCTGGCCAGAAATAGTGACAAGCTATTCGCTGTCCTGTTGCGCTGATTCCCATATGACCACTGAAGGGAATCGCATGCCCTAGTTCCAACACTTTAGTCCTATATGAAGTGGGAAGGACCAGCTGTCCGTGACCATTGGATTCAGATCCAGCCTTCCTATATATCAGTTTGTTCTTCATATAAAACTCTCCCTTGCCTGGAGGTGTATGAGATTTGGGCAACTTCTTGAAACATGGCTTGAGTGTTTTGTCCTCAGCCTGTGCCTTCCTCATCTCATCTGGATGAGTATTTATTGGATTATCCTCCTCCTTTTTAGACTGTGATCTGGTCTGCACTGTTGCCAATATCACAGGTCTCTTGGGATTCCCCAAGAAGACATATCTACACCCCAATATCAGAGGGTAGATTGGCTCATTTATCACTGCTGCTTTTATGATTCCTTCCACATATCGCGTTTTCACTTTTATTCGGGCGACGGGAAGTGTCATGGTAGCTACATCCTTGGTTGCAGTTTGAATCTCCACTGTTTCTGTGGTGTATTGATCGGCCTGCACCAGGTGAGAACTCACAACGGAATCGTAATCTAAACCGGTATCATATAAACACCTTATAGTGACACCATTACAGATGACATCTTCACACACTGGGGGGTGGTATGGTTCCTGTAATTCTTCAGGTTTGACCTTCTTTTCCTTTTTCCCCGATGTCATAGCAGCAAAATGAGGAGGTTTCCTTCTACAATGGTCAGTGTCATGATTGTTCATCTTACAATTTTTACACCACCTTTTTCCTTGGTTGAAAGATTTTCTTTCATCATATTTCCTTTCATCGAATTGTGGGGTTTTATTTTTATTTTCATACCGTGGCCTATCAAACTGGTGCTTACCTTTGTTTTGATCCCTAGGATCAAATTTATTAAAGTTCTGTGGTGCCCTAAAGTTATCCACTTGTTTCTTTTTATTACCTGTTACCTCTGCTTGAGCTGCTTGATACCTTTCAGCAACATTTAGCAACTCACCCAGCCTCTCTGCACCTTGTTCCATGAGAAACTTTCTCAGGTCTGGAGCCATGGACTCTCTTAATTGCTCTATAAGGACCATTTCCTTAAGATCTTGGGTTTTCCCCAGAGAAGTCCATTTCTCCAAGTATGTCTCTATTCGTGCAGAGAACTGGTGATAGGTTTCACCTGACAGTAGTTTAGCATTCCTAAATTTTTTCCTATAAAATTCTGCATTCTTTTCATATCTTAACAAAAGAGCCTGCTTTAGCATGTCATAATTTTCCTGATCACCTCTGCTCATTTTTGCAAAAACTTCATAAGCTGCCCCACGAAGTCCTTGAGATAACTTTAAGCTCCACCTTTCTCTCTCTAACCCATATGTGGTAGCTAATAGTTCATACCTATTTAGATAGCTCTCTATATCATCGTCTTTCTCAACAAAATGATCTAAATGAAAATTCATAGCTGAGGTTGAGGCTCCTTGGCTAGCAGTGGCATCAGAGGCAAAGGGACTGGCACCATTTTCAGGAGCATGGCCTTGAAACTCAAACTCCCTTAGTCGTAACTCATGTTCCCTCTGTAATCTCTTCTCCTCCTTTTCTGCTTCCCTCTCTGCAGTCAATCTTCTTTCTTCTGCAGCCTGTCTTCTTTCTTCTGCTTCCAATTTCTTAGCCTCAGCCTCAATCTGCAACCTCTTAGTCTCAGCCTCAGCCTCAAACTGTAACTTCTTAATTTCCTTTTCAGCCTCTAATTTTCTTTCGGCCTCTTTTTCTAATCTTCTTTCTTCCCGTTCAATAAATTTGTCACATTCAGTAGTGACATAGGCAACCATAACTTGCCCATCTAATCCTAACTCTTTTGCAGTCTGAACAGCAGCAGATCGAAATTTGGCTAGGTCCGCCATTGTCTATCAGGTAAATTTATACAATGTCTAACCAACAATTCAATCTCAAAATATATATCTAATGGACAACACAGGCACCAAGAGCTCAACCTTATTTAATTCCACCCAAGGATACCTTTTAATTCTTATTATTCCCTGAAGTGAATTTCCCCCAATATTTGTAATAGGTAAAGATTCAAAATCCCGAGAGCGAGACCCCAATATATGTGGTGAAGTGGGATGTTATAAATATTTATAGGGGACTTAGTGTACTGACTGAGATCAGCTGTGAAGGTATATATATCTAATAAGAGTAGGGTATTATATATAACCTTACTTGCTGCCACATATGTATACCTCAGTCAGAATTATTCTGGAATATTGTGATGACTACGTTATATGTCTAGGGTATGTGTATGATGAAGTGTAAGTCATAACAACAACAGACAGATAAACACTTTAATTTATTCCACCACACTTGACAACACTGTGACACTCACATACATAAAACACTCTATGAGAATATCTTAAAGGAGTCACTGATAACTTTTCAAATAACAATATGTATTCATTTCTCTCATGAATGTATATGTGTCCTGATTCAAATACAAAGGGAACCAGGAATCACAATCAATTTTAATTACAAGGTATATGTACAGAAGTTATTAATATGATTCATGTAGTGACATATATTATTAATAGTATCCTATGTGTGTCAGTTGTGTAGTAGTAATATGAGGTAATACTGGTTTTGTTTTGTTTAAGCTCTGTTGGTATTTGTCATCATGACTTCAATAGTTTGTCTTTATTGGAACTAGTATTGGAGATGTTCTCAGTTCCTGATATTAAAACAATTAAATTCCCCTCTTAATTTTATGTTACAATGTTATTTTAAGATGGGGACATAATGTTGAGCTCCATGGCCACACTCTCTTATCTTGCGTGATGACTGCAGTAAAAGACTCCTCTGCTAGATAACTGTAATGAGTTCTGGAGCCATCCCACTGGTTGCTATATTGACCAAGGAGTATGCTGTCCACCTCTGGCTTCAGCAAAGCTCTGACCAGGTGTTGCTCAAACTTTTAAGACCACGGTCCCTGAAACAAGAAGGATGTACCTTCTACTTCATAACTAATTGATACTCTAGTTCTACACTGAGCACAATACATCACAAACATTGAGTTCAGAGCGTTAGGCCAACTGTCAGCTTCATCTGAAATACTTTATACCAGTATGTCCCTCCCTAATGGTTACTACGCCTCTGCAATTCCAGCATTATTTCTTTCTAGTTAATCATCTAGGTGTCAGTGTACTGTTTGGCCATTCCATGCAGTTTTACTTTCCTCCGACACCTTCTGTTCAGGCTGGAGCATTATAGGCTTTACATCATGTTTGCTACTGAACTACACATATATACAGGCATAAATTAACAATTTACATTCAATTTTCATTAAAAGATATTGAATATTCCAAGCTTACCACAATTCATGGAAATAAACACAGATACGTTGACTAGCAATGAATTCTGGCACAAATACTGGCACAAATTCCCATCTGCTTATGTTCCAGGCTTTTATTTAGCAAAAATATGAGCTGGCTTCAACGCACTGTTGCTTCATTAAGCTTATTTGAACTAGTGGTCTCGAACTAACGCTCTGAATTGTGTATATCCGCAGTTCTAACCAATGAAACCCTGTCCACACATCTTTTCAAAAAAATACTCCTTCTATTCGTTTCCTATAACAACACAAGATAGTATTTATAGCCCGACCAATCGTGTTTAGTCTTTCATTTGTTGCGCTCCAATCACATAGGAGTTAACATGGTAGGCTATTTCCGTACGTAATGTTTTTTTCAAACACGTTATAAAAAATTTTATGAGCAGAAATGATTTCATGCTGTCAGGCATCCCCACTATTTTATTTTGGCCATAACTTGGTAATTCCTAGACTATTTGCGTAACGTTTTACATATTCTTTGTCAGCAAACCCTAAGGAACCCAAAAATATATTTTTAATAGAGCTAATATGCTGCGTTCAAAATATGCAATTTCTTCTACCTCCTGTTTCGAAGATGTGCTGTCTGGGTACTGTAATGTTTTCAAACGTAAACCCATCTAATTTCATCTTTTCTAATAAGCGTTTTCCAGGATTTTAAAACCTAACTCTGGGAAGGGTAGTGACTTTTATCACTGTCGATTTGAAAAAGTTAGTGCTAGTAGCCTTACACGCGGGATGGCAGCAATTGTGTATCGCGCGACGCGTGTTAGTATTGCCGGTGTTCGGCTTTCTGCCTCTCCCTTTCTTTCTATCTTTTAGTCCATCTGTCTTTTGTTTTTGGTAACAGTGTATAAAAGACATGAATGGAATTTTAAATCTAGGTCAACTTGCGTATTTCAAGGTTTTTCTTAGAAAGGCAGCACATTTTATTGTGTGTTTTGGAAACGCGTGTATGTTGCAGCAGGCTTTTACTATCAACGTGAAACGTTACAATTTGCATACGCAGTAGAAAACAAGGGGGATTTCGAGTACAGTCATTGTGACAGCACTGTTCTTTACCATTTCTCTTTTCTTTTATTGAATTTATTTGTTAGGCTTTATATTTACCTGATAATTTATATATGTGGATTAGAATATTTCACGACAGTAGTTATCATTCTGGAATACACAGGATAAGGGGAGGGCAGAAGCAGACTAAAAAAAAATAATATAACAAAATAAAATAAAATATGGAGAAGAGAACTGGAGACAGAAATGAAAACCTTGAGGAAGACGTAGAAAGAACTTGAGCGGATGTCACGTGACATGAAGACTTGTCACGTGTTTGTTGAAGGTCAATGCCCCTAGGGGAGCTAAATGTATTGATTGATTGTTGCTTAATTTTGAAAAGATTTTATTTCTTCTAGGATCGATTTTGTTGAATATGAAATAATAGTCACCAATATTTTGATTAACTATTTGATATATAAAAGTATAATGAAGTTTTTAATGTGCAGAGGGTTTAGAGCAGTAGCCTCCTGCAGCAAATTTACCTGGTTCAAAACCTTGCAGCGACACGCTCCAGTCTACCCAGCCGTAAAAAAACAGTAGTGGTTTATGACTCTTTTCCAATGTTCCTTCTAATTTGTAATGGCTCGAGTGCACACAAATTTCGAGTTGGATAAATGTTTCCCTCACTGACAAAAACTTGTGCGCACCTACTTAAATGTTTCCCTCACTGACAAACACATGTACGCACCAACTTAAATGTATGCGATTCTCAATGGACAACCGTTTTTATTTTATTATGATCACACAAGCAAATAACCAGTCAAGATATGGCGGGAATAATTATGTTGTGCTCTTTCAACTGCATGCCCTGATGACGTCACTAATTCTCCTGGGGTCATTTCAGTCATTCTCAATTTCCGTCACGTGATATGGAGTGGTCATTCTCAATTTCCGTCACGTGATATGGAGTGGTCATTCTCTGGTTTAATATATAAATATATCCGATGTAGGTGCTTATTCATACTTACTCGCACGAACTGTGCTTAATATAAAATAGAAATTGTGTATAAAATATGAAACATTAATATTTCTGAAATAAATGCCATTGACAGATGGGAAGAAATGCGCGTTATTTCAGTCAGCGTCCAATTCAGTTTCCACACCACAATTACGCGGCTTTTCTGTAACAGATTGCAAGTTTGGTGCAAAGAGATGAGACAGCACGTTACAGCCAAGGCAATTCTTTAAAAAGTGAATTTGTTTGAATTTAATTTTTGTGTGCAGTTCAATGTCCTATTTGCGCTGATTTCACACCATGTGTGCGCACGCTCTGAGGGAACATTCTCTGACCTTGAGATAGGTGAAGGTGACGAAGAAATGAACTGGTCACCCCCACCTCACACAGCTGGTCACCCCGACCTCACACAGCTGGTCACCCTGACCTCATACAGCTGGTCACCCCGACCTCACACAGCTGGTCACCCCCACCTCACACAGCTGGTCACCCCGACCTCACACAGCTGGTCCTAGTGAATTCTTCAATATTTCACCCCCTATGTCAGTAAGAAATAAATCTTACCTTTACCTTATATTACTGTGTCAAACTTTATCTTACCTTTACGGTTACCTTATGTTACTCAGTCAAACTTTATCTTACCTTTACCTTATATTACTCTGTCAAACTTTATCTTACCTGTACCTTATATTACTGTGCCAAACTTTTAATTTCTTTTCCCTTCAGTTTCTTTGTAGTGTTTAGCTTCTTGTGACGAGGTACGTATCTTTTAACCTAGGCAGGAACTTTTTGGTTTAATCAGAGTTCAATTGTCATTACAAAAATAAAGGAACTCTGACGTCATCGTTGATAATAATTAAACCCTAATATAGGACCACCAGCTTGTGTTGTGTAAAGGAAATGGAAGACCAGAACTAGCAAAAGGTGATCATTTGTTTCCACTCATCCACCATTTTGGTAAACCCTGTTCAACCTAATTGTCCGGTTAGAATTAGGGAATTTACTGTCATGTAATTTTCAGTTTTGTGTAAATATGAAATACCTGTCGTTATTTGTAGTTGATTGATGTTGGTGGTGACAGTCTATATTAACATTTATTGTTTTCTAACTTTTGTTATTGGTAGTTGTCTCTTGTTTTGTTGTTTGTATTACTTTATTGTTTATCTTTAATTATGAGTAGTTATTTGATTTGTTTTTAAATAAATTTTTAATGGAGTGTTTGTTTTTATTTATTACTTGTTGACTTGTTTATCTCATTTGTTTGTCTTAAATAGTAAATAATATAAATAAATACTTTTGGAAGCATTCCCCTACAAACATGTTATAGAAGTTACTGCTCATTGTAGTTTCCGGGAATCTCAGAAAAGATAAACAGAGAACTGGGTCATTACCCCAACCCCTTCCAAGCCAATTGTCAAATGTGAATAATATAAGACTTTACATGGGATGGCAACCTCTTTACGCAAAACTAATGACTACAGAAACCACGTGATGACTTAGCACGTGCTTTGTTGTAGGTTTCTTACATAGAGGTGTCCAGCTGTGGTGGCTCCCTGCTTCATAAGGAGTGTAATATTGACTTGATGATGATAACGATGAACGTGGCTCGTTATATTAATGATATAACTGTACCACATGATGATGATAATGATGAACGTGGCTCGTTATATTAATGATATAACTGTACCACATGACGATGATAACGATGAACATGGCTCATTATACTAATGATATAACTGTACCACATGACGATGATAACGATGAACGTGGCTCGTTATACTAATGATATAACTGTACCTCATGATGATGATAAAGATGAACGTGGCTCGTTATACTAATGATATAACTGTACCACATGATGATGATAACGATGAACGTCGCTCGTTATACTAATGATATAACTGTGCCACATGATGATGATAATGATGAACGTCGCTCGTTATACTAATGATATAACTGTACCACATGATGATGATAACGATGAACATCGCTCGTTATACTAATGATATAACTGTACCACATGATGATGATAACAATGAACGTGGCTCGTTATACTAATGATTTAACTGTACAACATGATGATGAACGTCGCTTGTTATACTAATGATATAACTGTACCACATGATGAGGATAATGATGAACGTCGCTCGTTATACTAATGATATAACCGTACCACATGATGATGATAACGATGAACGTGGCTCGTTATACTAATGATATAACTGTACCACATGATGATGATAACGATGAACGTCGCTCGTTATACTAATGATATAACTGTACCACATGATGATGATAACGATAACTGTACCCTCTTTAACTGATCTTATCTTATTTTATTTTTATTAAGAAAACTCCCGGCTACCTTATACTCTACCATATGTGTTAATCACATCTTGGTTTCATATCTGACCAATCACCGTGAAAATGGAAAGTGGCACCACCAATCAGACTTGCTTCGAGAACGACGAGGGAACAATTTTTACCGCGATCTTCAAAATTCTGCAAGACTTTACTTTGATATTCTGTATCGTCACCAATTTGATCATTTTTACCACGATCTGTGGAAGTAGTTGCTTGCGATATACCACTCACGCATTCATTGCATCACTAGCAGCCAGCGATATTATATTTTCAGGTCACGGAATTCGTTATACTATGGTGATACACTCCAACCAAGGTCAATGTTACCGCTATACAAGAGATTTCGTATTTTTCAGCTAATTGACATCAACTGCCAACTACACAAATATACTTTTAGTATCTTGAGAGCGATGGTTGTATATTGCTCGTCCGTTTTTATACCAAAGATGGCTTTCTTCAAAGGTAACCACCTTGCGTTGTCAGCAGTGACGAAGAACCCAGCATTGCGCAATCATTAAACTTGAAACTGGGAACACCGAAGGAAAACCTGAAGAGCTTACGACTCCTAGTTGTGTTGTTTGGTTCGTTTTTCGTGTTGATGACGTCAGGAATCTGTTTTCATCTTCACGATCGGTATGATATTAACTGTTCGTACCACCAGGATGTGCATAACTTCTTTAAGCAGTTAACATTCTCGCATGGTTGTGTTAACTTCTTCGTCTTCGCGATGGACAACAGAGATTTTAGATCTGTCTTGATGGGGTTCATGAAGAAGACGGTGTGCTGGCATACACAATGTAATGATATTCTTGACAAGAAACGGAATAAATTCATTTCTAGTAAAGGAGAGTCAAGTAACAGAATCGACTCATTCAACCGTAGCAGCTTAGTCATTTTGTATTGAGTATCATCATTCATTCATCATACTCCTTAAGTTCCACAAGGGTCATTGACCTCCAACAAATGTGTACCTCGTACTTCTGTCACGTGACATCCTCTCTAGATCTGTCCACGTCTACTTGATCTATGTAATGTCTGTCTCCAGTTATCTTCCCCGTGACCTTCTACTTCTCTCCCCCCTGGGGATTCCAGGACTATCTTCACTGTACACGGACTACTCCATCACTTATCTGATCTCCTCCCTTAGATCACGCAAGGAGAATCTCAGCACAGTACTCGAACTCCGTAGCACCGGCGAGAATCTCAATGTGTGTAAATAGAAATCACACATTCTATAAATATTTTTGTGGTGCGTAGTTTCTCATTTTAAAATTTTGCCAGGGCAGCGGCCTGATAGGCCTACACTTTACAGTTTCCAACTGCCATCGGATTTTTAACGTGTGCAACGTGCACACGGGACCTCCTTTTTTTTCGCCCTTATCCGAGAAGGCTAGTCATCCTATCTCACTACCCAGGAGACCAGGGGACAGAAAGGGGGGGGGGGGGGAGGAGAGTATGACATCATAAAAACCACTGGTTCAGAAAAAAAAATTCCATAAATTATATTATTTCAACTGGGAATCGAAACCGGTACCTCTAGAACTCGAGGCGGACGTCATACTGCTTAGCCACACCGACCACTTCAGAACAAGGACTGTCGGACAATGTTATCAACAGGTTTTCTCAGTGCGTGCTCTGTATATCTTCAGCGTCTTATTCTCATATTCTGCTTCATTGGTGTGTCATCAGTTCCACATTAGCGATCTCGTCATATCATGTCTGGGACCCAAAGACGCAGCAATAGAGAATGCAGTCAGTGACCCATAGCTTCACTGCTTGCGTCAGGGTCAGCGAACCAGAGCTGATCATGACCCTACTCCACCTCCACGTGGTGGTCCCTGAAACACGCTGCAATCTGGCTGAGAGAGTAGGGATCAAAGAGGGAAGGCAAACCCGGTCCCAAAAAATGCCGTGCTGAAGTCGGATGTGCCGGCCGAAAGGCGCAGATATCGCAGCTCCACTGTAAACAGACAACGCAACCAACGTCCTTTTCAGGACGAACGAGGGACAAGAAGAAGAAGTCATATCATGTCTTACTTTTCTGCTCCGTTCATTCTCAGATGTCTACTTAAATATTTTCATCTTCGTTCATTCTCAGATGTCTACTTGAATATTTTCATCTTCTTTCATTCTCAGATGTCTAAATGGCAGGTTTACTTGTAAATTCCCAAGTTTCCAGTCTTGTATTCAAATGGCAGGTTTACTTGTAAAATCCCAAGTTTCCAGTCTTGTATTCAAATTTCAGGTTTACTTGTAAATTCTCAAGTTTCCAGTCTTGTATTCAAATTTCAGGTTTACTTGTAAATTTCCAAGTTTCCAGTCTTGTATTCAAACGGCAGATTTACTTGTAAATTCCCAAGTTTACAGTCTTGTATTAAAATTGCAGGTTTACTTGTAAATTCCAAAATTTTCCAATACGCTATCTGGTCCTTATAGTTGTGGAATTGTATATCATATCCTCGTTCTTCTGGCTTGTAGGAGGTGTTGAGTTGACGCTGCGATGCAATCTGTCTGTTCTGAGTGCTGTGACTCCGAGTTTGTTAGATTATATCTCACCATCCTTAGTTTCAAATCTCAATTGTGTTTCCGCCTAAAGTTCCAATCAAATCATAGTAGATTTTGACGTACCAATCCAATCTATCTAGCACTATTTAGGTGGGGAAGTTTATCCTTACTCATCCCACGCGTATTTAAAATATTAATTTTAATATCCACGCGTAACCTCTTACAACAGTGATGTCATATCCTTACCATGGATGGGTTTGAAAAAAATCGAAAAAAGGTGATTCGTCTTACGAGGACAAAAGACAAAGAAAATAGTCTACGTTACGGCCACAAGGCCTTCGTCAGGAAAGGAAAGAAAGTGAAGGCTAGATAGGACACATAAGAAATTAAATAAATATAAAAATAAAACCTAGGTACTTCTCTGAAGGCAAGGCTTCGAAATCCTATCACTATTGCTGTCCACTAATGGACGCGTGCACCTCTGTTTAACATAATATGTAACCCTGTGTTCCTGGCGTAATGTTTTCGGCCCAAATGACTGTCCCGACAGATCATTTAATTGCCCTTCATCTGAGTGCCTCCGCCAGACAGATGTTTGTCAGCGTCTTTCATCGTATCACACACCGGATTGTGTAAACACTATCAGCCCATTTCAAAGGGGATCAAATGTTTGACTGCCCCATTTCCACATGTGGTCAAAAGGATTAGGCTAGAAACTATTATCGCTGCCAGGGTCAACAAACCTGACAAATCGTAACAACAGTCTGGGAGTGGAGTGTGAAATAATAAGATACGCATTACTCCCATATCAAATACTGCCATAGTGGAGTGGCGTGTTAGAGACTTCACCAAGCTATGTCCAGCATAAAGCAAAATAGTGAACATAAAGAATAAAAAGGCATGATTTATGCCAAATAAAAGCGATCAATGAGAAAAATGACGAAAAGGAAAGGATACTGCCGGAGGGCTGAAGGTGTGAGAGATCACACAAAATAGCATGTTCAGACGTTTTATCTCATATTATTTTGTTCAGGATTTATTTTTCATGGCATATTTAAGTTGGGTATGTGTCTGGAAGCAGTTGTTAGTATATCTTCTGTAAGGTTATTTGTTAAGGTATCGACACTTTCATTTACTGTTTTTCTTAGCTGCATTCATTTCATTTCAATTTGTAAAGCTGACCAGTTGGCTTTTATGACGTGGTGTGACGGTTTTTCTATTCTTTTGTTTGGTTTATACTCATGTTTTTTCGTTATCTCTATCGCTAAGTGATCAGAGCTAGTATCACTTTGTTTGGTTTATACTCTCATGTTTTATCGTTATCTCTATCGCTAAGTGAACAGAGCTAGTATCGCTTTGTACTTCCCATTTACTTGTGTGCTACATTTGCTGTCACTATGCTAATACCTATTGCTGAATCATGCTGATCTGCACAAGATTGCTTCTAATTGCTGACCAGGTAATAAATAAATAGTGGTGATTTTTATTTAAAGCGCATAGCTGTTGATGCCAGATGTATACGTATGACAACAAAAATACGAACAAACTTTCTGAAGCACTAAACTTGATGAAAACAGATACCGTATATCAATGGAAGAATGGGCAAGAATGAATAAATTAGTAGTGCGATACTTCAATAAACCGAGAAATGCGGGCACGGTGTAAAGGGAAACAACCCTTAAAATCCCCATATTGACTGAAAAATTCAGCTGTTTAAACTCCGACATTATCTTAGAGGTGACAGCTTGCAGAAGGTCTCTTAATTGGTCAATGGCGAAACAAAAAATGTTATATTCTACAAACAACAATGATGAGTTATTGTGGATTTTCTCAGTAATTTTGTCCGTAAACAAGTTATTGTTATTCATCTCCCATATCTAGGCTTAACATACGTCCCGGTTTGACCGGGACTGTCCCGGTTTGAAGGTATGGTCCCGGCGTCCCGGCCAGTTTGTCATTTTGTCCCGGTACTTTTGAAAAAATTAAAAAGTGCCGAATATACACGAAGTCAAAAAGTGCAGCCCCGGAAAATGGCAATTAGGCAACATGAAAACCCGACTTTAATACTGGCCTAGAATGCAGCGTCGCGAATTAGTTGCGCAGCCGCCGCGCATGAGCAATCTTAGTTGAGTTCTGTCAGATTGCGTAGGTAATTTACTCGAGTCGGTGTTCGTTTTCGGCGTGTTGTTTGCGATTACTTTGTACTATACATTAAATTAATTTAACCCCCAAAATGACAAAAAGAAACTGTGTATTTACGGATGAATTAAGAAAGGATTATCCGTTTTTGAAAAAAGTTTGTGGTCATATTGACAAAGTGGAATGCGAACAGTGTTCTTCGGAATTTTCGGTGGCTCATGGTGGGCGTTCGGACATCAAAAATCACTTAAAATGTGCGAGACATAAGGCTAGTCTAGTACCGGCAGGAACTTCCTAAAAAATATTGTCATATTTTAAAATTACCGATCCATGTGTCAAAGAAATTTAATAGCTGCTAAAGAAGCAACTTTTGCATTTCATGTTGCTATTCACAATCTCAGCTTCAAGTCTGCCGATTGTTCATCTAAATTGAATATCAAAGTTTTTTTAAACAAAGTTTAGACTAGCCAGAACAAAATGTGAAGCTGTCATTGTTAATGTGATTGAGCTACTGTTATTTCAGCAACTTTGTGAAGATTTAAACAAAACCAATTTTGTGACAATATCAATTGATGCTTCCAAACATGAAAGAATTTAAAACTGTGCCATGTGTTGTGCGGTATTTTGTACCAGATTGTCCAGTAAAAGTTAAACTTTTAGACTTTCAATCAGTTCCCGGTGAAACTGCAGAAATATTGACAAACTATTTAATGTCAGTTATCAAAAACCATAATATAACCAAAAAAATTATTGGACTTTGTGGAGATAACTGCAATACCAATTTTGGAGGTGTAAAACGGAGAGGAGAAAACAATATTTACAGTCGAGTGAAGAAGGAACTAGGAAGAAATATTGTGGGCATTGGTTGCGGTGCTCACATCGTTCACAACTGTCTTCAAACTGCAGTTGATGTTCTACCTATTGAAATAGAAGCTTTAGTGGTCACAATTTATAAATATTTCCACATTTATACGGTTCGAGTAACTCAACTAAAAGAGTTCTGGGAATTTGTAGATGTCGAGTATAAAAAGTTCTTCAACATGGCAACACCCGTTTTCTTTCACTACTTCCAGCTATCGGCAGAATACTTGAAATCTATGAGGGACTGAAATCAATTTTATTTCACAAGAACACTGTCCAGTGTTGATAAAACAGTTCTTTGGTAATGATTGTGGTGAAATGTATTTGTGGTTTGTGTAAGGGCAATTCACACTGTTTAACAAATCTACCTTGATTATGGAAAGTACAAAAGCAAGTGCAACTGATATTGTCAGTGAACTTAGAAAATTGAAAAAAAATCTTGAGGAAAGACGTGACAATAAATTTATACCTCAAGAAGCAAAAAAGCTTTTTATAACACTGGAAAATAATGAAAGTATTAATATTAATACAATCCTACAAGAGTTTACACAATTTTATGACCGATGTCTTTCTTACATTGAGCTATGGGAAAACAGTTTTGATGGAGCAGAATCTTTTATTTGGATAAACAACAATGAATTAACATGGTCTGAAATTGAAGCATCAGGTGAAAAAATTAATGAAACTTTTGCAAATAGTGCAATAAACTTGGATGAACTGTTTGATGAAGTGATGATTGCAAAAGATTTTTGGTCTGCAAACTATGACATTTGGAAAAATACAAGTTGCGAAGAAACATGGACACAACTATTCAGTCATTTCAAAGAAAAGAACATTTCAGTGCCCAATCTTGTCCAAATTATAGAATACATTTTCAGCTTGCCAAGCACATCTGCACTTGTTGAAAGGATATTCTCATTAGTGAATAACATATGCTCTTAAGAAAGAGGTAGAATGGCTGAATCAACTGCACAAGCTTTATTGCGCTGCAAAGTTAATTGTGAACTAAATTGTTGTGAATTTTTCGACGAGATTAAAAATAACAAAAGAATTTTTAAATAAAGTTCATGCTAGTGATAAATATTAATAACTGTTTAATAATAAGTTATGTTCAGTTAAGAGTAATTAAAAATTATTACTACATAATTGTTGTTTTTTGTTAACCACTCCATTACTTAGCCTTTTTGAATCATAAGTACTTAGCTGAATATACTTCTCTCTTTCTAAAATCGCATAGAAGGCGCTCACTTTCTGTTTCGAGCAAACTCTCGTAATTGTCCTGGTTTGAGAAAAAAATATTATGGTAAATCTACCCATATCAATCATTTTATACGCTCTAATATTATTAACAATCATTCTATTGCTACCTTACCTAGTTTCTTCTACTGTTTAGATGTTAGATTAATAAAAAGGTTCTCTTCGGCGTCTGACATCTTAAGGCAATGCATTAGAAAATGTTGAAGACAAAAAACAAGTTTTAGGAACGACTTTTTAGTGTTGTGACCAGACGAACTGATAAGCAGAAAGTAAACTGTCATGACTAGGGCTAGGATTTTAATGACTTAAACATTGCTATAGTGCGTTTCACAATGTTTGCCGCTGTTTAATATTCAATATCTCTGCAACCACTTGATCATAATTGTTGCAACTTTGCATATGACCTAATGATCGCTATGTCTCGAGGGGGACATTTTTTTCCTCGTTAAAAACTTATAGTTTTAAATGTTCTTTATTTAAAGTATACAAAATGACCTCTCTGATCCACTAAAAGAAATGGTGACTTCATCAAATCACTCTGATCCACTAAAAGAACTGCTGACTTCATTAAATCTCTCTGATCTACTAAAAGAACTGGTGACTTCATCAAATCTCTCTGATCCACTAAAAGAACTGCTGACGTCATCAAATCTTTCTGATCCACTAACAGAACTCTCGATTTCATCAAGTCTATCTGACCCACTAAAAGAACTGCTGACATCATCAAATCTATCTGATACACTGCCAGAACGGCTGACATCATCAAATCTATCTGGTCCAATAACAGAATTGATGACTTCATCAAATCTATCTGATCCACTAACAGAAGTGCTGACTTCATCAAATTTATTTGATACACTAATAGATCTGCTGGGTTCATCAAATCTATCTGATCCACTAATAACACTGCTGACCTCATGAAATCTATCTGATCCATAACAGAACTGCTGACATCATCAAATCTTATTCAGTAACAAAACTGCAGATTTATCAAATCTATCTGATCCACTAACAGAACTGCTGATTTCAGGAAATCTTTGTTATCCACTAACAGAACTGCTGTTGTCATCAAATCTATCCGATCCACTAACAGAACTGCTGATTTCATCAAATCTGTCTGATCCACTAACAGAACTGCTGATTTCATCAAATCTATCTGATCCAATAACAGAACTGCTGACTTCATCAAATCTATCTGATCCACTAACAGAACTGCTGATTTCATTAAATCTCTCTGATCCACTAACAGAACTGCTGACTTCATCAAATCTATCTGATCCACTAACAGAACTGCTCACTTCATCAAATCTATCTGATCCACTAACAGAACTGCTGACTTCATCAAATCTATCTGATCCACTAACAGAACTGCTGACTTCACCAAATCTAACTAATCCACTAACAGAACTTCTGACTTCGTCAAATCTATCTGATCTACTAACAGAACTGCTGACTTCACCAAATCTAACTAATCCACTAACAGAACTGCTGACTTTATCAAATCTATCTGATCCACTAACAGAACTGCTGACTTCATCAAATCTATCTGATCCACTAACAGAACTGCTGACTTCATCAAATCTATCTGATCCACTAACAGAACTGCTGACTTCACCAAATCTAACTAATCCACTAACAGAACTACTGACTTCATCAAATCTATCTGATCCACTAACAGAACTGCTGACTTCACCAAATCTAACTCATCCACTAACAGAACTGCTGACTTTATTAAATCTATCTGATCCACTAACAGAACTGCTGACTTCATCAAATTTATCTGATCCACTAACAGAACTGCTGACTTCACCAAATCTAACTAATCCACTAACAGAACTGCTGACTTTATCAAATCTATCTGATACACTAACAGAACTACTGACTTCTCTAAGCAAGTAATGGCACCAGACAGAAATAAAAAATTTGACATTTAGTAGTGTTAAAGAAGATTATTTTGTACTTTTACATGCTGGCCTGACTCAGTTCTGTTAGCAGTTTAATCTACGCGGTAACATTTCTATCTGGAGTCAACATGATATGTTTTGCACTATTGTTAATTATAAATGAACACGATAGTAAGTTGACGTCTCTAGGTAATGATGACGTAATGATTAGCTGCGCTAATTGATTCAAACGGTCGATCGTACCCTTCCGATATATGATTCCATCAAAGCAAGACGTGATAAATTTCGCTCCTATGCGAATTAAAGTTTATGATATTCTCCTACGTGGCTTTGGTGTACGGAGGTCGCCTCAAGTAATTCATTGATGTTGAACGCAAGTATACCATTTAAAGAATAATTTATCAGAGGAGTCTTTGTTGTTTCGGGAGCTATCAAAGATAATTTTAATCTCCATACTTTTGGTTATTGCTACTTGGATGGTTCGGATGCCAACATCTTCAGTATATAGGCCAGAGTATGTGACGATATGTAAAGGACATTAGGAGACGCATTGTTATGCATGTATTAATAAGATGCCATGTACACTGAATTGTGGAACGGTTTGAACCAAAAACATATGTTATAATTGTGGACAAACCAGGCGTTTGGAGCTAATGAATATTAATCATCTTCTTGATCACCCAAACCATTCGACAACATAGCACGATCGCTCATTTGCACATAATTTATCAGTTCTACCAACTACAAATAACAATAGATAAATAACGCAACAGAGGACGTGATGCTCCAATGATGGGGAACGATTGTGTTCAAGAACTTTAAAGTTAATGAAGAACCTGTGAGCAATATCACATTTTTAAATTTTCCATGAACTTTTTTGTCGTTGAGGAAATCTGCATATAATTCAACTCACAGCGCATGCGTACTAGAAACCACGACGATGCCCAGAAAATTGCTATCAAGATGTCAACTCCAGTTTTGCTGAGCAGACTTCTATCTTATTTTGAAATTTCCCATGAATTACGGCCTCAAGTAGATGGAAGGAACTACTCTTAGAATGCCTGTAACCCGTGTCAAGTCACCAGTCTTTCTCTTGGCGTTGTAATGTTATGATGTACGTATATAAGCATTACCTCGTCATCTACACAAACACATATATGTTTCAGAAGGGACACAGTAAAGCATGTTCAGTTTGCAGCCATGTTTATTTACAGGATGTCGTACATGTCAAGATTCGCATTATATTACAATGTGTGGTTTCGTATTTATGTATTATATTACATCCCCCCTTTTTTGAAAAAAAAATATGTGTGCAAACATTTTCAATGAAATGTTTCATGTGAGAAAGGATAAGTATGTGTAATGCTCAGTGTGAGTATATATGTCACTGTCTGTATCGGCTGGGAGGTGTCACTGTACGGCCAGAACGAGTGGTGTAAAGTGCTGGTGGTTCTGCGGAAGTCCCTGGTTTAGCTTGAGTTGGTTGTGATTTCGGCCTTGGCGCTTGTTGGTTTTGTGGGGCACCAAGGTCTGGAGTTACTGCATTGTCTGTTGAAAGCATGGGAATTCTCTGTTCTGTTGTATTCTGTGGGATTTCTCTTATGTCCACTCTGTTTCGCCTCAGGAGGTTGCTGCTGCTGTCTGGTCTTAAAGTATAGCTCCTGGGTTCAGGGTTTCTGGAAATGATTGTTGCTTTTGACCATGTGTCATTGTTGTGGTTGTAGGTAGTCACATGCTGACCAGGATATAATGGTGGTAAGTCTTTAGCACATTTGTCATAGTTGGATTTCTGAACTTGCTGACGATGCTGAAGTTGATCATATGTGCTGTCTCTATGTTGTGGACGGAAGTGGACCTTAGATGGTAGGAGGTCTTTAATTCTTCTATCAAACATAAGTTCTGCTGGACTGTCGATCTTACTGTCTACCGGTGTTGTTCTCCATCTCAAGAGTGCTAGGTGTACATCCTCTGTTCTTGTTTTCTTCATGATTGACTTGATAGTTTGTATCTGTCTCTCAATGAAACCATTAGACTTAGGGTATCTAGGTGATGATGTTGTGTGTTTGATCTTCCAGTCCTTAGTGAAGTTTCTGTATGCTTGACCCGAGAAATGTGGACCGTTGTCTGATCTAATTTCATCTGGGATGCCAAATATGCTGCAATACTTCTTTGTAATGTCTGCAATAACAGCTGATGGTGAGGGTTGTGGAAGTTTCTCAATGATGGGAAATTTGCTGTAGTAATCAGCAATAATAAGATAGTCATTATTGTCGATGGAGAAAATGTCAGTTCCTATAATGCTCCAAGGGCTCAATGGTATGTCTGATGGTATGAGAGGTTCTCTGCACTGCCTATTTGCATGTTCTTGGCAAATTGAACAGTTTTTACATAGTGTTTCTATGTCCTTGTTTATCTGTGGCCAGTAAACATCTTTCTTTGCTCTCAGTTGTGTCTTCACAATACCAAGGTGACTATTATGGAGCTGTTTAAGAATGATATCGCGTTGTGTTTCTGGTACAACAATGCGATCTCCTTTAAGGATCAGACCATCTTCGATGCTTAACTCGTCCCTCATAGAGTAGTATGGACGGATGTGTGTTGGAACTTCCCTGATAGAGCTTGGCCATCCATGGTATATCAGTTTTTTGAGAGAGTTAAGGATAGGATCTCTCATTGTGTCTTCTCTGATGTGTTCAAGCCAATTATCGCTAAACTTGACAAAATCAACTTTGATGTTTGGGGTAAGATCTGCTGTCTTGTTGGGGTTTGGTAGTCTGCTGAGAGCATCTAATAGACCTATATCCTCTCCTGGGATATACTGAATATTAAAATCATAACCTTGTGTTTCCAATAACAGAGCTTGTAGTCGTGGTGGTGCTGAAGCTATTGGTTTTTTATGAATCATCTCAAGTGGCTTGTGATCTGAGAGAATTGTAAATGGGCGGTTGAAAAGAAATGTGTGGAAGCGTTTGATTCCAAAACGTACAGCTAGCATTTCTCTTTCAATGTTTGCAAGTTTCTTTTCGCCAGAACTTAATGATTTGCTTGCGTAAGCTACAGGACGAAGTTCTTTGGCATAGTGTCCTTCAGGATTTTTGTCTGGTTGCAAAAGTGCTGCTCCTAGGCCTTTCAGACTGGAATCAACCATGAGAAAAGTGGGTGCTTGCATGTCATAGTATTTCAAGCATGCATCAGATGATATGAGGGTCTTCAAGTGGTTGAATATGTGTTGGTAGTCTTCTGACCATTCATACGGATCTTCATTCTGTAGTAGAGATCGCAAAGGTTCTGCAGCAGCTGACAAATTTGGTATGAATTGTGCTAGGAAATTGACAGCACCTAAGAATTGTTGCAGTTCCTTCTTTGTAGCTGGTGTTGGCATGTCATGAATATCTTCAACCTTTTTAGGGTCTGGTTTTACACCATTCTGGGTGTACAGCAATCCAAAAAATTGTATCTCCGTTGCCTTAATTGTACACTTTTTGCTGTTGAATGTTAGCCCATTGGCCTGTGCTACATGCATCAAGTTAATCAAGTTACGGTCGTGTTCTTGTTCTGACCTGCCGCAGACTACAATGTCATCCGCAATAGCCACTGTACCAGAACATTGCTCAACAATGTTGTCAATCTTCTGTTGAAAGATGTCTTGTGATACATTCAAACCAAATGGGAGTCTCTTGAAACAATATCTGCCGAATGGTGTTCGAAAAGTTGTAAGGAGTTGACTTTCCTCTGCTATCTCAACACTCCAGTATCCGTGTACAGCATCTAGTTTAGAAAAATATTTGGCATTGTGGAATCTGTGAGTTATCTCTTCCACTGTATGCATTTTGTGTGGACAGCGCTTTAGACTGTTGTTTAAGTGTTTTGGGTCAAGGCAAACCCGAAGAGAACCATCCTGCTTCAGAACGGTTGTGATACTACTACACCAATCAGAATGCTCTTCAACCTTTCTAATAACGTCATTCTGCACCATCTTTTCTAGTTCTGTGGCAAGTTTCTGTTTAACATGTATAGGATACTTTCTAGGTGGGTCTATCTTTGGCTCAGCGTTGTCTTTTAAAAAGAATCTTGCCTTTCCTGGAAGTTTGCCTATTCTGTCGAACTGTTCTGGGAATCGCTGTTTAAGGTCATCTACTCCAGTGACGTGTAGAGTAAGATGTTCTTTTTTGTCAGCTTTAATGTTGTTAATAGTTACCACACTCAGCTTTTCGCACATTGGTAAACCCAAAATTGCAGGTCCTTCAACATCTACCAAGTAAAATGTTGACGATGTCCATTCAGAGTCTCTGTATAAACATTCAAGTGTTACTGCTCCGAAACAGTCTATACTTGTTCCATTGTAAGCTCTTAGCTTTGTCCTGCCACTCCTACTTTTTACATCCCTTGTGGGAAATCCTTGCTCATCCACCTTGTCAGGCATGATCTGTCTGAATATTCTTAAGGGTAGAGTGTTACCTTGGGCACCTGTGTCTATCTTCAACCGAATATATCTTTCTTTGTGCCTTTTAATTCCTGGTATTCGGAATTGTACCTTGCAGAAAGCCTGCGTTCTCTTTGGTTCATTACTGAAAGTTAGTATCTTCACAGTATCAACTGTGGAAGGATCACTTTCTTCACTGGAGTCAAGGTCCTCAGTCATCATAAAGTGTGTTTGTTTTGATGACTCTCTGCTGTGAAGGTTGTGTTGAGCACTGTCTTGTTTCCTCTTGAAACATAATTTTATCCAGTGGCCCCTCTTTCTGCAGTAATGACATGTAGAATCTTTAGCTGGACAGTGGTTTTGTATGTGGTTTAGGCCACAACATTTACACATAGCACCTCTGCTTGTGTTGTGTTTTTCTTGTTGCTTCGAACCAGTTGCTTTGTTTTGTTTGGGTTTATAGCTTTTTACTGCATCCACCTGGGCTGTTACTGTACCTTGCTGAATTTGTTTAATGTTTAGTGCTTGTGCCTCGTGTTTCCTGCCTTCATCCAGAAGTTGTTGTAAAGTTAGTGTATCACTCTGGCTCAGTATCCATTTCTGGAACTCTGGCATTGGTGTGCTGAGAAGGATCTGTTCAATAATTCGCTCTTTTTCTTCTTCTTTGTTAAATTTGCATACACTTGTTTTCTCCTTGATGCGAGTGAAAAAATCATCTAGACTTTCACCAGGTTTCTGTCGCAGGTGGTGAAGTTCTAATCTTGCCGCTCTAAAGTTCGTGTGCTTTATTATCAGACGTTTTTCAAAATCGTCCAATATGGCTGCGGGGTCTGTCGCCGACTCCACAGGCATGGCGCTAGCAAAACTGTTGTAAATTTTCAAACCTTCATCGTCCAATGCTTCTAGGATATATGGAGTTAAGGTTTGTCCTTCCAGACCAGTGGTCTTATAATATAGATCTATGCGTTGGCGCCATAACAAGAAAGCTTCACTCTTATCATTTTGACCGGCAAATCTCATTTGGGGTGCGCTGCGATAGTGTTTCGCCGCCATGGCTGACCTCGATGACGAAAATTAGCCGAATAAACTGTACTCACGTGTTATCGCGTAGCTGTTTTGCGTCAGTCCGGTATCGGCCGCTGCCACCATGTAATGTTATGATGTACGTATATAAGCATTACCTCGTCATCTACACAAACACATATATGTTTCAGAAGGGACACAGTAAAGCATGTTCAGTTTGTAGCCATGTTTATTTACAGGATGTCGTACATGTCAAGATTCGCATTATATGTGAACGGATTGATGACGTCATTATATAAAAGATACCCTCAATTCTACCTAACATAAGAGACAACAGAGACTGATGACGTAATTCATAATTAACCTATAAAACAAAAGAAACTTAACATAGACACAAAAGACAGTTATAGGAAATGACGACAAGATGACGTTAACGTTACTAGTGCAGTAACGATGACATATACATAAAAGGTGCACACATAATTGTAACCCGTGGTTTTAACCAATAGATTGATGGGAATAAAAGACATCCGTTATGAAGACTAATGTTTAGCAGTCTTTAGCTACTGACCTTGCAACGAGACGGTCATGATTTTGAGGCAGACCGATGTTGAAGTAGACTCAGATAGACTCAAGCTAGTTTATCCCCTGACATTGGACAGTGTATTTCTTGCTTTGATGCAGAAATGGTAAATTCGTTCGATGTGATATACTATGAATTCGCTCGATTTGATATACTATGAATTCGCTTGATTTGATACATTATGAATTCGCTCGATTTGATATACGTCAATGACAAACAGTCATTTGTGTTGAAGTTCGAACATTGTTAGAATAGTTTTTTGGAACATATTATTTTGGAGATTAGCTCCCTAATTGTCTTCCACTCTCCCATCGTTCAAAATACACCAGCTTCTTAGTTGGTTTTGACGATGACATTCTGCATTACACAACAGCTACATACGAAACTCCAATAATACCAAATACTCTTTGGTACCAGTTTCCAACGTAATATAATAGAGTAGGAGCTTTTAATCTGCAACCGACATTTTAATTATATGATGAAATCAATTGTGTAAATTGAGGACTTGTTAAATAAAGATTTACGTTGGAATTTCTATCATGGATTAGTTCTGCATTCAGTTTGGATGATTTCTGATGAAAGAGTACTACACTATATGTCACACAAAGTCCAAGGAAACCGAATCAATAAAAACCTGGGTCCCGTAAAATATCGAAGAGAATTTCTACCTCTGGTGAACCAAACCAGTATTCTAGTTTTATGACTCTTCAGAAACACATATTAAAAGGAAAAAGAGAAAAGATAAAAATATAAAATAAACTTTACCCAGTATGTAAAACGGGTACATACTTAGACGGCAAGACTGGTGCTTCCCGTCACATTCACAGAGGGTAAATTGGTGCCCCTGTCACATAGGAGGGTAAATTGGAGCCGCGACTACCAGGATTCGGTGGACTGTTAGAAAATGACGCAACCAAACCCACATGTAGATAATTACATGGAAAATTTGCAAATGCAGCATAACCAACAACAGGTATTAATGATGCAGAACCTACAGCAAAATCAACCAGAAATGAATGCACATCAAATACCACTTCCAGTGGATCAAAATGAAACAAACCTAATGGCATTACGTAACATGACTGACACTCTTCAGCGTGTTGACCAACATGCGAAATTTAACAATATAAAGAACTTTGTCACACCGTTCAATGGGGATTCGAAAAGATTTAGACGATGGATGGTTGACGTGGATAAATTCGCCTACTTGATAGATGCAACTACAGACATTGACAAGAAGAAAATAATTTTTTTGTCATCAGAGGGCCTGGTCACAGATTTTGTCCGACGGAGGGCAAAGGCATTTCCGATAGAAACCTTTGAAGAACTCAAGAAAATATTGGTATCAAGATACTCAGAGATTACCGACGCTGAGCACGCGTGGACGATGTTAAGAAGAATAAAGCAAGATCGACAGGAAAGTGTTCAAATGTATGGAGATAGGCTATTAAACCTTGCCGAAGATGCTTTTGTGGGAGGTAACATTCCAACAACTGATCTGGAGAAACATCTAGTCGGAATTTTTGTGGACGGACTGTATTCTGATTCACTGAAAATTCATCTACTCAGAAAAGATCCTCAGTCAATAACTACCGCAATACAATTAGCTGTTTATGAGGAGAATGTGAAGAAAAGATTCCAACAACGGATTGGAAGGTGTCCGCTACCAGAGAATGAATACCAACATACCCAACATGATCAACAAATGCACCAACCTATGGAAATTGATCATTCGAGACATCGATGGGACAGAAATCAAGAACATCACAGAAGATCATTCAATAACTCATACCAGAATCAGAGAAGTCCAGCACTACAGATTAACCACAGAAGAGACTACAGAATACACAATGTAGAACCCCAACAACCAACCACCGTCTGTTTTAACTGTGCAGGTCAAGAACATGTAGCAGGGAATTACAGAAATTCACAGCCCAGAAATCATTTTGGGGACAACAATTCAAGACCAGAAATAAATCATAGAAATTATCAGTATCAAAATCACTATCAGACAAATAATATTAGAAGACATCCTCAAAACAGAAATGACTCCCAACCAACCTCAAGGAGAATGGGAAACGGAAGGACCTCACATTAACAGAGATCGGATGTGATGGTCTGCAGAATCGATCTCTATATGATAAACCAGCGACATTAAAAGAGGATCAAGCCTACATAAATATTATCCCAGACCCTTGTTCTTGCATCTTAAAAATAGGAAAACAAAACTTCAGAGCTCTCATAGACACTGGCGCGACGGTTAGTCTGATTAGAGAGAAGTTGTACCATCAGATAAAACACATGACGAAGTTCTCAAGACATACAGTAAGAATGAAATCAGTAACGGGACAAGATCTGAAAGCATTAGGAACTGCCTACATATATTTCAAGATGGGAGAAGAAATGCTAGAACACTCATTTATTATAACGAGAGGACTGTCTAGAAATTTTATAATCGGGAGAGACTTCCTTAGAAAGAATAATGCCAGAATATACTTTGATTTGAAACAGCTCAGAATAAATGGCAGTTATATACCTCTACAAGATGACGTACATATAGCTACGTTGATAAGAACTGCCGCTCCAGTAACTTTGAAGCCGAGTTCTATCACTGTAACAAAGGCTCGTATAAAAAACTCACCTTATGTAAATATAGGACAGACAATCTATGTATCTCAGATGGAGAATGAAGAAACGGATGATCCACATGTGGAAATACAAGATGGCATTGTAATAGTGAATAAGAACAGAGACTTTCCAATAATGATTGTTAACTCTTCAGGAACCACTCTTACTATCCCAAGAGGAAAGATTGTAGGACAAGTTCAAATACCAAAGGATGAGATCTCCCACAAACTATCAAGTTACAAGGATGGTTATGTAAACCTCTCTACTCAAACGTCATCCAATACCTTTCCAAACACATTTCCTTCGGGGAATAAGAAGCGTCCCTATCCCATTTCCTCCCTCCAGTCCCAGAGAAGAGAGTATCACAGAAAATGTATTTCGAATGAGATTTCAGAAACAGACACCAGAGAGAAATGCACGAATTTCGATCCATACCTTGATGAAAGAGATAGAGACATATTATACGAAACATATGGAAGGAAGAGTAAGTGTTACTTCTCTAAAAGCAGATATTATACTGTGGAGTCAGTTTCTGCTTGGCCGAATAAAAGAAGTGGCAAATTTTATAAAAAATCATATCATCCCTCGAAACCAGCTTGTCGTAACCAAATGACGAGAAATCAATACAGTCATCTCAAAAACAACAATGATGAAAATCCAGACAGGATGAAAGTTTTACTAGAACAATTACATACTACTGAAGAATTTCAGAATAGACTGGAGAATTTCATAAAGAAACATAAAGATGTATTTGCAATCTCTGACATGGAGTTAGAGAGAACGAATACCGTCACAATGGAAATACATACCACATCGGAAGATCCAATAAGTCTGAGGCCATATCACACTCCTCTAAAAAATAGAGAAATCGTAGAGAAAGCTATCCAGGAAATGTTAGCGGCTGGTATTATTGAAAGATCCCGCTCACCTTGGTCATCCCCTATAGTAATAGTCACAAAGAAAGACGGAAGTCATCGATTTTGCTGTGATTATAGGGCATTGAACAAAATTACTAAAACAATGTCGTATCCTCTACCTCGCATAGACGACATTTTGGCGATTCTTGGGAAATCCAATTGGTTCACCTCATTAGACGCTCGATCAGGATTCTGGGCTATTCCTATGTCCGCGGATGCAAAACAGAAAAGCACGTTCTGTACTCACATGGGATCTTTTTCATGGTCTGTGATGCCTTTTGGGTTAAAAACAAGTCCAGCCACATACATGAGTTTGATGGATGAAGTTTTACAAGGGTTACACAAATTTGCATCAGCTTACATAGACGATATTTTAATACACACCAATGGAACCATTGAGGATCACCTTAAACATGTAGAGACTGTCTTCGACAGATTACGTTTACACAAAGTGAAGTTAAAATTGAGTAAATGCAGCTTTCTACAAAAGGAGATCAAATATTTAGGTTTCATAATAAATGAAAATGGAATCAGACCAGATGACGATAAAATTGCAGCAATACAGAAGATACCTCCACCAACGAATGTAAGGCAAGTGAGAGGATTCATAGGATGTTGTGCTTACTATCGAAAACACATAATCAATTTCTCAAAAGTAGCCGAACCTTTGCTGAATTTAACCAGGAAATATGCAAAATTCAGGTGGGAAGAAAAATGTCAGAAAGCATTTGACTACCTAAAGTCAGCACTAATCACAATACCTTTTCTGGCACATCCAGACATCACAAAACCCATGATCATCTATAGTGATGCTTCCGACACTGCAATTGGAGCTTGTTTAGTACAAGAAATATCACCAAATGAACCACCGGTGATTGCCAATATTCTTCAAGAAAAACCGATAGCCTTTCTTTCACATGCCTTAAGCAGAACGCAACGAAAATGGACGACAACAGAGAAGGAAGCTTATGCAATTCATTATGCTTTGCAGAAGTTTGACTTTTATATCAGAGGAACGTCGGTTATCATAAAAACGGATCACCAACCTCTAGTAAATTGGCTAACTAAACCACAAGAACAACAAAAAAAGCTTCAGACATGGGCTATCAATTTGCAAAATTACAATACCAAGATCGAGTATTTACCTGGTAGACTAAACACATGTGCAGATTTATTATCGAGAATACCCTATCCTGAACCTACAGACGTGGACGATCTGAAACAACAAGACTTAACTGAAATAGATGATAATGCGAAAGAAATCTCCGCCATTGACTTCATCCAACATAGTCAAGACACTGGGCCTCCTGATAGTCAAGAACAGAAAACACAACCTACGGAGAACTCGAGAATTGATGATGGCGATGAATCTAGAGATTTTGAACAGAGTCTAATCTTCAAGAAGGAACAACTGAAAGACGAAGCATTAACCAAGATTATAGTACAAGTACGTACCAATCCGAAAGAAAAGAGAGACTATGTGATACTACCTGAAGACAATATTTTATATCATGTCAGTCCTAGAGAAAATGGATTACTGCAGAAATGTATCCCCACATCCTTGGTACCAACTGTATTGAAACAATTTCACGACGAAAATGGTCACTTCGGACGCGATAAAACCCTCGACGTCATTACAAAGAGATACTATTGGCCAACTATGATAAAAGATATCATAGAATATGTAGGAACGTGTAAGATTTGTAAACTCAGAAATATGAGAATGATTAGAGCACCGATTCAGGAAATGTCATATCAACATTATCCCATGGAAGTCGTTAGTCTAGACATATCGGGACCGTATCCAGTTACCTTGTCAGGACATAAATACATATTACACCTGGTGGATCAATATTCTGTGTGGCCAGAGAGCTTTCCTTTAGAAAATGCCACTTCAGCTCTCATTACAGACATCTTCTTACAACAATTCATTCCGAGACATGGCTGTCCTCAGAGAATAATAACCGACAATGGCAAACAGTTCGTAGGAGATCCTTTTGCCTCAACAGTAAGAAAAATGAATATAAAACACACGAAAACCTCATTTTATCATCCAGAATCAAATGGAAGAAACGAAAGGATGCACTCTACCCTACATGACATATTAGCAAAACTTACGGAAGGTAACAGTCAATATTGGGATATATACATAAATCAAGCCTTAGAAGCTATAAGAATGAACATCAATGACTCAACAGGATTTTCGCCTTTTTACTTACTTTACGGCCGAGAACCAAATTTTCCTTTGGATAACGTCTTGCTTCCCCAGAGGAAATATACAGGTGAATGTCCGATACAAATTATTTTGCAGCAAAAGCATAGGGCACATGTCATTGCTCACAGAAACGTTCGAAAAGCTTTTGCTAAACGAGCCAGGATCCGTAACAAAACCTCTACACTGCAAGAATTCAAGCCTGGTGACCAAGTATACTATAAGAAGCATGTTAGGACGGATAAATTTGACAACCGATGGTTACCCGGATATAAAATATTGGAACAAACTTCTCCAACTAATTATATCTTGTGGAACGAAGAACGCAATTCCACTACAAAAGCTCACGTCAATCAGATGCGACTTGATGATCACCGACCGCTTGATATACCAGAGACGCAGTTCCAGAGACCAACTCGTTTATCTACGTTAGCCCAACCTCCATCTTCTTCTTCATCTTCGGATGCAGTGGACACATCAGAACATTCTTCCTCAGAGTCAGAAATTGTACCACATCGTTTAGATCATGCGATTCGAAGAGCTAAAGATTGTAGAAGTTCGTCATCAAGTGAAGATAACGTTCCCCTACAAGAACTTAGACAGCGTCTCATTTCAAGACAAGAACGTATTGCTGATGATGAAAGAATCGAACATAATGAAACAAGTATGAATCTTGATTTTCCTCAATCTACACTATCAGCACCATCCGATATCGATTGCTCCAAACCCGTAGTTTCAGAAAACGATTCAGTGACTACAGCTTCGGGTACCACCTTGATGGACATGAACGAAACGCGAAAATTAGCAGATAAACGGAGATACGATTCTTCATTTTCCGATTCCATCCCTGTAGCCAAGCTTCCGAAATTTTCGCAAGATCAAATATATGTCAAACCTAAAAAACGTAGAAGAAAACCGAAATCTCCACGCCTCTCGTGTGATGTAGACATGATTATTGATGATTCTTTACATCTCACACCTACAGTTCAAGTTCCTCGCAATGTTTCACCCCACGTGGATAAGGGCATGCTTTTATCTCAGCTCATGTCATTATTGGCTGACAAACTGTAACTTGCATTTTGGCAGAAACGTTTCCCCTTTACGTAAACCTTTGCGGAGCTACAGCAAATTTCATACATCGAGATTCAACTAGATCCGAGTTCGTGAGGGAGATATCTGACTCCACGACTACGTCATTACCCATCACTCAAAGACCTTACTGAAACTGATCCAGCTTTAAGAGACCTCCAGCTCTTTGTCGTGTTGTGAAGCCGAACAGTTGATGCCTGTTCTCTTTCTATAATTCCTTCATCAGGATTCAAACCAAATGAAGAGATCCTTGCCACATTAACGACCTGTTCTATGTGATACTTCAACCGATTCCGAGTTTTCAGACATTCGTTCTTAAGTTTTCCCCATACATGCACGCTATGAAGTGTTTTTATTATTATTATTGTTATTACTCTAAAATTGAAATGATACATAGATAGACCGACTGATAGTACCGGAAAATGTCTCTTGAGATACATTTTTATGGCATGGGGACATATGTGAACGGATTGATGACGTCATTATATAAAAGATACCCTCAATTCTACCTAACATAAGAGACAACAGAGACTGATGACGTAATTCATAATTAACCTATAAAACAAAAGAAACTTAACATAGACACAAAAGACAGTTATAGGAAATGACGACAAGATGACGTTAACGTTACTAGTGCAGTAACGATGACATATACATAAAAGGTGCACACATAATTGTAACCCGTGGTTTTAACCAATAGATTGATGGGAATAAAAGACATCCGTTATGAAGACTAATGTTTAGCAGTCTTTAGCTACTGACCTTGCAACGAGACGGTCATGATTTTGAGGCAGACCGATGTTGAAGTAGACTCAGATAGACTCAAGCTAGTTTATCCCCTGACATTGGACAGTGTATTTCTTGCTTTGATGCAGAAATGGTAAATTCGTTCGATGTGATATACTATGAATTCGCTCGATTTGATATACTATGAATTCGCTTGATTTGATACATTATGAATTCGCTCGATTTGATATACGTCAATGACAAACAGTCATTTGTGTTGAAGTTCGAACATTGTTAGAATAGTTTTTTGGAACATATTATTTTGGAGATTAGCTCCCTAATTGTCTTCCACTCTCCCATCGTTCAAAATACACCAGCTTCTTAGTTGGTTTTGACGATGACATTCTGCATTACACAACAGCTACATACGAAACTCCAATAATACCAAATACTCTTTGGTACCAGTTTCCAACGTAATATAATAGAGTAGGAGCTTTTAATCTGCAACCGACATTTTAATTATATGATGAAATCAATTGTGTAAATTGAGGACTTGTTAAATAAAGATTTACGTTGGAATTTATATCATGGATTAGTTCTGCATTCAGTTTGGATGATTTCTGATGAAAGAGTACTACACTATATGTCACACAAAGTCCAAGGAAACCGAATCAATAAAAACCTGGGTCCCGTAAAATATCGAAGAGAATTTCTACCTCTGGTGAACCAAACCAGTATTCTAGTTTTATGACTCTTCAGAAACACATATTAAAAGGAAAAAGAGAAAAGATAAAAATATAAAATAAACTTTACCCAGTATGTAAAACGGGTACATACTTAGACGGCAAGACTGGTGCTTCCCGTCACATTCACAGAGGGTAAATTGGTGCCCCTGTCACATATATTACAATGTGTGGTTTCGTAATTATGTATTATATTACAGGCGTAGCCGTATGGTGCATACCAGCGTTGTCGTAGATTTTTGTTCGGGCTAAAGATAAGTACCATGTTTGGTCGTTAAAAATTTTTTTTTACAGGTTACATTCTAGGCAGTCCCTTAATAAATATATATTTGTTATATATTGTTACGTGCAGTTTTCATAACTGATAATGTAGTCTGTCTGTATACTTGTTATGTTTGAAAATATTTTGAATAAGATTTTGGGTCTAATGTATTTTTCGTTAGAACCCTAATCTAAGAGCGAATACTCATTTTTTGCTTTGAGGGAAAGTAAATATGTAGTTACTCCTCTTAAAAGGTTATACCAGCTGACTGCTTAGGTCAGAGGTGATGCGAACAGCGCATGCCCGAACTAGAGGGAGTTTGAAGAAGATTTCCTGTGCGGGAGGCCGTTTTGTTGAACTGGGTTCGTCAAACAAAAATGTCTGGTTACTTCTCTGCACTGCCTTTGGGGATGGAAACTCTTCCACTGTTATTTAAAGTCCCCTGTGTTATTTCTGTTCGTCAGGAAGACGACAGTTGCTTCTAAGTTGTGTTAGGAATTCGAAGCAAGGTAAAAAACGAAACTTTCACTTCCTTTGTTTGCAGTGTAAGGAACATATTTTGAGTCAACCGGTGACGAGAGCTCACGAATGGTTGAAAGGCAGAGTATTCTACTTGTTATGCTCGGTGGAGCCATCTAAGACTGTTAGGTTTAGATTTACACACAGAAACCCAGGAGAATAGATATTATTCTAAAAAACCCGCATGATTAGCGGTATATTTTGAACTTAGACACTTATGTCTACACATGAGGAATCCACAGTGTTTACTGTTTTATAGAGGCCTAATATATAACTATCTGGAGTGGAAGACCAGATGAGTTACCAGTTATTGCTATTATAACTTTGAAAATGAAAACTCGCCTGATGAACGAGGGAGTTATATAAGACTATCTTCGAAAGGACAGCCTATCTTCGATACGTCCGATTAGAGGGATGGACTATGCTATTTTCGTCGCCCGCCATGTTTGGGGTCGACTTAAGAAGAGCGATTTAAGAAGAGTCAGAATGAAACTGTTGGATATTTATACAGTTATTTACCCGTTCTGTAATGCGGGGTTTTTCTCCTAGTTGTGGAATGAGAGATAAATTGGAGTCAGCAACACATTGATAATCATATATTTATTGGAACTTATATACATGCACTTGTAGTGAATTGTCTTCATATCCGTCATGTTCCTGTGTCATGCTTACATGGATTTGTCTACGTCTTGTTGCTGTGACTATAATAAATGGTGAAAACGTACACAGCTGTTTACTAATATTTTTGACTCCATACCTGTAACACATACAACATATGGTTCCATCAACCCCCACATCTACACCTTTCAATGTGATGAATGCCACACACACTCTTGTATATTAGATATTGTGAGACAAGTCTGCACTGCTACATAGATGTCCACCTTGACGAAGTTTCATGTCACGCATTCGCGATAAATCATATTACAGCACGATATACCAGTCAGTATCCAGTGACAGTACACATCAGGTATACAATCTATCAGCCAGTGATGTTACAGCCTATACCCACCAGTCTGTAGCACTAGTATACCAACATCTGTCTTTAAAGTATCAACATCATTCGGTATCATATATGTTATATGTATATTAATATGTTATTTATGTATGTGGATGGTGGCAAATTCAAAGCCGTTCCTAGGGCCATTTTGAATATTTTCAGTTAGCAAAAGATCGACTGAGAAAAACTCGTCGCATACTCTGTTTGCTCCTAAATTTAGTCAGTATTATATGTTTAGTTTTAACGTTTTGTACATATACATTGTATTTTCATTGTAGCCTACTTTGTTTCATTCTTCTTCTTTTTTCGTCATTGTTCGTAAACATTTGTAACTCAACCCTATTCTATCGCTTACTTTTCATGTCAGCTATTTCATCAATGGGTCCAGTATGTGTCTATTTTTAGATTTTTTTAAGTGGTTTGACCTCATTTCTGTTTTCGTTGTAATTCGCTTTTAAACAATTTGATTCGGTTTTAAAACATTTTTCTGGTGTGGCGTTTTTATATTGTAGTGCGATATTATTTTGTAAAATAACTTTCTGTTCTTGGTTTATGTATTGTTAATTCACAATATAATATTAACATGGTTTTCATAGTTATTTATGCATATATTATATGATTGCAATACTTATTGATTGCAATGCACTAGTAGGCCATTAGCAACTAGTTGTTACGAATGAGTAAGGCATAGCTGTTATATATAACAACCAAAGAGGAACAATTGTTAGTGCTTATAAGGGATAATAAATTCATTTATCATTGGTATAATTAACTAAGTAATTCGCAGTAGAATTACAATGGCTACTTAAGGATCTTTCATGAAGATTGGAAAGGAATTTGGTTACAAAGCTGAGGCTTTGAAAGATTTTGCTGTGGCTGAGTTAGCAAAAGCAAAACAAGAGAAAGCTGAACAGAAAGCTAAAGATGAAAGAAGACGTCTTCAGAATTTAGAATTAGAAGAAAAAAAGACATGTTGATGAACAAAAAAGACGTGTTGATGAAGAAAAAAGACGTACTGATGAAGAGAGGTTAATACTCCTTCGTATAGAAGAGGGAAAATTATGGATCAAAATGTAAACAATAGTAATAATGGGTATTCACATGCTGCTCCTTCAACAGGCAATAATAAGGGTAATGACAAGTTTAAATTACCTATTTTTAATCACATTTTTGGTGACGTGCCATGCTACCTTTCAAGATTTGAAGGTGTATGCATTGCAAATAAACTTAACAAATCATTTTGGGTTACCAAATTGCTGGACGTTTTGAGTGGATAACCTATGACCGCCATTACAACAATGGATGAGTCAGTTACAAACGACTATGATACTGCTAGGAAAGTATTGATGAAACGTTTTCATCTTGATGAAGAGGGATATAGAATGAAATTTAAAACTTTGATTCCTGAGACAGGGAAAAATTTCTCTGAATTTATTGCTGCAATAAGAATCACTTTTGATAGATGGATTCAACTAGCTGGTATTGAAAAATCTTATGATAATCTTGTTGACTTAATACTAAGAGAAAATGTATTATCTTCAGTGAACAAGCCATGCTGGTCGTTCTTACAGCAACGTAAACCATCAATCCTATCTGCTGTTGAGGAATTAGCAACCCAATTTTGCACTGCACATCCTGGTACATGCATTGCTAACAATCAAATAAAAGATGCTCTTCCAGTTGCTTTTGCCACAACTTGGAATAATAATAACAGAAATAGATCTCAGAGCTTAGATATAAATTTTATGACTAGAAGTAACAATGATAATCAATATGGCAGAAATGGCAATTTAAATAAAAATGATAACTTTAATAGAGGTAGACCACTATTTAGGAACCATTCACCTCACAATAAGTATAACAATAATTTCAATAATAACAATTTTCAACAAGGATCCAACTGGAGGAACTAGAATAATTTTAATTCTCAGAACAATAACAGGGGTAATAATAATAATAATCAATACTATAGAAACAGAAATAATAGCCAAAATGGTAGACATCAGGGCAATTCTACTGATCGCCAAAGGCAACGATTTTATTCACGTGGACCATCAAGGTCTGAACATAGTGCAGGGGCAGCACTTACCAATGGTGCACCTGTAGTTAATGAGGGATTGAATAAACCGATTCATTCAGCAGCGTGTTGTTCAATTGATTTAAATGTTGCTTCTCGTTGCCAGGAATGTCTAACTTTGTTTCAGAAAGACAGTAATACAGTTCTCAGGTATCACCCACACAAGGTTAGAAAAATCCAATAACGGGTAAGACTAGTGGGTTTATATTCACACAGTTTATTAACGACACAGGAACATCGCAAAGTCCACGAAGTAATAGCACATTGTCACAGGTTACAGTTCACAGCAAATCATGGAAACATCAGGTAAGCAAAAACCCATAGATAACTGAGTGCATAATCCACGGGAATATATATATTTCGTATTATCCAGCACTAACAGTACATAGTAATCATAGTAATCCAGTATAATCCACAGGATCAATTATCCATCAACGGGGACAACATCATAATTCTTATTTTTTTTTTTAGCTCCTAAGTATTGTTTCCATGCCATTTTCTTCTCTCTTATTTTCTCTTTGACTTCCTCTGTCCACCAAGGTGTCCTCTTTCTCTTGTTCCCAAGTCGGACTTCACCACATGCTTCTGCAACAGCTGTCTTTATGATGTCCTTGAATTTAAGCCACAGGGTTTCCAAGTCATCAGGTTGTTCTACTGTGTTTCTCACCGCTGTAGCAATAAGCCCCTGATATCTGGTCTTAATTTCTGGCTCTCTCAGCTTGTAGGTCTTAATGCTCATTTCTTCCGTTCGTTTAATTGGTTTCTTGCGTGATGCTGGGCAGTTCCTAGGCTGAGAAACTCTTTCAGTTATTCGTTTAATTGTAAGCAGGTAGTGATCACTTCCAATCTCTGGACCCCTCATCTCTCTAGCATCCCGGACATATTTGAATGAACTCCTCCTAACAATGGCATAGTCGATCACTGACTTCTCATTCTTTGTTGGTTCATACCTAGTGTATGCATGTATGCGCTTATGGGGGAACTTTGTGTTGGTAATGATCAGATTCTGCTCACTGCAGAATCTAAGGAGTCGCTTTCCATTGTCATTGAGAGTATCTTATCCATATCTTCTGATAACTCCACCCCATCTAGCATGGTCATTTCTAACTCTGGCATTGAAATCTCCGAGCATGATAATTTCATCTAGGCAGTCATCCACTGTCCTTTGAAGCAGCTCGAAGAATTCCTCCTTGACCTCTGCTCTCTCATCCTCATTTAGTCCATACACTATGACCAGGTTGACTATGGTTTGTCCTTCTTTTAGTTTTACAACCATAATGCGCCCTGAGACAAAGTTCCATCCCTTGATACTATCTTTCTGGTTTTTGGCCACAATGCAACCCACGCCCTTTTAGCTCTTTCAGATGTGGGTACACCACTGTATAGCAGTGTGTTGCCATCGAGATCCATGACTCCTTGTCCTTTTTTCTTTGTTTCGGTAATAGCCAGGATTTCTAGTTTTGCTTTCCTCATCTCTTCCACCAGCTCCGCTTCTTTCCCATTTATACTTCTTGCGTTCCAAGTTCCATAAGTCATAGTCCGTCGTCCGTTCCAGTTCGTCGCTTTTAGAATCAGTCCGGTTTTCTCTCTTATATTACTCGTAATCATATTTTAAAGCAATATTTTAAAGCAGACACGCGTTCAAACTGATGAAAGAACCACCAAGGACGTGCCAGGTCAGAGAAGAATTAAAGATACCATCAAACAAAAAACTGTGGTGTCTCCGTATCGGTGCAGCATACTTTATGATAGATGAACCACACTGCCAAGAATGTCAGGAAGAGAATGACATAGACCACTACCTGATCCACTGTAAAAAGTACAAATAGCAAAGGCTTGAATTAAAAACTTACTATAGAAATCACAATGTAGACATGACAGGTGATAAGGTTTTAAGTATAGCTGCCCCAAGAGATGCCAAATCAATATTTAAAAGATATATACATAAAACAAAGAAAAACATATAAGATTAGTACTTCAGAACAGACATTCAACCAAATAGAAATTAAGCAACAAGAACTAATAAATTATTTTTTTTTTAAATAACGGAAAAAAATAAAACTTACTAAATACTCATAGGACAAAGAAAGACAACAAGGTTTAAAAAAAAACTAAAAAAAGAACAAATACTAATACAAATTAAAACAAGTTATAGTTATCTATAAACAATACAAAAGAGATAACGAAATGGACAAATACCAATATAAATTAAAATCAGCAACTGCAAAAGACAATAGTTATTTAAATTGAATACAAAATTATTAAAGAAAATGACACTAAATACCCCAATTGTCAAGAACCACTTATCGTGGAGAAACCTCCACTGGTTACACCACTGCAGTGTGGATTTATAACAGTAAATAAAGGTTCGTTCTTCTAAGAGTATCACGATACAACAATGACTGACATAAGAAATAAACACCTTTAACAGGTACTTCCCTTTAATAATGTATACACTCAACACGGCCTCACACAGCCAGCAAACGCATCAAATACAATAATGAAAAACCACTGTAAATTTGCCTTAGCAGCATAATCTGTCCCCTTTATACATGAAGGTATGACTTACACCAAAATCCCACTGCTATGAATATCGCTCACCTGAGCGGCAAAAACTGTTACAATGGCACTCTCAAATCATTGACATCTTATTAAACTACGGCCTGTAGAAATTGCAACCTAGATTCTACACTGCTCTAGAATTACAACATAAATATCAACCAGGACCGAAATATGTTAAGTACTCAATTAATAGTCCATAATCTGAACCACACAGAAACCTCGCTGACAAAAGGGAAATATCTGTCCAACCTGGATGAAGGCTAATTTCTGACTACCCAACTTTGCGCCTTTTGCACCGACTTCCGGTAATCACCTGACACACCAGTTCGGCTCGCCCCGGCGTCGCCCGGCTGACTTTTTGCCAAACCCAATACATACGATGCACTGCGGAATAGCGCTATGACATCAATCATAACTAATTTTCTGGTTGAACATGGTAGACCAAAATGGAACGAGAAAAGGCAATAATGGTAAGCTGTTAAATGCCCGCTCTCCACGCATCACCTTTTCAAAATAACAATAACTCTTGGCTGCATTTTGATTTCTGTCTAATTTTGCTTTGTTAGAAGCTGCAGCTGAGTCATAGACTATGCTGGCATAATCCAGTTTCCCCCTGATGAAAGACGTGTAGAACATAAGCATTATTTTATTGTTGCTGCCCCCCCACCAATTACCTTTTACTATCCTTAGTATATTTAAAAGTCCCCTACAGCTTTTTACTAAATTGTCTATATGTTTATTCCAATTTAGTTGTTTATCTAAAGTTATGCCCAGAAATCTTGTTGTTGAGGAGGTACATATTTTATGTCCTTTAATGGTTATATTGATTTTATTTTTTTTTTAAATTTCCTTTGCTGAATATCATACCTACTGTTTTGTTTACATTAATTTGGAAGCCCTAGCTTTTCATCCACTAATACGGTTACTGTTTTTGCATTTCTTTTAAATCGTGATATTACCCCATGTTCTAATCTGAAAAGCTGGTCTATAGTGCTTCTGTTTTCCCTAAAACCTGATTGGGTTGGGCTGTAAAGATTGTGCTTTTCCATGTGGTACTTTAATCTATTGTTCATCACAGTTTCCATTACTTTCCCTATGTGAGATGTCAAACCTTTTGGTCTGTAAAAGCTCGCATCATGGGCCTCCTTATCTGGTTTTAGTACTTGTATGACTACTGCTACTTTCCATGCCTTTGGTATTTTACCTGTTTTCTATATAATATTGAATAGAGAGGTTATTACTTCTGTGGTATGTTATGGTATCTTTTGTTTGTATTTCATAGCTAAAAATGTCGTGTCCTGATGCTGAGTTTGATTTCTCATTTATCGCCTTTTCTACTTCCTCTACAGTAATTTCGGTGTTCAGATAAGATTTCTCCCCTGTATCATTTGTCTCGTTTTTCCTTAGTTCTGTTATGAGTTTTTCTCTTCTTTATATTTCTTTGTGTCCCAGGTTGTCCCTAGCATTAACATTATAGAAGTACAGGGTATTTGCTTTTTGTTTGTCTGATTCTGCCAGTTCTGGAATTTTGATAGTAGGCATTACTGTTCGTTTTGGGTTCCCTGTAAAGGTTTTTAATCTTGTCCACACCTCTGTAAATAAATGAGTGCTTGGATTGTGGGTTTGGCAGAAGGTTTTCTAGCACGTTTCCTTTTCCTGTAGTATTATTTTATTTGTTTCATTTCTTATCCTCATATACTGTTCATAGTTAACTTGGGTCCTATTTCTTCTATATTTTTGTACGGCTTGTTTTCTTTCTTTAGTTTTTTTTTCTGTACATTTGTTTGTTCACCAAGGAGCTGGATTTTTATTCCAGTCTTCTGTTTTCTCTTTTCTGTTATTCTGCTTTGGAGATATGTGTGGTGGCATATTAGAGTGTGGTATGTATTTCGCGGCTATTTTTTAGTATTTCTACTATTAGATTGTTCGAATATGTATCTATACATCTATACATATATATATATATCTTCTTTCTTCTTTGATCCTTAACCACCGACCGTCAAAGCAGTCAGTGGCCATCACGCCTAGTGGCGTCTTGTAGGGCAACAACAAATTGATTCCACTTTGCACGGTCGGTGGCCATTCTTCGTACAGTGCCCCAACTCTGGTTCATTCTTTGCATCTCAGCATCCACAGTCCTCCGCCAAGTTGTTTTTGGTTGGCCTCTCTTTTGTTTTCCTTCAGGGGTCCAAAGCATAGCTGTTCCTGTGACGGCATCGGGGTCTCCTCTGAGGACATGACCAACCCAGCCCCAGCGTCCGCCAGCTACGATGGCGTGCATGTTCCCCTGCTTGCTACGAGTAAGCAGATCTTGGTTGGTGATGGTATTCGGCCAAAAGATTCGGTGAATTTTTCTTAGTCATGTTGTGTGAAAAGAGGACAATTTTGACATTTCCTTCTCTGTGACTCTCCAGCATTCCGCACCATAGAGAAGCACAGAAAGCACGCAACTCTGTTATAATCTTAATTTTGTGCTTGTGCTGTATTGGGAGGACTTCCAGATGTTATTTAGGCTAAAGAAGGCTTGGCCATGTTCGTCGCATGGAAGATGGTCGCATCCCAAAAGATATTTTCTACGGACAATTAGCAGATGGCAAGAGAACAGTTGGGCGACCACAGCTGAGGTTCAAAGATGTGTGCAAGAGAGATATGAGGGCACTGGACATGGATCCAGCAACATGGGAGGATGAAGCTGCCGATCGCACTAAGTGGCGATGCTATTTATGGCGCCAACTCAGATTGGGCAAAGAGAGGCTCACACAACAAGCAGAGGAGGGGAGAAAACGTCGAAAGGAGCACCAGGAAAATAAGCAGCTGAGGGCTGTCACCTCAGGGGCGCATTCCCATAGTCAGTTATGACTGAAGGGGCTATTATTATTATTATTATTATTATTATTATATATATATATATATATATATATATATATATATATATATATATATATATGTATATATATGTGTGTGTGTGTGTGTCTCGACGGATAAGACGTTAGAAGAACGCAGCCAGGAGTCAATCCACAGTGCTGAGTACATTCAAGTTGATCTGCCTGATAATGATCTCACGCACTTCTTGGACGGGAAGAGAGATGCAATCAAGTTTTCCACCTGCCAGTGCAAAAGGGCTTTGGGAACAGCTGGACGAAGCCTTGGCAAAAGAGTTGGATAACAACCTGAAGCAGATAACTTTGGCGAAGAAGCTGAAAATCTTCGACGACATAATATATCTTTACTGTCGCAAAGTGTTTGGAGTCAGGGAGGCAAGGGAAAGTAACCCACCACGAAAAAGTAGAAGACAAATTAAAATAATAGAAATCAGGAAACAGAAGATGCATGCTCTAAAACTGTTCAAGAATGCAGTTGCCACAGAGAAGGAAGGGTTACGACAGGTTTGGGAGCACCTGAAAGGCCAACATAATGCCCTTTGTAGAGCAGAAAGGTTGTGCAGGAAGAAAAGAAAGACTCGAAGGGAAAGATTCTTCAGGGAGCCCTTCAAGTTTGCCAAAGAACTGTTTGAGCAGCCACGGTCGTGTACGCTAAACATCAGGAAAGAAGACCTGGAAGAACACCTTAGAATGACATATTCAGATGGTCGCAAAGATGAGCCGCTCAGCAGCATGGCAGGCCTTAAATGGCCGAGTAAGCCAGGAGCTGAATTTAACACCAAGCCCCCAACGGTGCAAGAGGTAGAAAGCATTGTCCAGAAAGCTCGGTGCAAGTCAGCTCCAGGTCCTAATGGTGTTCCATATGTGGTGTATAAGAGATGCCCCGAGATGCTCAAACGACTGCTGCTCCGTTTACTGAAGAATGCGTGGAAAACCCAGCTTGTAAGCAAGAAATGGAGAAAGGCGAACGGAGTCTACATCCCGAAGGAGCAAAATTCCACAGACATCAGTCAGTTCAGGCCAATCTCACTACTCAATGTGGAAGGGAAGATATTCTTCTCAGTAATGGCGAAAAGACTCACTACGTACCTCCTGGAAAATTGGTACATTGACACTACCATTCAGAAAGGAGGTATCCCAGGTACACCAGGATGTCTAGAGCACGCCACAAACCTCCATATAATCTGGTTGGATCTAGTGAATGCTTATGGATCCGTTCCACACCAGATGTTGTGGCAGGCCCTAGAAATGTATCATGTTAAACAAGAGATTGCAGCAATGCTAAAGCTGTATTTTGCAGGGTTTGCTGTCAGATTTTCAACCAGAGAGTACAAAATGAAGTGGATTGACCTTGAAGTTGGAATTGCGATGGGATGTACCATCTCTCCGATACTATTCGTGATGGCTATGCAGGTAATCCTCAATGCGGCTGAAGGAATGGCTATAGATCCAAAGCTCGGTGGAATGTGTCACATGCCACCGCTCAAAGCATTCATGGATGACACAATTCTGACATCAGATGAACATCAGGATTGGAGGATTTAGCACGCCTGGGTGAACTAGACAGCTGGTGCAGAATGAGCTTCAAACCCAAGAAGTCGAGAAGCCTATCAGTCAGGAAAGGGAAGATAGCAGAGGACATATTCATGGTTTCCAACCAAAAAATCCCTACTGTCATTGAGGAACCTGTTAAAAGTCTTGGCAGGTGTACGATGCCTCATTAAAAGACTCAAAGACAGTGCAACAGACATTAGAAGGGGCAGACAGAGGGCTACAGATCATAGACCAAAGCAGACTCCTGGGAAAGTTCAAACTGTGGTGCCTCCAGTTCATGTTGAGACCGAAGTTGCTGTGGCCACTGCTTATATATGAAATAAGCACAAGTACAGTGGAAGCTATAGAGCAGAAGGTCAACAAGTTCATGAGAAAATGGCTAGGGGTACCACCAGGTCTGTCAGCTGTAGCACTGTACTGCAAAAAGTCAAAACTTCTGCTTCCTTTCAAGTCAGTTGTTGAAGAGTACAAAGTTGGAAAAGCAAGGCTTGCAATGATGCTACGTGAGTCAGCTGATGACGTGGTTAAGTCCATTCAGCCCACACTGAAAACGGGAAGGAAGTGGAGAGTGGAAGAAGCTGTTGATGCTGCCCAAGAGTCACTCAAACTGAGGGAGGTAATCGGATACACACAAACGAATAGACGGGGATTTGGTCATGGAGACATCCGCTGTTGGTCCAAGGCATTAAGCAGGGAGCGCAAAGACATGGTAGTTCAGGAGATACGAGGAGCTGAGAATGATAAGAGGTTGCAAAAAGCAGTGCAGTAGGTCCAACAAGGCCAATGGACTACTTGGGAAGGAGCCCTGCAGAGGTCCTTGACATGGAATGATATATGGCATATGGCACCTCTTAGGCTCAGCTCCGTTGTTAGATCAATGTATGACCTGCTGCCGTCGGCCACCAACCTTGTGAAATGGGGAAAGTTGGATGATGAGCGGTGCCCCCTGTGCCAAGGGAGGCAGACACTCGAACACATGCTCTCAGCGTGTAGGGTGTCATTAGGGCAAGGGCGATACACTTGGCGCCATAACAAAATGCTAAATGAGCTTGCTGCGACAATAGATCTGGCAAGAATGAAGGTGAATAGCAAACCCAGGCCGAACACTGCAAATACATACTTTCTGAGGGCAGGAAAGTCAGCACACCCCAAACCGAGTAAACCTGGTAGCAGTTTACCATCTCTTCTTGACTGTGCAAACGACTGGGAGATGGCGGTAGACCTACCTGGACGAGGAGCATATCCAGAGAGTATCAGAAAATCGCGGAGATGGCCGGATATAGTGCTTCATTCTTTAGCAACGCTTCAGGTCATACTGATTGAACTGACTGTGCCACTTGAATCCAGATTAGATGAGCAACATTCGTTCAAAGCGGCCAAGTATAGTGATCTGGCCGCGGATCTGAGACACGATGGGTTCACTGCAAGTGTCTCGGCTGTTGAAGTGGGCGCAAGAGGGCTTGTGGCTGCATCGGTGTATGATCTATTGAAACTGTTGGGGCTGAGGGGACAGTTGAGAACAAGGGCACTGAAGAGGCTTAGTGAAACTGCCGAAAAGGCATCAGGCTGGCTGTGGAACAACCGCAATGGGCAATGGAAATCGTGACAATAAACGCTGCAGTACAGAAACACCAGGAATTTTTCTAAGTCCACAATACGCTGAGTTTGTTGGTGTACTAGTGAACGGGCTGTGACTGAGGGGCAACAGGCGGTGTATATTATAGGGGTGTCAGAATTTCACTGGCAAACACGCAGTGGCTAGACTCGTCGGCTTCGCGATGGTGTCTCAGTGTGTGCGACGGAACGAATGGAATAATTTGTCTTCTCTTTGTTACTTTCACAATTACCTCCACGGCTGGCGGAGTTGTGGATTTTAAAGTTGCTACCATAAGTGAAATGGGTTCATTTTCGATACAAGACAACAGGAGGCTGAGACGCTTGGGAGTCATGACCCAAGTGGGCCCACCCCCCTTAGAGTGTAATGGAGTATATCGGGCCGAAACACTTGTTGGATAGGGGGACTACTTCTGATGATCAGATTGCTTCCTGATGTATCGCTCTGTAAAGAGTTTCCTATCATCTTATCTATATCTTCACTAATTATTTTGTCTAGTTGCAATCTTTCCTTTTCCGTTCGGAAAGCTATCCAATCAGCTTTTTTATAGTGGAATATTGGTTTTTTTACTCCTTTGTTTACTGTACACTTTTGTTTGATTGTTATCTCTTTGGGTATGTGATCTGAGTTAGTATCATTCCTTGAAACTGATATGTAAAATGCATACGAGAATAAATGAATTCATTGTGAAAGGTGATTGAAAGAAAGGGCAGAATGTTAGACAGGCCTGTGTGCCCAATTCTCAACCTTTTGAAAATAAAGTTCATTCGTTCGTTCATTCAATTTTTCCCATTTTGCTTTGGCTAAGTTGGCTATTACTATGCTGATGTCTAATGACGATTCAGGTTGATCTGCACTTGGGTTGATTCTTGTTGCTGATCCATCATTCAGTAATATCAGTTCTTGTTGTTGATCCATCATTCAGTAATATCAGTTCTTGTTGTTGATCCATCATTCAGTAATATCAGTTCTTGTTGTTGATCCATCATTCAGTAATATCAGTTCTTGTTGTTGATCCATCATTCAGTAATATCAGTTCTTGTTGTTGATCCATCATTCAGTAATATCAGTTCTTGTTGTTGATTCATCATTCAGTAATATCAGTTCTATGTTTTCTATGAAGTCCAGTAGTAGTGTCCCTGATTTATCTATTTTATTACCTCCCCATGCTTTGTGGTGTACATTGAAGTCCCCCATTATTATAGTTTTGACCTGTATTCTTTCTCTTATTACTTTGATGTCCTGTTCTAGTATGTCGCCGCTGGGGCAGTATATGTTAATTATTTTCAGTACTTCTCTGTCACTATTTATAGTTACACTTATTCCTTCAAAGTTTTCTGAATTGAAAGTTTCCCAGTCTGTTATACGGTATATTTTATGAACCAGGAATGCTACTCCTCCCCCTTTATTGACTCGTCTGTCATTTCTAAGAGTGATGTATGCTGGGTTGTTAAATCTGTTTGTGGGATTTGTTGTGGGTTGGTGTTATAAATATGGTTATAGGGGACTTAGTGTACTGAATGAGATCAGCTGTGAAGGTCTCTGAGGATAACAAGTTTTGTGAGTATACAGAGGACCTTACTTGCTACCACATTACGATCTCAATCAGACTTATTCTTGAGTTGTATGATGACTTCGTTTAATGTCTAGGGTTATGATAGTGATGTTGTGTAATCTTACAACAACCAACTGACATATACACAATTAATTTAATATCCACATCAATTTACAGCACATGACAATCACAAACACATAACACTCTAAAAGACTATCTTAAATAAGTCAAGGGTTAACTTTTAAGAATGTATTGACTTTTTACAATATTTATCCTGATTCTAATGTATTTGAGAATCAGGAATCACAATCAAAATGAACTCAAAATACGTATTTACAGGTATTAATACAATGGATCTTTTGTCCAGGCATAGAATGATATTGTAATATGAGTGTAGTGTTGTTGTGTACTATTAGGAGGTAATACCTGGCATCAATTGCTAGGTTGTTGGTTATCATCATGACTTCATGTTTGTTAGTTGTGGAAATATATTAAATTGTTCACAGTTTCTGTGTTTACAATGTCTTTTTCTTGCGGTTATATTGTTTAGTTTAGGGCTGAGCTTTCTGGTGCTGATATTCTCTTATCTTAGAATGAAGCTGCAGGAAACATGCATCCTCTGCTCGCTTGATTCTCAGTTCCACAGTATAGATAAGCAATGGCCGCTATCTTGGGCAAGTAATCTGCTGCCAGCGTTCTGGATCAAGCAGTGCTCAAACCGGATGATACTATATCAACATCAGTACCACGGTCCCTGAAATGTGAAGGTTATGCGTCCTTCATCATAACTATCATACAATATTAATCCACAATGAAGTACAGGACAGTACAAACAAACGTAAAAGTTCAGAGCTTTATGCCAACTACTAGCTTTTGATGTGACAATATACTATAGTATTCCTCTTCCCTAATGGATACAACGCCTCTGCAATTCCAGCTGTAATCTCTTCCATACAATAGGATAGTTGTTATGTTCCTAGTTGACAATCCTATATATATATATATATATATATATATGTAGTTATACTCCTCTCAGACAGTCTATCACATGGTGGAGCATCTCTAGGCTTTGCCTCATGTTTGCTACAGACTCACACATGTACAGACATATATTATTATTTCACATTCAATTTTCATATAAATGCATGTTAAAAAGTCTAGCTTACCACAATTCTCATTGAAATACACAATAAAAGATGACTTGCACAGTTTTGATCTGCGTTAATGTCCAGGCTGCTATAATATATTTATTAGAATAACACAGTCCTGATCTCATCTCTTACTGGAACAATGTTTAAAGATATGGCATCTCTGCCAAGCTTTCTTCTGACAATATCAACTAGATTGACCAATCGCTTTGAATATTTCAAAAAGATAAACAGTCGTTCAAATTCTCTCATTCACTTTTTCCCCGTTACTAGGCATCTTCTAGTTATTCAGAGGTCAGCCCAATAATATTTCGTCTAACTTCAAAGTTCAGCCAATCCCTTGCCTCGTACTATCTTAGCATTTCTTTCACCTACTATGTTTCCAAAAAAATTGCTATCCAATCTAAGCAGATATGACTCGACCTGACAGTATCTCCGATTCTCTATGTTTTCTTACCAATATTTGATTATCTAATGGACTATTTAGACAACCAATTACATATTCTCAGTCAGCAAAACTTCAGGTACCCGAATATGTGATTATTATGGGGCTAAATGGCTTAGTTAAAAATACTGTCTTTTTTCGATGTTAGTCGTTTATTTTTAAACTACCACCTGTCCGCTTCTTTTTGACTGTACTATCAGTATAAAGTCAGGAGTCAGACGTAAAACAGTATAATCTCAGTATTCTCAATAAGAGCTAAGACTGTTTTCGGTACCTACTGTCATATCGTTAGTTTTTTTTCCATCACTGTATATTTGAAATCAGGCCACGCAAAAGGCGTGCGAGTAAGTTTATTTTTAGATACACTGCGAGCGGCTTAGCATTATCGCGTCGCTCAGTCCATCTCTCTCTCGTCCGGCCAAGTCCATCTGTCGTTCCTGGGCTAACATTTTGCGCGATCTTGGGCACCTTTTGTTAGTTTTAGTATCAAGGTCGTCTAGAAGATACCGTACACGTTCTATTTTTAGAAACTACTGTGATACGCGTGTAGTATTTGACTATCGCTCTATCGTTAGGCATATACTCCTGTTAATCGTGGAAGCGTTATATTTATGAAGAACGAAGTAGGAAAAATGGATATTTTGGGTTCAGCCATTGCGGTGTTATTAACTCAGTCGCTAGCGCTATTGGGAAAGCACAGGTCTTGCTCCATTCTTCTTTCTATCGTATTTTTGCGTTCTGCTTTACATTTATGGTCTAATTTATATATTTGTATTAGAATTTTCACCACAATTCTCCCCACTTAAAATAGACGATCCTATGTCAGTTCCTAATTCTATATACACATAGATAAATTTAGTACTTATTCCTGGTGACTACGATGATTCTCATCGCACGGATGTTGGCTTAGAAAATCAGCCCCTAGGTTAGTTTTTCCTGGAATATATTCTATACTGAACTGATAGGCTGTAATAGCAACGACCACCTTAATAATCTGGCATTTTCATGCCTAGCTTGCGACAGAAAAGCCAGGGGTTTGTGATCCGTTTGAATCTTGAATGAATTTCCATACAGATAAATATTTAATTTCTTGATCGCCCATATCACTGCGAGACATTCTTTTTCACTAGTTGAATAGTTTTGTTCTGCTGTATTCAACTTTCTGCTAGCATACGCAACTGGAGTTAATTCTCCGTCCAGTGAATTTGACTTTTGTAACAGGGTTGCACCTAACCCTATATTACTAGCATCCGTTCTCACAATGAATTCTTGACTTAAGTCAGGTAATTTCAAAATTGGTTTGCTTGTGAGCTTTTCCTTCAATTCTTGGTATGCTAATTCACACTGTGCTGTCCAGGTAATTCTATCCGGATTTCCTTTGCGTGTCAAATCAGCTAAAGGTGCACATATGGAGTTAAAGTTTTTGATATACTTTTGATAGAAACCACATAATGAGACAAAAGATCTCACGTCTTTCTTTGTTTGTGGCCTCGGTGCTTTTTTCAGTTTCTCCAAGTTCTTGGGGTCAGGGGTCATGTTTCCCTGATGTACTGTGTGTCCCAAGAATTCCAACTCTTTACATCCAACACAACATTTGGTTGGTCTGGCGGTCAAATTCGCCTCTCTAAGTCGATCAAACAACATGTTCAGAGAGTTAATGTGTTCCTCAAATGTTTCAGTCGCTATGAGGATATCATCCATGAAGTTTGTGATGCATGGATTATTCAGGGGATCCAACAATTTTCTCATCATTCTAGAGAACACACTGGGCGTATTTTTCAATCCAAATGGCAATCTGTTAAATTCATAGTGTCCCTCCGAGGTACTAAAAGCTAGATAAGGTCTAACCTCAGGCTTTACTGGAATCTGATAGTAGCCTTTGCTCAGATCCACCTTTGAGAAATATTTAGCTTTATTCAGCCTGGCAAACCGCTGATTAGTATCCGGTAATGGATCCACCTGACCTTCTGTGATAGCATTCAGTTTCCTGTAATCTATACATAATCTATGTTCTCCAGGGGGTTTTCTCAATAGAACCACACTGGAACTAAAAGGAGACTCACTGTGTGAAATAATTCCTTCTTTCAACAAATAGTCTATCTCCTCCTTCAAAGCTTTCTCTTTAGCGAAAGGAATCGAATAGGCTTTCATACAGATTGGTGTTGGGTCTATAAGTTTCATGTCATATTCTAACAAGTTTGTATGCCCCGGTCTGTCCGTTAGCACATCTGTATGATCATCTAGAACCTGTTGCACTCTCTTCCTCTGATTTTTCTTTAAATGTGTACTGATTTTCACCTGTGCAGTGGTCTCACAGGGATGTAATGGATATTCAAATGATGAAAGTGGTTCTTTTGTCATCTCCATTGCAACAGACAAGGTCAGCAAATGTCTCTTCCTGATTTTCTCTGTCCAAATATTTCTTCAGGAGGTTCAAATGATAGATTTTCTCTTTCCCCTTCTTATCTATCTTATAATTTGTCCTAGACACCTTCTCTAGAACAGTATATGGACCTTGCCATCCAATTTGCAACTTGTTCTGGCTGCCGGGTAGAAGAAGCAGTACCCTCTCTCCCACAGCCAAATCTCTGTCTTTCGCTTTCTTGTTATAATAGGCAGCATGCATTTTCCTGGCTTGTCTCAAATTTTCATTGGCAAGTTTCCAGCCAGTTTTCAAACGAGTGGTCAGCTCGTTCACATATTGGTATGATGAGGTAATATTTTCCTCTGCCTTTTCATCAGTCCACGTTCTTAACAGTGTTACATCTGGACTTTTAAATTTACAAACTTATTTTTCATGGCACGTCAGGTCCTTTACACTAGAAGCACTGTAATGAGGACGTTTTTGCCTTGTATCATGACTTACAAATCGTCCGCTGCCAATTTTTCTCTTGGGGTTTTCTCCCCACTTTAAATTCCTTGTGAGAGATCTTCTCTCTCTTTATCTTCCTCCAGTTCACATAAGTCCGACCGAGGAATTGTCGGCTTAGTCTGGGGTAAAACATTTCTTTGTACTCGCTGCATAGTGGCCATGGTAAAACATTCAAGTGAGGGCTGTCTGTGAAAAGGGGGTTCCCATTCCCCTCTGTCTACTTTATTATAATTATTTTCCTTTCCAGGCCTAAGTTTGCCCCGTTGCGTGTCTAGGTCCTGATTCATTTTCCCACGTGGGGATGTTCCCTCTTTATTTTCTGGCCCAGGTTTTCCATAATGCTTCTTTGGCATTTGGTTATTTTTCCACCCTGTGGAATGTTTATTGCTGCACTGGTCGCAGGCTTCAACAAATTCTCTTATGTCTTCAACTTCTCCTGGCCAGAAATATGCAACAGATGTCCTTTGGCATGTGGTGCCCATCTTCTGGTGTTCACCATCCAGAACATGTGTTTGTCTCATAATTCGTGCCCTATATTTCGATGGCACTACTAACTGTCCACACTCGTATGATCCTGCTTTATCCGCCCTGTAAAGCAGTCCATCGTCCAAATAGAATTCTCCTTTCCTAGGAGGAGTATGGAGTTTTTGGAGTTTCTTAAAACACGGCTTCAGGGTTCTATCTTCAGCCTGTGCCTTTCTCCACTGTTTACGAGACATAGTTTTTGGTGGTTCCTCCTCCTTTCTAGAGGTCGACCTGACCTGAAGGGTGGCCATTACTACCGGTTTCCTTCTACAACGGTCAGTGTCATGGTTGTCCATCCGACAATTTTTACACCACTTCTTTCCTTGGTTAAAGGATTTTCTTTCATCATATTTCCTTTCATCGAATTGTGGGGTTTTATTTTTATTTTCATAGCGTGGCCTATCAAACTGGTGCTTACCTTTGTTCTGGTCTCTATGATCAAACTTATTAAGGTTTTGTGGTGCCTTAAAATTGTCTACTTGTTTCTTTTTATTACCAACTACCTCTGCTTGGGCTGCTTGATACCTTTCAGCGACATTGAGTAACTCACCCAGCCTCTCTGCACCTTGTTCCATGAGAAACTTTCTCAGGTCTGGAGCCATGGACTCTCTTAGCTGCTCAATAAGGATCATTTCCTTAAGATCTTGGGTTTTCCCCAGAGCAGTCCATTTCTCCAAGTATGTCTCTAACCGTGCAGAGAACTGGTGATATGTCTCACCCGACAGTAGTTTGGCATTCCTGAATTTTTTCCTATAAAATTCTCTGTTCTTTTCGTATCTTAACAACAGAGCCTGCTTTAACATGTCATAATTGTCTTGGTCATCTCTGCTCATCTTGGCAAAAACTTCATAAGCAGTTCCTCTAAGACCTTGGGATAGCTTTAGGCTCCACCTTTCTCTCTCTAACCCATAAGTAGTAGCCAATAGTTCAAATCTACTTAAATACCCTTCAATATCATCTTCTTTCTCAACAAAATGGTCTACATGAAAACCCATAGCTGAGGTTGAGGCTGCCTGACTGGCAGTAGCATCTGAGGTAAAAGGGCTGGCACCATTTTCAGGAGCGTGGCCTTGAATTTCCATCTCTCTTAGTCGTAGCTCATGCTCCCTCTGCAATCTCCTATCTTCTGCTTCCCTTTCTGCAGCCTGTCTCTTTTCTTCTCTTTCTGCCGCTAATCTTCTTTCCTCTGCAGCCAATCTTCTTTCTTCTGCTTCTCTTTCTATCTGTAATTTCTTAGCCTCAGCCTCCAATGCCCTAGCCTCTTTGTCAGCCTCAATCTGCAACCTCTTAACTTCTTTTTCGGCCTCAATCTGTAACTCTAATTTCTTAATCTCCCTAGCCTCTTCTAACTTTCTTTCTGCTTCTTTCTCTAATTTTTTTTCTTACCGGGCAATAAATTTATCACATTCTGAGGTGACATAATCAATCAAGACTTGACCATCCATGTGCATCTCCCTAGCAGTCTGCACAGCCGCAGATCGAAACTTTGCTAGGTCAGCCATTCTCCACCAGGCAAAAGTATAAACTTTCTAATCAATCAAATTCTAATGATGACTAATATTTCTAATTATTCTAAGGACAACCACAAGCACTGATAGCTCAACCCTATTTATTTTCCACAACAGAATACTTTTTGGTTTTCTATTTATGAGATTCCTACTATTTTAAGAATTTAAAAATCCCGGAAGCGAGCTACCCAATATATGTGGTGGGTTGGTGTTATAAATATGGTTATAGGGGACTTAGTGTACTGAATGAGATCAGCTGTGAAGGTCTCTGAGGATAACAAGTTTTGTGAGTATACAGAGGACCTTACTTGCTACCACATTACGATCTCAATCAGACTTATTCTTGAGTTGTATGATGACTTCGTTTAATGTCTAGGGTTATGATAGTGATGTTGTGTAATCTTACAACAACCAACTGACATATACACAACTAATTTAATATCCACATCAATTTACAGCACATGACAATCACAAACACATAACACTCTAAAAGACTATCTTAAATAAGTCAAGGGTTAACTTTTAAGAATGTATTGACTTTTTACAATATTTATCCTGATTCTAATGTATTTGAGAATCAGGAATCACAATCAAAATGAACTCAAAATACGTATTTACAGGTATTAATACAATGGATCTTTTGTCCAGGCATAGAATGATATTGTAATATGAGTGTAGTGTTGTTGTGTACTATTAGGAGGTAATACCTGGCATCAATTGCTAGGTTGTTGGTTATCATCATGACTTCATGTTTGTTAGTTGTGGAAATATATTAAATTGTTCACAGTTTCTGTGTTTACAATGTCTTTTTCTTGCGGTTATATTGTTTAGTTTAGGGCTGAGCTTTCTGGTGCTGATATTCTCTTATCTTAGAATGAAGCTGCAGGAAACATGCATCCTCTGCTCGCTTGATTCTCAGTTCCACAGTATAGATAAGCAATGGCCGCTATCTTGGGCAAGTAATCTGCTGCCAGCGTTCTGGATCAAGCAGTGCTCAAACCGGATGATACTATATCAACATCAGTACCACGGTCCCTGAAATGTGAAGGTTATGCGTCCTTCATCATAACTATCATACAATATTAATCCACAATGAAGTACAGGACAGTACAAACAAACGTAAAAGTTCAGAGCTTTATGCCAACTACTAGCTTTTGATGTGACAATATACTATAGTATTCCTCTTCCCTAATGGATACAACGCCTCTGCAATTCCAGCTGTAATCTCTTCCATACAATAGGATAGTTGTTATGTTCCTAGTTGACAATCCTATATGTATATATATATATATATATATATATATATATATATATATATATATATATATATATATATATATATATATATATATATGTAGTTATACTCCTCTCAGACAGTCTATCACATGGTGGAGCATCTCTAGGCTTTGCCTCATGTTTGCTACAGACTCACACATGTACAGACATATATTATTATTTCACATTCAATTTTCATATAAATGCATGTTAAAAAGTCTAGCTTACCACAATTCTCATTGAAATACACAATAAAAGATGACTTGCACAGTTTTGATCTGCGTTAATGTCCAGGCTGCTATAATATATTTATTAGAATAACACAGTCCTGATCTCATCTCTTACTGGAACAATGTTTAAAGATATGGCATCTCTGCCAAGCTTTCTTCTGACAATATCAACTAGATTGACCAATCGCTTTGAATATTTCAAAAAGATAAACAGTCGTTCAAATTCTCTCATTCACTTTTTCCCCGTTACTAGGCATCTTCTAGTTATTCAGAGGTCAGCCCAATAATATTTCGTCTAACTTCAAAGTTCAGCCAATCCCTTGCCTCGTACTATCTTAGCATTTCTTTCACCTACTATGTTTCCAAAAAAATTGCTATCCAATCTAAGCAGATATGACTCGACCTGACAGTATCTCCGATTCTCTATGTTTTCTTACCAATATTTGATTATCTAATGGACTATTTAGACAACCAATTACATATTCTCAGTCAGCAAAACTTCAGGTACCCGAATATGTGATTATTATGGGGCTAAATGGCTTAGTTAAAAATACTGTCTTTTTTTTCGATGTTAGTCGTTTATTTTTAAACTACCACCTGTCCGCTTCTTTTTGACTGTACTATCAGTATAAAGTCAGGAGTCAGACGTAAAACAGTATAATCTCAGTATTCTCAATAAGAGCTAAGACTGTTTTCGGTACCTACTGTCATATCGTTAGTTTTTTTTTCCATCACTGTATATTTGAAATCAGGCCACGCAAAAGGCGTGCGAGTAAGTTTATTTTTAGATACACTGCGAGCGGCTTAGCATTATCGCGTCGCTCAGTCCATCTCTCTCTCGTCCGGCCAAGTCCATCTGTCGTTCCTGGGCTAACATTTTGCGCGATCTTGGGCACCTTTTGTTAGTTTTAGTATCAAGGTCGTCTAGAAGATACCGTACACGTTCTATTTTTAGAAACTACTGTGATACGCGTGTAGTATTTGACTATCGCTCTATCGTTAGGCATATACTCCTGTTAATCGTGGAAGCGTTATATTTATGAAGAACGAAGTAGGAAAAATGGATATTTTGGGTTCAGCCATTGCGGTGTTATTAACTCAGTCGCTAGCGCTATTGGGAAAGCACAGGTCTTGCTCCATTCTTCTTTCTATCGTATTTTTGCGTTCTGCTTTACATTTATGGTCTAATTTATATATTTGTATTAGAATTTTCACCACAATTCTCCCCACTTAAAATAGACGATCCTATGTCAGTTCCTAATTCTATATACACATAGATAAATTTAGTACTTATTCCTGGTGACTACGATGATTCTCATCGCACGGATGTTGGCTTAGAAAATCAGCCCCTAGGTTAGTTTTTCCTGGAATATATTCTATACTGAACTGATAGGCTGTAATAGCAACGACCACCTTAATAATCTGGCATTTTCATGCCTAGCTTGCGACAGAAAAGCCAGGGGTTTGTGATCCGTTTGAATCTTGAATGAATTTCCATACAGATAAATATTTAATTTCTTGATCGCCCATATCACTGCGAGACATTCTTTTTCACTAGTTGAATAGTTTTGTTCTGCTGTATTCAACTTTCTGCTAGCATACGCAACTGGAGTTAATTCTCCGTCCAGTGAATTTGACTTTTGTAACAGGGTTGCACCTAACCCTATATTACTAGCATCCGTTCTCACAATGAATTCTTGACTTAAGTCAGGTAATTTCAAAATTGGTTTGCTTGTGAGCTTTTCCTTCAATTCTTGGTATGCTAATTCACACTGTGCTGTCCAGGTAATTCTATCCGGATTTCCTTTGCGTGTCAAATCAGCTAAAGGTGCACATATGGAGTTAAAGTTTTTGATATACTTTTGATAGAAACCACATAATGAGACAAAAGATCTCACGTCTTTCTTTGTTTGTGGCCTCGGTGCTTTTTTCAGTTTCTCCAAGTTCTTGGGGTCAGGGGTCATGTTTCCCTGATGTACTGTGTGTCCCAAGAATTCCAACTCTTTACATCCAACACAACATTTGGTTGGTCTGGCGGTCAAATTCGCCTCTCTAAGTCGATCAAACAACATGTTCAGAGAGTTAATGTGTTCCTCAAATGTTTCAGTCGCTATGAGGATATCATCCATGAAGTTTGTGATGCATGGATTATTCAGGGGATCCAACAATTTTCTCATCATTCTAGAGAACACACTGGGCGTATTTTTCAATCCAAATGGCAATCTGTTAAATTCATAGTGTCCCTCCGAGGTACTAAAAGCTAGATAAGGTCTAACCTCAGGCTTTACTGGAATCTGATAGTAGCCTTTGCTCAGATCCACCTTTGAGAAATATTTAGCTTTATTCAGCCTGGCAAACCGCTGATTAGTATCCGGTAATGGATCCACCTGACCTTCTGTGATAGCATTCAGTTTCCTGTAATCTATACATAATCTATGTTCTCCAGGGGGTTTTCTCAATAGAACCACACTGGAACTAAAAGGAGACTCACTGTGTGAAATAATTCCTTCTTTCAACAAATAGTCTATCTCCTCCTTCAAAGCTTTCTCTTTAGCGAAAGGAATCGAATAGGCTTTCATACAGATTGGTGTTGGGTCTATAAGTTTCATGTCATATTCTAACAAGTTTGTATGCCCCGGTCTGTCCGTTAGCACATCTGTATGATCATCTAGAACCTGTTGCACTCTCTTCCTCTGATTTTTCTTTAAATGTGTACTGATTTTCACCTGTGCAGTGGTCTCACAGGGATGTAATGGATATTCAAATGATGAAAGTGGTTCTTTTGTCATCTCCATTGCAACAGACAAGGTCAGCAAATGTCTCTTCCTGATTTTCTCTGTCCAAATATTTCTTCAGGAGGTTCAAATGATAGATTTTCTCTTTCCCCTTCTTATCTATCTTATAATTTGTCCTAGACACCTTCTCTAGAACAGTATATGGACCTTGCCATCCAATTTGCAACTTGTTCTGGCTGCCGGGTAGAAGAAGCAGTACCCTCTCTCCCACAGCCAAATCTCTGTCTTTCGCTTTCTTGTTATAATAGGCAGCATGCATTTTCCTGGCTTGTCTCAAATTTTCATTGGCAAGTTTCCAGCCAGTTTTCAAACGAGTGGTCAGCTCGTTCACATATTGGTATGATGAGGTAATATTTTCCTCTGCCTTTTCATCAGTCCACGTTCTTAACAGTGTTACATCTGGACTTTTAAATTTACAAACTTATTTTTCATGGCACGTCAGGTCCTTTACACTAGAAGCACTGTAATGAGGACGTTTTTGCCTTGTATCATGACTTACAAATCGTCCGCTGCCAATTTTTCTCTTGGGGTTTTCTCCCCACTTTAAATTCCTTGTGAGAGATCTTCTCTCTCTTTATCTTCCTCCAGTTCACATAAGTCCGACCGAGGAATTGTCGGCTTAGTCTGGGGTAAAACATTTCTTTGTACTCGCTGCATAGTGGCCATGGTAAAACATTCAAGTGAGGGCTGTCTGTGAAAAGGGGGTTCCCATTCCCCTCTGTCTACTTTATTATAATTATTTTCCTTTCCAGGCCTAAGTTTGCCCCGTTGCGTGTCTAGGTCCTGATTCATTTTCCCACGTGGGGATGTTCCCTCTTTATTTTCTGGCCCAGGTTTTCCATAATGCTTCTTTGGCATTTGGTTATTTTTCCACCCTGTGGAATGTTTATTGCTGCACTGGTCGCAGGCTTCAACAAATTCTCTTATGTCTTCAACTTCTCCTGGCCAGAAATATGCAACAGATGTCCTTTGGCATGTGGTGCCCATCTTCTGGTGTTCACCATCCAGAACATGTGTTTGTCTCATAATTCGTGCCCTATATTTCGATGGCACTACTAACTGTCCACACTCGTATGATCCTGCTTTATCCGCCCTGTAAAGCAGTCCATCGTCCAAATAGAATTCTCCTTTCCTAGGAGGAGTATGGAGTTTTTGGAGTTTCTTAAAACACGGCTTCAGGGTTCTATCTTCAGCCTGTGCCTTTCTCCACTGTTTACGAGACATAGTTTTTGGTGGTTCCTCCTCCTTTCTAGAGGTCGACCTGACCTGAAGGGTGGCCATTACTACCGGTTTCCTTCTACAACGGTCAGTGTCATGGTTGTCCATCCGACAATTTTTACACCACTTCTTTCCTTGGTTAAAGGATTTTCTTTCATCATATTTCCTTTCATCGAATTGTGGGGTTTTATTTTTATTTTCATAGCGTGGCCTATCAAACTGGTGCTTACCTTTGTTCTGGTCTCTATGATCAAACTTATTAAGGTTTTGTGGTGCCTTAAAATTGTCTACTTGTTTCTTTTTATTACCAACTACCTCTGCTTGGGCTGCTTGATACCTTTCAGCGACATTGAGTAACTCACCCAGCCTCTCTGCACCTTGTTCCATGAGAAACTTTCTCAGGTCTGGAGCCATGGACTCTCTTAGCTGCTCAATAAGGATCATTTCCTTAAGATCTTGGGTTTTCCCCAGAGCAGTCCATTTCTCCAAGTATGTCTCTAACCGTGCAGAGAACTGGTGATATGTCTCACCCGACAGTAGTTTGGCATTCCTGAATTTTTTCCTATAAAATTCTCTGTTCTTTTCGTATCTTAACAACAGAGCCTGCTTTAACATGTCATAATTGTCTTGGTCATCTCTGCTCATCTTGGCAAAAACTTCATAAGCAGTTCCTCTAAGACCTTGGGATAGCTTTAGGCTCCACCTTTCTCTCTCTAACCCATAAGTAGTAGCCAATAGTTCAAATCTACTTAAATACCCTTCAATATCATCTTCTTTCTCAACAAAATGGTCTACATGAAAACCCATAGCTGAGGTTGAGGCTGCCTGACTGGCAGTAGCATCTGAGGTAAAAGGGCTGGCACCATTTTCAGGAGCGTGGCCTTGAATTTCCATCTCTCTTAGTCGTAGCTCATGCTCCCTCTGCAATCTCCTATCTTCTGCTTCCCTTTCTGCAGCCTGTCTCTTTTCTTCTCTTTCTGCCGCTAATCTTCTTTCCTCTGCAGCCAATCTTCTTTCTTCTGCTTCTCTTTCTATCTGTAATTTCTTAGCCTCAGCCTCCAATGCCCTAGCCTCTTTGTCAGCCTCAATCTGCAACCTCTTAACTTCTTTTTCGGCCTCAATCTGTAACTCTAATTTCTTAATCTCCCTAGCCTCTTCTAACTTTCTTTCTGCTTCTTTCTCTAATTTTTTTTCTTACCGGGCAATAAATTTATCACATTCTGAGGTGACATAATCAATCAAGACTTGACCATCCATGTGCATCTCCCTAGCAGTCTGCACAGCCGCAGATCGAAACTTTGCTAGGTCAGCCATTCTCCACCAGGCAAAAGTATAAACTTTCTAATCAATCAAATTCTAATGATGACTAATATTTCTAATTATTCTAAGGACAACCACAAGCACTGATAGCTCAACCCTATTTATTTTCCACAACAGAATACTTTTTGGTTTTCTATTTATGAGATTCCTACTATTTTAAGAATTTAAAAATCCCGGAAGCGAGCTACCCAATATATGTGGTGGGTTGGTGTTATAAATATGGTTATAGGGGACTTAGTGTACTGAATGAGATCAGCTGTGAAGGTCTCTGAGGATAACAAGTTTTGTGAGTATACAGAGGACCTTACTTGCTACCACATTACGATCTCAATCAGACTTATTCTTGAGTTGTATGATGACTTCGTTTAATGTCTAGGGTTATGATAGTGATGTTGTGTAATCTTACAACAACCAACTGACATATACACAACTAATTTAATATCCACATCAATTTACAGCACATGACAATCACAAACACATAACACTCTAAAAGACTATCTTAAATAAGTCAAGGGTTAACTTTTAAGAATGTATTGACTTTTTACAATATTTATCCTGATTCTAATGTATTTGAGAATCAGGAATCACAATCAAAATGAACTCAAAATACGTATTTACAGGTATTAATACAATGGATCTTTTGTCCAGGCATAGAATGATATTGTAATATGAGTGTAGTGTTGTTGTGTACTATTAGGAGGTAATACCTGGCATCAATTGCTAGGTTGTTGGTTATCATCATGACTTCATGTTTGTTAGTTGTGGAAATATATTAAATTGTTCACAGTTTCTGTGTTTACAATGTCTTTTTCTTGCGGTTATATTGTTTAGTTTAGGGCTGAGCTTTCTGGTGCTGATATTCTCTTATCTTAGAATGAAGCTGCAGGAAACATGCATCCTCTGCTCGCTTGATTCTCAGTTCCACAGTATAGATAAGCAATGGCCGCTATCTTGGGCAAGTAATCTGCTGCCAGCGTTCTGGATCAAGCAGTGCTCAAACCGGATGATACTATATCAACATCAGTACCACGGTCCCTGAAATGTGAAGGTTATGCGTCCTTCATCATAACTATCATACAATATTAATCCACAATGAAGTACAGGACAGTACAAACAAACGTAAAAGTTCAGAGCTTTATGCCAACTACTAGCTTTTGATGTGACAATATACTATAGTATTCCTCTTCCCTAATGGATACAACGCCTCTGCAATTCCAGCTGTAATCTCTTCCATACAATAGGATAGTTGTTATGTTCCTAGTTGACAATCCTATATGTATATATATATATATATATATATATATATATATATATATATATATATATATATATATATATATATATATATATATGTAGTTATACTCCTCTCAGACAGTCTATCACATGGTGGAGCATCTCTAGGCTTTGCCTCATGTTTGCTACAGACTCACACATGTACAGACATATATTATTATTTCACATTCAATTTTCATATAAATGCATGTTAAAAAGTCTAGCTTACCACAATTCTCATTGAAATACACAATAAAAGATGACTTGCACAGTTTTGATCTGCGTTAATGTCCAGGCTGCTATAATATATTTATTAGAATAACACAGTCCTGATCTCATCTCTTACTGGAACAATGTTTAAAGATATGGCATCTCTGCCAAGCTTTCTTCTGACAATATCAACTAGATTGACCAATCGCTTTGAATATTTCAAAAAGATAAACAGTCGTTCAAATTCTCTCATTCACTTTTTCCCCGTTACTAGGCATCTTCTAGTTATTCAGAGGTCAGCCCAATAATATTTCGTCTAACTTCAAAGTTCAGCCAATCCCTTGCCTCGTACTATCTTAGCATTTCTTTCACCTACTATGTTTCCAAAAAAATTGCTATCCAATCTAAGCAGATATGACTCGACCTGACAGTATCTCCGATTCTCTATGTTTTCTTACCAATATTTGATTATCTAATGGACTATTTAGACAACCAATTACATATTCTCAGTCAGCAAAACTTCAGGTACCCGAATATGTGATTATTATGGGGCTAAATGGCTTAGTTAAAAATACTGTCTTTTTTTTCGATGTTAGTCGTTTATTTTTAAACTACCACCTGTCCGCTTCTTTTTGACTGTACTATCAGTATAAAGTCAGGAGTCAGACGTAAAACAGTATAATCTCAGTATTCTCAATAAGAGCTAAGACTGTTTTCGGTACCTACTGTCATATCGTTAGTTTTTTTTCCATCACTGTATATTTGAAATCAGGCCACGCAAAAGGCGTGCGAGTAAGTTTATTTTTAGATACACTGCGAGCGGCTTAGCATTATCGCGTCGCTCAGTCCATCTCTCTCTCGTCCGGCCAAGTCCGTCTGTCGTTCCTGGGCTAACATTTTGCGCGATCTTGGGCACCTTTTGTTAGTTTTAGTATCAAGGTCGTCTAGAAGATACCGTACACGTTCTATTTTTAGAAACTACTGTGATACACGTGTAGTATTTGACTATCGCTCTATCGTTAGGCATATACTCCTGTTAATCGTGGAAGCGTTATATTTATGAAGAACGAAGTAGGAAAAATGGATATTTTGGGTTCAGCCATTGCGGCGTTATTAACTCAGGCGCTGGCGCTATTGGGAAAGCACAGGTCTTGCTCCATTCTTCTTTCTATCGTATTTTTGCGTTCTGCTTTACATTTATGGTCTAATTTATATATTTGTATTAGAATTTTCACCACAGGATTGAGGTGTGTTTTTTGAACAGCAAAAATTGCTTGCATATTTGTGTACTGCCCCAATAATGGAGCGAGGTTCTTTTTAGCACTACGGCAATTCCATTGTATTATTTGTATGTTCCTGTTCTCCATGTCTTTTTTAGTTAATTTGGTGTAAGTTGTTTTTATTTGGTCTTAGCTGGGTTTTAAACTGTATTTCCTCTGGTGTTTGGCAGCTTATGCAATCTTCCCTTGACTTTTCTTGGCTTCTATTCTTACTATTTCTTCGACATCTTTTCTTATCAGCTGCCGCAGAGTTAGTTTGAACTGGTCTAATGAATCAAGGAACTGTCTGAATTCCTCAATGTTGAACTGGTCTAATGAATCAAGGAACTGTCTGAATTCCTCAATGTTTTTATCAACTTGTTCTTTCTATGTTTCCTTTTGGTTCTGGACTTCAAATATTTCATTTTGTTCTTGTACTTTTTCTTGGCTTTTAATTTGTATTCTTGATCTGTTTCTCTCTATAAGCTTTTCTTGTTCAGTTATTTTGGTGATATCTTGTTTCATTTCTTGTTGGGCTTTTTTTATGCATTCTAACATTTCCTCTGCTTTTTTAATTGCCCTTTCTATCTCTCTTGTGTTTTTTCCCTTCTGCTGTGTTGATGTGGCTTCCCTTGTTTCCTTTGTGTGCGTAGATGACCTTATTTGATGTGGGGCATTTTGTGGGTCTATTCGAAAGTTTAAGGGGGTTCTTTCTGCCTTCTGTTGTTCTAGTGCAATTGGAAATGGTATATTTTGTTCTGCCAACTTTTTCAGTGCTATTTTGGCTGCTTGGTAAACTGGGCAACCAAAATATCTTGTGCTGTGATTGCCTTGACAATTTGCACATTTTCTGTTCCTGTTGGCACTTTTGTAGTGTCTTCCTTGGCTTTTATACATTGGTCATATGGGTGTTTTCCTGTACAGTATCTGCAGATGGGGTATCTTCTACAAGTGGAACCTGTATGTCCAATTAATTTACATTTTGAGCATTGAATAGCGGAGAGGGGTGGGGTGGTGGGGGGGAGAGAAGGTTGGGGGGGGGAGGGGGGTAGAGCTATGTTTTGTCATTGATCTTCAGATGTTTAGGAATTTCTTTACCCTCTATAGCAGTGTTTCTCAACGCTCATAGTAGCAATGTCCCCTTTTGACAACTTATATTTTAAAAAGCCCCCCACCCTTTTAGCACCCCCTTACTCTTTATCGTGCATACACAAACACACACACATATACATATATTCCACCATACTTTTAAAAAAGCAATGCAGTTAATGAGTTATCTTTTCTTATAATATAAAGAAAAAGAGAAAGCACATTTATAAAAGCATAGTTATATTAAATATGTGTTTAAGTAATAATAATAATAATAATAGCCCCTTCAGTCATAACTGACTATGGGAATGCACCCCTGAGGTGGCAGCCCTCAGCTGCTTATTTTCCTGGTGCTCCTTTCGACGTTTTCTCCTCACCTCTGCTTCTTGTGTGAGCGTCTCTTCACCCATTCTGAGGTGGCGCCGTAAATAGCATCGCCACTTAGTGCGATCGGCAGCTTCATCCTCCCATGTTGCTGGATCCATGTCCAGTGCCCTCATATCTCTCTTGCACACATCTTTGAACCTCAGCTGTGGTCGTCCAACTGTTCTCTTGCCATCTGCTAATTGTCCGTAGAAGATATCTTTTGGGATGCGACCATCTTCCATGCGGCGAACATGGCCAAGCCAGCGAAGTCTGCGCTGTCTAAGCAGCGTATACATACTTTGAAGGCCAGCACGTGACAACACCTCAACATTTGTCACTTTATCTTTCCATGAGATGCCGAGGATGAGGCGTAGACACCGCAAATGGAAGGTATTGAGCCTTCTTTCTTGCTTAGCATAGGTCGTCCAGGTCTCGCTGCCATATAGGAGTGTGCTGGTGACGCAGGCATTATATACCGCAGCTTTGGTCTTCATTGTGAGTTTAGAGTTTCCCCAAACACGCGATGTGAGGCGGGCAAAGGTAGCTGCAGCTTTGCCAATGTGGCTGTCGATTTCTGTATCCAGTGAGAGTTTGTCATTGATGGTAGACCCTAGGTATGTGAAGTGGTGCACCACTGCCAATTCATAGTTATCGATAGTGATAACTGGTGCAGCACCCGCATCCTGACTCAGCACATTCGTTTTCTTTAGACTTATTGTGAGGCCAAAGTCCTTGCATGCTTTAGTGAAGCAATTCATCAAGCTCTGAAGCTCCTTTTGGCTTTGAGTGATGACTGCAGCATCATCAGCGAACAACAAGTCTCTTATAGTGACCCTTCTGATTTTTGTTTTTGCCTTCAGCCTTGAAAGATTAAACAGACGGCCATCTGACCTAGTGTGAAGGCATATTCCTTCAGTTGCATCTCTGAATGCATGTTTCAAGAGTAAGGCAAAGAAGATTCCGAAGAGGGTCGGAGCCAGAACACAGCCTTGTTTAACGCCACTTCGTATATCAAAGGGCTTCCAGCATATTGGACTGTTCCCTTCATGCCGTCATGGAATGACTTTATCATTTCCAGCATTTTAGAAGGGCAGCCTATTTTCAGGAGGATTTTAAAGAGTCCATCCCTACTAACCAGGTCGAATGCTTTTGTGAGGTCTATAAAGGCTTCTGCTCTCTTGATTTTTCCTGAAGCTGGCGGAGAGAGAAGATCATGTCTGTTGTTGATCTGCCAGCTCGGAATCCACACTGTGCCTCTGGATATATGCGCTCAGCTAACTTGTGTAGTCGCATTAAGATGACTTTGGCAAAAACCTTACCAACAATACTAAGAAGAGAGATGCCTCTGTAGTTATTACAATCACTTCTGTCTCCTTTATTTTTATACAGTGTTACAATCTTGGCATCTCGCATGTCTTGAGGAATAGTTGTCTCTTCCCAGCACTGGCACAGCATCCTATGCAGGGGATGTAATAGCGTGCTCTTACAGCATTTGATTAAATCAGGAGGAATCCCATCACTGCCTGGTGCTTTGCCAGAGGCCAAGCTATCAATGGCCTTGCTGAGTTCCTCTAATGTTGGTTCGGCATCCAGCTCCTCCATAGTTGGCAGACTGTTGACAGCATCAAGGGCTGCAGGCGTAACGGTATTGTCTCTAGCGTAAAGCTCAGAATAGTGCTCACCCCACCTTTCCATCTGCTTACCCTTATTGGTTAGCTTCTCTCCACTGATGGTTTTTAGCGGTGCTGTCTTACTTTTATGGGGGCCAAGTGCTTTCTTTATACCGTCATACATTTGTCTAATGTTGCCTGTTTGCGCTGCGATCTGGATGCTCTCACTGAGCTGGAGCCAATAGTCATTTGCACAGCGTCGAGCAGTTTGTTGAACTTTGCTTCTCGTAGCCCTCAGGATCTGTAGGGTTCTGGCACTTGGTGAACGTTTGTATTCATTCATAGCACTGCGCTTAGCTTCAATGACAGGTGCCATCACATCTGATGAAGCATCAAACCAGTCTTTTGACTTTGCTGTTTTCTTACCAAAGGTGGCAAGTGCAGTACTTTGAATGGTGTTCCGTAGATGCTCCCAGTTCTCTGTAATAGTATCACCATGCTGAGGGCTACTGAGCACTTTCTCGAAGGTCGCAGTGAATTGAGCGATCATGAAAGGGTCTGACATCTTGCTGGTATCAATGCGTGGTTTCCCTTCATGTCTGACACGAGTTTTCTTGGTTGTGCTCTGATTTTGCAGCAAACCAAGGAGTGATCTGTATCACAGTCTGCACTATGGTACGAGCGCGTGGAGAGCACAGACCTGAGGAGTGGCCTTCTGACGAGAATCAGGTCAAGTTGGTGCCAGTGCTTGGATCGTGGGTGTCTCCATGACACCTTATGCTGGGGTTTTGTCTGAAAGTAGGTGTTGGTCACGCAGAGGTCATGGTGGACGCACAACTCTAAGAGCCGTTGTCAATTTTCATTCATCTTGCCAATACCAAACCTGCCCAGACATGAAGGCTATGAAACATTATCGGCACCCACTCTAGCGTTAAAGTCACCAAGGAGAACAAGCTGTTCTTGCCTAGGTATGCTTTTGATAACTGCTGCTAGATTCTTGTAGAACTCATCTTTAGCTTCTGAGGCAGAGTACAGAGTAGGAGCATACACACTGACAAGGGTGATGGGACCTGTGCTAGTTTGCAGGCAGAGCGTTAACAGGCGTTCTGATTCATTCTCGCCTGGTTCAACCATTTTAGTTAGCGATTTTTTGACCGCAAAACCTACTCCGTGTTCTTTAGCTTTATTAAGATCTTTCCCTTGCCAATAAAATGTGTAGTCCTTCTCGCTCACCGTTCCAGAGCCCGCCAGGCGTGTTTAAGTATGGAATTATATAAACTGCAAGTTCATTATCCTTGAATTACAAATTGGCGGAGCAAATGATATAAAATTAGTTCTTACAACTCTATAACTATCATAATCATATCATTTTAATAGCGCCTAAATGACTGCATATATATCTTCAAATCTGAATATTTAAGCCTCTCCTTATGTAACCACTTTAAACATGAAGAAATTAATAAAAATTATTAGTTGATAATAATGATATAAATGTACTTGCTTGTTCCACCATCTGGTATTACTATGCATCCTAGGTAAGTAAATGTGTCTGTCTGTTCTAACTTCTGGTTCCTTATTGTTATAATAATAGAACCTTCAGTCATAAATGACTATGGGAATGCGCCCCTGAGGTGGCAGCCCTCAGCTGCTTATTTTCCTGGTGCTCCTTTCGACGTTTTCTTCCCTCCTCTGCTTGTTGTGTGAGCCTCTCTTCTCCCAATCTGAGGTGACGTCGTAAATAGCATCGCCACTTAGTGCGATCAGCAGCTTCATCCTCCCATGTTGCTGGATCCATGTCCAGTGCCCTCATATCTGTCTTGCACACACCTTTGAACCTCAGCTGTGGTCACCCAACTGTTCTCTTGCCATCTGCTAATTGTCCGTAGAAGATGAAGCTGGAGTGTCCTCCCCAGGGTGCAAGCTTGGGCACAGTTATATGGAGATCAAGCTGTTGCCCATGCAGCATGTTCCCCCTCTCCACACAGCTGGTAGATTCACAGGAATGGCAGTAGCCGATACAGTTTGGTACCAGCCACATCGCAGGAGTTGCCAGAATAATGTTATTGGTTCAGTATTGCCCACATTATGCAAAGAATGAACCAGAGTTGGGGCACTGTACGAAGGATGGCCGCCGACCGAGCAAAGTGGAATCAATTTGTTGTTGCCCTACAAGACGCCACCAGGTGTAATGGCCACTGACTGCTTTGACGGTCGGCGGCTAAGGATCAAAGAAGAAGAAGATTGCCCACATTGAGTGTCATGGCCTCTGTCTTTTTCAGACTGATGTTCATATCAACCTGCTGGCTATACTTATTCAGTCTATTGGTTTTTTCTTGGATGTGTTGATGTGAATGTGTGAGTAGTGCAATGTCATCTGCATATTCCAGGTCTTCCAGTGTAGAAAACGTCCTTCTAATTCCTCTTGGACTGTCCTCTGTTGTCTGGTGCATCACGCAATCTATGCCTGTCAAAAATAATGTTGTTGATAAGGTACATCCCTGTCGGACTCCTGTTTTCACTTCGAAAGTTGGGTTGCTCAATCCAACACTGCATGTAAAGTTAAAATAGAGACTTTTTATTATGAAAACAATGCAGCTGGGAATTCCATAAACCCTCAGTATTTTCCATAGGCTGTCCCTGTGTATGCTGTCAAAAGCCTTTTCAAAATCAACAAAGTTAATGTATATCTTTCTCTGCCATTCTGAGCACTGCTCTATAATGTTCCTGTGGGTGAATATATGATCTGCACATCTTCTGTTCTGTCTAAAATCCTCTTGTTCTTTCCTCAGTTTATGGTCAACTGCTTTTGAAATTCTCTGGATGATTATCCTGCCTAGTATTTTACTGGGAACTGAGACGAGAGTAATTCCTCTCCAGTTGTTGCAGTAGTCAGCCCTATGCACAACCATATTAAGTGGCTTTTTAAGTCATGCCTGAGAGAGAGCAGTTCCCTTTCTCTATGTACTATTCAGTGTCCATCTACCTCTCTAACCCTGTATGTCCCAGAACAATGACTACCAAGTGATGCTATCAGCAGGCTTCCTCAATGTATATCCCTAGGGCTTGAGAGGGCAGCAAAGAAAAGAACACTGCATCCTATCGTGCATGTCATAGGAGTTGATTATGGAAGGGTTGGCTACTCCATCGTGTAAAAACGTTAAACAAAAAACAAAACACTTCAAAAACAACATGGTTAAGTAATGAGAGTAAAAAAAATGTAGGTAAAGTATCCTTTTACACGCCCATTGAGGCATATTGGGAATACCTTCCACATATCCTGCTCACTGCTTTGAGAGCACTGGCCTTTTGATATAATTATTTGTTCCTCCAACTCTTTGTCTTGTCTCCACTGCTGCCAAGATATATGTATGATTCTACGTGCTGCAAGGATGCAATTTCCAGTGGTATCTGGCTATTGCATTCATTTTCCTTCCCTATATGATGCATATCATCAGCTATCTAGGCGAGACTATGTCACCATTTTTCGGCCCATGCGCTGGACACAACAGATTGAGATACCATCTATACCACAGAATAGGTGCAACAGGTCTGTGGCACCAGCCCAATGACAGCCGAACACCTTCTGAAGTCCTGCCCAACATACAGCAATGGAGTAGCATATGGCAACAACCTACTTCAGTCCCCAAAGACTGTTTGGAGATGTCATGAGCCTTGAGCTGACTACGGCCTTATTCGAGTCATTAATGTGGAAGTCTGAAGACAAATGAGGACGTCCATTAAGAACTCTCATTCTGCCCCCCCCCCCCCCCCACATCTATCTTGTCCCGCACAAATTTTGCAGACATACTGGTACAGTGTTTTTTAACTAAAATATGATGAGTAAACAACATACACATGTGGAGCTCAAAAGAAATGAAGTTGGACCCAAAAATCAAAATCTTCAAATTGAAATGTCAAGTCAGTCCTATTGTATGGCTCTGAAACATGAACAACAAAAACAACAACCAAAAAGCTACAGACTTTCATAAATGGGTACTTGCGTACATTAGAAGGATTGAAGTGGTATAAGATTACTAATGTGGAACTGATAAAAACCAGACAAGTGCCAGTGGAACAAGAGATAAGATGACACTGGAGATGGATAGGACACACACCGAGATGAAATCTTTTGACATCATTATCAGGCAGTCCTTGTTCTGTAATCCCTAAGGTGAGAGAGGGAGACCTAGGAACACATGAAAAAGACATGAATGACATAAAACTAAAACATCCCATACAAGTCCACTGCAGCTATCAATTCTCAAAACACGTGGCAACATCAGTAATACAGTTTATTAGTATACACCAAACCACTGAAATAATTTAGTTAATATAAATGTTCACAATTAACAAAAACTAATAAATGACACAAACTTTGGTCATACACAAATTCAAAGAATGCAAAATTAAAAAAAAATGAACAGCAACAAAGTATAAAGCATCAACCATTAACTGTACAGCAGTGCTTCTTAAATGTGGGTGTGAAACCTGACATGCCAGATAGCTTGGAAGGCATATCAACATAAACACAGAGAATGAATTTTGTGCCAAATATAACACTGACAATGTGAATTCTGTGAATATTTATATTATATAAGATATAAACCATCTTCATAAAGTTTATAATGTTGGTGACAATTGTGTTCACTATGTCTACAGCTGCCATGAACAAGCACTAGACATGACTCCAACAAACATTTTTAATTGATGTGTATCTTAATCTAATGACCTATTTTCAGGGCTCAATACACACACTGAATATATCAATAAAATAAGTTTTCATTTCAATTGAACAGGTACGTTTATACCTGTCTTTGTGCTTCTGACATGTTTTGTAAGCTAGAAGATAAAGGGGTGTGAGGCTTCTTAAGATGTCATAACAGGAGGTGAGAGGCTCTTACTATGCTGTAAGGGGATGTGAGGCTACTTAAGATACTGTAAAGGCGTGTGGGGCTGCTTGAGATACTGAAAAGGGGCATGAGGCTTCTTAAGATACTGTTAAGGAGTGTGAGGCTTCCTAAGATACTGTAAAGGGGTGTGAGACTAAGACTAAAAGGTTACGAAGTGCTACATAAGATATATTACTGGGGACCATCTGGACTTAACAGAAATGTTGTAATTAGCGACTTTAATTTTAAATAACAAGTACTGCCACAAGTGACTTGTCAGTGTTAGCAGTATAATGATTAATTTTCATAACGGGTGTGCTTCACTTGACCATTGTGTGCCAAGATTTCATCATCATCCTCAAACTACCCAAGAAGCACAGGACTTCCTGTCACATGACATCTGCTGAAAGTCTTTCCATGTCTTCTTTATGTTTGTCTCCAGTTCTCTCCCCTGTCTCTTTAAGTTCTCTCCCCTGTCTCTTTAAGTTCTCTCCCCTGTCTCTTTAAGTTCTCTCCCCTGTCTCTTTAAGTTCTCTCCCCTGTCTCTTTAAGTCTTCTCTCACCTGTCTCTTTAAGTCATCTCTCCCCTGTCTCTTTAAGTCTTCTCTCCCCTGTCTCTTTAAGTCTTCTCTCCTGACTCTTTAAGTCTTCTCTCCCCTGTCTCTTTAAGTCTTCTCTCCCCTGTCTCTTTAAGTCTTCTCTCCCCTGTCTCTTTAAGTCTTCTCTCACCTGTCTCTTTAAGTCTTCTCTTCCCTGTCTGTGTCCTCTTGTGTCTCTTTAAGTCTTCTCTCCCCTGTCTGTGTCCTTTTGTGTCTCTTTAAGTCTTCTCTCCCCTGTCTGTGTCCTCTTGTGTCTCTTTAAGTCTTCTCTCCCCTGTCTGTGTCCTCTTGTGCCATTTTAAGTCTTCTCTCCCCTGTGTGTGCCCTTTTGTGTCCCTTTAAGTCTTCTCTCTCCTGTGTGTGTCCTTTTGTGTCTCTTTAAGTCTTCTCTCCCCTGTGTGTGCCCTTTTGTGTCTCTTTAAGTCTTCTCTCCCCTGTGTGTGCCCTTTTGTGTCTCTTTAAGTCTTCTCTCCGATGTGTGTGCCCGTTTGTGTCTCTTTAAGTCTTCTCTCCCCTGTGTGTGTCCTCTTGTGTCTCTTTAAGTCTTCTCTCCCCTGTCTGTGTCCTCTTGTGTCTCTATAAGTCTTCTCTCCCCTGTCTGTGTCCTCTTGTGTCTCTTTAAGTCTTCTCTCTCCTGTGTGTGTCCTCTTGTGCCATTTTAAGTCTTCTCTCCCCTGTGTGTGCCCTTTTGTGTCTCTTTAAGTCTTCTCTCCCCTGTGTGTGCCCTCTTGTGTCTCTTTAAGTCTTCTCTCCCCTGTCCATGTCCTCTTGTGTCTCTTTAAGTCCTCTCTCCCCTGTCTGTGTCTTTTTGTGTCTCTTTAAGTCTTCTCTCCCCTGTGTGTGTCCTCTTGTGTCTCTTTAAGTCTTCTCTCCCCTGTGTGTGTCCTCTTGTGTCTCTTTAAGTCTTCTCTCCCCTGTCCGTGTCCTCTTGTGTCTCTTTAAGTTTTCTCTCCCCTGTCTGTGTCTTTTTGTGTCTCTTTAAGTCTTCTCTCCCCTGTGTGTGTCCTCTTGTGTCTCTTTAAGTCTTCTCTCCCCTGTCTGTCCTCTTGTGTCTTTTTAAGTCTTCTCTCCCATGTCTGTGTCCTCTTGTCTCTTTAAGTCTTCTATCCCCTGTGTGTGTCCTCTTGTGTCTCTTTAAGTCTTCTCTCCCCGTCTGTGTCCTTTTGTGTCTCTTTAAGTCTTCTCTCCCCTGTGTGTGCCCTTTTGTGTCTCTTTAAGTCTTCTCTCACCTGTGTGTGCCCTTTTGTATCTCTTTAAGTCTTCTCTCCCCTGGGTGTGCCCTTTTGTGTCTCTTTAAGTCTTCTCTACCCTGTCTGTGTCCTTTTGTGTCTCTTTAAGTCTTCTCTCTCCTGTGTGTGCCTTTTTGTGTCTCTTTAAGTCTTCTCTCCCCTGTGTGTGCCGTTTTGTGGCTCTTTAAGTCTTCTCTACCCTGTCTGTGTCCTTTTGTGTCTCTTTAAGTCTTCTCTCCCCTGTCTGTGTTCTCTTGTGTCTCTTTAAGTCTTCTCTCCCCTGTGTGTGTCCTCTTGTGTCTCTTTAAGTCTTCTCTCCCCTGTCTGTGTCCTCTTGTGTCTCTTTAAGTCTTCTCTCCCCTGTGTGTCCTGTTGAGTCTCTTTAAGTATTCTCTCCCCTGTCTGTGTCCTCTTGTGTCTCTTTAAGTCTTCTCTCCCCTGTCTGTGTCCTCTTGTGTCTCTTTAAGTCTTCTCTCCCCTGTCTGTGTCCTCTTGTGTCTCTTTAAGTCTTCTCTCCCCTGTCTGTGTCCTCTTGTGTCTCTTTAAGTCTTCTCTCCCGTATCTGTGTCCTCTTGTGTCTCTAAGTCTTCTCTCCCCTGTCTGTGTCCTTTTGTGTCTCTTTAAGTCTTCTCTCCCCTGTCTGTGTCCTTTTGTGTCTCTTTAAGTCTTCTCTCCCCTGTCTGTGTCTTTTTGTGTCTCTTTAAGTCTTCTCTCCCCGTCTGTGTCCTTTTGTGTCTCTTTAAGTCTTCTCTCCCCTGTCTGTGTCCTCTTGTGTCTCTAAGTCTTCTCTCCCCTGTCTGTGTCCTCTTGTGTCTCTTTAAGTCTTCTCTCCCCTGTCTGTGTCCTTTTGTGTCTCTTTAAGTCTTCTCTCCCCTGTCTGTGTCCTTTTGTGTCTCTTTAAGTCTTCTCTCCCCTTCTGTGTCTTTTTGTGTCTCTTTAAGTCTTATCTCCCCTGTCTGTGTCCTTTTGTGTCTCTTTAAGTCATCTCTCCCCTGTGTGTGTTTTCTTGTGTCTCTTTAAGTCTTATCTTCCCTGTCTGTGTCCTCTTGTGTCTCTTTAAGTCTTCTCTCCCCTGTCTGTGTCCTTTTGAGTCTCTTTAAGTCTTCTCTCCCCTGTGTGTGCCCTTTTGTGTCTCTTTAAGTCTTCTCTCCCCTGTGTGTGCCCTTTTGTGTCTCTTTAAGTCTTCTCTACCCTGTCTGTGTCCTCTTGTGTCTCTTTAAGTCTTCTCTCCCTTGTCTGTGTCCTCTTGTGTCTCTTTAAGTCTTCTCTCCCCTGTCTGTGTCCTCTTGTGTCTCTTTAAGTCTTCTCTCCCCTGTGTGTGTCCTCTTGTGTCCCTTTAAGTCTTCTCTCCCCTGTCTGTGTCCTCTTGTCTCTCTAAGTCCTCTCTCCCTTGTGTGTGTCCTCTTGTGTCTCTTTAAGTCTTCTCTCCCTTGTCTGTGTCCTCTTGTGTCTCTTTAAGTCTTCTCTCCCCTGTGTGTGTCCTCTTGTGCCATTTTAAGTCTTCTCTCCCCTGTGTGTGCCCTTTTGTGTCTCTTTAAGTCTTCTCTCCCCTGTGTGTGCCCTCTTGTGTCTCTTTAAGTCTTCTCTCCCCTGTCCGTGTCCTCTTGTGTCTCTTTAAGTCCTCTCTCCCCTGTCTGTGTCTTTTGGTGTCTCTTTAAGTCTTCTCTCCCCTGTGTGTGTCCTCTTGTGTCTCTTTAAGTCTTCTCTCCCCTGTGTGTGTCCTCTTGTGTCTCTTTAAGTCTTCTCTCCCCTGTCCATGTCCTCTTGTGTCTCTTTAAGTTTTCTCTCCCCTGTCTGTGTCTTTTTGTGTCTCTTTAAGTCTTCTCTCCCCTGTGTGTGTCCTCTTGTGTCTCTTTAAATCTTCTCTCCCCTGTCTGTCCTCTTGTGTCTTTTTAAGTCTTCTCTCCCATGTCTGTGTCCTCTTGTGTCTCTTTAAGTCTTCTATCCCCTGTGTGTGTCCTCTTGTGTCTCTTTAAGTCTTCTCTTTCCCGTCTGTGTCCTTTTGTGTCTCTTTAAGTCTTCTCTCCCCTGTGTGTGCCCTTTTGTGTCTCTTTAAGTCTTCTCTCACCTGTGTGTGCCCTTTTGTGTCTCTTTAAGTCTTCTCTCCCCTGGGTGTGCCTTTTTGTGTCTCTTTAAGTCTTCTCTACCCTGTCTGTGTCCTTTTGTGTCTCTTTAAGTCTTCTCTCTCCTGTGTGTGTCCTTTTGTGTCTCTTTAAGTCTTCTCTCCCCTGTGTGTGCCCTTTTGTGTCTCTTTAAGTCTTCTCTACCCTGTCTGTGTCCTTTTGTGTCTCTTTAAGTCTTCTCTCCCCTGTCTGTGATCTCTTGTGTCTCTTTAAGTCTTCTCTCCCCTGTGTGTGTCCTCTTGTGTCTCTTTAAGTCTTCTCTCCCCTGTCTGTGTCCTCTTGTGTCTCTTTAAGTCTTCTCTCCCCTGTGTGTCCTGCTGAGTCTCTTTAAGTATTCTCTCCCCTGTCTGTGTCCTCTTGTGTCTCTTTAAGTCTTCTCTCCCTGTCTGTGTCCTCTTGTGTCTCTTTAAGTCTTCTCTCCCCTGTCTGTGTCCTCTTGTGTCTCTTTAAGTCTTCTCTCCCCTGTCTGTGTCCTCTTGTGTCTCTTTAAGTCTTCTCTCCCGTGTCTGTGTCCTCTTGTGTCTCTAAGTCTTCTCTCCCCTGTCTGTGTCCTTTTGTGTCTCTTTAAGTCTTCTCTCCCCTGTCTGTGTCCTTTTGTGTCTCTTTAAGTCTTCTCTCCCCTGTCTGTGTCTTTTTGTGTCTCTTTAAGTCTTCTCTCCCCGTCTGTGTCCTTTTGTGTCTCTTTAAGTCTTCTCTCCCCTGTCTGTGTCCTCTTGTGTCTCTAAGTCTTCTCTCCCCTGTCTGTGTCCTCTTGTGTCTCTTTAAGTCTTCTCTCCCCTGTCTGTGTCCTTTTGTGTCTCTTTAAGTCTTCTCTCCCCTGTCTGTGTCCTCTTGTGTCTCTTTAAGTCTTCTCTCCCCTGTCTGTGTCCTTTTGAGTCTCTTTAAGTCTTCTCTCCCCTGTGTGTGCCCTTTTGTGTCTCTTTAAGTCTTCTCTCCCCTGTGTGTGCCCTTTTGTGTCTCTTTAAGTCTTCTCTACCCTGTCTGTGTCCTCTTGTGTCTCTTTAAGTCTTCTCTCCCTTGTCTGTGTCCTCTTGTGTCTCTTTAAGTCTTCTCTATCCTGTCTGTGTCCTCTTGTGTCTCTTTAAGTCTTCTCTCCCCTGTGTGTGTCCTCTTGTGTCCCTTTAAGTCTTCTCTCCCCTGTCTGTGTCCTCTTGTGTCTCTTTAAGTCCTCTCTCCCTTGTGTGTGTCCTCTTGTGTCTCTTTAAGTCTTCTCTCCCCTGTCTGTGTCCTCTTGTGTCTCTTTAAGTCTTCTCTCCCCTGTGTGTGTCCTGTTGAGTCTCTTTAAGTCTTCTCTCCCCTGTCTGTGTCCTCTTGTGTCTCTTTAAGTCTTCTCTCCCCTGTCTGTGTCCTCTTGTGTCTCTTTAAGTCTTCTCTCCCCTGTCTGTGTCTTCTTGTGTCTCTTTAAGTCTTCTCTCCCCTGTCTGTGTCCTCTTGTGTCTCTTTAAGTCTTCTCTCCCCTGTCTGTCCTTTTGTGTCTCTTTAAGTCTTCTCTCCCCTGCCTGTGTCCTCTTGTGTCTCTTTAAGTCTTCTCTCCCCTGTCTGTGTCCTTTTGTGTCTCTTTAAGTCTTCTCTCCCCTGTCTGTGTCCTTTTGTGTCTCTTTAAGTCTTCTCTCCCCTGTCTGTGTCCTTTTGTGTCTCTTTAAGTCTTCTCTCCCCTGTCTGTGTCCTCTTGTGTCTCTTTAAGTCTTCTCTCTCCTGTGTGTGCCCTTTTGTGTCTCTTTAAGTCTTCTCTCCCCTGTGTGTGCCCTTTTGTGTCTCTTTAAGTCTTCTCTCCCCTGTCTGTGTAATTTTGTGTCTCTTTAAGTCTTCTCTCCCCTGTCTGTGTCTCTTGTGTCTCTTTAAGTCTTCTCTCCCTTGTCTGTGTCCTCTTGTGTCTCTTTAAGTCATCTCTCCCCTGTGTGTGTCCTTTTGGTCTTCTTTCCCCTGTGTGTGTCCTTTTGTGTCTCTTTAAGTCTTCTCTCCCCTGTGTTTGTCCTTTTGTGACTCTTTAAAGTTCCATTCTCAGAAAATTCTGCTCCACAAACATCACACATATAAAGTTTCTCTCCTGAGTGTGGCCTTTTGTGTATCTTCAAATTATTATTTCGAGAAAAATCTGCTCCACAAACATCACACTTATAAGATTTCTCTCCTGTGTTTCCATTTTGTGTCTCTTTAAAATACCAATCTGAGAAAAATCTGCTCCACAAACATCACACTTATAAGGTTTCTCTCCTGTGTGTGCCCTTTTGTGACTCATTAAAGCACTACTATGAGAAAGTTCTGCTCCACAAACATCACACTTATAAGGTTTCTCTCCAGTGTGTGTCCTTTTGTGTTTCTTTAAATTACCATTCTGAGAAAATGCTGCTCCACAAACATCACACTTATAAGGTTTCTCTCCTGTGTGTGCCCTTTTGTGACTCTTTAAAGTACCAATCTGAAAAAATTCTGCTCCATAAACATCACACTTACAAGGTTTCTCTCCTGTGTGTGTCCTTTTGTGACTCTTTAAAGTACCATTCTCAGAAAATTCTGCACCACAAACATCACACTTATAAGGTTTCTCTCCTGTGTGTGTCCTTTTGTGATTCTTAAAAGTACCATTCTCAGAAAATTCTGCTCCACAAACATCCCACTTATAGGGTGTCTCTCCTGTGTGTGTCCTTTTGTGACAATTTAAAGCCCCAGTATGAGAAAATGCTGCTCCACAAACATCACACTTATAAGGTTTCTCTCCTGTGTGTGTCCTTTTGTGACTCTTTAAAGTACCACTTTGAGAAAATTCTGCTTCACAAACATCACACTTATAAGGTTTCTCTCCTGTGTGTGTCCTTTAGTGACTCTTTAAAGTACCATTCTCAGAAAATTCTGCTCCACAAACATCACACTTATAAGGTTTCTCTCCTGTGTGTGTCCTTTTGTGACACTTTAAAGCCCCAGTATGAGAAAATGCTGCTTCACAAACATCACACTTATGAGGTTTCTCTCCTGTGTGTGTCATTTTGTGACTCTTTAAATTACCATTCTCAGAAAATTCTGCTCCACAAACATCACACTTATAAAGTTTCTCTCCTGCGTGTGTCCTTTTGTGACTCTTTAAAACACCACTTTGAGAAAATTCTGCTTCACAAACATCACACTTATAAGGTTTTTCTCCTGTGTGTGTCCTTTTGTGACTCTTTAAAGTACCATTCTTAGAAAATTCTGCTCCACAAACATCACACTTATAAGGTTTCTCTCCTGTGTGTGTCCTTTTGTGACACCTTAAAGCCCCAGGATGAGAAAATGCTGCTCCACAAACATCACACTTATAAGGTTTCTCTCCTGTGTGTGTCCTTTTGTGACAGTTTAAATCCCCAGTATGAGAAAATTCTGCTCCACAAACATCACACTTATAAGGTTTCTCTCCTGTGTGTGTCCTTTTGTGACTCTTTAAACTACCATTCTCAGAAAATTCTGCTCCACAAACATCACACTTATAAGGTTTCTCTCCTGTGTGTGTCCTTTTGTGTCTCTTTAAAGTACCATTCTCAGAAAATTCTGCTCCACAAACATCACACTTATAAGGTTTCTCTCCTGTGTGTGTCCTTTTGTGACATTTTAACTGACCATTTTGAGAAAATTTTGCTCCACAAACATCACACTTATAAGGTTTCTCTCCTGTGTGTGTCCTTTTGTGACTCTTTAAAACACCACTTTGAGAAAATTCTGCTTCACAAACATCACACTTATAAGGTTTCTCTCCTGTGTGTGTCCTTTTGTGACTCTTTAAAGTACCATTCTTAGAAAATTCTGCTCCACAAACATCACACTTATAAGGTTTCTCTCCTGTGTGTGTCCTTTTGTGACACTTTAAAGCCGCAGGATGAGAAAATGCTGCTCCACAAACATCACACTTATAAGGTTTCTCTCCTGTGTGTGTCCTTTTGTGACACTTTAAATCCCCAGTATGAGAAAATGCTGCTCCACAAACATCACACTTATAAGGTTTCTCTCCTGTGTGTGTCCTTTTGTGACTCTTTAAACTACCATTCTCAGAAAATTCTGCTCCACAAACATCACACTTATAAGGTTTCTCTCCTGTGTGTGTCCTTTTGTGTCTCTTTAAAGTACCATTCTCAGAAAATTCTGCTCCACAAACATCACACATATAAAGTTTCTCTCCTGTGTGTGTCCTTTTGTGACTCTCTAAAGCACCACTATCAGAAAATTTGGCTCCACAAACATCACACTTATAAGGCTTCTCTCCTGTGTGTGTCATTTTGTGACTCTTTAATGCCGCATTCTGAAAAAATCCTGCTCCACAAACATCACATTTACAAGGTTTTTCTGTTGTATGTTGACTTGTGTACCATTTTGAATCAAGTTTTTGTCCTGTAAGTTCATCACACTTGTAAGATTCTTCGTCTGTATTTGTCACCTTGTGATCATTTTGACAAAATTCTACTCCACTGACATCATATTTGTCATGTGTCTCACTATTATGCTGCATTATGAGTTTCTTTGGATAATCAGTCCTAGAAAACCTACTAAGACTACCACACTTGTAAGGTAGTTCTTCTTTATGCTGCATTACATGTGCCTTTTGATAACCAAAATGAGCAGCCCCCATACCATTAAGATCATATTTAGAATGCTTCTGTTCTATTTTTATTCTTTCTTGTTGACATAGACTGGATTCTATAGCTAATTCTACATTACCAACATTTACTTATATAACACTTTTCTCTCATATGTGAAAGTTTATGTTCCTTATGATCACCTTTCTTGCTAACCTGTACTCCACAAACATGACAGCTGAAAAGTTTCTCTTTTGTACTTATTATTATTTCATCTGATTGTACACTGCCACACAATTTAAAACCTTCTCCACTTTCAATGTTGATAGTACAAGTATCATAGACTATTGTTGATTTCCTGCTGCAGTTTTCATTTTGTAAGACTGCAGTATAAATCTCTGGAGTCAGATTCATGTCTACAGTCATTATATCAGAGTCTGTGACATTCAGTGATTGTACCTCTTTTAATCTTGATTCAATGTTATTGTCTGTATTTAGTGTTGCAGCTGCCGTACTTATATCAGCTTTCATTTCACTCACAATGTTTTCTGTGAATTCTGGCAACACTTGATTGAATGCGGCATTTTGCACTGGTTCACTCTTTATGAAACTGTTCATAATTTTCAAATCTGGAATGTCAACACTAGAGTATAGGCAGGATCGCTGGCTACAGGAATGGTCATCTGAAATTCATTGAATAAAACATAATAGTAAAAACTTCAGATAATTATGGCATGTATAACAAATTGTAATTCTGTAAGTTTTGTAGCATCATATTAGGTATGATTTAAAAGTTATGCAACTATAAGATTACTTAAGAAGTATTTGTTTCTGTCTGATATGTTAATAGTTCACGGTGTATTGCATACTATGAAACTAATAGTATACAATTAATAATTTTAAATGGTGTTGCAAAATGTTGTTTTTTAAAGTGGTCGCAAATCGCATATTTTCATTGTTTGATTACTTCCCATGGATGTAAGAAATGAGTAATAACAATTTATTTCTTAATTACTTCCCTTTAAACAGTCCTGAAAGGATTACAAATATTATATTGTTAATAATTATTTTTTTCTGTCATCTTTAAAACTTTTTTGCAAGAAAAGAACCTCATGACATTACCTGATACATCTGTGGAGTAACAGTACTGTGTCAGTAAAATTCAAACTTTGTTTTTGATAAAATGAGTTTTGCTCAATTTCATTGATGCCTGCAATTGTATACCTAGACACTATATAACTGTAACTATTTCTAAAGCTTTTAAGATTTCCACTAATTCTGCTGTAAAGATGGATGTATTACCTGTTACTTTATATCTTTTGTAAATTTTAAATTTGTGTATTGCTATTTCCGTTCCAAAATGTCCATCTTAATCATATGCAATGCTGGGTCCTCAACAAGTTTAACCACAGGGGGAATACCTGAAAAAGTGTGGATGATTTAAGGAGTCAATGAGGAAGTAATTTGCCTCACAGACAGAGGTTCACTTCCACATTTGTACATATATTATAGCATTGTGCATAACTGGTAGTCATATAAGAATGACACCAGGTATGCTTCCATGCAGGTGTGTGTTCAGATAAAAGGTCATGAACCTGTAATTTCACTATATAGCGTGTGCATGGACATAAATTACTGTGAGGATTTACTGTGATTTTATTTTCAACGGGCCCCATGCTTCTTCTCTATGTAATTTAAATTGCGTTTATTTATGAGGAGTTACTGTGGGTTTTAATTTCACTTGTGCCCCAGTTCTCTTCTCTCTCTAGTAATTGTGTACTTGTTATTTTATTAGGCGTGAGTTCATATTATTAGGCTGGGTAACTTTTTAGACGTTAGGAACACCTACCCGGTTAATTGTGGGGATGGGAGAAACACGACCCAGGTTTAGCGCGAGAACCAATAATATATATTTTGGTATGAGAACGGTCAGAAACATTATCTTAGGTGATGCAATAAGTAATGTGGTAGGAAAATATACACTGAGTCATTGGGTGTTCACGATATCATTGGCGGAGGTCAGAGTTTATTTAAATGAAGCAACTTCATTGGTTTAAGGTCAGCCCAGAGAGACCCCACACGATGACTCATCGCGTCTTATATCATCATCATATTTTACTGTATATGTAGCATGGAAATCTGTTAGCGTTCTCTGGTCTAACATTTTTAATGCCGTGAAAACAACGTCTATCATCTGCTCAGCAAGTCAGTGGTTGCTACGTGAGAGATATTCAGTAATTAGTTATGTCAATAACTTATTAGCAAGTAGATAGTTTTCCTGTAAGGTCTTAGCACGTTAGAGTCAGGTTTTCTTCTGGGAGTTAATTTTATTTGATTAACCAGAAGTGCCATCAATTGCTTACTTATGCTAAACGATAGAGTATAGAGTAAGTAGTGTCTATGATTTCCTTGGAAATAAGTTAGTAGTATCTATGATTTGTGTAGCGGCATTTTGAGATAATTTTACTGTATAAGGTTACGTCCGAAGGTTGTACCCATAATGTAATTTTAAGGTCCATAATAATATCAATGTGATATATATACACGAGCGGTTTAGTGTATTTTATTTATTTGTGTATTAATTTGTTGTGTAGTCAGAAGACAGGGGTAAGGGATGTAATTAATATAACTGAGATGGCAGTACAGGGTGATTGAATATTGTGTTAACTGTTACCTTCCCAGGTCAGTCCGTAAGAAAGTAGGGCCGGGGAACATGTACCTGGGGATTTTAGCTTGCGGTGAATGCAATTGTTGTGATGCCGAGGCAAGCCTAGCACAAAAGATTTAGGTCAGCCTGTGTCTGGGAGTTCACAAAACAGACCGATATTAAGTGGGAGGGGGGAAAGAGATAGGAGGGACTGTAAATTAGTTGACCCATGGGTAGGAATATTTGTTTATCGCTTGTGCGTAGATTTGTGTAGGAGAGATATATTAATTTAGGGGAAAGATGGGAGATGTATTGATTTAAGGTGGTTATGTGTTAGGGTTGAGAATATTTTTGACGTGTTGTATATTTGTTGTTATTTTTGTCGTTTTACAGCATTTTCATGGCACATAGGGAGGGTGTAAACTACCCTACAACTTACCACAGTAATTTGTCATCTCAGGAGCAAGGGCTTGAGATATTGCCAGAGGTGAAAAGAACTGGTGTCGTGGTAATACTGGTGCCCAGTACATCTGCACAGGAAAAAGAAAAGAAGTTCTCATGCAGTGAAGCACATTCTTCAGCGGGACTGGGTTTTTTTTCTTAAAAAATCAGGAGCTCTTAGCTCAATAAAGCACATCAAATAGGTGCGCTGCCTAGTGCTGATCAGAAGGCCATAATAAAGCCTTAAATCACTATTCCGCCTTCGGCCACCACCTATTGCTGTAGTGAACCAGACCCCTTTATCAGTATAATGGAAAAGAGATAGGGAAATCATACTTTTCCAAACTGCAACCAAGAAGAGGGGAGTTACAGAGCCACAACTCATCTGATCCTCAGAAGGTGACAGTAGCATCAAAGAGTCACTGAATCAAGATGGAGTAGAGAGAGGGAGAGAAAAATAGCTGGGACCAGTAGGGTCAGATAGTATACTTAGAGGACAGCCTCTGAGCTAGCGCTGTAATAAAAGTCTACTAGTGTAGCAGTCCAGTGGTGTTAGTTAGTGGCGTTCTATTGCCTAAAGCGCTTTGAAGCTGTGTAGACAGTTAGTTTAGGCATCATCAGCAGGACAGTGTCAGTCAGTAACCTTAGTGTAGTTGGGAGTGGTGGCTCTACTTAGAGACCTCCACCCGGTATATAGGTTCATTTTAGTTAGTTGGGTTTATAATTATATTTATGCAATAGTGAAAGAGTGTGTAGGAATTTATTTTAATTTGTCTTTCATTTAAAATTGTTCTTTTTCCAGGTGGTGCAAACTGGCACTTTTTTTTTTTAATTTTTATTATTTTTACTGTGGATTGAGTGTTGTTTAATAAACTATAAAATGTACACTGGATCAGTTTCTCTATAACTATACTGTACTTGTATGCTTGTCTGTACAGGTGTGTCTGTGGACTTTAGTGTAACCTTATCTCCTTTATGGTAGTCAGAGGTGGTGAGTCAGTATCACTTAACTACGTCACAAGTGGCGATAGAGAGTCAATCTAGGTTCTCACCCTCGAAGCTATAAGTCTCATCTTTCCACATTCACTGTCATTTCTCATACAAAATCTATCTTCTCAGACTTTCTCATACTAGGGTCTTGTCTATATACAAACTCTAAAACTTAAATCCACTTCGTGACAATTACTACTGAGACATTATCAAGGAAGATTGTGTTCGAATGTACATGTATCTACGGTATGCATTATAGAAAGATAAACTAGCAAGCCATTATGCTTACATTTCCACAATTTTTTTTGTACAACGTGCATGAGTAAATATTATTATTACACAGTAACACTGTATTCATGTTGTAGATATATCTAAAGTAGACATGTCATAGAACATTGACATAACTGAATTTTATGTGCAGCATTCTTTAAATATTAATTATTGAAAAATGAGTCGAGAAATAATTACTTATGGCTACTTTCTACTACTTATACTAATAGTTATACATGAGCATGAATTAAAAATTGAGAAATATAGCTAGTAATGTTATGTTAAAACCGTTCTTTGGTAAAGCAGATTTGATAATATAATTTGTTAAAGCATGATAATGACATATATTTTTGGTGATCATGTAACGTACAAGCCAGGAGGAAGACAGCCAATAGGATAGGCTGACGCTCTCTCTTCCAAACCTCTACACCTCACGGCAGAAGGGAAACGACTAAGTAAGTAAGTATATAACATACAAAGTAATGACAATTCTAATCTATACAATGGTATATACATGAACACACTACATGTAATGTCATTATCAGCCCTAGTCCTAACATTTCGGTCACATACTCTACCATTTATGCACTGTTGTTATCTAACGGGGATATGCGCATTAAAGATGGGGAAATTCACAACAAACAAGTTTCTTTTTACAATTTCAGATGCACAATTATATTTCAAATACCACCTGCCCATCTTTCAATCATGGAAATTGTTGAATGTGTAAATGCTGCCTGGGCATGATTATTTCAATGTCATCCTGAGTTCTGACCTAATTTGTTCAGTGTTATTTAATACATCCTGTTTGGGAAATATAAACAGATTCTGTATTCTGTACCTACTTTTGTTTTCTTCTTCACTCAACAATGATAGCATTATTTTTTGTTTATTCAAGCGTAGAAATGAATAATTTTTTAACCTGATTAAACCATGTTGCTTATAATCATTATGAAATTGATTGTGACTTACTGCTTGCAATACACAAGAGTTTAATACTGGTATTCAGTGTCATTTTTTTCCAAACACATGCATGACCTACATGCAATAAACAACAGACAGAGTACAGGATCTTTTAGTCGAATCTCATCAGCAACCAAGAACTACTTATTCAGAGTAGCCACGGGAACTTGCACACCATCATAGCTGGCAGACGCTGGAGTTGGGTTGGCCATGTCCTCAGAAGGGGCCTTGATACCATTACAAGAACAGCTATGCTATGGATCACTGAAGGAAAGCAAAAGAGAGGCCAACCAAAAACAACTTGGAGGAGAACTGTGGAAGCTGAGATGCAAAGAATGAACCAGAAATGGGGCACTGTACGAAGGATTGCTACTAACCGAACAAAGTGGAATCAATTTGTTGCTGCCCTACAAGACACCACCAGGCATGATGGCCACTGACTGCTTTGACAGTCAGCAGATATGGATCAAAGAAGAAGAAGAAGAAGAGTAAAGCAGAGACTAAAATTACTCATATCTGATGACTAAACAATATTCTATCTACCTATTCAAGTATGACAATCTCAATCACGATCTACTGTCACATAAAAAAAATAAATAAAAAAACTTTATAAATACAAACATCTGGTGACTAAACAATGTTTTCTCTCATCAAGTATGACAAAGCCTTTCTGTTCTTGTTATGCCAAGCTCATAAAATTGACTTCCCTAATTTAACGAGGCAAGCTGCACAGATCATATTAAGGGGAGATAATGTTTAGTTACTCCTTAACAAGTTTTCAGAAAATAAATAAATAAATCACCTCTATCACAAATTAAAGGATAATTTGATGCTGTTTAACTATTATAAAACAATGAAATCTGTAAAATTCTTTTAGCCCAATGAATAAAGATTAATTCACATATAGTAGTCTAAACTACCCTCTTTTCTATTACAAAATCAGTGGATATTTCTGCCACAACAAAAGTAGTTGACCTGGCTTGAATAGAACAGATAGTTGCTGGGCAGCTAACATAAATGGGATGTAATTGATATGGTGGCTACTTCGCAGTAGTAGTGATTATAATTAGTTTTCATGCTCTTAAACCATAGTAAAAAAAATGTATTTCCCTGACCCTCTTTCAAGGGAAGAGTGTTCAGGATTTAATTCATTGCAGTACAGACAGTGCATCTGTGAGGATGACAACCTAGTGGCAGTCAAAGTTGGTGTTATAAATCCTTTTTGCAGCTTGCTCTAGAATATGCCTAGTCTCATAGTGGTTGTCAGGACATGAGATGAAGATACCGGCGCCTCCATTCTTAATGGCATTTGTTGCTGATCCATCCATGTAGGCAAGTATCCATGATTGTTCAGGATAGCTTTCTTGGATCATACTCAATGTAGCAGTTTATTTTTGCAGATCATTATACTCATTCAAAAAAAAGTCGTGCTGAAGTTGGCCAAAAGGCGTAAATATCGCAGCTTCACTGTAAATGGACACAACGCAACCAAGGTCTTTTTCAGGACCAACAAAGAAGAAGATATCTAATTCTGAGACCACTGATTAATGTATTAATTTAGAGGGTACTGCTGGTCTGTTTCCAAGGTACAGGGTGGGCTTCAGTGGTATTGTCTTCATGGATAGGTCTTCTTGATGCTGTCTTTTAAGTCTTTTTCCCTGATGGACAAAGCTGCTACATTTTAGACATCCCAATGCCAGATCATCTAGTCTTGCCTTCATTGGGTGTGTTGGCATACTGTTGTACTTTTCCATCTGGATCATGCTTTTTGTATCTTCTATAGGACAATGTCTGTAATCTAGCAGCTTTCTGCATCTCTGATATTGGCGTAGTTTTCAAGGCTCGTTAGCTGATTTGATTATAAGCATGGTCTTTTAATGGGTTTTCACTTATCAAAAGGTGCCTTCTGTTGTAAGCAGTGCATGATCATTGAAGAAATCGGGTTTCTCTGACAGAGGGTTCCTTCAAATTATTGTTGTGCAGGCTTTATAAAAGAAGTAAAAAGCATTGTGAAGGATGTCAGAGTGAAAAGTGTGATGTCGGAGGGAGACTCAAAGTTTGTTAAGTCGATAGAAGGACTAGATGTCTATTTTATGCGTACTTTATTAATAACTTTCAAGACTGTGAAATCCCAAAGCAGGCTGGGCCTCTCATTTATCAGTGGGATAATTAGTCAAATTTCAGCCAGTAACAATGTAACTGCTGTTTATGAAACCTGGTACAATAATGGAAATATGTGCAGTACAAGTAACTAGGGTCATGAAAGAAGGTACTGGATATGTGATGTCAGATGCAACCTCTACACATCACAGTAGAAGGGGAACGACTAAGTAAGTAAGGTGTCAGAAGTAATGCCTGAAATGCTCTTACAGAATATGGAAACTTCGATGTAAAAAACACCCATTTTAAATTGCTGGAGATGTGGTCCTCATAGTCTAATCTCAATTGTGCTATGTCTACTATACAAAACGACTATTGTATTTGATGCTATATTTAATATCTCAATCCACTAGTTGTCAAAGCTTGTTATGGCAAACAAAAATTCTGATAACACCCCCATGTAAAAACACCATATTGCTCTATTTGAATGATATTCCACAAACATTTTGTAAATTTCAATAATACTCATTTTTGGCAGGTTATATCACATCATATCGTATCATTGTATGCCAATGTCTTTTAGAAAGCTTAAAGATTGTTATATATGTGTAACACAAACATCAGATGTAAAAACACCCACATAGAACTACTTGAGACGTCTTCAACACTTTATGTAAATTCTAATGATTCTCCTTTATGCCATGTTGTATCTATTATATCATGTCTGTACATATTAATGTATTTTATGGAGAATAAAGAGTGTGTGTGTGTCTGTGTGTGTGTGTGTGTGTGTCTGTCTGTGTCTGTGTGTGTGTGTGTATGTATGTATGACCGAGGGCGTTCCTACAGATACCTAGGACATGACATTACAATAGATAACACATCGGACCAGTTTCAAGCAAGCAGCCTTATATTAGAATTTAGGTCAAATTTAACAAAATTAAGCAGTGCACCAACATCAGCAAAGATCTCATTAATTAACCCGATGTGTTTCGGTCCTCTCATGTTTTATTTTTCTAACATACACTTTACAGAAAAACCACTTAAAGAAATTGAAGATGAAATTGTACATGTTAGAACATGGTTAGCGCTAAATGAATCATCCACAAGAAGCTATTTCTTTTGTCCCAGGTCAAAGGGGGGCCTTGGCATACCAAACCCCTTCATATTATACCATTCTCGACATATTTCATTCCTTATCAGTATGCTCAATTGTGATGATAGTCTTGTAAAAACTGCAGCAATAAACTCGCTAGATAAACATATGAAAAAACGTAAAATAGACCAAGTAGATGAAGATAGGAATAACTTTGCAAGTTACGAGCTAAACGAAACGAATCATCTAGTTAAAAGATCGAAGGTGAATTGGCCAAGATCATTTTGGGTAGAGCTGAATGAAGAATGCGCGCGTGAAGGAGTGAGTGTGAAAGTGGATGACAATGGTCATTACATTGTACATTTAGACGTAGATGAAGATGTGAGTCTAACATACAAGTCAGCAAATGCCTTTTATTCTGGATTTAAATCACATAAACTTAACCTAATTCTAAGTGAACTAAAAAGTAAATCGTCACAAGGGAGGATAGTGCGTGAAATAAAATGTGTAAACCATTCATTGTCATCTAGTTTTCTATCGAATGTTAAATTAAGTGATAAAATACTTTCATTTGCTGTGAGATCGAGGTTACAGTTGCTGGAATGCGAAAGTCTTTCGCATCTATACTACCCACAGACATACACAAAAATGTGCAAAATATGTAACCACCCATATGAAACAGTGTCACATTTATTGAATGGATGTACCAAATTTCAAACATTATACCAACAAAGGCACAATAGAGCTGTAGACATTATTTATGAGCAACTGAAATCCGCATACAATAATAAAAGTGACATAACAATAAACAAAGAGATAATAGTTAAACCATCACTTTTCGGCAGCACTAACGCCTCATTTAAGACTCATGCCGTAAAACCTGATTTAACAATAATCAATCGACAGAACAAAACAGCTTTTATAGTGGAGGCAGCAATACCATATGACGCCCATTTAGATAAATGTTACCAACATAAATTTGATAAGTACTATCCATTGACTGCAGAAATTAACGAACTAGGCTATCGTATGCATGTAATCGTACTGATAATTGGTAGTTTGGGTCATGTGCATGCAAAGTGTGTGAGTGGATTAATGTCGCTAGGGTTGCGGAAATTTGAAGCCAAAGTTTTATGTAAATATGTCAGCATTAGTGCAATTATAGGTTCTTACAGAATATGGAAACTTTGATGTAAAAAACACCCATTTTAAATTGCTGGAGATGTTTTCAACACAGTCCAAACTCAATTGTGCTCCTCTGTCTACTATACCAAACGACTATTGTATTTGATGCTATATTTATTATCTCACTCTACTAGCTGTCAAAGCTCTTTATGGCAAACAAATATTCTGATAAAACCCCCATGTAAAAAAACCATATTGCTCTACTTGAATGGTATTCCACACACATTTTGTAAATTTCAATAATTCTCATTTTTGGCAGGTTATACCATATCATTATATGCCAATGTCTTTTAGAAAGCTTAAAAAATGTTTATGTATGTGTAACACAAAAGTTCGATGTAAAAACACCCACATATAACTACTTGAGACGTCTTCAACACTTTATGTAAATTCTAATGATTCTCCTTTATGCCATGTTGTATCTATTATATCATGTCTGTACATATTAATGTATTTTATGGAGAATAAAGATTCTCTCTGTGTGTGTGTGTGTGTGTGTGTATGTGTGTGTGTGAGAGTGAGTGAGTGAGTGAGTGTGAGCGAGCGAGTGAGAATGCATGTATGTACGTACGTATGTATGTATATATGTAGATAAATGTTACCAACATAAAGCTCCACAAACATCACACTTATAAGGTTTCTCTCCTGTGTGTGTCCTCTTGTGACTCTTTAAATCCCCACTTTGAGAACATTTTGCTCCACAAACATCACACTTATCAGATGTCTCTCCTGTGTGTGTCCTTTTGTGTCTCTTTAAATCACCATTCCAAGAAAATTCGGCTCCACAAACATCCCACTTATAAGGTTTCTCTCCTGTGTGTGTCCTTTTGTGACTGTTTAAAGCACCACTATGAGAAAATTCTGCCCCACAAAGATCACACTTATAAGGTTTCTCTCCTGTGTGTGTCCTTTTGTGCCTCTTTAAAGCCCCATTCTCTGAAAATTCTGCTCCACAAACATAACACTTGTAACGTTTCTCTCCTGTGTGTGTCATTTTGTGACTCTTTAAAGCACCATTCTGAGAAAATTCTGCTCCACAAACATCACACTTATAAGGTTTCTCTCCTGTGTGTGTCATTTTTTGGCTCTTTAACTCTTTGACTCCAGACCAACGCTCTGAGCGTTGCAAAATTCAACACGTCATGCCAGAGCAACGCTCAGAGCGTGGTTTTTAGTTTATCACGAATAAACCCTAAAAATCGTCCGTTTAATGCAGTTCATATATTAAAACTCGTAGAATGACTTCCTCTACTATTTAAACAACTAATTTGACTTTAGTTAATCAGCACATGTGTGTGTTTTAATGTTATTATCACAATTTTTGTGAAGATTCGCGTGTTTACGTTTTTCGTTGTTTTTGCTAGAGAAATATGTCACGTTTTATATTTACATTTTCTAAGTCTTCTAAGCAAATAATTGTGTCAAACTACTTTGAAACATTGCTGACATTGATGATGATTGTTTGGTAGTCACAGTTTGTTGTCAAAATACGGAATATATGCAGAAAAGCTAGACACACTAGATTTAGTTGATGAGTGGGCGTAGTCATATTCTGGCCGATCAAAAAGCAACAAAACTAGACCTACCGTAACATCTAATCACTAGTTCTTGGTAGAAGATGAAGCTAGGGATACTATTAATACATTAACTGATTCCGTACGTAATTATTTTCAGCTCTGGACGGAATTATTTTTAAGCCCCAAAAATTTACACATACATAATTTACGTTTACTGACAATGTGTGTCTAATCATGAGTTAAGTATAACATATTATATATCAAATTAAAGTACATTGGATGAACAATATAAATCCATATATCTTTCTAGCTAATTTTATGTTATGTTTATGTTATAACAGATAACATGTACACGGAAAAAAGATAACTTGAAATTTTGAACAAAAATTTTCGACTTACGTAAGGCTTGTAACATTAATTGTTATCACAATACAGTTTCACTGCTCTCTTTGTGCAGGTAATCCATTTAGAAACACAGGAAAAATAAGAAAGTTATGGTTGATCACACAGTTTGTTCACTGTTCACATATTAGTAACATATCCTGTGTGTTTTTCGGCCATTATGGCGATACGACAAAACACGATTAAAGATGAAGATAAATGTGAAAAAAATCCCTTCAAACGCAAATAAAAGACGTTGAAGCTTGTTGAAATTTGCCCAGTTTTGTGTTTACTTCCGTTCGAGATAAATTCCGGGCAGTATAAAATATCAGAATAGAAAGAAACAATGAAATAAATCAGCGTCTTTTAAAAGATCTTACGTCTACAGCGTTCGGCCTTTGCGTCTATTATTAGATCTTGCGTACGGAATCAGTTAAACAAGAGTAAAAAAGTATTTATATGACGTTATTCTTATTTTTTTGTTTGAAAATTACGTAAAGCGCGATTGCATAATATTTTATTTTTTTTACAAAGAACCACGGAAAAACTGGTGCGAATAACACTAAATGTACTAATTTTGGCCATAAGCATGTTTTTTTTACTTTGTATATGGATTAACGTGACGTTTGAAGACTAAAAAGAAAGTTTTATTGTCTACGACATTAATTTGTCTTTGGTAAGATCGTATTCTACAGTCAACTTTTTAGCGTTTTTCAATTTTACATGCAAAATGATTAAATTATACCGAACATACTTGTGTTAATACTACCACAGACATTATATATTTGAATTCTCTATCCATTTCCCTACAGTTTGGTATATAATAAGTACATGTTCAAAGGAAAATTCACAAACAAATTTAGACTGAAAGATGAACACTTCACTCTATAAAATTCTGCCCACAAAAAAAGTTTGGCACAGCGTGCAAAATAACTCTGGAATGAATGAGTTAAAGCACAATTCTGAGAAAATTCTGCTCCACAAACATCACACTTATAAGGTTTCTCTCCTGTGTGTGTCCTTTTGTGTCTCTTTAAAGCATCACTATGAGAACATTCTATTCCACAAACATCACACTTATAAGAATTCTCTCCTGTGTGTGTCCTTTTGTGTCTCTTTAAAGCAGTGGTTCCCAAAGTGGGCGATACCGCCCCCCCTGGGGGCTTTGGATAGATCCAAGGGGACGATACGGAAAAAAGGGGCCAGAGGGGGGCGTTCAGTAGTAAACAGCAGTAAGGGGGGTTTAGGATTTGACAAGTTATATTCAGTACGTGCGGGGAAGAAAGGAATTGTGGATTTGAGAGACAACATCAGTGAAGCGGGGACAATGTGGATGGTTGTATTACTGGGATCATTAAGCAAGGCATAATTTCGTCTATGCGTGTCATTCTGAGCTCAGGTAACCATAGCTGATCATAAACGGTAATCGGGAACTGCTAGGAAAGGGGCTTAACCAAACACATATTGTCCATTCGTTCAATCCTGAAGAAAGAGAAATGATCCGTGCCGATGGTATGGACAAAATTAGATACCTGCTGGTGATTCAGAAAGTACCAACTTTGCTTTGTTTTGGAATTAATTGCCTCAGTATTTGCGGGGGCAAGTGGTAACTAGATATTTGCAGATTGGTAATAAATAAGAGAAAAGTTTCAAGGGAGCAACTTTTAACGGTACTTGGCAGTAGAAATCAGTCTTTGAACCTCTGAACCGGCTTTCCTACCTTGCATTCAGACTTTTATAAATCGACGTTTCCCGTCTATTTCAACTTTGCGCTGGCTATGAGCAAAACCAACAAACTTTCTCAGCTTTTCTTGTGAACAGTGGTTTCAAATAAGCGTGTACCAGGTATCAAACAATTTGATCCTGTCGATAAGGTAAGTTTTCATACTTATATTTTTTGTTTATTTGCACAGAGGTAGCATCAGTTTTACTAACATTAATTATTAATTAAGCAGATACATTTTGATTCAGATTTGCCGTATAGTGAATATTGCTGTTCAATTCATTATATTACATCCTTTTAATTTGTTAGCGGGATCTCCACACTTTGTAGTTAGGCTACAGTCTCCCAATTTTTAAATCTGAATACCTATCAATATAGAGCGTTATTTTATATTTTGTTCATATTAAATAACTATTATTATACTTTATTAAATGATTATTAGGTTACTTCAGAGTTGGTGTGGCTGTTGCTAATTGTGTTTTTTTCTGATTGTTGTATTTTTCTAATTTATTTATGGCAGTGGTTAAGAAAATTTATAAAATAGAAGAGTAAACTGGTAAGAACATATGTATCAACATTTTTGTAAAGCCACTTTTAAATCAGTTTTTGTTGTTTACTCGACGTACCTTTTTCTATCTGCAAAATTTTAAAATCAATTCTTTGTTCCAGAATTCAGAAAAATATGGCAAAAGCTTAACAAACCAAAAAAAAGTGCAGACAATACAGCGTGGAACATCTGAAATATGGATTTATTCCAGCACTAAATAACCAACAACTGCCAATGTGTCTATTATGTGAGAGGGCCTTTTTAAATGAGGCGATGAAACCTTCCAGACTACTTGAACATTTGAAAAAAATTCACCCTGATAAAATAGATAAAAGTTAGACATATTTTCAGTCACTTCGTGAAAACTTTCAGAAACGTAAAACTGTCCGTGAAGTGTCAACACTTCACAACAAGGCTGTGATGGTTTGCGAGCTTCATACAAAATTTCATTGCTGATAGCTAAATCTTGAAAGTTTCACACAATCGCAGAAAATTTGATTTTGTCAGCTATAAGGGAGTTTATGATTACAGTTATGCATAAGTCACCTGAACAAATGATTAAAGCAATTCCGCTTAGCAATACCTCTGTTCAAAGAAGAATAGATGAAATGGCTGAGAATGTTAAAAATACATTGTGCAACATACTTAGGACAACAGAATTTGCATTGCAGTTGGATGAGTCAACGTTGCCGGGCAACGAATCTTTGCTTCTTGCGTATGTTCGCTTCGTAACAGATGAAAGCTTGGTTCAAGAGTTGTTATTTGCTAAGCAACTAGTAACTGATACAAAAGGAGAGTCAATATTTCATGTAGTAGATAAATTTTTCAAAGAGAAGGACATTCCGCTTACTAACATTCTTGCTTGTGCAACAGATGGGACACCATCAATGATAGGTTGTTACCGCGGGTTTATCGCTTTCTTAAAAGAAGCTGTACCTGGTATATTCACAATACACTGTGTAATTCACAAACAACATCTTGTCGCAAAAAATCTAAGTGATCGGCTTCACAAATCATTAAATACTGGTATCACAGCGATTAACAAAATTAAGTCCCATGCTCTCAATTCTTGACTATTTCGAGAGCTTTGGACTGAGAATGATGAACGGTTTGAACGTTTGCTGATGCACATAGAAGTCAGGTGCTCTCAAAAGGAAATTGTCTGAGTCGCTTTTATGCTCTTTTTTGAAACTAGGGTAGAATTCTTCAAAGACTTGCATGCTTCGCTCAGTACAGAACTAACGAATATCAGGCATGACATTGCATATTTGTCAGATTTATTCACAAAGTTTAACGAAATAAATCTACAACTGCAAGGACATGATACTAATCTTATAGAAGTCAAATCTGTCGTCTCCACGTTTCTGGCCAAATTAACGCTATTGAAACGTAATATTGGCCGTCGGGAGTTAATCCAATTTTCCAGCCTCTTAGAGTTGGAAGAGAAAGACTAAATACCAGAGGATAATCTTCAAGTATATTGTGCACATCTAGATATGGTGCATAAAGACATGTCTCAGGGGTTTCAGGATCTTCTTTTGATCACGATTCCAGACTGGATAATAAATCCATTCCTGGACAAGTGCAGTGAAGAACTAGGAAGGGTGGAAGAGGAACTGATATCGCTACAAAATGACGTTGAGCTTAAGCCAATGTTCAAAAAATCATATCAAGACTTTTGGTTGCAGGAAGAAATCTCTGAACGCTAGCCTGCAGTGTGGAGAAAGGTTAAGATATTCTGTATTGCCTTTTCAACATCGTATTTGGTAGAGCGTGTTTTCAGCGCGGTTGTCCAACTTCTTTCGAAGCAGAGAAACAGACGGCAGATTACTGAACGTGGGGATGTGAGACTCCTTCTAAGTATCTTTCAGCCTGATGTTGAGAAGCTGATATCACTACACCAGGCACATCCATCTCATTGAAGTTAAAAATGAAGTAAGTTTGTTACTAATTTACTTTCGCATACTGCTGTTTGTTTTACTGCATTAAGTAATTAAGTTTTTCTTTTTAAATTAAGTTAATAAATAAGCGTAGATGTAGCTTTATATTAGAATGTGATAAATTGAACAATTAGTTGTTACCGTATTAACAGTTGCTCTTATTTTTCACACTTTACATTTTTTTATGTACTGTGGGGAAATGCGGGGGCGGGGGGCGCTGGGGACATGCTCTGGGAGCCAAGGGGGCAGTGACCCAAAAACGTTTGGGAAACACTGCTTTAAAGCATCACTATGAGAACATTCTGTTCCACAAACACCAAACTTATAAGGTTTATCTCCTGTGTGTCCTTTTGTGAATCTTTAAATGACCATTTTGAGAAAAATTTTCTCCACAAACATCACACATATAAGGTTTCTCTCCTGTGTGTGTCATTTTGTGACTCTTTAAATGGCCATTTTGAGAAAATTCTGCTCCACAAACATCACACTTATAAGGTTTCTCTCCTGTGTGTGTCCTGTTATGTCTCTTTAAAGAATCATTTCGAGAAAATTTTGCTCCACAAACATAACACTTATAATGTTTCTCTCCTGTGTGTGTCCTCTTGTGACTCTTTAAATCCCCACTTTGAGAACATTTTGCTCCACAAACATCACACTTATAAGGTTTCTCTCCTGTGTGTGTCCTTTTGTGTCTCTTTAAAGCCCCATTCTCAGAAAACTCTGCTCCACAAACATCACACTTATAAGGTTTCTCTTCTGTGTGTGTCCTTTTGTGTATCTTCAAAAGATTATTTAGAGAAAATTTTGCTCCACAAACATCACACATATAAGGTTTCTCTCCTGTGTGTGTCCTTTTGTGTCTCTTTAAATCATCATTCCGAGAAAATTTGGCTCCACAAACATCACACTTATAACGTTTCTCTCCTGTGTGTGTCCTTTTGTGACTGTTTAAAGCACTACTATGAGAAAATTCTGCTCCACAAACATCACACTTATAAGGTTTCTCTCCTGTGTGTGTCATTTTGTGACTGTTTAAATCACCATTCCGAGAAAATTCTGAACCACAAACATTACACATATAAGGTTTCTCTCCTGTGTGTGTCCTTTTGTGACGGTTTAAAGCACCACTATGAGAAAATTTTGCTCCACAAACATCACACTTATAAGGTTTCTCTCCTGTGTGTGTCCTTTTGTGTCTCTTTAAAGCCCCATTCTCTGAAAATTCTGCTCCACAAACATCACACTTATAAGGTTTCTCTCCTGTGTGTGTCCTTTTGTGACTGTTTAAAGCACTACTATGAGAACATTTTGCTCCACAAACATCACACTGATAAGGTTTCTCTCCTGTGTGTGTCCTTTTGTGACTGTTTAAAGCACCACTATGAGAAAATTTTGCTCCACAAACATCACACTTATAAGGTTTCTCTCCTGTGTGTGTCCTTTTGTGACTGTTTAAATCACCATTCCGAGAAAATTCTGATCCACAAACATCACACTTATAAGGTTTCTCTCCTGTGTGTGTCCTTTTGTGACTGTTTAAAGCACCACTATGAGAAAATTCTGTTAAAAAAACATCACAATTATAAAGTTTTTCTTCCGTCTGTTGACTTTTGTGCCATTTTTTTTGTCCTGTAAGTTCATCACACATGTAAGATTCTACTTCTGTATTTGTCACCTTATGATCACTTTGACAAAAGTCTGCTCCACTGACATCATAGTTGTAACGTGTCTCACTATTATGCTGCATTATGGGTTTCTTTGGATAATCAGTCCTAGAAAACCTACTAAGACCACCACACTTGTTAGGCAGTTCTTCTTTATGCTGCATTACATGTGCCTTTAGATAACCAAAATGAGCAGCCCCCATACCAATAAGATCATATTTAGAATGCTTCTGGGCTGTTTGTATTCTTTCTTGTTGACATAGACTGGAGTTTGTAGCTAATTCTACATTACCAACATTACTTATATAACACTTTTCTCTTATATGTGAAAGTTCATGTTCATTATGGTCCCCTTTCTTGCTAACCTGTACTCCACAAACATGACAGCTGAAAAGTTTTTCTTTTGTACTTATTATTATTTCATCTGATTGTACACTGCCACACAATTTAAAACCGTCTCTACTTTCACTGTTGAGAGTACAATCATCATAGACTATTGTTGATTTCCTGCAGCAGTTTTCATTTTGTAAGACTGCAGTATAAATCTCAGGAGTCAGATTCATGTCTACAGTCATTATCTCAGAATCTGTGACATTCAGTGATTGTACCTCTTTTAATCTTGATTCAATGTTATTGTCTGTATTTAGTGTTGCAGCTGCCAAACTTACATCAGCTTTCATTTCACTCACAATTTTTTCTGTGAATTCTGGCAACACTTGATTGAATGCAGCATTTTGCACTGGTTCACTCTTTATGAAACTGTTCATAATTTTCAAATCTGGAATGTCAACACTAGAGTATAGGCGGGATCGCTGGCTACAGGAATGGTCACCTGAAATTCATTGAATCAAACATAATAGTAAAAACTTCAGATAATTATGGCATGCATACCAAATTTAATTCTGTATGTTTTGTAGTGTCATATTAGGTATGACTTAAAAGTTAAGCAACTATAAGATTATTTAAGAAGTATTTGTTTTTGTCTAATATGTTAATAGTTCATGGTGTATTGCATACTTTGAAACTAATAGCATACATTTAAAAATTTTAAATGGTGTTGCAAAATGTTTTTTTTAATGTGGTCGCTCATTGCATATATTCATTAATATTTTTAGTGTTTGATTACTTCCCATGGATGTAAGAAATGAATAAAATAACACTTTATTTCTGAATTACTTCCCTCCAAACAGTCCATAAATGATTACAAATATCAAATTGTTAATAATTATTTGTTTCTGTCAAGACTAAAACTTTTTTGCAAGAAAAGAACCTCATGACATTACCTGATAGATCTGTGGAGTAACAGTACTGTGTCAGTAAAATTCAAACTTTTTTTTTGATAAAATGAGTTTTGCTCAACTTCAGTGATGCCTGCAATTGTATACCTAGACACTATATAACTGCAACTATTTCTAAAGCTTTTAAGATTTCCACTAATTCTGCTGTAAAGATGGATGTATTATCTGTTACTTTATATCTTTTGTAAATTTTAAATTTTTGTGTTGCTATTTCCGTTCCAAAATGTCCATCTTAATCATATGCAATGCTGGGTCCTCAACAAGTTTCACCACAGGGGGAATACCTGAAAGTGTGGGGATGATTTAAGGAATCAATGAGGATGTAATTTGCCTCACAGACAGAGGTTCACTTCCACATTTGTACATATATTATAGCATTGTGCATAACTGGTGGTCATATAAGAATGACACCAGGTGCCTCCATGCAGGTGGGTGTTCAGATAAAATAGCATGAACCTGTAATTTCACTATATAGTGTGCATGGGCATAAATTACTACTGAGACATTATCAAGGAAGATTGTGTTCAAATGTACATGTATCTAAGGTATGAATTATAGAAAGATAAACTGGCAAGCCATTATGCTTACATTTCTACAATTTTTTTTGTACAATGTGCATGAGTAAATATTACTACTACACAGTAACACTGTATTCACATTGTAGATATATATAAAGTAGACATGCCATAGAACATGGACATAACTGAATTTTATGTGCAGCATTCTTCAAATATGAATTATTGAAAAATGAGTCGAGAAATAATTACTTATGGCTACTTTCTACTACTTATACTAACAGTTATACATGAGCATGAATTACAATTGAGAAATATAGCTAGTAGTAATGTTAAAACCGTTGTTTGGTAAAGCAGATTTGGTAATATAATTTGTTAAAACATGATGACATATTTTTGGTGATCATATAACGTACACAATAATGACAATTCTAATCTATACAATGGTATATACATGAACACACTACATGTAATGTCATTATCAGCCCAAGTCCTAACATTTCGGTCACATACTCTACCATTTATGCACTGTTGTTATCTAAAGGGGATATGCACATTAAAGATGGGGAAATTCACAACAAACAAGTTTCTATTTATAATTTCACATGCACATTTATGTTTCAAATACCACCTGCCCATCTTTCAATCATGGAAATTGTTGAATGTGTAAATGCTACCTGGGCATGATTATTTCAATGCCATCCTGAGTTCTGACCTAATTTGTTCAATGTTATTTAATACATCCTGTCTGGGTGTCGTGTGGTGAGTCACTGGGGTAACTACTACAGTAGTTTTTGCCAGGAATAGTCTATGAGATATAGATATAAGGTCTCTAGAAATTGGCTCGTTAAGAAAGAATAAAGACCTATTCGAGATAGGGACAAGAAGACAGGAATGCGAATGCTTTCCACTAGACAGTGTTTTCTAATTAATTATGGAAAGAGTTCTGTTTCCCCACGACCTTAGCTTCTGCCCTTAGATCCCGTAAAGAAAAAGCCCCCCAACCTCATCTGAGTAGAGAAAGGTTCCTATAGGTGAATATGTAACACCGACAGCACGAGTGATACATTAACAAACTCTTGATAATGATCAACCGATCGTTGGGTTTATTAATGAAATATCCACACATATAGGGTTAGTAATGGTTAGAACGTGATGATGGTGAAAGACGATTCACACAAAACACACAGATGAGATAATAAAATTACAGTTAATTAAGTAATAGTTAATTAAGAATTAACTGGTGTAAAGTGAAATGATGATGTGATATGATACGTGTTACCAAAATGGTGAGTACTCTACACAGTCCATGTGTCTCTAAATGCTTCTCCTAGATATGAGGATTCACATGTATGCATAAAATGTCCCAAGTTGTTATACGTTATGTTGAGTGGGGTATCTCTAAGCTCAGGACGTTCTGATGAATACTGTTGTCGTACGGAGAACGCTGACGAGATATCTATGTATATTCCTTCACTGTTTGAGTATATCTCTGTAGTGTTGATCAACAGTTAATAGCTGTCATATGAACAAAAGGTCTGTTGTCTAATCTCCCGAGGGTACTGGTCAGACTGGATATCTTCACGAAATGTTAGTGATATGTAGACTCATAATCTTGCGTATGTAGTCGTGATTCATATACTTTCGAGTCTGCTTCATAAAATGCGCTTAAGAGTGTGTTGCACGTGGTATAAATATGCGATTCCTCTTTTGAGCTCTTTTGCTTGACTTCAGATAATAATGATCTTTCGAGTGATTAGAATTTATGATGACTCTGTATTGAACTTGTGATAACTCGGTATTGAACTTGTGAGCAAGCAGTATATGGTGACGAAAAATGCTGCGTCCACCTTATGACTTGTGGGTGAGACAATATTCCTTTTTAATTGAGGAATGAAAGATGTCCTATGGCGAATTCTGCTAGCCAAATGTCCGTTTTTGATAACTTATTTCTGGTTAGACGTCAGACACGTTGCGTGTAGACTCAGACTTCTGATGAACTGAAGACACACAAAAGTCTTCGTAAGTTTTTCACATTTAACATCACTGGTTGACTTGCATTTAAACTACTGCTCATTATTCATCTCTCTCTCTCTGAGTTCAATTCTAATGATGTTAAATATCTTGTGCATGAGAGTGTGTGCGCATGGGAGACTGTGATGATGATAAAGGTGAAATATGAACTATTAATTACCTCCTATCATCCTATCATCTTCTAGGAAAATCTTCTGATTTTATTAATCAGTTATGCCAAGAATTATTTGAAACTTTATCTTTCGCACATTTTAGCTGTGAGGTTAAAATAAACAAAAATAAGAAAATGTATTAATAAGTATAAGATCTACTAACCTTCTTTTCCCTTCGCAAAATCCTTTAAGAACACAATTAATCACAGAACTGAATTATCATCCACTCTGAATAAACACGTGTATTAGGCTATGCGTTTTTGGGTTTAATCTCTTCGTCACAAGGTAAAAAACTGGACTTCTCACTCTAGTAGATTATGCGGTATTATATATTTCTGGAAGTCACCTGGCCAAGCTGGGCGTCCAATGTGGTAAACCAACGCTTGTCTGAACCGCGGTGAGACGTTTTCCCCTGGCCAATCTGGGCGTCCAATGTGGTGTCACAGAAATTACCGCATGCCCAGATGTTAGATTTGGATGACCATATGTGTTTTTACCAGATTTATCACGATGCAATGTGGGCTTCAAACGATAATGTCGGGCATGCGGACTCAATCAAAGGACTTTATTTCCCCCGATGAAAGAACAAATGTGGTTCTCTAGAACCCGGTCGCGAGTAATCACAACGATGAAATAGCAAATGTGGATCGCAAATATGCATGAAAGAGCAAATGTCGGAGAAAATACAATACGAAAGATGTAGGAAAAGATGGAGCAATAAGGCCTTTGCGCTCGTTTATCACAATAGCCCCTCCTCAAGTGTGATGTCAATCGTACTCAGGAGAGCTTAGCCTTCTTGCTCGGGATTCCTTAATCCTTTTCCTCATCTTCGTTTTTCTCTTCGGTTTCCACCCTTTCCTCTACTTGTTTGTGCTCTCCGTCCTGCCTCATAGGATGACGGCTTAAAAAATCCGCTCCTACGTTATGTTTTCCTTGGATATAGTCCACTTGGAACGTGTAAGGTTGTAGAACAAGCGACCACCTCATCAGTCTAGCATTCAAATTCTTTGAATTGGCGAGGAAGGTCAGAGGTTGGTGATCACTCTGGATTGTAAATTTCCTTCCGTACAGGTATGCTTGAAATTTTTGTATTCCCCAGACGAGGGACAAACATTCCTTTTCGATTGTGGAATAGTTTTGTTCTGCTCGGTTTAACTTCCGACTCGCATATGCGACCGGAAATAGATTTGGTGGGCTTCTGTCATCTGGCTGTAGTAATGTAGCCCCGATTCCAATGTTACTGGCATCTGTGCGCAAGATGAATTTTCTAGTTAAATCCGGAAGCCGTAAAATAGGTTTTGTGGTGAGTTTCTCTTTTAAGAGTGCATATGCATGTTCACATTCTGCTGACCATGTCACTTTATCTGGGTTTCCTTTCTTGGTTAGCGATGTAAGCGGCGCACAGAGGCTATTAAAATCCTTTATATATCTCTGGTAGAATCCACAGAGAGATACAAATGACCGGACATCCCTTTTAGTGGACGGTCTCGGTGCATTTCTCAGCTTCTCAACGTTTTGAGTCTCGGGGAACATGGTCCCATGGGATATAGTATGTCCTAGGAACTCTAGCTGTTCACACCCAATTTGACATTTGGTTGGGCGGGCGGTTAGTCCCGCTTCTCTGAGTCTGTTAAACAGCAAGGATAGCGCTGATATATGTTCTTCAAACGATTCAGTAGCTACTAGGATATCATCCATAAAATTGCTGATGGCGGGATGATTCAAAGGATCCAATAACTTTCGCATCATCCTTGTGAAGACACTAGGAGCATTGTTCAGTCCAAATGGCATCACATTAAACTCGAAGTGTCCATCTGGAGTACTGAAGGCTAACAGGTTCCTCACCTCAGCTTTTACCGGTATTTGATAGTACCCTTTACTGAGGTCGATCTTTGAAAAATAGCGAGCCCTGCTCAGCTTAGTAAATAGCTGGTTCTGGTCCGGTAACGGTTCTGGCTGGAACTGTGTTAACGCATTCAGCTGTCGGTAGTCGATGCACAGGCGGTGTTCTCCACTGGGTTTGCGTAACAGCACCACTCCCGCACTGTAAGGGGACTCCGACTTCGAAATTATGCCTTCCTTAAGTAAGTAATCAATTTCTTGCTTTAATGCCGTCGCCTTGGCATACGGAATCGGATAGGTTCTCATTCGGACGGGCGTAGGATCCGTGACTTCCATGTCAAACTCCATCAGGTTTGTCCGGCCCGGTTTGTCTGTCAGAGAGTCGGCGTGGTTTTCCATCAATCTCCTTACTTTTTCTTGCTGGGCTTCCGTTAGGGTGGAGCTTATTTTCACATCTAAATGTGATTCCTCCTGTATCACCGGGTACTCTACGGATGATAATGGCTCTTCTTCCATTTGCATAGCAATGGCCATAGTCATGAGGTGCGCTGGTTCGGCAGGGGCTCGCTCGTAAAACTTCTTAAGCAGATTTAAGTGATAAATTTTCTGCTTTCCGTTCACGGCGATTTTATAGTTGGTGCGAGAAATCTTTTCCGCCACTTTGTAGGGTCCCCTCCAGCAAATCTGCAATTTATTACTGCTACTTGGCAGAAGAAGTAGCACCTTCTCTCCTACTGCTAGTTCTCGGTCCTTCGCATTGCGATTGTAATATTTGGCATGTTTCCGCCTAGCCTCCCGTACTTTCGCTGTGGCTAATTCCCAGCCAGTCTTCAGGCGTTGTTTCAAGTCTGTGACGTACTGGAAGGCTGATGTGACAGTGTCGTCTGCCTTGGCATCTGTCCATGTTCTTAGTAATGCTTCTAATGGACCTTTAATAGGTCTTCCGAAGAGTAATGTGGCCGGAGGAACTCCAGTTGACGCATGCGGTACTTCCCTATAAGCAAATAATGCGGCAGGAAGATACTGATCCCAAGTTTCTGGCTTCTCCTGTGCCAACTTCCGAAGAATAGAGGTGAGCGTCCCGTTAAACCGCTCTACTTGCCCGTTACTTTGGGGGTGATAGGGCGAAGTATGGATATGCCTAGTCTTGAATATTCTAAGCACCTCCTCTGTCAACTTGCCTCTAAATTGTGACCCGTTGTCTGTGAGAATTTCATGCGGGAAGCCCAATCTAGTAAAGATATTCAGTAAAGCGTCAGCTACATGCACTGAGTCGCATGCTGGCATGGCTATGGCTTCGCCCCACATGGAACAGGTGTCCACTAAGGTAAGGATATGGGAGTTCCTCTTCTTAGTTCTCAGCAGAGGTCCAATTATATCCACGGCCACTCTTTCAAATGGGGTGCCCAAGATTGGCATCTCCCCAAGGGTCGCGGGTGCCGTCCAGTGTTTTGGTGCAACTTTCTGGCACTGAGGACAAGACTTGACGAAACGTTCAATGTCGCCGGTGATCCCTGGCCAATAATAGTGGCAGGCGATCCTTTGAGTCGTGGCGCTCATTCCCATGTGTCCACTAAATGGGATAGAGTGGCCCATCTCAAGCACCTGGTTCCTATAGGTTGCAGGAACTACTAATTGGTTGTGTTCCTGTCCTTCATTTCCAGCTCGGCGATACATCAATCCATTTTTCATAAAGAAGTCTCCCTTGGTAGGTGGGTTGTGTGTCCTAGGTAATTTTTTAAAACAGGGCGCCAGTGAGGAATCTTCCATTTGGGCCCTCTTCAATTCCTCGGGGAGGATATTGGTAGGAGGTTCCTGCTCTGCGTCTTTTCTTGACTGTCCTCTAGTCTGTACGGCCGCCATGACTAGTGGTTGAGTAGGTTCTCCAAGGAACACATATCTACATCCCAAGATTAAAGAGTAGATTGGTTCTTCCATGATAGCTGCACGAATCTCTCCTGTCACATAACGAGATTCCACTCTGATAAGTGCAATTGGCAGTGTCATGGGTGCAACATCCTTCGTCGGACCTTGGATGTCGACACTCTCTTCTGTTATTTGGTCAGGGGTGACAAGAGATGCCCTGACCACCGCATCGAAAGCAAGTCCTGTGTCATAAAGGCACTCCACAGATTGTCCGTTTACGAGGACTGATTCGATGACGGGAGGATGAGAAACGTTTCCGGTCCTCTGCTCCTTCTGGGGTGACGATTTTGTCTGCAGACAGGCAGCATGTTGGGGAGGAGGTCTGCGCTTGCACTCATTAGTGTTGTGATTGTTCAAGCGACAGTACTTGCACCATTTATCTCCCTGTCTCTGGTGCGGCGCAGCATTTTTCTTGTTTTGCTCTTTGTAGTTATCTTGTTTTGCGTGCTGTTTATGCGAGATGTGTGGTCCTTTGCTTTGTTGGTCTGGTTGGGAGCGAGCAGGTTGCTTTGGCGCCTGATCCGAAAACTTCTTTCTGGCTCCTTGAGACTCCATGAGAGCATTTTGGAATCGCTCTGCCAGTGTAAGAATATTTTCTAACCGGTCAGCGCCGTTTTCAGTGAGAAATCTACGCATTTCCACCGACATAGACTCTTTTAGTTGCTCTATCACAATCAGCTCTTTCAACCCGTCATAGTTCTCGGTAAAGTTTCCCAGTGTACACCACTTCACTAGGTAGTCTTCAATACGGGCTGCAAACTGTGAGAAAGTCTCTCCTGCATCCTTCCTAGAACCTCGAAATTTTTTTCGGTAAGCCTCTGAATGAAGCTCGTACCTCACCAAGAGAGCTTTTTTCAATGCCTGGTAGTCATCTTGCTCTCCGGCCGGAAGTTTATTAAAAACTTTGTAGGCGGCTCCTCTTAGGCCCTGGGAAAGTTTCTTCTTCTTCTTCTTCTTCTTCTTCGTTCGTCCTGAAAAGGACGGTGGTTGCGTTGTGTCTGTTTGCGCCTAAGCTGTGATATCTGCACCTTTCGGTCGACACATCCGACTTCTGCACGGCATTTTTTAAGGACCGGGTTTGCCTTCCTATTTCGATCCATGCTCGCTCAGCCAGCCTGCACTGCTGCAGACTGTTTCCAGGACCACCACGTGGAGGTGGAGCACGGTCTTGACCAGCTCTGGTTCGCTGGTCCTGACGCAGGCAGTCAAGCTATGAGTTGCTGACTGCATTCACTATTGCTGCACTATTGTTTCAAGTTCCACTTCCGTTCTTCAAGCCCAAACCCTGTTGCAAAGCGTTCAAAGCGGTCTAAAAAGGCGTCCATGGTATCGTTCCTTTCTGAAAAAGGTTCCAGCGGAAAGTTCATGGCATTGGGTGGTGCAGGTTGCGAAGTAGGCACACCATCTGAGCGGGGTGAGTACCCTCCATCCAAGTTGGAAGCCGCTGCACTTTTTGCCAGCTCTATCTGATTGGTCTGCCCCTGGATTTCCAGTTGCTTCATCTTAAGTGCATGCTCTGCTGCTGCTTTCTCTTTACGCTCCGCTGCTTCTGTTGCTTCTTTCCGCTCTGCTGCTTCTGCTGCGGCTTTCCCCTTCCGCTCCGCTGCTTCTGCTGCGTCTTTCTCCTTCTCCATTGCAAGTTTCTGCACTTCTATCTCTCTTGCATGGAGTTTATCAGTCTCCTCACTCACAAATTTCATCAGATCTTTTCCACTTAACCCGTATTCACGCCCTACCTCCATTAAACTAGTTCTAATTTTTGCGGCATCTGCCATGATATGCAGTATGGGTTCACGAAGGGAAAAATTGGCAGTGACCTCCAAGCAAATTGTTTAGACTCGCACGAGTAATTATCTCTTTAAAACCAGCTAGGTTTAAATTAATAATCAAGTTCAAATAGTTCTTTAAAAAAAATCACTCACTTAGCGTATTCTGAAAATTATATAACAGATTATCTCGAAGTTTTCTATGAAAAATTTGCTAAATATTTATGATAAAAATTTTCCCAGCAGTTACAGAAAAAGATTTTTTTTAAAATCAGTTCCTTACAGTATCTTCTGTTCTCAAAAAGTGCTTACTCTGTCCGTTTGATACTCAATTTAAAAAGTATCACTCGTGCTTTAGAGATATAAATTATCCCCCTTATGAAATAGACAAATTATAGTAAGAGTCAGTCTAGAAGGTAATCCCTCAAAATGCCAACAAATTTTGCAATTATCGCAACTGTATAGCAGGGATGAAAATGTGATTTATCACCCTTCTAAGTCCGGGTTCACTAATCCCAAGACGAGCCCCCAATTGTCGTGTGGTGAGTCACTGGGGCAACTACTACAGTAGTTTTTGCCAGGAATAGTCTATGAGATATAGATATAAGGTCTCTAGAAATTGGCTCGTTAAGAAAGAATAAAGACCTATTCGAGATAGGGACAAGAAGACAGGAATGCGAATGCTTTCCACTAGACAGTGTTTTCTAATTAATTATGGAAAGAGTTCTGTTTCCCCACGACCTTAGCTTCTGCCCTTAGATCCCGTAAAGAAAAAGCCCCCAACCTCATCTGAGTAGAGAAAGGTTCCTATAGGTGAATATGTAACACCGACAGCACGAGTGATACATTAACAAACTCTTGATAATGATCAACCGATCGTTGGGTTTATTAATGAAATATCCACACATATAGGGTTAGTAATGGTTAGAACGTGATGATGGTGAAAGACGATTCACACAAAACACACAGATGAGATAATAAAATTACAGTTAATTAAGTAATAGTTAATTAAGAATTAACTGGTGTAAAGTGAAATGATGATGTGATATGATACGTGTTACCAAAATGGTGAGTACTCTACACAGTCCATGTGTCTCTAAATGCTTCTCCTAGATATGAGGATTCACATGTATGCATAAAATGTCCCAAGTTGTTATACGTTATGTCGAGTGGGGTATCTCTAAGCTGAGGACGTTCTGATGAATACTGTTGTCGTACGGAGAACGCTGATGAGATATCTATGTATATTCCTTCACTGTTTGAGTATATCTCTGTAGTGTTGATCAACAGTTAATAGCTGTCATATGAACAAAAGGTCTGTTGTCTAATCTCCCGAGGGTACTGGTCAGACTGGATATCTTCACGAAATGTTAGTGATATGTAGACTCATAATCTTGCGTATGTAGTCGTGATTCATATACTTTCGAGTCTGCTTCATAAAATGCGCTTAAGAGTGTGTTGCACGTGGTATAAATATGCGATTCCTCTTTTGAGCTCTTTTGCTTGACTTCAGATAATAATGATCTTTCGAGTGATTAGAATTTATGATGACTCTGTATTGAACTTGTGATAACTCGGTATTGAACTTGTGAGCAAGCAGTATATGGTGACGAAAAATGCTGCGTCCACCTTATGACTTGTGGGTGAGACAATATTCCTTTTTAATTGAGGAATGAAAGATGTCCTATGGCGAATTCTGCTAGCCAAATGTCCGTTTTTAATAACTTATTTCTGGTTAGACATCAGACACGTTGCGTGTAGACTCAGACTTCTGATGAACTGAAGACACACAAAAGTCTTCGTAAGTTTTCACATTTAACATCACTGGTTGACTTGCATTTAAACTACTGCTCATTATTCATCTCTCTCTCTCTGAGTTCAATTCTAATGATGTTAAATATCTTGTGCATGAGAGTGTGTGTGCATGGGAGACTGTGATGATGATAAAGGTGAAATATGAACTATTAATTACCTCCTATCATCCTATCATCTTCTAGGAAAATCTTCTGATTTTATTAATCAGTTATGCCAAGAATTATTTGAAACTTTATCTTTCGCACATTTTAGCTGTGAGGTTAAAATAAACAAAAATAAGAAAATGTATTAATAAGTATAAGATCTACTAACCTTCTTTTCCCTTCGCAAAATCCTTTAAGAACACAATTAATCACAGAACTGAATTATCATCCACTCTGAATAAACAAGTGTATTAGGCTATGCGTTTTTGGGTTTAATCTCTTCCTCACAAGGTAAAAAAACTGGACTTCTACACTCTAGTAGATTATGCGGTATTATATATTTCTGGAAGTCACCTGGCCAAGCTGGGCATCCAATGTGGTAAACCAACGCTTGTCTGAACCGCGGTGAGACATTTTCCCCTGGCCAATCTGGGCGTCCAATGTGGTGTCACAGAAATTACCGCATGCCCATGTTTGATTCGCATGACCATATGTGTTTTTACCTGATTTATCACGATGCAATGTGGGCTTCAAACGATAATGTCGGGCATGTGGACTCAATCAAAGGATTTTATTTCCCCCGATGAAAGAGCAAATGTGGTTCTCTAGATACCGGTGGCGAGTAATCACAACGATGAAATAGCAAATATGGATCGCAAATGTTGCATGAAAGAGCAAATGTCGGAGAAAATACAATACGAAAGATGTAGGAAAAGATAGAGCAATAAGGCCTTTGCGCTCGTTTATCACACTGGGAAATAAAAACAGATTCTGTATTCTGTACCTACTTTTGTTTTTTTCTTCGCTCAACAATGACAGCATTATTTTTTTTATTCAAGCGTTGAAATGAATAATTTTTTAACCTGATTAAACCATGTTGCTTATAATCATTATGAAATTGATTGTGACTTACTGCTTGCAATTCACAAGAGTTTAATACTGGTATTCAGTGTCATTCTTTAGCAAACACGTGCACGACCTACATGCAATAAACAACAGACAGAGTACAGGATCTTTTAGTCAAATCTCATCAGCAACCAAGAATTACTTATTTAGAGCAGCCAGGAGGACATGCCCACCATCATAGCTGGCAGACACTGGAGTTGGGTTGGATACATCCTCAGAAGGGACCCTGATACCATTACAAGAACAGCTATACTATGGATCACCGAAGGAAAGCAAAAGAGAGGCCAACCAAAAACAACTTAGAGGAGAAATGTGGAAGCTGAGATGCAAAGAATGAACCAGAAATGGGGCACTGTACGAAGGATGGCTGCCAACCAAACAAAGTGGAATCAATTTGTTGCTGCCATACAAGACGCCACCAGGCATGATGGCCACTGACTGCTTTGACGATCAGAGGATACGGATCAAAGAAGAAAAGTAAAGGAGAGTGAGCAGGAGAGACTAAAATTACTCATATCTGATGACTAAACAATATTCTATCTACCTATTCAAGTATGACAATCTCAATCACGATCGACTGTCACATAAAAAAATAAATAAATAAAAACCACTTTATAAATACAAACATCTGGTGACTAAACAATGTTTTCTCTCATCAAGTATGACAAAGCCTTTCTGTTCTTGTTATGCCAAATAAATAAATCACCTCTATCACAAATTAGAGGATAATTTGACGCTGTTTAACTATTATAAAACAATGAAAATCTACACATGGATTGCATGAAATCTGTAAAATTCTTTTAGCCCAATGAATAAAGATTAATTCACATACAGTAGTTTAAACTTCCCTCTTTTCTATTACAAAATCAGTGGCTATTTCCACCACAGCAAAAGTTGTTGACCTGGCTTGAATAGAAAAGATAGTTGCTGGGCAGCTAACATAAATGGGATGTAATTGATATGGTGGCTACTTCGCAGTAGTAGTGATTATAATTAGTTTTCATGCTCTTAAACCATGGTAAAGAAAATGTATTTCCCTGACCCTCTTTCAAGGGAAGAGTGTTCAGGATTTAATTCATTTCAGATGAGAAATTGTTTAGGAAAGATGGTTTGTGGTCCCATACATCTGTCAGCTGAAAATGAGATTTTTTGTATTTAACCCTAGAGCTCACTAGGCCCAGACACTGCAATCAAAAACTTTGGTCACAAGAGAACTCATTTTGTAGACCTAACAGCGGTAGTTGCAAAGGCTTACCTTTGCCAACATCTTGTTTTATTACCAACAAAGTACAACCAAGTGGTTCTTTAGGGTAGTCTACACAATGAGTTTCCATTTTCATCGATGACAAGAAACTTAGATCAGGGAAAGAAAGCTTTGGAACCCTGAGATAGCTCTATTCACACCACAGAACCTTTTCCCACACCTGGATAAATCAGGAGTGACTGTGATTGCAGTCAGGAATCTAGCTACTGTAGGTAAAAACCACCATGAACTAACAACTTCATAAAAGTCCCAATGATAAAAAAATCAATAACTTTGTAGAACTACTGAACTTAAATCAATTACTTACGATGAACTTTCAGTAACTGTGTAGACTAAGATTGAACTGTATACAAATGACATTTTGTTTTCATCAGTAAAGGTTCATTGTAATTTTTTTCTGAAATCAAGATTAGTGTTATTGACTTTTCTTTGATGTTACTGTGATGTCTAATACATGTTTGCTTGTGGTGGATGTGTATAAATAACTTATTATGTTACGTATTTGTTGATAGTGGTAACATATTGAGCACACGTTACATTTATGTTAAAAAGTTGTAAAGCATTACTGAGTAAAATGTCTCCAGCAGGATATACAGATGTGGAACTGGTCCTAATACTCTCTCTCCCTGCAGGAACATGACCATCTTCCTCACCTTCAATTTCTATCTTCACTGTGTGTCCCTGAAAACAAAACATTGAACATATTCAAGTTTGAAACAAACCACTTCAGTCTTAAACATTGCCTCCACTGTGTGTCCCTGAAAACAAAACATTGAACATATTCAAGTTTGAAACAAACCATTTCAGTCTTAAACATTGCCTCCACTGTGTGTCCCTGAAAACAAAACATTGAACATATTCAAGTTTGAAACAAACCACTTCAGTCTTAAACATTGCCCCAGTTTGACAACTATCTTCACTGCGTGTCCCTGAAAACAAAATATTGAACATATTCAAGTTTGAAACAAACCACTTCAGTCTTAAACATTGCACTTTAAATGTATTTAAATTATTGTCTTTTCTCAACTGTTTTATGCCTCTGTCCCTGATGAGGACTTTATATTACAACTACATATACTACACTGTTATTGACAATAAAATACAAAGAACCCAGCAATAAGAAATAAAATGTTTAAATTGACAATATTTTAACAAATTTCTCAGTTTAACTCACTTTGGCTATGGCTGTATAAAAATTTGTTATCAAGAATTAAACAGAATACTCACTTTAAAATCTGTACTGATATCCTGTTTTATTTTTTGATCCAAGAATGGGATCTTCTGTTCCATATTTTTTTGCAATCTGAAAAGAAAAATGAATTATAGGTAACAAAATCTTAGACAATTAGTCACATGCTGGTTATCTGAGATATTGATATCACAAGAAATATTACCGTACTCAAAGTTTTTTTTTTTATAATGGGGAAAAAAATATAACAACCTGAAAATATAAGAAGAGTTACACATGTTTATTGGTAGTATGTCCAACGTCACATTCAACAATCTTTGCCATACTAATTTTCTTCTGAATCATTCAGAGCTGTCAAGCGCATGCTAAATGTGTATATGATAATTTTTTTTTTTTAAATTATAACTTCTACGGTACTTATAATATATCTATACTTGTGCTTTATACACTACACTAAGGCATTTGAGACAGTAAAACATGAGAATATTTTAAAATGTTAGAAAGCATCAACATTGATGAAAAGGACCAGAGATTTTCAAATGTGAGATACTAAATGTGAGTAAGATCATGTTTGACAAATGTCACTTTTGCCATTTCTTCTTCTTCTTCTTCCTTGTTTGTCCTGAAAAGGACGTTGGTTGCATTGTGCCCGTTTACAGCAAAGCTGCGATATTTGCACCTTTGTTCTGACACATCTGACTTCCGCACGGCATTTTTTGGGACCGGGTTAGCCTTCCCTTTTTGATCCCTACTCTCTCAGCCAGACTGCAGTGATGCAGTGGAGTAGGGTCTTGGTCAGCTCTGGTTCGCTGAACCTGACGCAAGCAGTCAAGCTAAGGGTCGCTGATTGCATTATCTATTGTTGCGTCTTTGGGTCCTACTTTTGCCATTTGATAGCTAGAATCTAAGTTTCAGTTATTATAATCATCTGGGAATTTTTACAAAAGTAATTTTTTTTTGGCACTGTTCTTGAAATCTGATATACATACAAGTTACACATTTTGCCAGAAATTTCTACATTTTATTAAATTCTATCAATGAATAATGAAATAAATGAAGGTGATTTGATAAAAATGTTCCCATTTAGCCACTTTATTTTATTGTGTCAGCAATAGATCGCTTGTGTTTCTTACCTTTTAACTCCTTGTGAGGTACAGTGTGGTCACATTTTATGTTAGTGAAGCAATAATGAGGACTTCACATAATTGACAACTAGTGTTCTCACAGGAATAAATGTAAAGTATGGGGTGTGTTCTCACAGGAATACATGTAAAGTATGGGGTGTGTTCTCACAGGAATACATGTAAAGAATGGGGTGTGTTCTCACAGGAATAAATGTAAAGTAGGGGGTGTGTTCTCACAGGAATACATGTAAAGTATGGGGTGTGTTCTCACAGGAATAAATGTAAAGTAGTGGGTGTGTTCTCACAGGAATAAATGTAAAGTATGGGGTGTGTTCTCACAGGAATACATGTAAAGAATGGGGTGTGTTCTCACAGGAATAAATGTAAAGTAGGGGGTGTGTTCTCACAGGAATACATGTAAAGTATGGGGTGTGTTCTCACAGGAATAAATGTAAAGTAGGGGGTGTGTTCTCACAGGAATACATGTAAAGAATGGGGTGTATTCTCACAGGAATAAATGTAAAGTAGGGGGTGTGTTCTCACAGGAATAAATGTAAAGTATGGGGTGTGTTCTCACAGGAATAAATGTAAAGAATGGGGTGTGTTCTCACAGGAATAAATGTAAAGTAGGGGGTGTGTTCTCCCAGGAATACATGTAAAATATGGGGTGTGTTCTCACAGGAATAAATGTAAAGTGGGGGTGTGTTCTCATAGGAATAAATGTAAAGTATGGGGTGTGTTCTCACAAGAATAAATGTAAAGTGGGGGTGTGTTCTCACAGGAATAAATGTAAAGTGGGGGTGTGTTCTCACAGGAATAAATGTAAAGTATGGGGTGTGTTCTCACAGGAATAAATGTAAAGCATGGGGTGTGTTCTCACAGGAATAAATGTAAAGTATGGGGTGTGTTCTCACAGGAATAAATGTAAAGTGGGGGTGTGTTCTCACAGGAATAAATGTAGGGGGTGTGTTCTGACAGGAATAAATGTAAAGTATGGAGTGTGTTCTCACAGGAATGAATGTAAAGTAGGGGGTGTGTTCTAACAGGAATAAATGTAAAGTATAGGGTGTGTTCTCACAGTAATAAATGTAGGGGGTGTGTTCTCACAGGAATAAATGTAATGTAGGGGAAGTGTTCTCACAGGAATAAATGTAAAGTAGGTGGTGTGTTCTCACAGGAATTAATGTAAAGTATGGGGTGTGTTCTCGCATGAATAAATGTAGGGGGTGTGTTCTCACAGGAAAAAATGTAATGTAGGGGGTGTTTTCTCAAAGGAATAAATGTAAAGTAGGGGGTGTGTTCTCACAGGAATAAATGTAATGTAGGTGGTGTGTTCTCACAGGAATAAATGTAAAGTAGGTGGTGTGTTCTCACAGGAATTAATGTAAAGTATGGGGTGTGTTCTCGCATGAATAAATGTAGGGGGTGTGTTCTCACAGGAATAAATGTAATGTAGGGGGTGTTTTCTCAAAGGAATAAATGTAAAGTAGGGGGTGTGTTCTCACAGGAATAAATGTAATGTAGGTGGTGTGTTCTCACAGGAATAAATGTAAAGTAGGTGGTGTGTTCTCACAGGAATAAATGTAAAGTATGGGGTGTGTCCTCACAGGAATAAATGTAATGTAGGGGGTGTGTTCTCACAGGAATAAATGTAAGGAATTGATTCTCACAGGAATGAATGTAAAGTAAGAGGTGTGTTTTCACGTGAACAAAAGTAAAGTAGGGGGTGTGTTCTTACATGAATAAATGTAGGTGTGTGTTCTCAGATGCATAAATTTCCAATCATTGTAGCATTTTTTTTTTGCTTTTAAACATAACAATTTTGCAGATTAATGTCATCTTTCTCTTTTATTACAGTATCATATAATAATTATAGAACAAATATAGGCCATTTTACAAGCACAATGTTGAGCTGATCATATAGAAGTGCTAGTGAGGTCTGGCAGCTTTACAAACAATGACTGCTAAGCACCTGGAGCAGAGACTTGTTTCTCCTGTATCATCAGCTGGTTGGGACCTCAAGATGCAGCAATAGAGAATGCAGTCAGCGACTCATAGCTGTACTGCCTGCGTCAGCACCAGCGAACCAGAGCTGGTGAAGACCGCACTCCACCTCCACGTGGTGGTCCTGGAAACAGTCTGCAGCAGTGCAGTCTGGCTGAGTGAGTGTGGATCGAAATGGGAAGGCAAACCCAGTCCTAAAAAATGCCGTGCAGAAGTCGGATGTGTCGACCGAAAGGTGCAGATATCACAGCTTAGGCGCAAACAGACACAATGCAACCACCGTCCTTTTCAGGGCAAACGAGGAAGAAGGAAGAAGAAGAAGATCAGCTGGTTATGTCAGTAATTGAATATGAGCAGGGAATACTCATGCTGTCTATATTACAATGTAAATGGTTGGGAACACAATCAAAATGAAGGGATGCACATCACCATGGGCTGTGCATGAGATAAACCCAGATATGTGATGGCCCAGTCAAAAAAGCCTACATGCTTATAACCACAGACAGAAGACACACCCTGTCTAGGAACATACATAGCTGGCAAAAAAATAGTAAGAATACAGAGGGATATCATAAATGGCAGAGGGAACAATAGGGCAGGTGATAACAGTTAAAAATATATTCAAAGGAGAAAAGTGGAGTATGTAAGGTAAGAACTAAATAAAGTATCAGCAGGTCATCAACAGCCTTGGTAGGGAGTACAGAGCTTGAGGTCATGGAAAAGTAGAGCTGAAAATTAATCAACTAATAAATGATTATAGCAAGAATGAAAACATATATATAATGATTAGTGAGGCATGGCAGGGGAAAATGAAGATCTTGTGAGGTACAAGTGCTACATATTGTTGATGAAATATTAAATGATTAGTGAGGCATGGCAGGGGAAAATGGAGATCTTGTGAGGTACAAGTGCTACATATTGTTGATAAAATATTAAATGATTAGTGAGGCATGGCAGGGGAAAATGGAGATCTTGTGAGGTACAAGTGCTACATATTGTTGATAAAATATTAAATGATTAGTGAGGCATGGCAGGGGAAAATGGAGATCTTGTGAGGTACAAGTGCTACATATTGTTGATGAAATATTAAATGATTAGTGAGGCATGGCAGGGGACAATGAAGATCTTGTGAGGTACAAGTGGTACATATTGTTGATGAAATATTAAATGATTAGTGAGACATGGCAGAGGAAAATGAAGATCTTGTGAGGTACAAGTGCTACATATTGTTGATGAAATATTAAATGATTAGTGAGGCATGGCAGGGGAAAATGGAGATCTTGTGAGGTACAAGTGCTACATATTGTTGATGAAATATTAAATGATTAGTGAGGCATGGCAGGGGAAAATGGAGATCTTGTGTGGTACAAGTGCTACATATTGTTGATGAAATATTAAATGATTAGTGAGGCATGGCAGGGGAAAATGGAGATCTTGTGTGGTACAAGTGCTACATATTGTTGATGAAATATTAAATGATTAGTGAGGCATGGCAGGGGACAATGAAGATCTTGTGAGGTACAAGTGGTACATATTGTTGATAAAATATTAAATGATTAGTGAGGCATGGCAGGGGAAAATGGAGATCTTGTGAGGTACAAGTGCTACATATTGTTGATGAAATATTAAATGATTAGTGAGACATGGCAGAGGAAAATGAAGATCTTGTGTGGTGCAAGTGGTACATATTGTTGATGAAATATTAAATGATTAGTGAGGCATGGCAGGGGAAAATGTAGATCTTGTGAGGTACAAGTGCTACATATTGTTGATGAAATATTAAATGATTAGTGAGACATGGCAGGGGAAAATGAAGATCTTGTAAGGTACAAGTGCTACATATTGTTGATGAAATATTAAATGATTAGTGAGGCATGGCAGAGGAAAATGAAGATCTTGTGAGGTACAAGTGCTACATATTGTTGATGAAATATTAAATGATTAGTGAGGCATGGCAGAGGAAAATGAAGATCTTGTGAGGTACAAGTGCTACATATTGTTGATGAAATATTAAATGATTAGTGAGACATGGCAGGGGAAAATGAAGATCTTGTGAGGTACAAGTGCTACATATTGTTGATGAAAAATTAAAAGTAGTTCAACACTTCAAGCCTTCCCATTACTCTATTTCCTTCCCATCCCTTTTTATTTTGTTTGTTTGTTTGGTTGTTACACTGTGATATGTACAAACAGACAACTGGTAGTAAATGAAAAACCACATACATGCAAACACTCACAAAATTTAGAAATTTAAATTGACATTATTTACAGCTAGTGGACAGGAAAAGTGAAGTAACATCAGGTTTTGGCAACTGAAGAAATTATTTGGACTTAGAGACACCAAAGGGCCTATATTGTAATTTATAACTGAGGTTAAACTGACTATTTTTATTTATACATTAACACTTTATAACTGAGGTTAAACTGACTATTTGTATTTGTACATTAACAATTTATACTAGTGGCGCTAATTATTTGTTTATGAACAATGGCAAGAGATTCATCTTCTTAACACTGGATATAAGCTGATCAAGAACAGCTGCTTCTTGTCTCAGTGAACAGAATAGAATTATAGCAAGATGGGGATACAGAGCAGCTGAATGAATTGCTAAACTTTCTGCCAGTAAAGGGAAGAAACCCTTTCAAACAAGTGGAGTCTCAAAGTGGATAGAAACTGCTGAAGGCATGACACAGAATGCATTTCAGTTTTGTCAAAAGGAGTGACTAAGGGGCTTGACCTGTCAACCCCACTGAAATAATAGCGTTTTATTTACTGATGAAATTAAAGTGCATGTGTCAGTGCATCAGTTATTATGCCAAACTCAAATGTATTCAGATTAATCCTTCAAAACAATATTTAATGTATGCTCGATGGACCAGAGTCACATGCCCTGAACTGCATAATTTTACTGCTGTCCTAATAAAAATTAGGATTCTTAATAAACCATTCATTCATGACTACAGGTTTACATCTGCAGAATTGTATACACCTTGGTTTAGTCACATGTTATCAAGAAATAGAAATGAAACATTATATCATATTATGCTTCATGTCTCTGATGACACTCACAAGAAAAAAGAAAAGACTGAACCATTTATGAACATTTTGTTACAAAAATTCCAGAATGCCTTTTACTCATTCCAAAATCTCAGTTTGGATGAAACGTGCATAAGGTATAAAAGCAGATGGCAAATACAAGCAATATAATCCACATAAACCAAGCAAATATCACAAAAAAGCAACTGGATATGTGGTGAACATGTTCACATATTTTGGTTCAGATACATCATATGATCCTGAAGTGGATTCAAACAGTAGGCAAGCTCTAAAGATTCTTTAGACCCTAATACAGCCTTTGGGTACAGGCCACCATTTATTTGCTAATAGTAATTACACCTCAAGAGAACCCACTGACTTCTTAGTGGAGATGAAGCAATACGACACCATCACTCTCAACATGATATTAAGAAATGTTCCCTTGAAACTGAAAACTCTGCACCTTAGTTATATTTGAATACAGATGGTACATGACACAAACAAGCAAGATGTTGCATACAACCTTTAGTGATAAAAAGGCCAAGAAATCAGTTTTCCTTGTGTATTTTCAGGTCTAAGTAAAGACCATAACCACATGGAAGCACATTGTAATGCTGAAAATTATAGATGAATACAACAATTCAATGAATGGGTATGACTTCCTGGACCAAAGTGTTGGCTATTATGGTGTACATAATTGAACATTTTTTAAATAATTGGAAAACATTTTCTTCTGGCTGCTTGAAGTACAGGAGGTCTGTGCTTCAATGTTATATTGTTTTCATAATGATGCAGTTCAAGAGAAATCTGCTTTGCCAACTAACTGAAGCTTCTGTTGTTCTGAGTACACTAAGTATCCAAGAAAATGCAGCTACTGATATTGTTAGACCTCAAGCAGCCTCAGCTATGAAGAACGTTTCTGACACTATGCCACTTATATGTTATATAAAAAGAGATAGGAACTGTGTCCTCAGCAGCATACCTGCTTGCCATCAGCACTCCAATCATTATTACACTGGGTGTCAAAACCAGTCACAGTGTATTTATGACTGCCATGAAAGCATAAGGATAGTGGCAAAATTCTTCTGGGAAACATAAAATAGAATGTGGTATGTGTAAATACTATTAATAACAGTAGTTTCATCTTTGGTTCTTACAGAAATAGGTGGTTTAAAAAAAAAAAATTTTTTAATTTATTATATCTATGAAGTGATTGTGACAAAAAAGGGTTGATATGTATTAAAATGGATGTACATTTAATTAATCTTTTTTTTTTTTATTGTTTTCAATCAAGTCTACACTTCACAAGACACAGACATTTTATTGACATCACTTAATAGATTAAAAACAGTTTGCAAGATTTCTAAGCCCCTGTCCTTTATTTTTATTGATAGCACATGCAACTATTGATTCAATGTAGGTCCTGTAGTTGTACTGCCTGTTTTTAACACAACATTTTGAAATAAAAACATGCACCCAATTTAGGTGCCCATTTTTTTTAAAATATGTGATTCTCTTTTTAAAAAAAACGATATATGTGAAGTAATAATGGTACAAATATGTAGATATGTTTAAAACTAAATGTGTATTGATATTAAGAATATTTTATGGCCGTAGATTGGACAGGTTTAAACCTCAGAAATGAGGTATCTGAGGAAGGTGGTTGAAGTAACAAGAAGAGACATGGTCTGCAACCAGATGATACATCAAGACATAAAAACCTAACCCCTGCAGACCCAAGTAGAACAGTCCCAACTGAGATGGTTTGACTATGTCTGCAGAATGGGAGAAGATCGGCTAAAGCGGCAAGCATGGGAAACAAAGAGCCAGGGATCCAGACCTCCAGGATGACCCAAAGTCCCCTGGGAGGACAACATTAGACAATCTTTGAAGGACCGAGCACTAGAATGGAACCAGGCCAGGAGGAAGACAGCCAATAGAATAGTATGGCACTCTCTCTTACAAACCTCTACACCTCACGGTAGAAGAGGAACGACTAAGTAAGTAAGTAAGATTGGACAGGAGCTGAAATGTTTAAGAGAAGGAAACACAATTTCATTTATTTATTTATTTTTAATTATTTTTTATCACATATGCACTTCACAAGGAACAGCAGACACAACTTCATACTAAATAATGATTTAAAGTATTTCACAAGATTTTTCGTTCAATATCCTATATTTTTTATGTATATCAAAAGCGCCTACTGAAATAATATATGTATCTACTGCCTGTTTTTTTCTGCTGTGGTAGCACAGTGGTTAGGCACTGGCTCCCTTGGTCCATGGTTCGATCCCCAGTTGAGGTGGAATTTTTTAGACTGTGAAAAACTCCAAGGTCGACTCAGCCTCATGAATTGGGTACCAACTCTGGGAAGGTTAAAGCGGCTGGCGTGATGCTGACCATATCATTCCTAGTCTGTCGATGGTCAAGAAAATATAGGCCGAACAACATATTCCCAATATGCCTTAATGGATATGCAATATCACCCTTGACCTTTTATAGCCTGTCATTTGAAATATCACAGGAAGAGAAATTCTGCAACCAATTTTGGGTGCCTGTTTTTAAGGAAATATGTGGTTTTGAAGAAAAAAATAACATCTTTAAACTGACTGTGATAAAAATGTGTAGATAAGTTTAAACACCAGAAATGGTTAAGTACAAGGGAGCATCAGGCGACCTTTTACTCTTAAGGGTCCTACAGGCAGCATGGTGCAACAAGACCATACCAAAGGATTGGGAGATTGCCATCATAACATTAATTTTCAAAAAGGGTGACAATCGACAATGTGGAAACCTTAGAGGCATATCCCTTCTCAGTGTCCCTGGTAAAATCTACTCTAGAATCCTACAGCAGAGACTCCGATGCCTAGCTGAGCCACAATTGGATGAGGTGCAGTGCAGATTCTAAGCAAATCGAAGTACTCAAGACCTAATCTTTACACTCAGACAGCTGAGTGAAAAGGCTCTTGAGTATAAGAGTGAGATCCATCTTTGTTTCATAGATCTGGAAAAGGCATTTGACAGGGTCCCCTGGAGAAAACTTTGGGACTGTTTGGAAGGAAGAACATTCCAGCACCTCTGATTCATGCTATACAGAGCTTCTACAAGTCTTGCAGGAATTATGTGAGGACAGCAAACCATAAGTCAGAAGAGTTCAGGACCACCACCGGTGTAAGGCAAGGTGATATCCTGTCACCTTATCTTTTCATACTCCTCATGGATGATGTTATCAAGTCATTTAAGGAGAGAACAAGAAAGTATTCACTGGGGTACTGGAAGATGAGACAGGTCTGTATTTCAGAGCTGGCATTTGCTGATGATGTTGCCCTGATTGCTAAATCAGAGGCACATCTCCAATCCAACCTGCAAGTCTGGAAAGAAGAGCTGGAGAAGAGAGGGATGGTCATTAGTAGCTCTAAAACAAAATCTATGGTGATATCACGAGAAGAAAGAAGACATCAGATTAAGCTGGGAGAACAGGTCCTGGAGCAGGTTGACCACTTTAAATATCTCTGAGCTATTATAGACCAAAAGGGAGGCATCAAAGAAGAGTTGGCCACTCGAAAAGCAGCAGCTGGGAGACTTTTTCAGGCCATAAATCGAGGATTTCTCAACAAGAGAGAGGTTGGTAAGAAAACGAAGATGGCTGTATACCGCTCCACCTATGTCCCAGTCTTGACATATGGATGCGAGTCATGGGCAATGACTACAACCCACAAAAGCCAGATCCAAACCTCAGAAATGATGTATCTGAGGAAGGTGGTTGAAGTAACAAGAAGAGACATGGTCCGCAACCAGATGATACGTCAAGGCCTAAAATGCCACCCCCTGCAGACCCAAGTAGAACAGTCCCAATTAAGATGGTTTGGCCATGTCTGCAGAATGAGAGAAGATCGGCTACCACGACAAGCATGGGAAACAAAGAGCCAAGGATCCAGACCCCCAGGACAACCCAGAGTCCGCTGGGAGGACAACATTAGACAATCTTTGAAGGACCGAGGACTGGAGTGGAACCAGGCCAGGAGGAAGACAGCCGATAGGTTAGTCTGGCACTCTCTCTTCCAAATCTCTACACCTCGCGGTAGAAGGGGAATGACTAAGTAAGTAAGTAAGATAAGTTTAAAACTACTGTGCACCAATATTCGGAACATTTTATTGCAGTTATATCAGTATAAGTTTGCAATTTTACTTTTTTTTTCTTTTTCTTATTTGAGTATTTTTCAGTCACGTCTACACTTCCCAAGACTTGAAAGATTGGACTTACTTTTCCGCACACACAAAAAATTTATAGCATTTCACAAGATTCCTCAGGCAATTTTTCATGTTTTTATGTATAAAATATGCACTTACTGAAATAATGTAGTTGCTGTTTAAGGTTTTGCCTTCTACGAGCAAGACTTTGTACTTTCAACCTAGACTAAAGTCTGTTGGTTATATCCGAGAGCAATTCACCAATCAAAAGTAAGTGACCTCTGTTAACTAAGAGCTGTGTTGATGCAATATAAGCCCAGAAAAGTGCTACTAGCATCCTTCAGCTCCCATGAAATAGCCTCGAATAGGACTGCTATCCAGATTAGGGTTGATAGACACTAGGTCCTAAGCAGGACTAACATTATCTATCTGCTAGCGTGATGGAGCCCTGAAATGGACTGGCAGCTACGCCAATGCTGTCCTTACCACCTGAGGGTTTATCAAACTTGTTTAATAAGAGAAGAAACAACGATTTCAAATAAGAGAAGAAACAACGATTTCAATTTTCATAAAACCGTATCCATTTTTGAGAGTGTGCGAAATGTAAAATACAAAATTGCTTGGGATAGAAAGATGAACCTATCGCCAACACTGTTTCGAGCTTTGATAAAAATAACGCCCGACAAACATAGAGCCCCTTTATCTAAAGTATAAAGAGGCTCTTGACAAACACTGAGACTGTTTTAAAAATAAAATTACAAATACAACATGGAGGTATCCTTCTTCTTCTTCTTCGTTTGTCCTGAAAAGGACGTTGGTTGCGTTGTGTCTGTTTACAGCGAAGCTGCGATATTTGTGCCTTTTGGCCGACTTCAGCACAGCATTTTTGGGACCGGGCTAGCCTTACCTCTTCGATCCCTACTCACTCAGCCAGACTGCAGTGATACAGCCTGTTTCCAGGACCACCACTTGGAGGTGGAGTAGGGTCTTGGTCAGCTCTTTTTTTTTTTTTTTTAAATTAATGAAAATAAACATAAATCCCATTCAACCTCTGATGGGTTATAATTAGGATATATATTGTTTTCAATTCCAAATAATATGAACAACTGTCGACATGAGAAAGTGGCATCACATTTGTAAATAGGGATACTCACAATTTTGCTTAGGCCTATACGTTAAATAATAAAAACAAACAAACAAACAAAATCAAGAAGAAACTATGAACAAGAATAATATTAAAGTGGAGGGGTGTAAAGGCCTGGTGGTTCTAGTTATATAACGGACTTTACCAGATTTTTATTTGACTTTCATCTGTTTAAAGTCACGTGCATTGTAAGAACAGCATCAGACCTTCACATTCCCAGCCACTATATATTAACATGTGTTCGTGTTAAATATTGTTTGACTATATTATGCAGTACCCTAGTTCTGTCTATTCTCAACACCTCCTCTATATTTATGGGGAAGTTAGATGCCTGCAAATAATCCAACATTGGTATTCTCATTTGGTCATACCTCTTACATTTTAACAAGAAATGTTCTATATTATTGTCTTGAAGACATCCTGTACAGTAAGGTTCTTCTATTCTGAAATAGCCTTTTCCCAGCTGTATTCTGAGAAGTTTCTTATTACTGGGAATTTTCAATTCCCTAGATATCTGACATTTTCTTGTTGGAGCCCTGAACATCTTATATGCATGTCTTCCTTTTAGATTTTTATCCCACTCTGCTTTCCATTCATCTGTTATTAAATCTTTAATTAAGCTCTTAATTTCTGATTTACTCATCCCTACATTTATTAGATTTATATCAGATCTACCTTTCTTGGCTTCTTTATCTGCCTTTTCATTTCCTTCTATGCCAACATGTGAAGGTATCCAAGCAATTAAAACTGAACATCCTCTGGAATATAAGTATGTAGTAGCCAGAAAAATCTCCTCTGCTATATCAGGTCTACTACATTCTCGTAAGTTTCTAAGTGCTTTAATTGTTGAAAGATAGTCAGTTAAAACTGTTAATTTTTTGGGAGGATTATTAGAGAATATTTATAGTGCTTTTAGTATTGCCACCATCTCTGCAGTGAAAATGGATGTATTTTCTGTGATGCTATATTCTTTTGCCATTTTCCATATTGGAATATATATTCCTATCCCCAATTTGCCATCCTCTCCCTTGGATCCATCTGTGTACACAGTAATGCTGTCTTTTGATATTTGTTGTATATATTTATTGATTGTGTTTTTAATATTTTCTATATTATTTATTTTCTTAAGTATTTCTGCTAGGTGGTAGTCCGTGTCTGGTTTCTTGATCTTCCAGGGCGGAATCAATGGCTTGTATTCACAACTGTTATTAATTAATGTACCCAGATGGACAATTTCCTCCATACACTTCCATCCTGTAGGGTATCTAGTGTTATTCATTGGCTTGGCCTGAGTTGTTATTTGGCATCTGGTAAAAGCTGTATGTGCTGGGTGAGACTTATCTAACATAACTCTGTTCATGTAATTTAGTCTTAACTCCTTTCTCCGTAATTCTAAGGGTATAATTCCTAAAGCCACCTCAATAGCTCCCATTGATGTTGATCTGATTGCACCTGCTATTGTACATAAAGCCTGATGCTGAATTCTGTCTAATTTAATCTTGTTACTGTGTGCAGCAGAGTCATATATTATACTTCCATAATCTATTTTTCCTCTAATAAAAGATTTATAAAAAGTGAACATTGTCTTAGTGCTTGCACCCCATCCATTATCTTTCAAATATCTTAATAAGTTAGTCAATCCTCTGCAAGACTCCACTAGTTTATCTATGTGTTTATTCCAGTTCATCTGTTGGTCCAATATCATTCCTAGATATCGAGTGGTTTGAACTGTATTAATGTTTTGCCCTTGGATATTTATATCTATAAGTTTATTTTTTTAGCTCTGGTTCGCTGACCCTGACGCAGGCAGTCTAGCTATGGGTCGCTGACTGCATTCCTCACTGTTGACGCGTCTTAGGTATCCAGTAACACTGTCCTTTAACAACGAAATTGATAAACAACATCGAGCGAAAGAAATTGTGAACCGTCATGGTCACCTAAGCCAGTGAGCACGGTACTTGAAGATGACAAAGATATATATTCCTCGTATGTGTTTATAAATAATGACAATTTTCACAAGTTACACATTGGTTCTAGCAGCTCTACGCAAAGGTATTGTTGTTGCCAGTGTTGCCACTTTTTTTTTTTTTTTTTTAGTAAAACACAGTGCCTTAAAAAATGAATGTTGAATTTGAACTGTCCAGAATAGATGCATGTCGATTTTATGAGTAGCGTAATTTGGCACATTAGTTTAAAGCTAATTGCATTCTTCTTCTTCTTTCGTTCGCTTGAAATATATTGTCTTTATCTGCAATATTGTTTCTTCTATAAACTTCACTGTCTTTTCTAGTTCATACAGAGGTCCGTAAAGTTTTGCTTCCAGAGTTGTTTCTCTGGGCCAGTGGGTTTGCCTCAATATATCATATTTGGGGCAGTCTTGAAGTATGTGCTCTGCAGTCTGGGATGCATGTCCACATGTACACATGGCTGAATTGCCAATCTTAATTTTGTTATACGTGTGGCTGTGGAGTCGGTTGTGTCATGTTCTGAGGCGCAGAATAACAATTTGTTCTGATCTGCTCATAGCTTGGTAATCATCCTGTGTTGGTTTTGTGATTGATTTGATCATCTTTTTCTTCTGATGGTACAAAGATGGTACACCCGATTGCTCGTCTGCAGCACCTTCTTTAGCCAGTCGGTCTGCTCTCTCGTTTCCTAGTATTTCATAATGAGACAGTGTCCACTGCATGGCGACCTTACGCTAGTTTCACGGTTAAGGCAGCAGGGCTTGTATACCTGGCAATTTTCTGGATTGAAGCGCTTGGAGTGCTGATCTTGCATCTGGCAGGAATACCACATGCTGTGGAAAGAGACTGGTGTTCAACAGTTTTTCGGTTGCCACCTTGATTGTCAGAATTTCTGCATCATAGTTGTTTCACGATTTCCCCGTTGGTACTCTGACCGTAACCCTAGTGGTGTTTGGGTATTCTATGTACACTACTGCTCCTCCATCCTTTACTACATTTTATGCTGACCCTTCCGTGTATTCTCGGACCCAGAGGTCCTGTGGGTAGTCATCATCCAGGAAACTTGAGAGTGACAGAAATGTCTTGTCAGAACCTTCAAGTACCGGGAATAAAGTAGATGGAAATGTCTTGTCAGAACCTTCCAGTACAGGGAATAAAGTAGATGGAAATGACTTGTCAGAACCTTCCAGTACAGGGAATAAAGTAGATGGAATTGTCTTGTCAGAACCTTCCAGTACAGGGAATAAAGTAGATGGAAATGTCTTGTCAGAACTTTCCGGTACAGGGTAGGCCTATAAAGTAGATGGAAATATCTTGTCAGAAATAGTACAGGGAAAAAACTAGATGGAAATGTCTTGTCAGAACCTTCCAGTACATGGAATAAAGTAGATGGAAATTTCTTGTCAGAACCAGTACAGTGAAACAAGTAGATGAAAATGTTTTGTCAGAACCTTCCAGTACAGGTAATATAGTACATGAAAATGTCTTGTCAGAACCTTCCAGTACAGGGAATAAAGTAGATGGAAATGTCTTGTCAGAACCTTCCAGTAAAGGGAATAAAGTAGATGGAACTGTCTTGTCAGAACTTTCCAGTACAGGGAATAAAGTAGATGGAAATGTCTTGGCAGACCCTTTCAGTACGGTATAGGGAGTAAAGTAGATGGAAATGTCTTGTCAGAACCAGTACAGGGGATAAAGTAGATGGAAATGTCTTGTCAGAACCCACAGTACAGGGAATAAAGTAAATGGAAATGTCTTGTCAGAACCTTCCAGTACAGGGAATAAAGCAGATGGAAATGTCTTGTCAGAACCTTCCAGTACAGGGAATAAAGTTGATGGAAATGTCTTGTCAGAACCAACACAGTTTAAATACCCACATTTAATGTTTACCGACGTTTATTTGCTCCAACGAGTCGTTTTTTGTACCAAGAATAAGTAGGCTTTAGATGTGAACAGAGAAATGATAACAAAACTTTCAGGTTTGCTGGTGACCCTATGGTTTAATTTTTAGGATCTATTGACAGACCCCCAAGAGGTCCTTGGATGACAAGGTGAAAAGCCCTGATTTGATGTTTTAAGGACATACTTTTTTAAATTTCTCTGGCTCAAAATTTATATTGACATTAGCGGGTAAAGATCATTGGTTAACAGCTTGTGAATAGCTATTATAACAATGAAGACGACGATGGTGATTATAATGATGGTGACAACGATGGTGATTATAACGATTACTATGACGATGGTGGTTATAACGATGGAGTCGACGATGGTGATTATAACGATGAAGATGACGATGATGATTATAACGATTACTACGACGATGGTGATTATAACGATTACTACGACAGTAGTGATTATAACGATGGAGACGATGATGGTGATTATAACAATGAAGATGACAAAGATGATTATAACGATGGTGTCGACGATGATGATTATAACAATGAAGACGACGATGGTGATTACGACGATTACTACGAGGATGATGATTATAACGATTACTATAACGATGGTGATTATAACGATTACTATAACGATGGTGATTATAACAATTAATTTGACGATGGTGATTATAACGATACGGCGACGATCGAAAATGTGACGATGACGAATAAGAATGTGATTATTACGATGAAGACGACGATGGTGATTATAACATTGAAGAGGACGATGGTGATTGTAACGATGAAGACGACGATGGTGATTTTAACAATGAAGAGGACGATGGTGATTATAACGATGAAGACGGCGGAAATGATTATAACGATGACAACAATGATGGTGGTTTCTTTTACGTGGATTTTTAGAATTCTTGGGGCATCTACAACCCTGACAGTGTTGTGATGCGGGTGTTTTGGTATCCATCTCCATAATAGTACCTGTCGCCTCTATTTTGGTATGAGTTATCAGACCTGCGTCAACCTCTATTGGAGCGATTGTAGTTTTGTCGTGGTAAATCACCTTCATAATATCGACGAAAATGTATTTGATCATGACATGGTCGACTCCCAAAGATATAGCATCCACGAAATGATCTAGCATTTCGATCACAATTTCGACTACAGTTCCTCTCTATACTCTGAGATCGAGGTCTAGTGTTATTCGTGTACATTTACACACAGGTAAAGCTTCTTTGATATTTATGTTGCTAACAACCCTTCCATGATGCGCTGTCATAAATTTACATCCCAAGGATTCTACATTTGTTGTCCTCTGATGCAGATAGACGTGAATATCCGGACTTGTAGATTACAGAACTTTGACTCTCAATATGAGATCCATTAAGTCCTAATATGTGCCTTTTATTTCTGACAGTTCAATCTAACGATTGAAGCACATTTTGATTGAGGAGAAAACCTCTCCAAAGTCAATGTTGGTCTCTGGTAACAGTTTTTAAAAACGTTATCGATAACCATCTTCATCCAGTTGATATTTCCTTAATAACAATGCTCTAACAGAATCATAATTCTTTCTGTTATCCTCATCCAACGTGTCCACTGTGGATAATGCATCACCTGTTAAATATGATTCCAGGCGAATACACCATCTGGCAACTTTATATTCCTCACATAATTCTTTAAATCGGAGTAAAAAGCAAAAAATATCATCAACACCTGGGTTAAAATTTGGCAAACGAAATTTAAAACAGGCTGTTTGTTCCTTCTTAGAAGAACCTTCATTACCAGAACTTTTGTGTTTATTTTCATTTATTAACCTGAGTTTCTCAAGTTCAGTAGCAGCTATTTTCTGTTAATGCTATAACTGGGTTAATCTTAGCTTCTCTTCATGAGCTAACCTTTCATTTTCTTTCTTTTCTTCAGACTAACTCTTTTTTCTTCTTCTAATCTTCCTTTTTCTCTCTTTATTTCAGCTTTCAGTTTTTTCTTCTCTTTCAGCCATCTGTTTCTTTTCTTCTCAGTAATTTGTTTCTTTTCTTCTTTAGCATACTCAGTAAGAGTAAAAGTTTTCAGAGTTTCACACTCCATACCAAGGGCTTTTCTCTGTTTAATAAAGTAATCCAATGAAGACATGATGTCCTTTTGTAATATAATTTGCTTAGTTTGTATTTCACTTTGTGCAATGTTGACAAAAAAGCAGCACAAATGCAAAATCTTTTTATCCCCAAGATTAATCAAATGCAATTATCATAAATCATTGGAACAAAATGTGGAGCAGAAAAATACAAACTAGGACAATAAAAGACAGTAGTGCAAGCAAAGAAAATATAATGATGGTAGAAAAAAATAATGAATGTGTGAAAAATAAAATAATTGCTTATCACTAGAAGAATCACAATACAAGGACGCAGGACAATATTAAAATATGTATCAAATAAACGATAGCATGATCAGAGGAAATAGGCACAAACAATAGTAATGAATAAAACTGATTATAAAAACAGTCAACAACCACAAACTACAGTAAAAATCATGACATCAAAATATATAATGGATATGATCATTACAGATGACGCGTTATACCACTCAGCACTGTTCGCCGGACCTCCCTATGAAAAAATTCATATGCTTGCCCTATAGCACACCTTGATTTTGGGACCATCTGACGAGGTATTTCAAAACCAAAGACCCACCTGCCTCCCACACTCACAAAATCACATGGAACATACAACACGAACTGAGGACTCTAACATTAAAATTATTGATGGAAGCAAAACACGAACATTAAATCACATAGCTTATAATAATCCTCCACGTAGGAATGACGCACCTATGTTGGAAAGAATCGGTGCCTCCCTGTAGCACCCAGTGGCAGTGGAAGAGTGGTCTTATGTGGTCTCCCAGTACTCAGTTTTTTGGGTTAACTGTACGCCATTGTGAACATTTCGTGATGACAAATTAAGCAGTTAACAACGATTTAGCAAAAGAATCTGGAAAACATGTGACATCATAACCTTCCAGGACCTCACACGCAATAACGTCAGTCTTTCAGAATCAGAAGTGATTGGTAATAAACATCAAGCGATGCCGTGATATGAAGTAATTACTGTAATTTTAGTGGCATACTGGTTGAAATGAAACGATAACCTTTTCACAAGGACTGCCTAGACCTTGCATAATGATGTAAGACATGTGTAAAGTTCGTGGCTTTGTTTGCTCGTATTTTGTCCTTACTTACTTAGTCGTTCCCCTTCTACCGTGAGGTGTAGAGGTTTGGAAGAGAGAGCGCCAGACTATCCTATCGGCTGTCTTCCTCCTGGCCTGGTTCCATTCTAGTCCTCGATCCTTCAAAGATTGTCTAATGTTGTCCTCCCAGCGGACTCTGGGTCGTCCTCGGGGTCTGGATCCTTGGCTCTTTGTTTCCCATGCTTGTCGTGGTATCCGATTTTCTCCCATTCTGCAAACATGGCCAAACCATCTTAATTGGGACTGTTCTACTTGGGTCTGCAGGGGGTAGGATTTAAGGCCTTGACGTATCGTCTGGTTGCGTACCATGTCTCTTCTTGTTACTTCAACCACCTTCCTCAGATACCTCATTTCTGAGGTTTGGATCTGGCTTTTATGGGTTGTAGTCATTGCCCATGACTCGCATCCGTATGTCAAGACTGGGACATAGGTGGAGCGGTATACAGCCATCTTCGTTTTCTTACCAACCTCTTTCTTGCTGAGGAATCCTCGATTTATGGCCTGAAAAAGTCTCCCAGCTGCTGCTTTTCGAGTGGCCAACTCTTCTTTGATGCCTCCCTTTCGGTCTATAATAGCTCCGAGGTATTTAAAGTGGTCGACCTGCTCCAGGACCTGTTCTCCCAGCTTAATCTGATGTTTTCTTTCTTCTCGTGATATCACCATGGATTTTGTTTTAGAGCTGCTTATGACCATCCCTCTCTTCTCCAGCTCTTCCTTCCAGACTTGCAGGTTGGATTGGAGATGTGCCTCTGATTTAGCAATCAGGGCAACATCATCAGCAAATGCCAGCTCCGAAATATAGACCTGTCTCATCTTCCAGTACCCCACTGAATACTTTCTTGTTCTCTCCTTACATGCCTTGATGACATCGTCCATAAGGAGTATGAAGAGGTAAGGTGATAGGATATCACCTTGTCTTACACCAGTGGTGGTCCTGAACTCTTCCGACTTATGGTTTGCTGTCCTCACATAATTTCTGCAAGACTTGTAGAAGCTCTGTATAGCATGAATCAGAGGTGCTGGAATATTCTTCCTTGCCAAACAGTCCCAAAGTTTGCTCCAGGGGACCCTGTCAAACGCCTTTTCCAGATCTATGAAACAAAGATGCATCTCACTCTTATACTCAAGGGCCTTTTCACTCAGCTGTCTGAGTGTGAAGATTAGGTCTTGAGTACTTCGGTTTGCTCGGAATCCGCACTGGACCTCATCCAATTGTGGCTCAGCTAGGCGTCGGAGTCTCTGCTCTAGGATTCTAGAGTAGATTTTACCAGGGACACTGAGAAGGGATATGCCTCTATGGTTTCCACACTGTCGATTGTCACCCTTTTTGAAAATTGGTGTTATGATGGCAATCTCCCAATCCTTTGGTATGGTCTTGTTGTACCACGCTGCCTGTAAAACCCTTAAGAGTAATAGGTCGCCTGATGCTCCCATGAACTTAACCATTTCTGGTGTTATACCATCATGCCCTGCTGCTTTGCCCATCTTGATTTTCTCCAGTGCTGCCTTCAGTTCTTCCATCTTTATGTCATCTTCACCATCATTGGTTTCCTCTTCTGTGCTAGTGTTTATCATTTCTGATGCTTCACCATGCTCACCATCCAGGAGTTCTGAGAAATATTCTTTCCATCTTCCCATTACTTCCTTCGGGGCAGTAAGCAATTTGCCTTGCTTGTCCTTTATAAATTTGAGAGGGCATTGTTTTTCCTTCCTCATGTTCTTTAGGGTCTTATAGAACAATTTCTGGTTTTCTTGTGCATCTTTTTCTAGCTTTTCTCCAAATTCTTCCAAGGACTTCTGTTTTGCTGCTAGCACTTTGTTCTTTGCTTCTGTTCTGAGTGTCACATATTCTCTATATTTTTCCATTTGTCCTGTTGTGTTTTTAGCTCCTAAGTATTGTTTCCATGCCATTTTCTTCTCTTATTTTCTCTTTGACTTCCTCTGTCCACCAAGGTGTCCTCTTTCTCTTGTTCCCAAGTCGGACTTCACCGCATGCTTCTGCAGCAGCTGTCTTTATGATATCCTTGAATTTAATCCAGAGGGTTTCCAAGTCATCAGGTCGTTCTTCTGTGTTGCTCACCGCTGCAGCAATAAGCCCCTGATATCTGGTCTTAATTTCTGGCTCTCTCAGCTTGTAGGTCCTAATGCTCATTTCTCCTGCTCGTTTACTTGGTTTCTTGCGTGATGTTGGGCAGTTCCTAGGCTGAGCAACTCTTTCAGTTGTTCTTTTGATTGTTAGCAGGTAGTGATCACTTCCAATCTCTGGCCCCCTCCAGACTCTAGCATCTCGGACATATTTGAATGAGCTTCTCCGAACAATGGCATAGTCGATCACTGACTTCTCATTCTTTGTTGGTTCACATCTAGTGTATGCATGTATGCGCTTATGGGGGAACTTTGTGTTTGTTATGATCAGATTCTGCTCACTGCAGAATCTAAGGAGTCGCTTTCCATTGTCATTGAGAGTATCTTCTCCATATCTTCCGATAACTCCACCCCATCTAGCATGGTCATTTCCAACTCTGGCATTAAAATCTCCGAGCATGATAACTTCATCTAGGCAGTCATCCACTGTCCTTTGAAGCAGCTCGAAGAATTCCTCCTTGACCTCTGCTCTCTCATCCTCATTTGGCCCATACACTATGACCAGGTTGACTATGGTTTCTCCTTCTTTTAGTTTAACAACCATAATGCGCTCCGAGACAAAGTTCCATCCCTTGATACTATCTTTTTGATTTTGGGCCACAATGCAACCCACGCCCCCTTTAGCTCTTTCAGACATGGGTACACCACTGTAGAGCAGCGTGTTGCCATCGAGATCCATGACTCCTTGTCCTTTTTTCTTTGTTTCCGTTATAGCCAGGATTTCTAGTTTTGCTTTCCTCATCTCTTTCACCAGCTCCTCTTCCTTCCCATTTATACTTCTTGTGTTCCAAGTTCCATAAGTCGTAGTCCGTAGTCCGTTCCAGTTCGTCGCCTTTAGAATCAGTCCAGTTTTCTCTCTTGTGTTACTAGTAATCGTCGTATTTTGTCCTGCGATGTACAATACTGGCAAATAGCCACTCAAAAATCCCGAGCTTGACGACCCATTTAAGTTGTGTTCTATTTGTTTAGTATCCTCGTATAAAAAAATGATGGCTGCGTTATAAATGAGGTGTCTGTGATGATTAAAGCTTCAACCATTCAATTTGGACAAGTACCAACTTGTAACTTGAAGAAAATAATACATCTCACAATGGAGACAGGACTGACAGTTTATTCACAGTATTCACAACATGAAGCTCCAAACTATAGATAATGCTGCATAATAATAATTGTAAACAGACTAACCACACTGGGTCATCTTCAACAACAAGTGTAGGCAATTATGCCGTCATCAAGTCCATTGTCTGCGACACAATTAACCTGAACTTTGTCGTCAAATCTATAATCGACATAATGCTTCTCTAGCCGTACATACACGGATCTCACGTAGAGAATATCAAACATCTCTTCTAGAGTGCATGCATCTTGCAGACACAAAATATTAGAGCAGGAGCTCTCTCTCACACACACACACACACACGCACAAACACACACCCACGTCTTGTCCGTTACAGAACACAGCTCAAAAGTCCGTTACTTCTGCACTACACGAATCAAGTATCGCATTTACTGCAACGCTCCATTTAAGTAGAACTCCATTTGAGCAAAGCGGTGATTTAAACTAATGAACGCATTGTGGTGCGCAAAGGGAGATGTAACACTCTGGTAATCTTCTCCTCTATCTGACTCTCGACTGACTGTGCCTATCGTCACTTTTAGCTAGACATTTGCTCTTTGTATACCTCATTCCCCACTGCAATGAACTACATGCTCTCTGGTTCTTTCTCGATCAGCGCACGTATCTCTTCATAGCCACAGACACTCTTTTCCGTCTTACAGACGTGGTTCTTGAACTTAATTATTTCGAACTTAATGGTCAGTTCTTAAACCAAATCAGTGGGTGTTGCTATAATTCTAAGATGGGTCCCAGCTTGCCTGCCTTTTCATAGGCCATTTAGAGCACCATAATTGGCAACAGTACTCTGGTCTTTTCCCCATGGTGTATCGCTTATATATCGATAATAGCTGTAGTGGGTTTGATGGTATAGTATGATGGTGATATTACTAAATGTAATGTATGAGGCCAGCTGTGAAGGCTCCTGAGATAAAATGTAGTTGTGAATTGTCAGAAGGCCTTTCTTGCTACCACTACGACCTCACACTCATTTTTTTTTCTTAATGAATGTAGCTATGTAAAATGTCTAGGGTAATGATATGTAATGTGGTGTGATAGTTATAGATACACCCACAGATATTTAAGCAGACTAATAATATTTAACAAATATTATAATACACTGAACTAACTCAAGAGTGTAAAATTTTTGATAGAATTATATTACATTTATTTGTTCTGGATCAAGTTTTATGTTGACCAGAACTTTTTTTTTTTTTTTAAAAAGGATTTAAAAATTATGAAAGAAATGCATGGAATGTTACATAATAAATGCAAGAGTGTACATATATAAGTACTAGACTAGTTAGTTTTATTAAAATGTTCTAGTAGTCATCTACTTGGGAGGATAGTTAATGCTTGTGCTGTTGGGGTGGCCTCATCACACCTGTCTATATTGACTACACAGTGTCCAGTAAATTTCAGGAATTTTATGGGGTATTAGCAACTAAAAGGCGTTGGTGAACTTCCAGCAGACCAGAGGCTCACTCAACTTGCATATGTAGCTCTGGTGCTGAAATCTGGTGGTCCCACCTCTCCGTGCTGGCGGGCAATAATAGTGGTCTCTGTCACAACGTACTGCACAGATACACTCGAGTAAAATCACCAACTGAATGGACACCGCCTTGTTGACAACTGAAACTCACAGCTCTGCAATCAAAGTATTGGCTATGTGTCAAAATTCTATTCTCTACCCACGTTTGGACACAACACGGACACAACAACCACATCATACAGACAGGTCAGATCTCTCTGACCAAACAGCACATTTACCATGGTGGTTTTACATCAGATAGGTCCTCCCAGACTATAGATTCTGAAAAATATTTATTAGTTTCCTTCCCTAAAAGTGGATAGGTAATATGTTTCATTATTCTCAACACTTGATCTGTCTTTCCTAACCCTTGCTGGAGTTTATGTATATTGTTGGTCCCTAGACCCTGACTTGGGCGGGGGGTCTAGAGCAAATCCCTACTTGTTTGTAAGGCTAGATTATGATATGGCAGTATCAAATCACTCGAACATTAAACAATATTCAAAATATACAAAGAAATAATTTCAATCTTACCAGATTATGAATAAAGAACACAGAAATGCTAGCAAAACTCAGCTGAGCTGCTGGCTATAGTATGGCGTTGATGCGTGATGCCATATGATGATGGATGGTATCCGCATGCCTGGTTTTGTGTAGTGTGCAGATGTGTTCAGTCAAAACAAGGTTCATACAAAAATAACAGGGCAATCCACATAGGACGTCAGTAAACTCACGACGTATAAAGTCAATGATTCTTGAAACAGCCGTTGACGTTTTTCTTCATTATTTATTGTGGACGCCACAGTGACAAAATGGTTACGCGAATATGTAGGCACATCAAACAGTCATTATCACAGCAACATTCAATACAGCAATAGACGGTAGACAGCATTACAATGATGAGTCAGATGCATGTTATATTTCATAGTGCTGTAAATGTAGTCAGGTGAAAAACTCCATCCTTTTCTATAACAGCCAGGAGATAACCAGATGTATGAGATCAGTTCACTCTCCTTAGTTTGACTTCAGCAAGACAGACACGTCTGCCGAAGTATAAATAATGTCCTCAAAAATATCCTCTAGATAATAAAGGTTTTCCAAACCTAGTTCATTTAACAAAGTAGCAAGTAATGGTCCTTGGTACATGCATCAACCGATGCAGTACAATACAGCGACATGTGAGCTGGGAAAACATCTCGTGACGACGACTTTCGAAGACAGGCTATGAATCGAAATCGCTCACGACCAAAAATCGATAGAGTTAATGAAAAGTCAATTTACCTTGCTTTCATGAATTACAGAAATTTCACGCCTCTCGGCATGTGGAAATACACTAGAGGTATTATCTCGAATAAACGAAATATCCATAAGAGGACTACACATCCCTGACAGAACAAAAAATAGCGGAGATCCCCTCTTCAACGAGGCATCTCTTTCGCCATTCCAAATCGCTCACTCCACTAGTGGTGGGCGGAAACCGATCGACCAAGAAGCAAGACAAGTCATGCGCAGTCCAGCGCAAAATGACCACAGCTCAAAACTTAACTGCATTCGATACCAACGCGAGAAGACAAATGCTTACCGAGAAAAGTGACTATAAATTTCAAGCAGTTGTTGCCCTTGCGTTATAAAATAGATATTGAAATAAAGCGATGTTGCGAGAATTTATCACGCAACATATCACCACCTCCTCCAGATAAAAAAAAAAATGTGGAACATATTTTTTTTTTAAATATCAAAGAGCATGCGATAAGCGGCTCAAAACGCACGAATTATGCGCTGATAATTAATTAAATTGCCAAACAATAGGCTAATTATAGAGTGTCTGGTGAGGATATACCTCAACAGAAAAATAAATATGTCTCAAAAAATATTCACATCGGGGAGGTGTCACCAACACACATCACGTTAGCATGTAAACACAATATACGTATGCAAGTTACTATAATCATCATTAAACAGCATACTCTAATATTGTCTTTAAAAATGGATGTACAAATCTGATAGGAAAATTTAAATAGTACATTCTTTGACATGTAATGACATAAGTACATAGTAAAGTTAAACTACATGACGATCCAGGACATATGCTCTGGTATTCCGAGGGTAAGTACACAATCTAGAACTCGTCATGCTTGATACTAGTAAGGTAAGTCCTCAGCTCAACAATGACATTCTGAGAAAGTACAAGCAATATAATGCTAATTAATAACTAATATGCTTCATAAGGTACAATACATTATTAATAATTGTGGCTGTTTAGTAAACTAACGGCCCTTATATTAACTACTCAGTCCTCCTCTATCATCTTAAAAAACGAACAGAAGAAGATGACAACAAAGCACGATAGTGTGTACATATAAAGTAAGTACAGATGTGCTAATCTATTGTAGAAATATAGGTGTGTTATGACTCTGTAATATATGGAAATATAGGACAGAAGTATTAGTTGGAGTCATGTGGGCATCTAGACAAAATGTCAGCCATCACATTATCCGCACCACGGATAGCTCGTACCGTGAAGTGAAAAGGTTGAAGAGCTATAGCATATCGAGTGGATCTCGAACTCTTCAAATTCTTAGTCTGAATAGCTGTAAGAGCTTTCTGATCAGTCTCTAGAATGAAATGTGCGCCCAGGAGGAATCTTTGTAGCTTTAGAATTGACCAAACCATCGCTAACAACTCACGGTCTAAAACCGAGTAGTTCCTCTCTGCCGCATTTAGTTTTCTAGAAATGTACATAACAGGATGCAGAGTATTTGCATATTCTTGCATCAGTGCTGCTCCAATCCCAGTGGATGAAGCATCACTCCGAAGAACAAAAGTCCTATCAAGAGTAGGTAATCTTAAGATGGGAGGAGAAGAAAATATATTCTTGATTTGGTCTAGTGAAGATTGGCATTCTTCAGACCAACGGACCAGATTAGGCGAACCTTTCTTCAACAATGTTGAGAGAGGTGCCATGATCGAAGATAAATTTGGAATAAATCTCCCATAAAATTGAATTAAACCTAAGAGACTCCTAACTTGTTTCTTCGTTTTAGGAACAGAGATGTTCAGTATTTTGGAAGTATTGTGGTCTTCTGTCTTCAAGAGACCATGACCAACACGATGACCCAGGAAAGAGATTTCACCAAAACCAACAAAAGCTTTAGAAGGTTTTGCTGTCAAATTATTCTCACGTAGAGTGGACAGTAAGTCATATAACCCTAAATAGTGATCTTCCCAGGTATCACTGAAGAGACAGATGTCATCTAAGTATGCGATGACATCCGAACGATGTGACAGAATTCGACGCATCATGCGAACGAAAGTGGCAGGGGCGTTCATGAGACCAAAAGGCATAACATTCCATTGAAATAGACCCCTAGGTGTAGAAAAAGCAGTAAGAGGTTTGGCATGCTCTGCTAAAGGCACTTGCCAATAACCTTTAGACAAGTCAAGTTTAGTGAAGAATCTAGAATTAGAAAGTCTAATCAGTAGATCTTCTAACAAAGGCATCGGTTCAGCGTCGAACTTTGTGACCTGATTCAATTTGCGATAATCAACGCAAATTCGTATGTTCTTATCCTTCTTCCGGACAATAACCATGGAAGAAGAATATGGTGAAGTCGATGGTTCAATTATATTTAATTGAATCATTTCATCCAATTCCTTTTCCACTTGCGACTGAAAGTGTATAGGAATAGGATACGGCCTAACCCTAATTGGATTATTGTCGGTAAGAATTATGTCATGTTCTATGACATCTGTGTGTCCAGGAATGTCAGTGAGAACATCCTGAAATGTTTGTAACATCGACGAGACTTGTCGATGTTCGTCACCAGAAAGATTAGGAGAAACAGAAACGTTTTTCCAAGATTCCGTGGAATGTAATGGAACCACTGGAAGGGGAAGGTTGACATCAGAGAAGGTAGCTTCCTCATCCTGAATGACAGACAGGGATGAATAATGACCGTGAGGTGCAGGAGCATCATCCGTTGCCTGGAAAATAGGCAGCAAATAGTCCGGACGTTCGTGAAATTCCGAAAGCATGTTTATGTGGAAAGTTTTATGCTTTCCATCAATATCGACCACATAGTCAACATCGGAAATCCGAGAGACTATTGCATACGGACCTTTCCATGCAATAAGAAGTCTATTTTCCCTACTGGGGAGTAGGACGAATGCTTTGTCACCTGGACAAAGTTGTCGTAGACATCTATTCTTGTTAGCAAACTGCCTTGCCTTCTCTTTAGCAATTTCTGATGAAGCAGTTGCTAGCTTACATGCCTCAATGATCTTTTGTCTAAGAGCAATGACATACTCATATGAGGATTGAGTTTCATCGCTAATATCATCGGCAGTGATGAGATCGTGTAATAAAGACATAGGGCCGCGTGGACGCGCGCCAAAGACAAGTTCGAAGGGAGAAAATCCTGTGTGTTCATTAGGGACTTCTCTATAGGCAAAGAGAGCCGCGGGTAAAACCCTGTCCCAATCTTGAGGATGATCTTCAGTTATCTTACCAAGCAAAGTCTTGAGCGTTCTATTCAGACGCTCAACTAACCCATTAGACATAGGATGGTAGATACTACTGAGAGATCGTTCAATATGTAAGGTAGACATTACCTGTGACATAGTGTCAGATATGAGTTGAGTGCCATGGTCTGACAATATTTCTCTGGGGAACCCCAAGCGAGAAAATATCAACCAAAGAGCATCTGCGATATCTGTAGTAGATATGCTCTTAAGAGGAATAGCCTCTGGCCAACGTGTGCACATATCGACACATGTAAGGATAAACTGATGTCCTCTGGCCGACTTGACCTTAAAAGGGCCAATAATATCTATGGCCATTTTCTGAAACGGCCGAATAGGAATGTCAGCAGCCTGGATAGGCGCAGCATGTCGTGGTCCTCTAGATTTGACCTCCTGACATACCTTGCATGATCGGCAGTAAATACGAATGTCCTTATTGACAAAAGGCCAAAAGAAAGCCGCAAGGACTCTCGACTTCGTACGGGCAAAACCCATATGTCCAGCACATTGCGAGTCATGAGCATGTTGTAATATTTGGACTCTCATGCTCTTGGGAACAAGAATTTGCGAATGTGCCGACGTAGTCGAATCTTGTACCATACGTACAAGTACGCCGTTTCTCATTGCAATCCAAGATTTTCTATTTGTATCCTGATTCGGATCACCTTTCTTCGCAAGAACGAAGAATTTTTTTAAAGAAGGATCTTCTTCTTGCAATTTTATGAAAGAGTCACGAGTGATTACTAAGTGACTATCTTGGCTATCAACTTCATTATCACTATTCAGTGAAGTTTCGGGTGTTTGTAGAGCTTGTGCTCTTGTAACTACTGCATTTGTAGCTTGCATGTTATTATCTTCCCAAGCAGCAATCTGCTGTGGGGTACACTCCCTAACTCCGTGAATACGACCAATAATAAGGTCCGCAATAGGATTAGGTAAGAGACAAGCATGCACATCTCCAGTAAAGAAAGGAGTGGCAATGCGAATTACAGCAGTAGGATATTTTTCTAGAGTGCCGCCAAATGTGACACATTTAATAACCCTTCCTGTAGCACAAGATGGATCTACAAGCGATTGTCTAACACCAATAGTGGTGCATCCGGAATCGAAAAGTAGTGAGACCGGAGTATCATTAACAAGACCCTTATGTAGAATTAAAGAACCCCTCCCGTCATGCGCAACAGCAGCAGGAAGAGCGGGAAGTGGGTGACCACAACTCAAAGTAGTTATGGTACCCGGTTCGAATAAAGTACTGCATTGGGGGCATTTGTTTGCTCTCTCAAAGTCAAAAGCAGAACCAGTGACAGCGTCAAAGTTTTTACTATCAACAACATGATTACAGGCTCCCTCAGTTTCCTGTTGTACAGCATTAGCCTGCTGATATCTCTTTTTTTTGTGTTGAGATCTACCCCGACTATTATTACCTCTGAAGTTATCAGAGTTATTATTATCTCTGCAGTTATTATTGTCTCTATTGTAATTGTTATCCTGGTTCGAATTCCAGTTTCCACGATTACTATCATGTTCACATTGATGCGAACATCTATTTGTTTGGTTCTGAGGTCTTCGGCAGGAATAACCTCTATTACCATATCCTCTTTTGAAATGCTTATAATTATTAGGGTGATAGTAACGAGTACTATCAGGTTGTCTCCAATTCTTCGAAGAAGAATCACCATGAAATTGATTTCCATGATTTTGACAGAAATTACCGCTACTCTTTCTATCAAAATTTTGTTGGAATCTACGAGCAAAGTTTTGACCATACGGAGCTGCCGAAGCAACTGGTAAACCTTCTTTCACCTTAGAGTTACCCATGGTTATGTGTGGGTGCGCAGTTACGTATTGGCAACAGAAATCTTCCATTTCTTTTATTGTTTTAGGTTTACGTTCATGAAGGAAAGCAAGGAAAGACTCATTGACAGACGACATGACTTTGTCTCTAAGTATTAAGTCCATAAGTCCTTCATAAGTTTTTTCCGTCTTAGATAGTTCAACCCATCGTGAGAAAGTAATGCGTATTCTTGCAATAAACTCGGAGAATTCAACTCCATTTTCAGGTAACATGTTTTTAAATTGTAGACGATAGCCGTCTTCGTTAAGCTGATATTTCTTTAACAAAGCGGCCCTGACAACCTCATAATTGTTCTTGTCAGGTTCATCCACCATATTTAATATACTTAGAGCTTTACCTGTCAGTATCCCTGATAACTGATAAACATATTTTGCTTTGTCTATGTTATGAGCTGTACATGCTTGTTCAAATCTGTCCAGATAGAACATTATGTCATCACTGGAAGGACTAAATGTTGGTAACTTAATCTTAAAAGTATCATTATTAGCCTTACCAGAAGATGAACCCTTGTTTGAATCATTAGCATTACTCATGCTCGTCAATTTCAATTTTTCCAACTCTAAAGCTAAGACCTTTTCTTCATGTTCCATTTTTGCTTTCCTCTCATCAGACTCTCTTTGTAACTTCCTTTCTTCAGCTTGAGCCTGCATTTGAAGTCTTTCATTTTCAGCTTCTGATTCCCTTTTTTGTTTTTCCATTTCCATTTGGAATCTCTTTTCATCCACCTGCATCTGCAGTTTCTTTTGTTCAGCTTCCATCTGCAGTTTCTTTTGTTCAGCTTCCATTGCTTTATCATATCGAGCAGTTGCAAATTCTTCTAACTTATCACCAGTCTTCCCAAGCAATTTACCCTGCTCAATAAAGTGCTCAAATGTAGACATGTTGTCTAACATATGAGTCCAAAACCTGAAATAATTAACTAATTTATTTCAAACCTAAGTGTAACAAGTCTTAATTAAGCACTTGTATATTCACATCACCTTATATTATCCCAGTCTCTGTGGGAAACAAGTCTCCAATCAAAGAACTTGTATATGAAATATCAACAATCAATTCTTGATCATAAGTGCACTTCTCATTCAATAGTGCACGACACTATTCATCATTCATTTATCATCAGTGTAGTAGTAACAGTGCATTAGCATAGCCCATTAACTAATTACTATAACTGTAAACAATGACTATGTAAACACATGCAGAATGTAAACATTGAAAATGTAAACAATACAAACAATGTAAACAATAACAATGTAAACAATAACAAAGATCAGCAACAATACAAAAACGTTCGCAGAAATCAACTAAAAATAAAGCAGAAATTAATGAAATATCACAAAAAATGTGACGATATCTGCGATAGAATTAAACAAAATACATGACACCACAGTGTATAAACAAAAATGTTGTATGAAACTAAATTATAGACAAGAGTAGGCTAACAAATACAAACAAATCAAAACAAAACTAAAGAATGCGAAATAATAACGAAAACAATATTAAAACATGTCATCACAGCTAACATAAATAGCAACAGAAGTCGCTTAGCAAATTCCAGTATCGGAAATTTGCAAACCCTACAGAAAACGCTCACAATAGACGACCTCTATGACGTGGCATAATCTAACGGAGACACCACCCAACCGAGAACCCGCTGAAATATAAACATATAAATATACAAATAACATATAAACATATAACATATAGAATGAGATGATACACAGAAGACTCAGCAGAAGTATAAGGGCACAGTTTACATACAAACAGGCCACTTAACTTATAGGCTTCCAATCGTAGAACAGCAGAAAAACGGATGTCAATCAACGTCCTAAAGAGCGAAGCTCCAACGATGATGGCACATCTGAACTGCTTCCACTGCTAACACGATGGTACAAGAGCTTCTGAAATACTGTGTGTTGAGTTGTTTCGGCACTTGACCTTCTAATCCAAAAGTAAGTTGATGGAAATCGGTACTTGGCCTTCTTCAGAAAACAACCCGTTTCAACCGGCACTTGACCTTCACAAAAACGACAGCACTGGAACCTTGACAGCAGCAACTTGCTTGACTTGCGTAAAAGATAACAGCAGTCCGAGTTATCCGGCAACATGTAACAACGCCGGGTACTGTCAAATTCTTGTTTCCGTCAAAAAGTTGAAATTTTGACTTTTACCGGGCAACGCCGAGTACTTTGAAAATTTTGAAGATGTTGACTGTATTGAAGAATGTTAATTTCTTGAAGGATGCTGATGAATTCTTGTTGAAAATGAAGTGGGTAAGGGACCCCGTGTTTGCTGGTACCAGAATCAAACCAGCTTATGGCCACCAAATGATGCGTGATGCCATATGATGATGGATGGTATCCGCATGTCTGGTTTTGTGTAGTGTGCAGATGTGTTCAGTCAAAACAATGTTCATACAAAAATAACAGGGCAATCCACATAGGACGTCAGTAAACTCACGACGTATAAAGTCAATGATTCTTGAAACAGCCGTTGACGTTTTTCTTCATTATTTATTGTGGACGCCACAGTGACAAAATGGTTACGCGAATATGTAGGCACATCAAACAGTCATTATCACAGCAACATTCAATACAGCAATAGACGGTAGACAGCATTACAATGATGAGTCAGATGCATGTTATATTTCATAGTGCTGTAAATGTAGTCAGGTGAAAAACTCCATCCTTTTCTATAACAGCCAGGAGATAACCAGATGTATGAGATCAGTTCACTCTCCTTAGTCTGACTTCAGCAAGACAGACACGTCTGCCGAAGTATAAATAATGTCCTCAAAAATATCCTCTAGATAATAAAGGTTTTCCAAACCTAGTTCATTTAACAAAGTAGCAAGTAATGGTCCTTGGTACATGCATCAACCGATGCAGTACAATACAGCGACATGTGAGCTAGGAAAACATCTCGTGACGACGACTTTCGAAGACAGGCTATGAATCGAAATCGCTCACGACCCAAAATCGATAGAGTTAATGAAAAGTCAATTTACCTTGCTTTCAGGAAATACACAGAAATATCACGCCTCCCGACATGTGGGAAACACTAGAGGTATTATCTCGAATAAACGAAATATCCATTAAGAGGACTACACATCCCTGACAGAACAAAAAATAGCGGAGATCCCCTCTTCAACGAGGCATCTCTTTCGCCATTCAAATCGCTCACTCCACTAGTGGTGGGCGGAAACCGATCGACCAAGAAGCAAGACAAGTCATGCGCAGTCCAGCGCAAAATGACCACAGCTCAAAACTTAACTGCATTCAATACCAACGCGAGAAGACAAATGCTTACCGAGAAAAGTGACTATAAATTTCAAGCAGTTGTTGCCCTTGCGTTATAAAATAGATATTGTGATAAAACGATGTTGCGAGAATTTATCACGCAACAGGCGTCCCTGAACTTATTTCACTTTCTTTCATTTGGAAATCACCACACTTTAAAATACTGTGTCTATCATCGAACAACTATTGAGGAATGGCCCCACTTGCGCGTCTGAGCGCCGATAAAATGATTGTCTGTGGCCAATCACTGCCTAGGTTTATTTCAAATTCAAATTTCCTACCCTAAAGTCATTTCAGTCATGCTTCAGTCAAGTATGGATGTTTATCTGTTAGTCTGTCCGTCTCTACTTGTTTTTTTCAAAAACGTACTTGATTTTTGAACCAACCTTTCTCTCCCCTCCAAAATTTTGTCGTTAAAAGTTATATTTAGACACAGCTCCCACCAATGTCCCTTCGCTTCCCTACTAAGTAGATTTGAACACCTGCGTCTCAAGGTCGTGTTTTTTTGTGCAAATAGCGACACTTTTTATTCCATACAGTCTGTCGCTGATGTGAACAACACTGTCTTTTGTCATTATCTTCAATATTATCTATCCGTCTGTAAAATTAAGAACATATTAGTTCACTGCTCAGAATGGGCCATCCGGCCAGCTAATTTTTATATTCCTAACATTAATATTACGAAAAAGTTACTTTTTAATTTTTGTAATATTCCAAACATCTGCGTTCTGCCGCTGAATTCAAATCAAAGGCTTGGTATCGCAAAAGCGACCAATAAATGACTGTGGCGTAACATATCCAAGGTCCCTTCTGTCGAGTTCCTTACTTTATGTCAACTTGGGAAACGTGACTTTTCTCCGTTTCCCCCCCAATTGCGTCTCCTTAGCCTTTCTAGTCTCACGCAATCTTTCCAGTCATATTTTTTCCTTTTTATCCGCCGTTCCCCTCCTGTCTAGCAAGTCAATTTTTATGGAGGGTGATGACCCGCGGTCTGGGCGATCATGTACTATCAGCAGCCTACGCATTATGTTTTTATCCTTACATGTTATCTTTGGAGGTATTTTACCGTTGTATCTCTGTCAATTTCACTACACATCTCCCCACTTGAAAACATGCCTATGGCAAGTTCCAAAACCAGCGATACACATAGGTAAAATTACTCCTCACGTCTGCCACTACTCTAATTTTGATCACAGGGGTGCCGACTGAGGAAATCTGCACCGACATTCAATTTGCCTGGGATATATTGGATACTGAACTGATAAGGTTGAAGCAATAAAGACCACCTCAGCAATCTTGCGTTTTCATGCTTAGCCTGAGATAAGAATACGAGAGGCTGATGGTCCGTCTCCACCACAAAAGTCCTACCATACAGATAGATTTGAAACTTCTTTATTGCCCAGATTAACGCTAAACATTCTTTTTCGCTTGTGGAGTATCCTTGTTCCGCCTTATTCAATTTGCGGCTTGCATAAGCGACTGGTTTCAGTTCCCCATCAGGTGAAGATGATCTTTGCAACAAAGCCCCTCCTAGTCCTACATTACTTGCATCGGTTCTTAAGACAAAGTCCTGTGTCAAATCAGGCAGTTTGAGAATAGGCTTGCTAGTGAGTTTTTCCTTTAACTCTTGGAACGCTAGTTCACATTGTGCAGTCCAAATAATTTTATCTGGAAGTCCCTTGCGAGTCAGATCAGTCAGAGGAGCACAAATAGCGTTAAAATTCTTGATGTATTTCTGATAAAATCCGCATAACGACACAAATGATCGCACGTCCTTTTTTGTTTGCGGCCTAGGTGCTCTCTGCAGTTTTTCCAAGTTCTTAGGATCAGGGGTCAATTACCCTGATATACAGTGTGTCCCAAGAATTCCAACTCTTTGCATCCAATACAACATTTTGTTGGCCTAGCAGTTAAGTTCGCCTCCCGAAGTCTATCAAACAACATCTCCAGAGCTTCAATGTGTTCTTCAAATGTCTCTGTGGCGACGAGAATATCATCCATGAAATTCGTGATACATGGGTTATTCAGGGGATCCAACAATTTGCGCATCATCCTTGAAAACACACTCGGAGCATTTTTCAGTCCGAATGGTAGCATATTGAATTCATAATGTCCATCCGAAGTGCTAAAAGCCAAATAAGGTCTCACTTCAGGCTTCACTGGGATCTGGTAATAGCCTTTACTAAGATCCACCTTTGAAAAGTATTTTGCCTTGTTCAGTCTGGCAAATAACTGTTTTGTGTCTGGTAATGGATCCACTTGTCCTTCTGTGACAGCATTCAGTTTCCTGTAATCTATGCACAGTCTGTGTTCCCCAGACGGTTTTCTCAACAAAACGACACTAGAACTAAAAGATGATTCACTGTGCGAAATAATCCCCTCCTTCAACAAATACTCTATTTCTTCCTTCAATGCCTTCTCCTTCGCGAACGGAATAGAATAGGCTCTCATACAGATTGGGTTTGAGTCTACCAGTTTCATGTCATACTGTAGCAAATTTGTATGGCCTGGTTTATCTGTTAATACATCTGTATGTTCCTCCAGAACCTGTTGAACTCTCTCCCTCTGGTTTTTAGTCAGGTGCTTACTGACTTTTACCTGTGCTGCTGTTTCACAAGGATGTAATGGGTATTCATGTGAGGTGAGTGGTTCTTTTTGCATCTGGGTTGCAATAGCCAAGGTCAATAAGGGGGTGCTTTCCTGGAGTGGTCTGTCCAGATACTTCTTTAACAGGTTTACATGATAAACTTTCTCCTTCCCCTTTTTGTCAATTTTATAGTTTGTTCTAGACACCTTCTCTAGAACCGTATATGGACCTTGCCAACCAATTTGTAATTTATTCTGGCTTCCGGGTAGTAGAAGCAGCACCTTCTCTCCGACTGCCAGTTCCCTGTCCTTTGCCTTCCTATTAAAATATGCTGCATGTTTCTTCCTGGCTTGCTTCAAATTATCATTTGCCAGTTTCCATCCAGCTTTCAAACGAGTGGTCAGTTCGTTCACGTATTGATACGATGAGGTAACAGTCTCTTCCGCCTTCTCATCTGTCCAGGTCCTTAATAGAGCTTCTAATGGACCTTTTATTGGCCTCCCAAATAGCAGAGTTGCGGGAGCCATCCCGGTTGAACTATGTGGTACCTCCCGGTACGCAAACAATGCGGCGGGCAGGAATTGATCCCACAGATCCGGTTTTTCGTGTGCCAGCTTTCTCAGGATAGAAATGAGAGTCCCGTTGAACCTCTCTACCTGGCCGTTCCCTTGTGGATGGTACGGACTACAATGAAAGTGTCTGGCTTGAAATAGCTTAAAAACTTCTTCCGTTAGTTTCCCCTTGAACTGAGAACCATTATCCGTCAAGATTTGATGCGGGAATCCTAATCGGGTAAATATTGTAAGTAGTGCCTCTGCTACATGTTTTGAATCAATTGATGGCAGGGCTACCGCCTCTCCCCACATAGAACAAGTGTCCACCAGAGTAAGGATGTAACTGTTCCTCCTCTTGGTCCGAGTGAGAGGTCCTACAATATCCACTGCAACCCTCTCAAAAGGTGTTCCCACTATGGGCATTTCCCCTAGAGTTGCAGGAGCAGTCCAGTGCTTTGGAGCTACCCTTTGACATTCTGGGCAGGATTTGACATATCTTTTTATATCCTCCGTTATCCCTGGCCAGAAGTAATGACAAGCTATACGCTGTCCTGTGGCGCTGATCCCCATGTGACCACTGAAGGGAATCGCATGCCCGAGTTCCATCACTTTATCTCTATATGAAGTGGGAAGAACCAGCTGGTTGTGACCATTTGTTCCAGTTCCGGCCTTCCTGTATAAGAGTTTGTTCTTCATGAAATATTCCCCCTTGCTCGGAGGTGTGTGGCATTTGGGCAATTTTTTAAAACAGGGCTTGAGTGTCCTATCCTCAGCCTGCGCCTTCCTCATCTCCTCTGGATGAGCATTTATAGGTTCACCTTCTTCCTCCTTCTTCTGTGACCTGGTCTGCACTGTCGCCATGATCACAGGTTTCTCGTGATTCCCCAAGAAGACGTATCTACACCCCAATATCAGAGGGTAGATTGGTTCATCTATCACTGCTGCTCTGATTTCTCCTTCCACATAGCGAGTTTTCACCGTTATCCTTGCGATGGGAAGTGTCATGAGTGGTATGTCCTTAGTCGCCCCTTGTATTTCCACTGTTTCTGTGGTATACTGACTTGGGTCCACTAGGCTAGACTTCACAACTGAATCATAATCCAAACCTGTATCATAAAGGCACCTTATGGTGACCCCATTACAAATAACATCCTCACAAACTGGGGGGTGATAAGGTTCCTGTTGTCCATTAGGATTAACCTTTAATCTTTGCGTCCCCGACTTCATTGCAGCAATGTTTGAAGGTTTCCTTCTACAAAATTCGGTGTTATGGTTATCCTTCTTGCACCATTTACACCATCTTTTTCCTTGGTTCCACGGTTTTCTTTCATTGAACTTTTGGTCATTGAACTGTGAGTTTCTGTCGCGATAGTCATTTCTTGGCCGCTCAAAGTTTGTCCTACCTTTATTTCCCTGCTCTCTATTATCAAATTTATTAAATTGCTGTGGAGCTTTAAAATTGTCTATGTGCTTCTTTTTAGCACCACTTACCTCTGCCTGAGCTGCCTGATACCTCTCAGCAACATTTAAAATTTCCCCCAACTTCTCTGCACCTTGTTCCATGAGAAATTTTCTCATGTCTGGAGCCATGGACTCTCTCAATTGCTCAATCATGATCATTTCTTTAAGATCTTGGGTCTTCCCCAGAGCCGTCCATTTCTCCAAATAGGTTTCTAGTCTAGCAGAGAATTGGTGGTATGTCTCCCCAGACAACAGTTTGGCATTTCTAAATTTCTTACGATAAAATTCACCATTCTTCTCGTACCTTAATAACAAAGCCTGCTTTAACATGTCATAATTGTCTTGGTCTTCCCTGTTCATTTTGGCAAATACTTCATAAGAAGTACCTCTCAATCCCTGTGATAGCTTTAAACTCCACCTCTCTCTCTCTAACCCATATGTAGTAGCTAATAACTCAAAACGTCCTAGGTACCCCTCTATGTCATCGTCTTTTTCAACAAAATGGTCTAAATGAAACCCCATAGCTGAGTTTGAGGCTCCCAGACTGGGCGTAGCATCTGAGGCAAAAGGGCTGGCACCATTTTCAGGAGCCGGGCCTTGTAATTCCAGCTCCCTTAGTCGTAATTCGTGCTCCCTTTGCAACCTTCTATCTTCTGCCTCCCTTTCGGCAGTCAACCTTTTTTCTTCTGCCTCCCTTTCGGCAGTCAACCTTTTTTCTTCTGCCTCCCTTTGCTGTCGTTTTTCTTCTGCCTCAATCTGCAGCCTCTTAATTTCTCTATCAGCCTCAATTTGTAACCTCTTCTCTTCAGCTACCTTTCTATCTTCCCTTTCAATATATTTATCACATTCAGCCGTTACATATTGAATTAAAATCTGACCATCCATTCCCATCTCCTTTGCGGTCAGCACAGCAGCTGATCGGAATTTTGCTAGCTCCGCCATACTTTTCAGACAATATAATAATATACAAGCTAAATCTCTAACCAGTAAATACACTAAGTACTTCTTATGACTATAGTCTAACTAATTCTAACTAACCAGTTAACTAATTAATTATCACTGGCTGTGAAGATTCACCAACTTTTATCTGCAGGGACACTTTTAATTTTAAAGGGAATTTCACAATTTTTTTCCCCTAATTTTATTTCTCCAACCAGGAGATCCTAATATTACTGTTGGGCTAATTATCCCTGGACAAGACCCCAATGTATGTAGTGGGTTTGATGGTATTGTATGATGGTGATATTACTAAATGTAATGTATGAGGCCAGCTGTGAAGGCTCCTGAGATAAAATGTAGTTGTGAATTGTCAGAAGGCCTTTCTTGCTACCACTACGACCTCACACTCATTTTTTTTTCTTAATGAATGTAGCTATGTAAAATGTCTAGGGTAATGATATGTAATGTGGTGTGATAGTTATAGATACACCCACAGATATTTAAGCAGACTAATAATATTTAACAAATATTATAATACACTGAACTAACTCAAGAGTGTAAAATTTTTGATAGAATTATATTACATTTATTTGTTCTGGATCAAGTTTTATGTTGACCAGAACTTTTTTTTTAAAAAGGATTTAAAAATTATGAAAGAAATGCATGGAATGTTACATAATAAATGCAAGAGTGTACATATATAAGTACTAGACTAGTTAGTTTTATTAAAATGTTCTAGTAGTCATCTACTTGGGAGGATAGTTAATGCTTGTGCTGTTGGGGTGGCCTCATCACACCTGTCTATATTGACTACACAGTGTCCAGTAAATTTCAGGAATTTTATGGGGTATTAGTAACTAAAAGGCGTTGGTGAACTTCCAGCAGACCAGAGGCTCACTCAACTTGCATATGTAGCTCTGGTGCTGAAATCTGGTGGTCCCACCTCTCCGTGCTGGCGGGCAATAATAGTGGTCTCTGTCACAACGTACTGCACAGATACACTCGAGTAAAATCACCAACTGAATGGACACCGCCTTGTTGACAACTGAAACTCACAGCTCTGCAATCAAAGTATTGGCTATGTGTCAAAATTCTATTCTCTACCCACGTCTGGACACAACACGGACACAACAACCACATCATACAGACAGGTCAGATCTCTCTGACCAAACAGCACATTTACCATGGTGGTTTTACATCAGATAGGTCCTCCCAGACTATAGATTCTGAAAAATATTTATTAGTTTCCTTCCCTAAAAGTGGATAGGTAATATGTTTCATTATTCTCAACACTTGATCTGTCTTTCCTAACCCTTGCTGGAGTTTATGTATATTGTTGGTCCCTAGACCCTGACTTGGGCGGGGGGTCTAGAGCAAATCCCTACTTGTTTGTAAGGCTAGATTATGATATGGCAGTATCAAATCACTCGAACATTAAACAATATTCAAAATATACAAAGAAATAATTTCAATCTTACCAGATTATGAATAAAGAACACAGAAATGCTAGCAAAACTCAGCTGAGCTGCTGGCTATAGTATGGCGTCCCTGAACTTATTTCACTTTCTTTCATTTGGAAATCACCACACTTTAAAATACTGTGTCTATCATCGAACAACTATTGAGGAATGGCCCCACTTGCGCGTCTGAGCGCCGATAAAATGATTGTCTGTGGCCAATCACTGCCTAGGTTTATTTCAAATTCAAATTTCCTACCCTAAAGTCATTTCAGTCATGCTTCAGTCAAGTATGGATGTTTATCTGTTAGTCTGTCCGTCTCTACTTGTTTTTTTCAAAAACGTACTTGATTTTTGAACCAACCTTTCTCTCCCCTCCAAAATTTTGTCGTTAAAAGTTATATTTAGACACAGCTCCCACCAATGTCCCTTCGCTTCCCTACTAAGTAGATTTGAACACCTGCGTCTCATGGTCGTGTTTTTTTGTGCAAATAGCGACACTTTTTATTCCATACAGTCTGTCGCTGATGTGAACAACACTGTCTTTTGTCATTATCTTCAATATTATCTATCCGTCTGTAAAATTAAGAACATATTAGTTCACTGCTCAGAATGGGCCATCCGGCCAGCTAATTTTTATATTCCTAACATTAATATTACGAAAAAGTTACTTTTTAATTTTTGTAATATTCCAAACATCTGCGTTCTGCCGCTGAATTCAAATCAAAGGCTTGGTATCGCAAAAGCGACCAATAAATGACTGTGGCGTAACATATCCAAGGTCCCTTCTGTCGAGTTCCTTACTTTATGTCAACTTGGGAAACGTGACTTTTCTCCGTTTCCCCCCCCCCAATTGCGTCTCCTTAGCCTTTCTAGTCTCACGCAATCTTTCCAGTCATATTTTTTCCTTTTTATCCGCCGTTCCCCTCCTGTCTAGCAAGTCAATTTTTATGGAGGGTGATGACCCGCGGTCTGGGCGATCATGTACTATCAGCAGCCTACGCATTATGTTTTTATCCTTACATGTTATCTTTGGAGGTATTTTACCGTTGTATCTCTGTCAATTTCACTACAATAGCATAGGTTTCATTGATATAGCTGAAGCTGGCTTATCTTGCTTTATTGATTTTATTAACCACATAGCACTGCAGTTAAAAATATCCTCTTCCGTCACTTATTTATTCTTCAAGCGGATTATGTGACTAGAGAAGTGTTCAGAGAGGCACCTCTGGTATCCTTTAGATGCGACAAGGACCTAAAGGATCTTCATGTTTCACAGCACTTTCACAACTGAGAGTACCGGCGACTTTTGCACGCGACTTTGCGGCACAGCACAATGCATTACGTTCGAAAATGTCATTCTACCTCGTAAGGTGTCATTTCCCAAGGCCACGTTCACCTTCACCGATGCCTTCATACGCGAGTCATGAAACGTCACCTACAATATTATATGTTATAAGTATATGAGGAGAACTTCGGTAAGACAGGGGTAAAACAGTTGAATGGAAAAAAACACACACACACAAATAGTAATACGTCTTACAAGGAGAAAGGACAAGAAAAACCTACGTTGCGGCCACAAGGCCTTCGTCAGAGAGAGACAAACAAGAGACAGGAGGGAAAGAAAATGAGAATTAAGTAGAGAACATGAAACTATGAAAATAAGAGAAAAAAAACCTCCCTTGTGTCCAGTCACATGGTAAAGCAAGATGGCTGCCACTAAACCGGAAGTCAATAGTACATTAAAAACAAAAAAATAAGAAAAAAATGAAAACAAGGACCGGAAAAGAGTGAAAAAAATTAAATAAATAAATAAATAAAATAAAAATAAAAAAAGGAAAAAAATAATAATAATTAAAAAAAAATTATAATATTAAAATTAAAATATTTAAAGTGAGGGAAAAGCGATTTTAAAAAAAAAGAAAGAAAAAAAGATAAATAAATAAATAAAATAAATAAATAAATAAAATATAATATTTAAAAAATAAAAATTAAATTAAATTTTTAAAAAATAAAAAAATTATGGGTGATCGCATCAAAGTAGACAGTCATAATACAATAGGGACTAGATTGAGAAAGGCGTCTCAGGCAAAAGAATGTTGGGTATTCAAACCGTGTGGTTTAAGGCAACCCATAAGATGGATGAGGCGTTGTTCCTGGCGAAACCGACCGTTGGCGTCCGAGGAACATGACCTGATGGCTGTCACCTGGATGTCAGTGGCACCGTGGGGGTCAGGGCCATTGAAGTGGATGGCCACAGGTGTGGATTTAAACTGAGAGATGTCGTAGATCTGTCTGCAGAATCGGTCGCCCAGTCGTGTGCCCCTTTGGCCGATGTAAGTAATGGTGCAACGTTTGCATATAATAGCATAAATGACGTTGCGTGACTCACATGTGAAGCCATGGGTGATGGTGAACTTGGCGTTAGGGAACGAGACTGAACGTGTTTCGATTACATACTGACATGTCTTACATCGAGTTCGGTTACTCTTGAGAAGGCCGGACGATGAGAGCTTGTCGTGACTCCTTGCCTTTCTCACAACTTCTCCGTCTCCGTCGGTTATGCCAAAATGATGACAACTTTCTATGCCGAGCACAAGAAATGTGGACTTCTTTCGTAACAGACAGTATCCAGAGGATATTCTTACCTCTGCCTTAGAGCGTGTTTTCCCTATCTCACGTCTAGAGGCCCTCAAACCCCGCCTAAAACCTCCTCTGATAGAGTCAAGTTAATAATGACCTATCACCCTCACAACACTGCTGTCAAAAGGATCCTGTATCGTCACCTACCTCTCCTCCAAACTGACCCAGCTGCGCGGGAAGTGTTTAGTGAGCCACCCTTGCTGGTATATAGAAGGGATAAAAATTTGAGGGATCTCCTAGTCCACAGCCGTCTGAAAACTGTCAACGATGGCCACTTTGGGACCAAGCCATGTAACCGAACTCGATGTAAGACATGTCAGTATGTAATCGAAACACGTTCAGTCTCGTTCCCTAACGCCAAGTTCACCATCACCCATGGCTTCACATGCGAGTCACGCAACGTCATTTATGCTATTACATGCAAACGTTGCACCATTACTTACATCGGCCAAACGGGCACACGACTGGGCGACCGATTCTGCAGACACCTCTACAACATCTCTCAGTTTAAATCTACACCAATGGCCATCCACTTCAATGGCCCTGACCACCACGGCAGGGTTGCCAGATCGAAATTTCAATTTAAAGCCAAACAATACTAGAAAGAAGCCAAAAAAAGCCAAACACATTTTAATATATTTTTCATACTCACATCACATGAAAAGCTCCAGATCTAGGTCATTACTATCTTCCCCACTGGAATGAGTGGAACACACGGCATAAACCTTGTCTGATGTGAAGTTTTTTAGCATTTCTGGAGATGCAGTGAAGTCTTTGCAACATTTGCTTGAAAGCAATAGTTCTGCCCTGATTCTCACAATTGCATCAAGAAGATTCAGCTGCATTCTGTTTCTTGCCTTCGTTTTAACGGAGGATACAAAAGAAAATATCCTCTCAACTACAGCATTGCTGACAGGGGTTATTAGGTCAAGTAAGGGCAAAGGTCTTTAAATGCCTGATGCTGAAGTACACCAATCCAAAACTGTTCAGTGTCTACAGGGAGTCCATCTTTCTTAAATGGAGCTTCTTCTTTCCAATCGACAAAAGGCATTTGTCTGTATTGTTCTTCAATTTTGCTGACGTTGTTTCCTGCATGGTGTATAAAGGGTAACTCGGAAAACATAGGCCTTGGAATATGATTTAAATTTTCACAGGGCTCAATTTTAATAAACTTTCAAATGTATCTCTTGCCGACGGAAGTCTACATGTAACTTGACTGAGAGCTTCTTCTAGCATAGACATACATCTTTCTTTGACATTTTTAACTTCTAGATCAGCCTCAGCACTGTTGTTCTGCTGTAGGAACTTATTACATGCTGTTAAGAATTTTACACCAAAATCAACTTGATGAATATTTTTTTTCTGTCTTTTGGCATCGTACAGTCTGTTCTGAAGACTCTTCTGGTGTAAGAATATTTGTTGGTACAATTCATGAGGATCAGCTTTGGTTTGCCGAAAAAGGCTGTTCAGTCTTTCAAATTCCTGCACAAGAGGTGTTGCAAACTCAAAGAACAAGTAATTTTTGTAGTCTGACAACATTTCCTTTAGAAGTCTTGCTTTGAATTTTGTATCAAACTGTGATTGGGCTAGTTCAGCAGAAGTGAAATAAGCCTTTAGCTCTTCCCAGTTCATCAAAATATTAAACATAACCTTTCCACGCACAAGCCACCGCGAAAATGAAGGTTTTTCAAAGGGAAGGGGGGCAGTTCGGGTTGGCTCAAATTCTGTAGCTGTGTTCATCACAGTACAGTTCATAGGTCCGAGACACCAGAAAAACTGATATTCTGATATGCCCCGGTTCCGGTTGACGCCTTTTTACCCAGATTCTTGGAGCAGAAATATTGCCAATGACCAAAAAACATTTCTGTTAAAGGAAAATGATTTCGAAAATTTCTGTTAAAGGAAAATTTGTTGTAATTTTCGTGCAGATAATTTTAGCATGTAAATAAGCCAAGAAAAAGCCAAAAAGCCAAATGAATTTTCTAAAGCCAATCACATTTTAAAAAAGCCAGATTTCTGAAATCTGGCTTTAAAAAAGCCAATATGGCAACCCTGCACCACGGTGCCACTGACATCCAGGTGACAGCCATCAGGTCATGTTCCTCGGACGCCAACAGTCGGTTTCGCCAGGAAAAACGCCTCATCCATCTTATGGGATGCATTAAACCACACGGTTTGAATACCCAACATTCTTTTGTCTGAGACGCCTTTCTCAATCTAGTCCCCATTGTATTATGACTGTCTACTTTGATGCGATCACCCATACATTTTTTTTATTTTTATTTTATTATTTTTTTATTTTTTTAAATATTTTATTTTATTTATTTTTTATTTATTTTATTTATTTATTTATCTTTTTTTATTTATTTTTTTTAAAAATCGCTTTTCCCTCACTTTATATATTTTAATTTTAATAATATTATTATTATTTTAATTTTTATTATTATTATTTTTTTTCTTATTTTTATGTTTATTTATTTATTTAAGTTTTTTTTCTTTGTTCTCACTCTTTTCCGGTGCTTGTTTTTATTATTTCTTGTTTTTTGTTTTTAATGTACTATTGACTTCCAGTTTAGTGGCAGCCATCTTGCTTCACCTTGTGACTGGACATAAGGGAGGTTTTTTCTCTTATTTTTATAGTTTCCTGTTCTCTACTTAATTCTCATTTTCTTTCCCTCCTGCCTCTTGTTTGTCTGTCCCTGACGAAGGCCTTGTGGCCGCAACGTAGGTTTTCTTGTCCTTTCTCCTTGTAAGACGTATTACTATTTGTGTGTGTGTGTGTTTTTTTTTTTCCCAATCAACTATTATATGTTAATGTTGCAGTGAAGCATATATTGACTATACAGGTTAACGACTTGGGGACAGATAATGCCAGCACCTCATTAGCATCTCCTGTAAGGAATCTAAACCAGTAGCCATTCACTTCAATGGCCGAACCACCTCGGCCCTATAGACATCCAGGTAACTGCGATCAGATCCTGCTCCTTCGACACTGCTAATGGAGTCCATCTTGAACAACGCCTCATTCATCGTAGGAGATGCCTCAAACCATTATGTCTTAATACCCAACATTGCTTTGTCTGGTGCTACTTTTCAACTCTTAATCTTTGACCCCTCATCGAGTTATTACTGTTTTATTCCATCTCCACCATGCATGGAGGCATATCTCAAGTCATCTTTATATTACCATCAGCTATGCAATATGCTACAATATACAAATGTGGAAGTCAGCCTATGTCTGTGAGGCTAATTACAACTTCATTGACTCTTGAAATGATCCACACACATCCAGAATTTCACCGGTGGTGAAACTTGGTGAGAACCCTACATTGCACACTAATCTTGGAGAAGTCACTTGAGCCCTAGATGTGATTCTTTGGCTTTGACCTGGATGACTGGATGCAGGAATATCTCACTGTGGACCCAGTGATAGGCAGGGGGAGCTGAGAAGTGGCTCTGTGCAGGACGTGGCAATTTCTTGGGACATCCCAGAACCAGAACACAGTAGTTTAGCCCTGCATAGTTGGTGAGCCCCCTTGGATGGCGGGAAATGCACAGTATGCCACGCGCCTCTTACTCTTAGCATGGGAACATATGTGATGATCCTTTAAATGCCAGCCAAGCTAGAGAAACGTTAGCTCATAACTTCAACACGTTTCGGACTGGCAGAAAAGCCACAAGAAAAGCCTAGTTCTAGAGTGCAGATAATACCAAGGACTCATTAAACTGGTATTGGCTGCAAAAGAGGGAGAAGCTCAGCAGCCCTAGGACAACAATTACATCTCCACTTTTGGCCAAAAATTGACCCAAGGTTATGAATCGATATTACATAATTTTATATACACAATATCATACGGCTAGCAGTTGGGATCTTCATACAACATTTCATTTTAATGTGACACTTCCTTCTTTTCAACTACTAACCCAAAACTTTAAACACGTTTCTTCTCAAAACAAGCACGTGAATGGCTCATACACCAGAAAACAAACACGTGAATGGCTCATACACCAGAAAACAAACACGTGAATGGCTCATACACCAGAAAACAAACACGTGAATGGCTCATACACCAGAAAACAAACACGTGAATGGCTCATACACCAGAAAACAAACACGTGAATGGCTCATACACCAGAAAACAAACACGTGAATGGCTCATACACCAGAAAACAAACAAGCCTAGAATGTGCTTCGTTTTACACATCGTACATGCATTACCGAGCCGCGGTAGCGCAGTGGTTAGTGCACTGGTTTTCTATCTCGGTGCTCCGTGGTTCGATCCCCAGTTGAGATGGGAATTTTTAGACCACAAACGGCTCCAGGGTCGACACAGCCTCAAAAATTGGGTACCAGACTAACTCTGGGAAGGTTAAGGCGGTAGGTGTGATGCTAACCACATCACCCCTAGTGTGCCGATGGCCAAGGAAATATGGGCCAAACAAGATATTCCTAATATACCTCAATGGGCGTGTAACGGGATTCTTGTTTAACCCTTACTTGCACTACCATAAAAGCAATTTTCTATCATTATGATTAGACGCTAGAGGTATGTTTTAAAAGATGTTTGATTGTGCTATTCATGAAACTCTCATCAGTCAATCACGAACAATTTTTCAATTGTGCAAAACACTATGATTTTTCTCACGAAGCTGTAGTGAGACCAGTTTTTGATCCATGGGATGCTTTACTTTGTAATTTCAATTTACCTGACAACTGTGATGGATCATCTCGGAACAGCTAAAGAAAATGAACATAGCTTGTACTTAATATCAAGATAATATGGGCCTAACACCATGTTCCCAATATGGGCCTAACACCATATTCCCAATATGGACCTAACACCATATTCCCAATATGCCACAATGGTCGTGTAACGGGTTCCTTTACCTGTACCTTTTGTACTTAATATACAGCATAGCACAAGCGTCACTACAGTATTTTGTACCCGGGGTGGGTCCTACCTTTGGCACCCACCACCATAAAGGAAAACACGTGCAAGTATATTTTTAACAGTAAATAAGCCTACTATCATAATAGTGTCTGATGGTAACCCCTTGCAGGCTTTCACCCTGGAGGGATCGTCCACTCGAACCCTCTTAATACGCCTCTGCAGCACATACCATTACTATTTCTGACATCCTTAATGCGGGTAGTATTAAAAAAAAATAATTGAAGTCTGACTGTTCTGTTTAAAAGGCGTGTATAAATCAATATACTACTCTGGACACGTTCATTTTTGAAGAACTTGTTCGCACCAGTTGTCAGAAACTGACCCACTTGGCGAAAGATACAAAATTGGCGGTACATTTATCCCCCGCAATTTGATGGAAGATGATTACACATTTACCGAGGCAGCTGGGTGCATTTTAAAAACTGTTTTACAAAGTGACACGTTAAATGCAGTAAAAAATAAACAAGTTAACAATTATGCAACAGATTTTTATTGTCAGGAAAATCAACATTATTGGAAAACTGTACCTTCTGATTCCAAACTATGTTACTGTTAACGTAATTTGCTTTACACTAAAGTGTCGTATTACGCTATTCATAAAATAGACATGAATTTATTCTTGAAAGTTCATAGTCAACGTTCCTTTTTTCAAGGCAATGTATTTTACTAAAAAAAAAAAAAAAGTGGCAACATTGGCAACTACTATATTTTTTTCGCAGGCTGGAGGAATCTATGTGTAAGTTTTGAAAATTGTCTTTATTTATTAACAGATCGAGAAATGTGAACCTTTGTCGTCTTCAAGCACCGTTTTCGCTGCCGTAGGTGACCATGACGGTTCAAAATTTCTTTTGCTCGACTTTGTTTATCAATTTCGTTGTTAAAGGACAGTGTTACGCGACCTCCATTTTGGATTTGAAATTTTATTTTTAAGGCGACCTCAGCGTTTGTCGGGCATTATTTTTACAAAGCTGGAAACTGTGTTGGCGATAGGCTCACTCTTTTTATTTTTATGTAGTTTTGAACTATTTATTGGACCCATTCACCAAAATGCCAAAGCAATGAGCCAATATGGTATGAAAATTAAAGCAGTTCGCTGAACACTGACGTTTGGCAAATGCTGAAAGGATATATAAAAAAAAAAAAGGTAAAGGAACCCGGTACACGCCCATTGAGGCATATTGGGAACATGGTGATAGGCCCATATTATCTTGACCGTCGGCACACTAGGGGTGATGTGGTCGGCATCGCGCCGGCCGCCTTAACCTTCCCAGAGTTGCTTTGGTACCCATTTGGGGCTGGGTCGACCCAGGAGCCGTTTGTGGTCTAAAAAATTCCCGCCTCATCTGGGGATCGAACCATAGACCACTGCGCTAGGAAGCCAGTGAAAGGATATAGTATAACAGATAATACATCTTCTCACTCCCATAACCTGATGCTGTTCTTACAATGCATATGACTTTTAACAGATGAAAGTCAATTAAAATCTGTTAAAGTTAGTTATATAACTGGACCCATCAGGCCTTTACACCCCTACACTTAAAATTGTTGTTTAGCCTAGAGGTTCTTCTTGTTCTTGTTTGTTTGTAGTTTAACGTACAGGCATACTTGATAATTGTGGTTTTCCCTAGGCCTATTTACAATGATTTGACAAATGTGGTGCCACTTTCTCATATCGGCAGTTGTTCATATTATTTGGAAGTGAAAACAATATATGTCCCAATTATAACCCATCAGAGGTTGAACGGGATATTTTTGTTCATTAATTTAAAAAAAAAAAAAATCTTTTCACAGCAGAGATGGTTGCAATTCTGAAAGCTCTGGAAATCTTCTCTAGCAACCCTCCTCATAAATTGACAGCATTAACAGACTCACTTTCTGCTATTCAAGCTATAAGAATTTTACGAGAATGCAGTAGACCTGATATAGCAGAAGAGATATTACTGGCAAATACTTCCCTAAGGTCCATAGGATGTTCTGTTCTTATAGCTTGGATACCTTCACATGTTGGCAAAGAAGGAAATGAGAAGGCCGATACAAAAGCTAAGAAAAGTACAAATATTAGAAACCAAATAAATGTTGGGATGAGTAAAACAAATCAAAAGCTTAATTAAAAGAAAAATAACTGAGGAATGGACAGTAGAGTTGGATGGAGGTCTGAAGGGCAAACTTGCATATAAATTGTTCAATGCTCCAACAAGAACGTGTCAGAGAACTAAAAATTCCAGCAATAAGAAACTTCTTAGACTGCAACAAGGAATGGGCTATTTTAGAATAGAAGAACCATACTGTGCAGATTGTCTAGAAAAAAAAAAAATGATATAGAGCATTTCCTATTAAAATATAGGAAGTATGAACAACAGAGAAAACCAATATTAGGTTATTTGCAGGCATGTGATGCATCCATAACTGTGGAACAGGTATTGAGAATAGATAGACCTAGAGAATTGCACAATATGTTAAACAGTATGTAACAAGAACTAATTTAATATACTTACTTAGTCGTTCCCCTTCTACCGTGAGGTGTAGAGGTTTGGAAGAGAGAGCGCCAGACTATCCTATCGGCTGTCTTTCTCCTGGCCTGGTTCCATTCTAGTCCTCGGTCCTTCAAAGATTGTCTAATGTTGTCCTCCCAGCGGACTTCTAATTTAATATATAAGGATCAATGATGGTGGGAGGAAAAGGTTTAGTCTGATGGGGTGCTTGTATGACTGATGTCAGATAATTGGTGGATTTGATGCAGTTTTGGACCCACCCCCTCCCCCCTTTCTGATCCATTTTTACCTTGTAACAACACGGTATTGTTGAAAGACTTCATTTTAGTTTTTTGTTTTCTTTGTTATTTGTTTATTAGTGTCTTAAATTTTTTTTTTTAAATTTGTTTGTTTATTTTTATTGTTTGTTTCTTGGAAAGGGGAAGTCACACACACATACATTCACACAATTTTGGTTTTGATTTACTATATTTGGACTGAGTGGAGGGGGAAAGAAGATACAATATTTAAATATCAAAAACCAGATGTTATTGTCTTGAATTTATTACACTATATATTGTTATTATAACCCATCAAGGGTTGAACAAGATACTTTGTTTAAAAAAAAAAAAACTGAACACTGAGGAGGTATGGACAGCATTGGCATAGCTGGCAGTCTTTTTCAGGACAAGTCCTTTTCAGGGCTACATGACGCTAGCAGATAAATGATGTTCTTTTTACAACTTATTGTCTATCAACCCTAGTCGGGCTTGTAGTCCTTTTCAAAGATATTTCATGCTAGCTGGTGGAAGATTGTAGTCATTTTCTGGGCTTATATTTCATCAACACAGCACTTCACTTAACAGCTGGTGGAAGATTGTAGTCATTTTCTGGGCTTATATTTCATCAACACAGCACTTCACTTAACAGCTGGTGGAAGATTGTAGTCATTTTCTGGGCTTATATTTCATCAACACAGCACTTCACTTAACAGCTGGTGGAAGATTGTAGTCATTTTCTGGGCTTATATTTCATCAACACAGCACTTCACTTAACAGCTGGTGGAAGATTATAGTCATTTTCTGGGCTTATATTTCATCAACACAGCACTTCACTTAACAGCTGGTGGAAGATTATAGTCATTTTCTGGGCTTATATTTCATCAACACAGCACTTCACTTAACAGCTGGTGGAAGATTATAGTCATTTTCTGGGCTTATATTTCATCAACACAGCACTTCACTTAACAGCTGGTGGAAGATTATAGTCATTTTCTGAGCTTATATTTCATCAACACAGCACTTCACTTAACAGCTGGTGGAAGATTATAGTCATTTTCTGGGCTTATATTTCATCAACACAGCACTTCACTTAACAGAGCACACTTATTTTTTAAAGGCAAATTGCACTTGGCTATAACCAACGTAGAAAAGACAAAGATTATGAAAATAAATGCAAGAGATGATGAAAAGGTTAAACTTGAAAAAACACCACTAAAAGATGTAGAATCATACACATATCTTGGAAGTAATATAGACAAACCTGGAGGGAAAGACAGTGATATCAAAATACGAATACAAAAAGCAAGAGGAGCTTTCATTGCATTGGGAAACATGGAAAACAAGAGAAATAAAGTCCAACACAAAAATAAAAATCTTCAACTCAAATGTGAAGTCAGTCCTATTGTATGGCTCTGAGACATGGAGAACAACAAAAACAACAACCAAAAAGCTACAGACTTTTATAAACGGGTGCTTGCGTAGAATAGAAGGACTGAAATGGTATGACAACATCACAGATGTGGAATTGATGACAAGAACCAGACATGTGCCAGTGGAACAAGAGCTGAGAAGAAGATGCTGGTGATGGATAGGGCACACATTGAGGAAACCTGTTGATAGCATTACAAGGCAGTCCTTGTGCTGGAATCTACAGGGAAAGAGAGGCAGAGGTAGACCAAAAAACACATGGAGAAGAGAACTGGAAACAGGTGAAAATGATGAGAAAAACATGGAAAGAACTTGAGCAGATGGCACAGGACAAGAAGACTTGGCATGTGTTTGTTGAAGGCCTATGCTCCTTGGGGAGCTAAAGGGTATTGATTGATTGATTGATAACCAACGGACTTTAGAGTAGGTTGAAAGTGACATGCCTCGGCCTTAGAAGGTGAATTGTTAAACAACAACTACATTATTTTAGTACATGCATTAGTTGTATATGTGACAGGGCGCTAGGTGTGATGGCAGTGAACTTATGTCAGTGTGGCTACCTCACACCCAAGACCCATGCACTAAGAAAATTTATTAAGGATTGTTTGACAGGGGTTGCAATTATTGGTTGCTTGCAACCCTCTCAGCAGCAGACTTAGCAATTCAAGCAACACAAAACCTTATGCAGATCAACATTTAATACTACCGAACAAAACCAAACAAACACCCAGTCAGTGTTCATAGACTTTCTGAAAGAAACTATATAAAACAATGTCTAAGTGAACATCAATAGCATAGATAATGACACTCACCATACAGAAAGCATGTGCCCACCTGATACCCTCAACTATCTCACACACTCATGCGTGTCATCCAGTGCGACTAGTATGGTGTTGTGCATGAGGCTGGCAATCTCACCGTATAACATAGGTTGCTACCAAAACCACTGCTGCAAGAGCACACACTCAACTATCACACACACACACACTCATGCATGTCATCCAATGAGACTAGTATGGTGTTGTGCATGAGGCTGGCAATCTCACCGTGTAACACAGATTGCTGCCAAAACCACTACTGCAAGAGCATCTGAATGCTTCATGCGGAGGCAAACCACACTGGTGGCCCCATGCTCCCTCAGGAGCGGAGAAGAGAGATATATATCTCCAAGTGAGCCCACGTGCTCTCAAAAACCATTCTTCACATAACAATCATTAAATAATAATCAACTGGACATAAAATAATATTCTACTACATGTACAACAAATACTCTCAATAATGAGAATAAACCACCACCTCGCAACTGATCCATCTCAATATTCATCACTGCTCTCTGAACATGTCGTAAGTGATGACTGGTGTGCCTGGCCACAAGCATGTCATATATGACCCCTGATGGGATTGGGAACTCATCACATGAAACACATTGTTACAGAAACAACCACTGCAATAACATAAAAATGCTTCTTGTGGGCCTGTGATGGACACCAGCCACATTGGTGTTTCTATGCTCCACCAGGATCAACCAGAGAAACACCTGTCTCAACATGCCTTATGCACCCTGGCATGGCTCTAATCTCACCAGAAACACCTGTCTCAACGTGCCTTACGCACCAAGGAGTGGCTCTAATCTCACCAGAAATCTAAATGACTATTCTCACTTCAAAGTAACCACTAAAGATAAACAGTAGGATTATGATAAGTAGGCTATCGTGAAATACACTTAAATGCTCTTACAATAAAGAATAAAATATAATTATTCTTAACTTAACAACTAAAACTAAAGTCATCACCATGTGGCTGCCATCTTGCTATTTTGCTAACAAGTTAATATCATCTAAATTCACGTAATAGATCGCTTCTCTGTCTGGTTTCATGTATGAAATACTTTCATACTACATCTATCTATGTATTTCACTAAACATTAAAATAGCCACGCTCAATATAATTTCAGAATTCTAGAACACTAATGCTAATCTAACTTAACTCACGTGCTCAAGGCATCTACAGATTGACACAGATTGACTCTGATGCCTAACTTCATCTGTTCTCTTCTGGGCGGCTCTCTCAAAAATAGGGCTGTTTGCCGCTTGCTATCTCTTTTATAAGCCCTAGGTTAATCACTCAACTTACTGCGCGCTGCGCGTATTAATTTGCGCCACGCAAATAACACACGCGATTATTGCTCTAGAAGGCATGAAAACACAAATATACACAACTATTTCTAGAGCAAAAACACAACTAATTTGTAGGCTTTATTATGGCCTTGTAATAAATCTTCTTGAAAATAACATGGTGAAAAGGCACTAAACCACAGAGACAATATGGTTGACAAGATGGGTGTACCACAGAGACAATAGGGCTGACAAGATGGTGCGGTCACATATATAAAAACATGAAACTGGCTGAGGAGTCTTGTGAAATGCTATAAATTGTTAATTGGTGTAAAAAAGTAGGCGCTATCTGTCAAACCTTGTGAAGTGTAGGCTGTCACATCTAGTGAAGTGTAGACCTGACGGAAAAAAAAGAGGTAAGATTGCAAACATACACTTAAATAATTGGCAATAAAATGTTCAAAATATCAGTGGACATTTAGTCTAAAACTTACCTACACGTGTTTATCACAGTCAGTTCAAAGATGTAATTTTATTATTTATGAAAACCACATATTTCTGTAAAAGTAGGCACCCAAAATTGGTGCAGAATTTCTCTTTAGGTGATGTTTTAAAAACAGGCAGTAGATACATAACATATATTATTTCAGTAAGTGCTTTTGGTATATATAAAAAATATAGGAAATCGAACGAAAAATTTGTGAAATGCTTTAAATCATTATTTGGTATGAAAATATTTGTGTGTTATTTCCTTGTGAAGTGCAGATGTGATAAAAAATAATGAAAACTAAATAAAGAACATTGTGTCCTTCACTTAAATATTTCAGCTCTAGTTTAATCTATGGCAATAAAATGTTCAGAATATCAATACACATTTAGTTTGAAACATATCTACTTATTTGTATTATCACTTCACTTATGTCATTTTTTAAAGAGAACTACATATTTTTTAAATAAAAGTGGGAAAAGGGTTTAGAAATCTTGGGAAATGTTTTTAAATTATTATATTTTGTGAAAAAATGTCTGTGTCTTGTGAACTGTAGACCTGATTGAAAATAACAGTATAAAAAGATTAAGTAAATGTCTCTTCTTCTTCTTATATCCTTAGCCGCCGGCCGTCAAAGCAGTCAGTGGCCATTACACCTGGTGGCATCTTGTCAGACAGCAACAAATTGATTCCACTTTGCTCGGTCGGTGGCCATCCTTCATATAGTGCCCCAACTCTGGTCCATTCTTTGCATCTCAGCCTCCACAGTCCTCCGCCAAGTTGTTTTTGGTCGGCCTCTCTTTCCTTTTCCTTCCGTGGTCCATAGCATAGCGGTTCTTGTAATGGCATCAGGATCTCTCCTGAGGACATGGCCAACCAAATTCCAATGTCTGCCAGTTATGATGGTGTTCATGTCCTCTTGCTTGCTCTGAGTAAGCAGTTCTTAGTTGGTGATGGTATTCGGCCAAAAGATTTGGAACATTTTTCTTAGGCAGGTTGTGTGGAAAGAGGACAATTTCAACATTTCCTTCTCTGTTACTCTCCAGCATTCCACACCATATAGAAGCACAGAAAGTACACAACTCTCATATAGTCTTAATTTTGCGTTCATGCTGTACTGAGAGGACTTTTCATATTCAAACTGTTCATGCACACCTTCATTTGCACACTTTTCTATTTTCGGGAGAGTACATATAAGAGAAATAATACCATACATGCCACACCTCAGAGATGAAAAACCTGCAAAAAAAATTTAAAAACCCTGTACAAAGACAAAAAAAACTGGAAAAATGTATCAAAGGAGTTAATTCGTGTAAACAAATTTCTATTACAGCTGCATTATAATTGAGGCATGGGGACTTTGCCTTTTAAAGAAGGTCTTCACTTTTTTTAAAACTCAAACAATAAATGTCTGAGTTTATTTTACACTGCAAAAATGATGTGATATTTCATCATTTAGTCTATTTCTGCGCTTAATTATCACTAACAGACCAGGAAATCCTGAGTTTAATAGAACCTTATAAAAGAATTCTGAGACACAGTAATTAGGGTTATGGGTTAGAAATCCCAAACCTTAATCTTAACCCTAACGACGTTCAAGGATGATATCGTCGAAGAAGATATTCCACTGTTCTCACAACTAATGTTACTACTTCATTATTATTTTTAATGCAAAGAAAAATTGAACTAAATTATATTATCCTGTTATATGAAATGGAATGGTGAGGTTTCTAGGGTGGTTTAGAATTAGTTCAATAAATATTTGATGTAATTTTAAAAATAATAAAATCTTATTATGATATAAATAAAATAAAAAATTAAAATCTCATAATTTGATACAAAAATATAAACTGGCGCTAGCGTAATTTATTCTCTACCAAACTTCAGAAATGAAAATAGCCATTTTAGCCTAATTTGCAGTTTTAAATACCCAAATGACTAGTTTCAACCGTCAATAAGACAACCATTGATAGTAATTTATTAATTAATAATTTAATAAAATAACTCACTGGATGATCATAATTATGATATATCCACCAAAGAAAAATCAGAATGATTTTAAAGAAAGGAATTTAAAATGAAGAGAAGTAACTCCAAAAAAACTTTTCGAGGGGCTGTGATTGGATCGAGTTAAGATACAAATTTACTTTGCTTTCATGATTTTTTTTCACAGTTTCAAATTTCTTTTTATATTATTATTAAAATGTACATTTCTTACACAGAAGTTTTAGTGAAATTAAGTAATATGTAGTGTTATGTATTTTGTTGTTGTTGCTTATAAGTAGCTGTAAATAATAAATTATGCTCAGTGCGACATAATCTGTAACATGCTGGCTGCCGTCAGCATTCATGAAAAGTGATGAATGAACGACACACCATGCAGACCCTCGCAAATCCCACATCAATTGAAAAATAGGCAGCTTGATTTTAATGGTTGATCTTTTATTCACATGGCCTTACATCTCGCCGAATTTCACAACGCAAATATCAGCTATAGTGTAATGCAAGACAATCCATTTATATATAGTTCATAATGAAGCGAAAAAACCTGTTCATAAATTATGTACAGGGCGTACACATCTGAAAACGCAAACACCTTGTACAGATTATGGGTAAACCATAGCATGTGGCATGTACACAATACAATTATTGTCTAACTTTCAACCACAGTTGCACCCTTTAGCTGTGGTTGAAAGTTGATGCACTCTCTCGAAAATAGAAAAGTGCGCAAATGACGGTGTGCATGATGTGACCCCGACCATCTGACATACTTACAGCGGGAATTATGAGGCTTCATTTCTATTTCTTGAAAACATGTGACTAAACCAAAGTGTATACAATTCTGTAGATGTAGACCAGTAGTCATGAATGAATGGTTTCGTCTGAATCCCAATATTTTTTTGGACATCAGTAAAGTTATCCAGTTCAGGGCATGTGACTGTGGTCTATCAAGCATACATTAAATATTGTTTTGAAGAATTATTCTGAATACATTTGAGTTTGGCATAAGAAGTGATGCACTGACATATGTAATCTTTAATTTCCTCAGTTAATGAAACACTATATCATTTCAGTGAGGTAGACAGGTCACACCTTTTGACAAAACTGAAATGCATCCTGTGTCAAGCCTTCAGCAATTTGTGTATACTCTGGGACATCTTGTGAGACTTTAATAGCCTCTCAACTTGTAGCTGTACTGCTAACTTTACTGGTTGTTTGAAATGGGTTTTTTACTCTTTCCTTTTCCATTACTGGCAGAAAGTTTAGCAGTTGTTATGGTACCTCATACCTGTTCTTTCAGCTGTTAGTATCCCCATCAGATTAATCACTTTCATGAATATTCTAACATCAAGTCTTAGCAAAGTCCTCATCTGGATCACTAAGACTAACTGAACAACTACTGTCACTATAATTCACTTCTGTTCACTGAGAAATAAGCAGCCATTCATGAACAGCTGATAGCCAATGTTAAGAAGATGAATCTCTTGTGATTGCTTATAAACATAAGATTAGCAGTGCTAGTAACGGCTAACAAGAAGTTTACAATTTCAGTTTTATAAATATTTTTCCCCATTCCCTAATGGTCACCAGCAACTGGTACAGACAGACACCTTCACATACCTAGGATGCATAGTAACACCAGATGGCAGGGCAGGCAAAGACATCAACATCAGAATGAATAAGGCAAGAACAGCCTTTTTTAGCCTAAACAACATCTGGAAGTCCTCTCAGTACTGTACAAGCACAAAATTAAGATTATATCAGAGCTGTGTACTTTCTGTGCTTCTCTATGGTGCATAATGCTGGAGAGTTACAGAGAAGGAAATGTCGAAATTGTCCTCTTTTTACACAACATGCCTAAGAAAAATTCCCCGAATCTTTTGGCCGAATACCATCACCAACCAAGATCTGCTTACTCGGAGCAAGCAAGAGGACATTCACACCATCATAGCTGGCAGACGCTGGAGCTGGGTTGGCCATGTCCTCAGAAGAGACCTGGATGCCATCACAAGAACAGCTATGCTTTGGACCCCTAAAGAAAAACAAAAGAGAGGCCGACCAAAAACAACCTGGCGGAGGACTGTGGAGGCTGAGATGCAAAGAATGAACCAGAGTTGGGGCACTGTACGAAGGATGGCCACCGACCGAGTAAAGTGGAATCAATTTGTGTTGCTCTACAAGACTCCACTAGGTGTGATGGCCACTGACTGACTAATGGTCACACACTCATGCCAGTGTATTTATATGATGTAAACCAGCTTATTACCAGGGATTTTAAAATTTCTGTTCAAATTCAGACATATATCATGTTGGCACAAGATGTGGTTTGCAGATAAATGTAAAGAGAAAAGTGATGTGTAGTATAGTACTACTTTGGGTTAGAATGAGTTAAAGCTGTTTGACGAAACTTGAAACTGACGTGTGGTAAGGTTAAGGCTAGTATAATGTACATACCAATAGCCAGTCTGGCAACATAAGAGACACAGTCTCCTTATCCAAACTTCTATTTTTTTTTTTTTAAATGTATGAATAAATATATGGAGTTTTATCTCAGTTACAATTACAATATAGGCCCTATGATGCCTCTATGTGCAGATAATTGCTTCAGTTGCCAAAACCTGATGTGTCTTCACTTTTCCTGTTCAGTAGCTGTAAATAATGTCAATTTAAATTTTGAGAGTGTGTTTTTCCATTTCCTAAAAGTTGTCTGTTGATACCTGTCACAGTGTAACAACAACAACAACAACAACAAATAAAAACAAAGGGGTAAGAATGAAGTAGAGTAATGGGAAGGCTTGAAGTGTTTGGACAGATTTTTAAATATTCTTTTAATATTTTATCAACAATATGTAGCACTTGTACCTCACAAGATCTCCATTTTCCCCTGCCATGCCTCACTAATCATTTAATATTTGTTTTTGTTCTTGCTATAATCATTCATTAGTTGATTAATTTTCAGCTCTACTTTTCCATGACCTCAAGCTCTGCACTCCCTACCAAGGCTGTTGATGACCTGCTGATACTTTATTTAGTTCTCACCTTACTTACTCCACTCTTCTCCTTTGAACATATATTTTTAACTGTTATCACCTGCCCTATTGTTCCCTCTGCCATTCATGATATCCTTCTGTATTCTTACTCCTTTTTTGCCAGCTATGTTCCTAGACAGGGTGTGTCTTCTGTCTGTGGTTATAAGCATGTAGGTTTTTTGACTGGGCCATTACATATCTGGGTTTATCTCATACACAGCCCATGGTGATGTGCATCCCTTCATTCATTTTGATTGTGTTCCCAACCATTTACATTGTAATATTGACAGCATGAGTATTCCCTGCTCATATTCAATTACTGACATAACCAGCTGATGATACAGGAGAAACAAGTCTCTGCTCCAGGTGCGTAGCAGTCATTGTTTGTAAAGCTGCCAGACTTCACTAGCACTTCTATATAATCAGCTCAACATGGTGCTTGTACGATGGCCTATATTTGTTCTATAATTATTATATGATACTGTAATAAAAGGGAAAGATGACATAAATCTGCAAAATTGTCATGTTTAAAAGCAGAAAAAATGCTACAATGATTGGAAATTTATGCATCTGAGAACACACACCTTCATTTATTCTTGTAAGAACACACCCCCTACTTTACTTTTGTTCACGTGAAAACACACCTCTTACTTTACATTTATTCCTGTGAGAACACACCACCTACATTTCATTTATTCCTGTGAGAACACACCCCCTACATTACATTTATTCCTGTGAGAACACACCCCCTACATTTATTCCTGTGAGAACACACCCCATACTTTACATTTATTCCTGTGAGAACACACCATCTACATTACATTTATTACTGTGAGAACACATCTCATACTTTACATTTATTCCTGTGAGAACACACCCCATACTTTACATTTATTCCTGTGAGAACACACCCCATACTTTACATTTATTACTGTGAGAACACACCCCATACTTTACATTTATTCCTGTGAGAACACACCCCATACTTTACATTTATTCCTGTGAGAACACACATATACTTTACATTTATTCCTGTGAGAACACACCCCCTACATTTATTCCTGTGAGAACACACCCTCTACTTTACATTTATTCCTGTGAGAACACACCCCCTACTTTACACTTATTCCTGTGAGAACACTAGTTGTCAATTATGTAAAGTTCTCATTAGTGCTTCTCTAACATAAAATGTGACCACACTGTACCTCACAAGGAGTTAAAAGGTAAGGAACAGAAGAGATCTATTGCTGACACAATAAAATAAAGTGGCTAAATGGAAAAATTTAAATCAAATTACCTTCATTTATTTCATTATTCTGTGATAGAATTTAATAAAATGTAGAAATTTCTGGCAAAATGTGTAACTTGTCTGTATATCAGATTTCAAGAACAGTGCAAAAAAAAAAAAAAAATTACTTTTGTAAAAATTCCCAGATGTTTATATTAACTGAAACTTAGATTCTAGCTATCAAATGGCAAAAGTAGAACCCAAAGACGCAACAATAGAGAATGCAATCAGCGACCCATAGCTTGACTGCTTGCGTCAGGGTCAGCAAACCAAAGCTAATCAAGACCCTACTCCACCTCCAAGTGGTGGTCCTGGAAACAGGCTGCATCACTGCAGTCTAGCTGAGAGAGTAGGGATCAAAGAGTGAAGGCTAACCCTGTCCCAAAAAATGCCGTGCGGAAGTTGGATGTGTCAGCCGAAACGTGCAAATATCGCAGCTTTGCTGTAAACAGGCACAATGCAACCAACGTCCTTTTCAGGATGAACGAGGAAGAAGAAGAAGAAGAAATGGTAAAAGTGACATTTGTCAAACATGATCTTACTCACATTTAGTATCTCACATTTGAAAATCTCTGGTCCTTATCATCAATGTTGATGCTTTCTAACATTTTAAAATGTTCTCATGTTTTACTGTCTCAAATGCCTTAGTGTAGTGTATGTATAAAGCACAAGTATAGATATATTATAAGTTGAAGTTATAATAAAAATGATCATATACACATTTTGCATGTGCTTGACAGCTCTGAATGATTCAGAAGAAAATCAGTATGGCAAAGATTGTTGAATGTGACGTTGGACATACTACCAATAAACATGTATAACTCTTCTTATATTTTCAGGTTGTTATATTTTTTTCACCATTATTAAAAAATACAAAAAACTTTGAGTGATATTTCTTGTGATATGAATATCTCAGATAACCAGCATGTAACTAATTGTCTAAGATTTTGTTACCTATAATTCATTTTTCTTTTCAGATTACAAAAAAATATGGAACAGAAGATCCCATTCTTGGATCAAAAAATAAAACAGGATATCAGTACAGATTTTAAAGTGAGTATTCTGTTGAATTCTTGACAACAAATTTGTATAGAGCCATAGCCAATGTGAGTTAAACTGAGAAATCTGTTAAAATAATGACAATTTAAACATTTTATTACCTACTGCTGGGTTCTTTGTATTTTATTGTCAATAACAATGTAGTATTAAGAAGTTGTAATATAAGGTCCTCATAAGGGACAGAGGCATAAAACAGTTGAGAAAAGACTTAATTTAAATACATTAAAGTGCAATGTTTAAGACTGAAGTGGTTTGTTTCAAACTTGAATATGTTCAATGTTTTGTTTTCAGGGACACACAGTGAAGATAGTTGTCAAACTAGGGCAATGTTTAAGACTGAAGTGGTTTGTTTCAAACTTGAATATGTTCAATATTTTGTTTTCAGGGACACACATTGAAGATAGTTGTCAAACTGGGGCAATGTTTAAGACTGAAGTGGTTTGTTTCAAACTTGAATATGTTCAATGTTTTGTTTTCAGGGACACACAGTGAAGATAGTTGTCAAACTAGGGCAATGTTTAAGACTGAAGTGGTTTGTTTCAAACTTGAATATGTTCAATATTTTGTTTTCAGGGACACACGGTGAAGATAGTTGTCAAACTGGGGCAATGTTTAAGACTGAAGTGGTTTGTTTCAAACTTGAATATGTTCCATGTTTTGTTTTCAGGGACACACAGTGAAGATAGAATTTGAAGGTAAGGAAGATGGTCATGTTCCTGCAGGGAGAGAGAGTATTAGGACCAGTTCCAAATCTGTATATCCTGCTGGGGACATTTTACTCAGTAATGCTTTACAACTTTTTAACATAAATGTAACCTGTGCTCAATATGTTACCACTATCAACAAATACGTAACATAATAAGTTATTTATACTTATCCACCACAAGCAAACATGTATTAGACATCACAGTAACATCAAAGAAAAGTCAGCAACACTAATCTTGATTTCAGAAAAAAATTACAATGAACCTTTACTGATGAAAACAAAATGTCATTTGTATACAGTTCAATCTTGTCTACACAGTTACTGAAAGTTCATCGTAAGTAATTGATTTAAGTTCAGTGGTTCTACAAAGTTATTGATTTTTGTATCATTAGGACTTTTATGAAGTTGTTAGTTCATGGTGGTTTTACCTACAGTAGCTAGATTCCTAACTGCAATCACAGTCACTCATGATTTATCCAGGTGTGGGAAAAGGTTGTGTGGTGTGAATAGAGCTATCTCAGGGTTCCAATGCTTTTTTTCCCTGATCTAAGTTTCTTGTCATCAATGAAAATGGAAGCTCTTTGTGAAGACTACCCTAAAGAACCACTTGGTTGTACATTGTTGCTAACAAAACAAGATTTTGGCAAAGGTAAGCCTTTGCAACTACTGCTGCTAGGTCTATGAAATAAGTTCTCTTGTGACCAAAGTTTTCGATTGCAGTGTCTGGGCCCAGTGAGCTCTAGGGTAAATACAAAAAATCTCATTTTCAGCTGACATGTATGTGACCATAAACCATCTTTCCTAAACAATTTCTCATCTGAAATTAATGAAATCCTGAACACTCTTCCCTTGAAAGAGTGTCAGGGAAATACATTTTTTTAACCATGGTTTAAGAGCATGAAAACTAATTATAATCACTACTACTGTGAAGTAGCCACCATATCAATTACATCCCATTTATGTTAGCTGCCCAGCAGCTATCTGTTCTATTCAAGCCAGGTCAACAACTTTTGCGGTGGTGGAAATATCCACTGATTTTGTAATAGAAAAGTGGGAAGTTTAAACTACTGTATGTGAATTAATCTTTATTCATTGGGCTAAAAGAATTTTACAGATTTCATGCAATCCATGTGTAGATTTTCATTGTTTTATAATAGTTAAACAGCGTCAAATTATCCTCTAATTTGTGATAGAGGTGATTTATTTATTTATTTTCTGAAAACTTGTTAAAAAGTAACTAAACACTATCTCCCCTTAACTCTTAGTATACGAGCGGCCTCTTAGAAAGGCCGATGATCGATCCCCGTCAATAGCGAAAATGTATAGGTGAATGCATGTTTAAAACCACTGAACAATTTAGTTACGTGCATGATATAGGGGTTTCATTTCTTCACATTTTGATATATAACACTTTATGTTATCTTTATAAATAAATTATTTAGTGCAGATCGATCATCGGCCTTTCTAAAAGGCCGCTCGTATACTAAGAGTTAATTTGATCTGTGCAGCATGCCTTGTTAAATTAGGAAAGTCAATTTTATGAGCTTGGCATAACAAGAACAGAAAGGCTTTGTCATACTTCATGAGAGAAAACATTGTTTAGTCACCAGATGTTTGTATTTATAAAGTGGTTTTTATTTATTTATTTTTTTTTATGTGACAGTAGATTGTGATTGAGATTGTCATACTTGAATAGGTAGATAGAATATTGTTTAGTCATCAGATATGAGTATTTTTAGTCTCTTCTGCTCACTCTCCTTTACTCTTCTTCTTCTTCTTTGATCCGTATCCGCTGATTGTCAAAGCAGTCAGTGGCCATCATGCCTGGTGGTGTCTTTTACAGCAGCAACAAATTGATTAATTTTTGTTTGATTGGCGGCAATTACAGCATTTGTGGTGATGAATTCTCAAGTGGGCTGTTTTACATGATGAGATTGCAAGCCCTTAGTCACATCTGAAGCTGTGCCATTTTTCAAGCAGTTGTTCTATTTTTTTGCCTTCTTATAGAACCCCTGAAACTACATAGATTTGTACCCATAGTGGCAGGTTACAAGGGAAAATGGACTGATAGAATATGTGAACATAGGAATAAGTTACTGTGATGTCTAATACATGTTTGTATTTAATCAGTGGGGGTTCTTTCCAATAATTAAGTACCATAAGAAACAGTGGCCTGGATACGTATTAGCTCTTACACTACTCAGAGGATTCTCAACCTGCTAAGAGACCTGCCATGTCTGCAGAATGGGAGAAGATCGGCTACCATGAAAAGCATGGGAAACAAAGAGCCAGGGATCCAGACCCCCAGGACGACCCAGAATTCGCTGGGAGGACAACATTAGACAATCTTTGAAGGACCGAGGACTAGAATGGAACCAGGCCAGGAAGAAGACAGCTGATAGAATAGTCTGGCGCTCTCTCTTCCAAACCTCTACAACGCACGGTAGAAGGGGAACGACTAAGTAAGTAAGTAAGTATCCCTATAAATATGCCAGTAATTCTCACTCTGTTCGTTTCTTCCTGTAAAACTTATATTTAACACGTTCTGCAGTTTTTACTTGAGCCAGCCTTCAGTGAGATCCTCTTGTGCAGTTTTGGTACTTATTCCTATGTTCACTTTTTCTATCAGACCATCTTCCATTGTAACCTGCCACTATGGGTACAAATCTATGTAGTTTCAGGGGTTCTATAAGAAGGCAAAAAAATAGAACAACTGCTTGAAAAATGGCACAGCTTTAGATGTGACTAAGGGCTTGCAATCTCATCATGTAAAACAGCCCACTTGAGAATTCATCACCACAAATGCTGTAATTGCCGCTAATCAAACAAAAATGAATCAATTTGTTGCTGCTGTACAAGACACCACCAGGCATGATGGCCACTGACTGCTTTGACAATCAGCGGATACGGATCAAAGAAGAAGAAGAAGAGTAAAGGAGAGTGAGCAGGAGAGACTAAAAATACTCATATCTGATGACTAAACAATATTCTATCTACCTATTCAAGTATGACAATCTCAATCACAATCTACTGTCACATAAAAAAAATAAATAAATAAATAAAAACCACTTTATAAATACAAACATCTGGTGACTAAACAATGTTTTCTCTCATGAAGTATGACAAAGCCTTTCTGTTCTTGTTATGCCAAGCTCATAAAATTGACTTTCCTAATTTAACAAGGCATGCTGCACAGATCAAATTATGGGGAGATAGTGTTTAGTTACTTTTTAACAAGTTTTCAGAAAATAAATAAATAAATCACCTCTATCACAAATTAGAGGATAATTTGACGCTGTTTAACTATTATAAAACAATGAAAATCTACACATGGATTGCATGAAATCTGTAAAATTCTTTTAGCCCAATGAATAAAGATTAATTCACATACAGTAGTTTAAACTTCCCACTTTTCTATTACAAAATCAGTGGATATTTCCACCACCGCAAAAGTTGTTGACCTGGCTTGAATAGAACAGATAGTTGCTGGGCAGCTAACATAAATGGGATGTAATTGATATGGTGGCTACTTCGCAGTAGTAGTGATTATAATTAGTTTTCATGCTCTTAAACCATGGTAAAGAAAATGTATTTCCCTGACACTCTTTCAAGGGAAGAGTGTTCAGGATTTCATTAATTTCAGATGAGAAATTGTTTAGGAAAGATGGTTTATGGTCACATACATGTCAGCTGAAAATGAGATTTTTTGTATTTACCCTAGAGCTCACTGGGCCCAGACACTGCAATCAAAAACTTATTTCATAGACCTAGCAGCGGTAGTTGCAAAGGCTTACCTTTGCCAAAATCTTGTTTTGTTACCAACAAATTACAACCAAGTGGTTCTTTAGGGTAGTCTACACAAAGAGCTTCCATTTTCATTGATGACTGTCGTGAGAAATTCTAATCCACATAAATAAATTATCAGGTAAATGTAAAGCCTAACACATAAATTCAATAAAAGGAAAGAAGAATGGTAAAGAACAGTGCTGTCACAATGACTGTACGCGAAATCCCCCTTGTTTTCTCCTTCGTCTGCAAATTGTAACGTTTCACGTTGATAGTAAAAGCCTACTGCTTCAATACCCGCTTTCTACGATAAAACATGTGCTGCATTTCTAAGAAAAACCTTGAGATAAGCAAGTTGACCTAGATTTAAAATTCCATTCATGTCATTTTCTACACTATGTTACCAAAAACAAAAGACAGATGGACTAAGAATAGAAAGAAAGGGAGAGGCTGGAAGCAGGAACGCATGCAACACTAAACACGCGTATCGCGATACAATTACTACCATCACGCGTGTAAGGCCACTAGCACTGACTTTTTTCAAATCGACAGTGATAAAAAACACTACACACACGAGAGTTAGTTTTTAAAAACTCACAAAACGCTTATTGGGAAACCTGACATGATACTGGTTTACGTTTGAAAACATTACAGTACCCAGACACCACATCGTATTCGAAGTGAACAGGAGGTAGTAGAAAATGCATATTTTGAACGCAGCCACTTAGCCCCATTAAATATATATACTTGGGTTCCTTAGGACTTGCTGACAAAGAATATGTTAAACGTTACGCAAATAGTCTCGGAATTACCAAATTATAGCCAAAAGAAATAGTGAGGGATGTCAGACAACACCCAAATCAGAATCGCTCAGTGGCAGATTTTCACCCCACCATTGTACGGGAAATGGGTCTCCATGTTAAATCCGATTTGATTGGAGCGCAAGAAATGTAAGGCATAACACGATTAGTCGGGCTATAAATACTATCTTGTGTTGTCAGGGGAAACGGGAGTAGGAGTACTTTTTTTCAAACGATTGGGTAAACATGGCATGATTGGTTAGACCCGAGAATATAGTCAATCAGAGGCGTCAGGTCACCACCACATGTTCAAATAAACTTACTACAGAACCAGTGCGTTGAGCACCAGTGCATATTTTTCTAAATAAAAGCCTGGGACATCGGCAGATCGAAGTTGTGCTATATTCAGTGCCATTCAACGTAACTGTGTATTATTCCATGAATTGTGGTAAGCTTGACATATTCAATATCTTTTTAATGAAAATTGAATGTAAATTGATAATTTATGTCTGTATATATGTGTGGTTCAGTGGCGAACATGAGGTAAAGCCTATATATTGCTCCAACCTGAACAGAAGGTGTCAGAGGAAAGTAAAACTACATGGAATTGCCAAACAGTACACTGACACCTATATTATTGACTAGAAAGAAATAATGCTGGAATTGCAGAGGCGTAGTAACCATTAGGGAGGAATATACTGGTGTAGATTATTTCAGATGAAGCTGACAGTTGGCCTACCGATCTGAACTCAGTGTTTGTTATGTATTGTGTTCAGTCTGTAAATAGATTATAAATTAGTTATGAAGTAGGAGGTACCACCTTCTTGTTTCAGGGACCGTGGTCCTAAAGTTATTGAGCAGTACCTGGTCAGAGCTTTGCTGAATCCAGAGGCGGACAGCATACTCCTTGGTCCATATAGCAAACAGTGAGGTGTCTCCAGAACACAGGGGAGCAATCGAGCAGAGGAGTCTTTTCCTGCCGACATCACTAAAGATAAGCCTATGTGGCCAGCGGAGCTCAACATTATGTAACCCCATCTTAAACTGACATTGTATAAAAATAAGAGGGGAAATTAATTGTTTTAATGCCAGGAACTGAGAACATCTCCAATACTAGTTCCAACAGAAACAAACACGTGAAGTCATGATGACAAATAACAACATAGCTTGAAAAAAACAAAACCAGTATTACCTCATATTACTACTACACCACTGACACACATAGAATAATATTAATAAAATATGTCACTACAAGGTTCATATTCATAAATTCTGTACATATAGATTGTAATTAAAATTGATTGTGATTCCTGGTTCACTTTGTAGTTGAATCAGGACATATATATTAATGAAAGTACTGAATACATATTTATATTTGAAAATTTACCAGTGACTCATTTAAGATAGTTTTATAGAGTGTTACATGTGTGTGAGTGTCACAGTGTTGTCAAGTGTGGTGGAATAAATTACATTGTTTATCTGTCTGTTGTTGTTGTGACTTACACTTCATCATATACATACCCTAGACATTTAACGTAGTCATCACACTATTCCATAATAATTCTGACTGAGGCATAATGTGGTAGCAAGTAAGGTTATCTGTAAAACACTACACCTATTAGATACAGATACCTTCACAGCTGATCTCAGTCAGTCCCCTATAAATATTTATAACATCCCACTTTACCACAATGACAAGAAACTTAGATCAGGGAAAAAAAGCATTGGAACCCTGAGATAGCTCTATTCACACCACACAACCTTTTCCCACACCTGGATAAATCATGAGTGACTGTGATTGCAGTCAGGAATCTAGCTACTGTAGGTAAAACCACCATGAACTAACAACTTCATAAAAGTCCTAATGATACAAAAATCAATAACTTTGTAGAACCACTGAACTTAAATCAATTACTTACGATGAACTTTCAGTAACTGTGTAGACAAGATTGAACTGTATACAAATGACATTTTGTTTTCATCAGTAAAGGTTCATTGTAATTTTTTTCTGAAATCAAGATTAGTGTTGTTGACTTTTCTTTGATGTTACTGTGATGTCTAATATATGTTTGCTTGTGGTGGATGTGTATAAATAACTTATTATGTTACGTATTTGTTGATAGTGGTAACATATTGAGCACAGGTTACATTGATGTTAAAAAGTTGTAAAGCATTACTGCTGATATCTCTTTTTTTTGTATTGAGATCTACTGCGACTATTATTACCTCTGAAGTTATCAGAGTTATTATTATCTCTGAAGTTATTATGTTCTCTATTATAACTGTTATCTTGGTTTGAACTCCAGTTTCCATAATTATTATCATGTGAACATCTATTGGATTGGTTTTGAGGAATAGCCTCTATTATTATATCCTCTTCTGAAATGCCTATAATTATTAGGTTGGAAGTAACGAGGACTGTCAGCTCGTCTCCAATTCTTCAAAGAAGAATCACCATGAAATTGATTGCCATAATTCTGAACATAATTATGGTCACTCTTCTTACCAAAATTTTGTTGAGTACCCTGGAATTTACGAACAAAATTTGGACCATATGGTGCTGCTGAAGCAACTGGCAAACCTTCTTTCACTTTAGAGTTACTAATGGTTATGTGAGGGTGCGCAGTGACATATTGGCAACAGAATTCTTCCATTTCTTTTATGGTTTTAGGTTTACGCTCATGTAGGAAAGCAAGAAAAGACTCATTGACAGAAGACATAACTTTGTCCCTAAGTATTAAGTCCATAAGTGCTTCAAAAGTATGTTCTGTCTTAGACAGCTCAACCCAACGTGTAAAAGTGAGACGTATTTTTGCTATAAATTTGGAGAATTCCACTCCAGTCTCTGGCAACATATTTTTAAATTGCAGACGATAGCCGTCTTCGTTAAATTGGTACTTCTTTAACAAAGCGGCCCTGACAACCTCATAATTGTTCTTGTCAGGATCATCCAACATGCTCAACATACCCAGAGCTTCACCTCTTAGTATCCCTGACAACTGATAAACATATAGTGATTTGTCTATGTTATGTGTTCTACATGAACATTCAAATCTGTCCAGATAGAACGTTATGTCATCACTGGAAGGACTAAATGCTGGTAGCTTAATCTTAAAAGTGTTATCATTAGCCTTATCAGAAGATGAACCCTTATTTGGATCATTAGCATTACCCATGTTCATCAATTTCAACTTTTCCAACTCTAAAGCTAAGAGTTTTTCTTCATGCTCCATTTTTGCTTTTCTCTCATCAGCCTCTCTTTGTAACTTCCTTTCCTCAGCCTCAGCTTCTCTTTGTAACCTTTTCTCTTCAGCCTCTTTTTCTAGTCTTTTATTTTCAGCATCCAATTGTAATTTTCTCTCTTCAGCTTCTCTTTTCTGTTTTTCCATTTCCATCTGGAATTTCCTTTCATCTGCCTGCATCTGCAGTCTCAGATTCTCAGCATCTAATTTCTTTTGCTCAACTTCTGCTTTCTGTCTCTTTTCCTCAGACTTCAGCGCCTTGTTATATAAAGCAGTTGCATATTCCTCCAATTTATCACCAGTCTTTCCAAGGGATTTACCCTGCTCAATAAAGTACTCAAGTGTAGACATGTTGTCTAAAAATATGTCCAAAACCTGAAATAATTAACTGTCTTATTTCAAACTTAATAGTAACAAGTCTTAAATCAAGCACTTGTATACTCACAACACATTAACCCAATCTCTGTGGGAAACAAGCCTATTGTAAAGAACTTGTATATCAACTGTATTGCAACATCAACAATCAATTCTCTCTCATAGGTGCACTTCACAGCTATCAGTGCATCACTCTATGACCTTCAGTTAATTATCACCAGTGTATTACACAACTAATTGTGTATCAGCATAATCCATCGATTAATTACTATAAGTGTATTCCACAGCTAATAATGAATGATTACAATAACACTGTAAATAAGAACAATGTAAACAATAACAATGTAAACAATAACAAAGATCAGAAATAATACAAAAACATTCGCAGAAATCAACTAAAATGAACAGCAAAAAGTAAAGAAAATATCACAAAAAATGTGATGATATCTGCGAGAAGATGACAAAAAACACAAGACACCACAGTGTATAAATATAAATGGTGTAAAGAACTAAACAATAGAAAAGAGGAGACCTACAAGTACAAACAAATCAAAACAAAACTAAAGAATGCGAAAAAATGACGAAAACAAAACTGCACATGTCGTCACAACTAAATAAATATAGCAACAAAAGTCGCTAGCAAATTTCTCAAAGGAAATTTGCAGAGTCCCTATAGAAAACGCTCTTAATAGACAACCTCTGTTACGTGGTATAATCTAAAAGGAGACACCGCTCAACCGAAAACCCACTGAAATATAAACATATAAATATATAAATAACATATAACATATAACAATATGACAAAAGAATGTGAAGAAACAGAAGGCTCAGTAGAAGTATAAGGGCACAGTTTACAAACAAAACAGGCCACTTAACTTATGGTAATCCAATCCTCAGTACAGCAGAAAAAACAGATGACAATCAGCGTCCTAAGGAATGAAGATCCAACGATGATCGTACATCTGAACTGCTTCAAAACTGCCACGACGATGGTACTTGAGCTTCTGAACGGTAATGAGATACGGTACTTGGCCTTCTCAGTTTAAGAACTCGTAAGATTGTGGAACTTGGCCTTCTCAAAACGACAGCAACAACTTGATTTCTAGACAGCAGCAACTTGATCTTCGAAGGAACGTTACAGTTCTAAATATATGCTGCAACGCCGGGTACTGTCAATTTTCTTGAGTCAGCTTCAGCCAAAAAGTGAAGTTCCAATGAGCTACCGGGCAACGCCAAGTACTTTCAGGATTCTGTATGTAGATGTCTTGGAGAATGCTGTATGTTGATATCTTGTAGAATGTAGCGGGTAAGGGACCCCGTGTATGCTGGCACCAGACCAAACCAGCTTATGGCGACCAAATGTTGAAGGTGGCGTATGATATTCTTTTTGGACTGGCCACCAAATGTTGAATGGTGATTTTTATCTCTTCTTGCCAAAATATATAGAGTGTTGCAATTTTGGCACTTGAAGTGTAGAGTATCACCATCAGACACCAGGGATGATGAAGGCGGAGAAGTATGGTGTCTTTGGGTCTGGTTTGTGTATAGGATATAGATGTGTAGTCAAACAGGTACAGTTCCCAACAGGGACGTCACATCAACTCACGTAGAAAGTCAATGAATATTATAATGGATAGTGACGTTTCCATCATTTATTAGGATGCCACAATGACAAGGTGCGTAGACATTAATATGCAGGTACATCACAGGTACTGTAGAACAGTCATCATTACATCGACATGGTCAGCACAACACTGGACAGCAGACAGCATCATAATAATGGTGAATTATATGAGTATCAGTACATCATAAGCGGCTGTAAATGTAGTCAGGTGGAAACCTCCATCCCTTTCTATAATAGCCGGAATATATATGCGTAGGAGATCAAATCCACTCTCCTTTTTCTGACCCCAGCAAGACAGGCATATCTTCTGAAGTACATAAACAATGTCCTCTAAGTTCCTTTAGTCAACCAAGGTATCAAACCTAGACCAAGCAGCAGAGTTCAACAAGTAATAGTCCTTAGGACATGCACTAACCCGATGCATAACAACGTGGTGATTCGTGAGCTGAGAAACTTCTCATAACGTAGACTCTTTAGTAAACAGGCTACAAAAATGTCAATCTCGAAAGATGGCGATAATGTTAATCAAATGGAACAATTACCTTCTCTTCAGGAAATAAACACATAACTCACACGCCTCCAGGCGCTTCGAATCACAAAGGGGATATCATCTCAGAGGAACAAACAATATACAGGACTTTCCTTTCCCTGAACAATATAATCACAGACGCTGAAAAAGCGTCCTGCTCTCTCGATCAAATCTGCCACACTGCTGGGCGGAAGCCTATTCAAACCACAACCAACATCTGACATGCGCAGACGTGCTTCCCGTGAGAACAATTCAGACAACTTCGATGCCTGGGCATATACTCAGAAAAGATACAATTCAACGCTTTATAAGGATAGGAATAAGCAACATTGCAAGTTGCCAAACGTTTCTAAGAAAACGAAGGACCTGTTCGCGCCTTAAAAGGACATGACCCAAGATCGGTCAAACATTAATAACCGGCAACCGTTGGGCACAAGAACAGGTAACCACTTAAAGTATAAAGTGACTTCAATTCCAAGAGTTATATACCTTGCATTACCAAAAATTAGAGTACACTGATAACATTGCAAAATTCTTGTGCAATAAAAGTCCTTTGTCCGTGATCCACCTCCATATAATGATTTGTTCGTATGCAAAACCACTAAGTAATATATCAATCTGTACATTAAAACAATTCCATTCATCCTTCCTTATGTTCTTGGTAAGTGTGTCATTTCCTTAAGAAATAATTCTTTATATACATTTCCGAACCTACAGACACACTTTGGCCATTTTTCTGCATTATTTTAAACATTTCACAAGGCTGGCCTTATTCTCCAGAATTACACACCTTCCTGTAAGTCCGCCAGCAACACACCATATTTTCTAACACAGTCTACACACTTCAGAGTGCACAAATGAATTAATTATTTAAACTAAACAGATATAGATATGTTCATTCTTACCCTCAGGCATACACAGATGAGCTGTTAATGGTATCTATGGTCTGCTCTTCAGATGCAAACGGCAAAGGCACACTTCATTAACACTTTTACCGTGTCTTATGCTCGCTGTGCTTTTCAAATCTTATGGCCTCAATTTAGCAAGGGCAAGGTCTATTTATACAGCACATCTGCCTTATCGGATGACAGTAGTTAAGGGGGTTTTGCGAATCTCAAAATGAGGCAAAATCGGTCTCGCTGTTCAATTATGAAAAACTATTATTTCAATTATCTTTCTTATTTCTGGAGCGATTCTCCTCAACTAAAGCTTTAAATATTCTTTGCATTTTTCTACATCTTCCTATTTAGTAGTCTTTTACATTCTTAAGTGCATTTATTTATATGCTTACTTTAAACAAAAATTTTTGGACTAGTCCCAACATTTGGATGCATTCAATCAGAGATTTCTCTTAAGATATTACTTTACGTGAATATCTTTACACCTACCTCTAAAACAACATTCCTAATGTCGAATTAGTAACCTCTTAAAGGTGGTACTTTCTTCCTGATGCTGTAATTAAATAGCATCTTCCACTCGTCTGCACATATTGGGACTTCATTTTTATTTCCAAGGCTGTAGTAAACACGGCCTAATGAAGCATTTTGATTGGTTATTGTATGAAGCAGTTCTAAAATGTATGGCTTGCGGTTCCATCAGAGTAAATCAGAATTCGTGTTGTGAGACAGACGTCACTTTACGACGAATATTGTAAGTGAAAAAGGAAAGGAGAGAATGAAGTAATGGAAAATGATAAAGTATTTATTTTAAAAAAGCATATTTGTTTATGGCTAATGCAGTTGTATTAGGACCCACCATTTGACAGTGATTATTGCTGTGAAGTAATGCTGCTTAGATATTGGTGTAAATATATGTAGTATGTCTTTATAGTCTTAAAATGATACCCATCATCTGCTATATTTCATTGCCTTCAGGTTGAAAGAAATATGGAATCTAATGTCACACGTCTAATTACAGAAATGAAGCAGGAAACAGACTATGAGGTATGTCAAATATTTATGCCCCATGTAATTCCCCTGGGTCTCTGAAGAGACAAAGAAAGAATATGCCTACTACACTCTTGAGCATATCGTACAAAGTGAGTTGTGGGTGGGGGCTGGCTACCTCATTATGTTAAACAAATTGTCACAGACTCCACTGCTGCAAGTGTATGTGAATGCTTGGTGCAGGCTTCTAACAAGTGGTCCAGCTGTAATGGTGGCTGTATGCTCTGTTAGGAGCACAAAAAGAAGATGAATGAAAATATTGACATTTGGAAGCTTTCAAGGGTGCATTCTTCTTCTTTGATCCTTAGCCGCTGACTGTCAAAGAAGTCAGTGGCCATCATGCCTGTGGCATCTTGTAGGGCAACAACAAATTGATTCCACTTTGCTCGGTCGGGGGCCATCGTTTGTGCAGTGCCCCAACTCTGGTTCATTCTTTGCATCTCAGCCTCGCAGTACTCCGCAGGATGTTTTTGGTCAGCCTCTCTTTCGTTTTCCTTCAGGGGTCCATAGCATAGCTGTTCATGAGATGGCATCGGTGTCTCTTCGGAGGACATGGCCAACCAAACTCCAGCGTCTGCCAGCTATGATGGTATGCATGTCCTCTTGCTTGCTCTGAGTAGGCAGATCTTGGCTGGTGATCGTATTCGGCCAAAAGATTCAGAGAATTTTTCTTAGGCAGGTTGTGTGAAAAGAGGACAATTTTGACATTTCCTTCTCTGTTACTCTCCAGCATTCCACACCATAGAGAAGAATGAAAAGCACACAGCTCTGATATAATCTTAATTTTGTGCTTGTGCTGTACTGAGAGTACTTCCAAATGTTGTTTAGACTATAAAGGTGTGCATGGTATAGTGTTAAATTTGTGAGAAAAAAAAAGAATGTTTTTGCAATTTGCTGGATATGTAAAGAAATGATTTTGAACAATTTTACGTGATCATTTTCATAATTTATCTTGATCTATACTGGGAATTTGTTCACTGAAGTCTTAGTTAAGCCTAATTATATGTATTTACTTAACTCTTTCAGTCCCAAGCAAAAAAGTGGGTTTGGCCCAAGCAAAAATGGCCACCCCAGTGCGTTTTTATTGTTGTTGTTTGGAAATAATGTTTTTAAATGTTCATATGCATAAATAACTTTGTTGTTGTATATGAAACTGAAGGTAATTGGATGTACTTTACTCTTGTGCTACAAGTATAAAAGCTTTCATTGAAAAATGATTAGTTATTCAAGGTAAAATGGAGGATATGCGCTTAAAAAAATCGCTTTAAAAATCTAAATTAAATATCTCAAAACAGAAACACGTTCACTCTTAAACACGTGCAGTATTTAAAAGAATGTACCTGCAGTAGGAAATGACGTTTTGGGTGGTTTGTGGGTAGTTATAGTTAGAAACAGTCTCAAACAGAGGCACATATACTAAAGCCTTTTTAAAGTCGATTTGGCCAAGCGCGTCTAACCCCTGAGGCACTTTAAAGTCGATTGGGGCTTAAAGAGTTAACAACTAAAGTTTGTGACTTGTAGGAAACTAAGTTTTTTTTAATCAGGCACCACAGAATATTAAAACAAATGTCCCAATTGTAATTGTAGGAGAAAAGCAGGATTTAAGTTACTGGTTTTATAATTTTACTGGTTAAATAATGGAAGTTAGCAGGTTCCCATTAAAACTGGGGGGGGGGGGGTAGTTGCATGTCTAAAATATCTTTAAAATTTTATGACTTGACAGCTGGCATGGTTTAGGTGCTTTACAACTTCCCCTCCCTACTGCCATTCAAGTTAGACTCTTTTCAGTCAAAAGTTTACAGAGATTCTTACCACACAGAAATCAATGAAAGGAAGGGGAAAAGAAGTCTTCTTGAACAGTTATGAACTGAATCAGCTTCTACAGAAGAATTATGATAAAAAAGGGTTTCAGTGGAATTTATATCATCATAACCCTCCACTCCCAAAGGAGCATAGGCGTTCAACAGACACATGCCAATTCCTCCTGTCACGTGCCATCATCTCAAGTTCTTTCCACATTTTCCTCATCATTTTCACCTCTGTTTCAAGTTCTCTTCTCCATGTGCTTCTTGGTCTTGCCCTGGGGGTTACAGAACAAGGGCTGCCTTGCAATGCTATCAACAAGTTTCCTCAGTGTGTGTCCTATCCATCACCATCATCTTCTTCTTATCTCTTGTTCCACTGGTATTTGTCTAGTTCTTGTCCTCAGTTCCACGTTGGTAACCTTGTCATACCATTTTAATCCCTCAATTCTACGCAAGCACCCATTTATGAAAGTCTGTAGCTTTTTGGTTGTTGTCTTTGTTGTTCTCCATGTCTCAGAGCCATACATTAGGACTGACTTCATGTTTGAGCTGAAGATTCTTATGTTCGTGTTGGATCCAATTTCTCTTGATCTCCACATATTTCCCAATATTTCAGTGGAATGACCTCATCTGTTATGGAGCATCTAGAGCTACAAGTAATACCTGACCATCTTTGAGGGAGAAGAAATTCCCACAAAACATTGTTATTGTTATAAAGAATTGACATCATTGCACTCTGGGCAAACCCATAGGTGCTCAGTCTCCATCAGTATATGTTGAATGTGAATGCTGACTGTTCCTGTAGCTCACTGGTTGTAAACACAACAGATGCATCTTTTCATACGTCCATCTCTACTAGCTTTACGTTTGATGCCAAATTCCAACAGTCTTAACCTTGATGATTCATCTATTGCAGTATCATTCTCTAACAGGCAATCATTAATTGCTCTCAGTATATCTCCCTTATCCATATCTAATGTCCCCACTATGGGTGCTCTTGATGCTAGTCTGTCAGCTCTTTCATTACCACATACACTAGCATGACCAGGACAGTATATCCCCACCAACTCTTGTAGGCTGGAAGCTTCTATGAATGTTTTCCATTCATGACGCAACCAACCACTTTGAACCCTGAAGCATAGACTGAGAGTCGGACACAATGATAGCCTTTATTAATGAAGTTTCCGTTATTCACCTTAAGGCTGCAGTAAAAGCCTTGACCTTCATTCTCGTGCTGGAAGTTGTTATCTTGTAAGCCCCGCTATGTTCAGACCAATGGATGGGTTTGAAAAAAAAAAAAATCGAAAAAAGGTGATTCGTCTTACGAGGACAAAAGACAAAGAAAGTAGTCTACGTTACGGCCACAATGCCTTCGTCAGGAAAAGAAAGAAAGTGAAGGCTAGATAGGAGACATAAGAACTTAAATGAATTCTTCTTCTTCTTCGATCCTTAACCACCGACCGTCAAAGCAGTCAGTGGCCACCACGCCTAGTGGCGTCTTGTAGGGCAACAACAAATTGATTCCACTTTGCTCGGTCGGTGGCCATCCTTCGTACAGTGCCCCAACTCTGGTTCATTCTTTGCATCTCAGCCTCCACAGTCCTCCGCCACGTTGTTTTTGGTCGGCCTCTCTTTCGCTTTCCTTCAGGGGTCCAAAGCATAGCTGTTCTTGTGATGGCATCGGGGTCTCTTCTGAGGACATGACCAACCCAGCTCCAGCGTCTGCCAGCTATGATGGTGTGCATGTCATCTTGCTTGCTACGAGTAAGCAGATCCCGGTTGGTGATGGTATTCGGCCAAAAGATTCGGTGAATTTTTCTTAGGCATGTTGTGTGAAAAGAGGACAATTTCGACATTACCCTCTCTGCGACTCTCCAGCATTCCGCACCACAGAGAAGCACAGAAAGCACGCAACTCTGGTATAATCTTAATTTTGTGCTTGTGCTGTATTGGGAGGACCTCCAGATGTTACCTAGGCCAAAGAAGGCCGTTCCTGCCCTATCCACTCCGACGCCGATGTCCCCGCCTGCCCCACCGTCTGGTGTTACTATGCTTCCTAGGTATGCGAAGGTATCTGTCTGCACCAGCCGCCGATTCCCCACCGACATGGGCCCAGGGCTGCTCACACCGAGCGCCATGACCCCAGACTTCTCTAAACTGATGTCCAAGCCCACCCGCTGGCTAAATTTATTAAGTCTATTCGTTTTTTCCTGGATGTGTTCATGTGAATGTGCCAGCAGTGCAATGTCATCTGCATATTCCAGATCTTCCAATGTAGAAAATGTAGTCCATCTTATTCCTCTTGGACTGCCCTCTGTTAAATGAATATAAAAATAAATATTAAAAAAATAAATAAATAAATAAAACCTAGGTACTTCCCTGAAGGCGAAGCATCAAAATCCTATCACGCTTGGTTGAAAAAAAAAAAAAAGCTTTTTTTTTTTTTTCAACCAAACGTGATAGGATTTTGATGCTTCGCCTTCAGGGAAGTACCTAGGTTTTATTTATTTATTTATTTTTTTAATATTTATTTTTATATTTATTTAAGTTCTTATGTCTCCTATCTAGCCTTCACTTTCTTTCTTTTTCTGACGAAGGCCTTGTAGCCGTATCGTAGACTACTTTCTTTGTCTTTTGTCCTCGTAAGATGAATCATCTTTTTTCGATTTTTTTTTTCAAACCCATCCATTACTCCATGTCTTACTGCAGTTCCCCTCAACTTCCTATGTTCAGACCAGTACCCTAGCAGAGAAGCCCCAACAGGATTTCTCACCCCAGATTACAAACCCATTGGTATAGACAATGGCATCAAGAAATAAACAAAGAAAGATATCTGATCAAGTTAACCTATGTGAAATTTACAGGAGTTCACAAATTACATAGGAATAATGTTTACATCAAATACCAGCAGAAGGAAGGAAGGTTATCTGGTCAAGCTGCTTAAGATTTACAAGAGCACACAAATTACATAGGAACAATATTACTATCAGTGCCATGAAAAATATTAAACAGGATCATCTTTGAGAGATTAAAAGAGTCCATAGATAGACAGCTGAGAGATAAACAAACAGGTTTTAAGCAAAACAGATCCTGTACAGACCAGACTGCCACATTGAGAATAATAGTGGAACAAAGTCTGAAATGAAACTTGCCTCTTTACATAGGTTTTTGTGGACTATGAAGATGTACTTGACAGTTTGGACAGACAATCACTTCAGACATTGGTGAGACATTATAGAGTCCCCCTGATGATCATTAACTTAATAAAAAATACATGAAGACACAATGTGCAGAGCTCTTCATGGAGAAAGTTTTACAAAACTATTTGGGATAAGAGATGAAGTGTGACAGGGATGCTTCCTGTCACCATTTCTCTTCCTATTGGCTATAGATTGAAGTATGAAAACATTGACCTCAACCAACAACTTTAGTCAACAGAAATGGTATCCAGTGACTAAACAACTTGATAATGTAGATTTATCAGATGGCCTGGCTCTCCAGTCTCATAGCCATAATCAGATGCAAGACAATGAAAGTGCTTGGTGTGAGTTTACAGCAAGTAGGTTTGAATATACACAGGGAGAAAAGAAAGATAATGATAATAAATGCAACAAATGATAACAGTATTGCACTTGAAGAAATGCCCCTTCAAGATCATACATAAACCTTGGCAGCAATGTAGACCAAATGGAATGGACTGACAGTGATATCAAAATAAGATTACAAAAAGCTAGAGGAGCTTTCATTTCATTGGGATATATGTGGAGAGCAAAAAAATCTTCAGTTCAATGTCAAGTCAGTACGGCATGACTCTGAAACCTGGAGAAAACAAAGACAACAACCAAAAAAGCTAGACTTTCATAAATGGGTGCTTGCATAGAATAGAATGATTGAAGTGGTATGACCAGATCACCTTGTAGAACGAATGACAAGAACCAAACAACTACCAGTGGTACAAGAGATGACAAGAACCAAACAACTACCAGTGGTACAAGAGATGACAAGAACCAAACAACTACCAGTGGTACAAGAGATGACAAGAACCAAACAACTACCAGTGGTACAAGAGATGACAAGAACCAAACAACTACCAGTGGTACAAGAGATGACAAGAACCAAACAAGTACCAGTGGTACAAGAGATGAGAAGAGTACACTGGAGATGGACACAGCACACATTGAGAAAACCTGTTGATAGCAATACCAGGCCAGTCCTTGTTCCATAGTCCCCAGGGAGAGAGAGGTAGAGGGAGACCAATGAGCACATGGAGAAGAGAACTGAAGACAGACATGAGGAAGACATAGTAGGATGTGAGCTGAAGGCACAAGAAAGGAAGACTTAGCATAAGTTTGTTGAAGGTCTATGCTTCTTGGACAGCTGAAGTATGATGATGATGAATGTTACTATCAGTGTCAGGGAAAATCTTTAACTGGATCATGATGAATATTACTATCAGTGTCAGGGAAAATCTTTAACTGGATCATGATGAATATTACTATCAGTGTCAGGGAAAATCTTTAACTGGATCATGATGAATGTTACTATCAGTGTCAGGGAAAATCTTTAACTGGATCATGATGAATGTTACTATCAGTGTCAGGGAAAATCTTTAACTGGATCATGATGAATGTTACTATCAGTGTCAGGGAAAATCTTTAACTGGATCATGATGAATGTTACTATCAGTGTCAGGGAAAATCTTTAACTGGATCATGATGAATGTTACTATCAGTGTCAGAGAAAATCTTTAACTGGATCATGATGAATGTTACTATCAGTGTCAGGGAAAATCTTTAACTGGATCATGATGAATGTTACTATCAGTGTCATGGAAAATCTTTAACTGGATCATGATGAATGTTACTATCAGTGTCAGGGAAAATCTTTAACTGGATCATGATGAATGTTACTATCAGTGTCATGGAAAATCTTTAACTGGATCATGATGAATGTTACTATCAGTGTCAGGGAAAATTTTTAACTGGATCATGATGAATGTTACTATCAGTGTCAGGGAAAATCTTTAACTGGATCATGCTTGAGAGATTAAGAGTCCATAGGGTTAGTCTAGAATTATCATTCCTCTTTTGTTTTTCTTTCTGTTATTTTTATTTCCTTCATCACTTAAAGATCTACCGAGTCATCACCTGTGTTCTACTAATAAATTATGATTGACCAGTTGCAAACTTCTGAATTAGATTAAAAGGAAGAATTTCTAAATTATTAATGACTTAATTCTTTTCTGTCATCATTGCTGAAGTACAGGTGTATAAACAAACCACCACTGTTAGCATTGCTCCTGTCTAAGAGTTAAAATCTTGTCTAACTGTGATTTACTCATATCTCTGGGCAGTGAGAGTGAGTCAAGTGTGTTCTGTCATTTTTATTCTCATTTTCTTTTTTTAATTTGAGAAGTTATTTTAAGGTTAGGGTTTGTTAACTGCTAGTGTGAAAGGTATTAAACAGATGTGGACCCAAGGGAGAGATAGGAACTGTTTGTCACAGAAATATTGGAAATGAGGGTGGGGAAAAGGGCAGAAATGGAAAGTGACAAATTGTTTATTGAAAAATTAAAAATCAAATCTCTATAACAAGGGTCCTTGACCTTTGTGGCACCATAAGTACGTTTTATATTAACTAACAGGGTGAAGAGCAACAACCAATTGTTGTGACTCATTACTTACTTAGTTATCCCTCTTCTGCCGTGAGGTGTAGAGGTTTGGAGGAGGGCGCGCCATGCTATCCTATCGGCTGTCTTCCTTCTGGCCTGGCTCTAATCCAGTCCTCAGTCATTCCAAGATTGTTTAATCTTGTCCTCCCTGTGGACTTGGTCATCCCTGGCTTTTAGTTTCCCATACTTGTCATAGTAGCCAATCTTCTTCCTTTCTGCAGTTGAGACTGTTCTACTTGAGTCTGCAGTGGCAGGGTTTTGAAGCCTTGCCATATCCTCTGGATGCAGACCATATCTCTTCTTGTCACTTTACCATCTCCCTCAGATACCTCATTTCTAACAATGGAATCTGGCTTTTTTGTGGGTTGTAGTGATTGCCCATGACTTGCATCCATATGTCAAGACTGGAATATAGGTGGGGCGTTATACAGCCAATTTCTTTCTAGCTTGCTAACTTTTGCTGAAAAATCCTTGGTTTATGGCCTGAAAAAATCTCCCAGCTGCTGCTCTTCAGTTAGCTAACTCTTCTGTGATGCCTTCTTTCCAGTCTATAACAGCTTTGAGGTACTTGAACTGGTTGACCTGCTCCAGGATCTGTTCTCCTAGCTTAATCTGAAACCTTCTTTCCTCTTGTGATGTCACTATGGTTTTTGTTTTGGAGCTGCTGATGACCATCCATCTCATCTCCAGCTCTTCCTTCCAGACTTGCAGGTTGGGTTGAAGATGTGCCTTTGATTTAGCAATCAGGGCAACATTGTCGGCTAATGCTAGCTCTGAAATACAGACCCTTCTCATCTTCCAGTACCCTGCTGACTTGTTGGTCCTTTCCTTACATGATTTGATGACATGGTCCATGAGGAGTTTGAAAAGGTGAGATGACACGATATCACCCTTTCTTACACCAGTGGTGGTCCTGAACTCTTCTGACTTATGGTTTACCAGCCTCACTCATTAAAAAAAGGTTTTATTTTTACAAAACTAAAATGTAGAGTATATAAAAGGCTGAGTAACACATTTAACAAAACAGGTTGGTAACCCAGTGGTGAGGACAGTGATTAAGTGGGATAGAGTATCTCCACTAATGTCACAGGGTTCTTTACTAAACTTTAATGTTGAGAAGGTAGTGTGAATCTTCCTGTGTTGTGTTAGTGAGTGATCTGTAGTGCTTCTTGGTGTTTGGTGATGGCTTCTCTTGACTTGATGGTGTGTTAGAAGGTGTTCTGTGAAACTAGACAATGCCCATGATATTACAAACTGCACAACACATCTGGGGCACCACACTTAGATAAAATATTCTCAGATGCCTGGCATAGACAACTTTTACAATTTATTCACATAATACATGATACTTCATCATACGACACATTCCAAAACAGTTTACAAGATATAAGTCAATGTAAGCCAATATAAACATTTGGTACTTCAGAAATTCTACTGGTGATTTCTAGGAAAATATGTAATGAATTTTGTGTGGATAGTATATTTAAGACTGTCATCTACTTGTAAATAACGGCTTGGCTACCTGAGCCTCTGTTCATGGGTGAATACACTCTAACGTTAATAGGTCTTTCACCAAAAATGTCCCATACAATAAGAACTCGAGGTTTCTATGAAGATAATGTACTTCATTTATATTTAACTGTTCTCTTAAGAATAAACATTTTGCAATCAGCCATCACTGGTTGAATTACACAGCTCCTACCTCAAGCTTACATGTATTTATGAAACTCCAATAGAATTCTCATGTTGAGATATACATAATCAATAATTATTCCACATACATGAATAGAATGGCATGGGCCACACACACACACACCTTCAGAAGACAGAATGCCTCTTGCTTGCTCAAAAGCAAAAAATCACACTGACTGTGCTATTGTTCTACCAACATTGTCAAAAATATACGCTATTGTTGTGGACAGTTTAACCCATGGATTCATGAGCCGCAATGACGTGACTATTTATGACACTACTATGAGCCCTTCTCATCTGTGTTAAAACATCAACAGTCATCAATAACAATGGTATGTGAACATGTATTCATAGTTGAGAGGATGTTTTGAGGTGCAAAAACTTTGTTATCAAAATAAACAAAATATCCAAGCTTCTTCACACCCCAAAATAGTTCTCAACACCGAGAATGTGAAATGCTAAGGGGGGAAAGGGGGGGAGGGGGCATATTTTGGTTTTAGAATATGCCCAAAATATCACCAGAAGTAGCCCAAAGTTGCCCAAAATATCACCCTAAGTAGCCGAAAAATCGCCCCACTTAAATTATGGAGTACAATTTATTGATCAGAAAAATATTTTTTTTTAAACTTCAAACATAAACTTTGTTAAATACCTACACATGTACATTCAATGCTCTAATCACCATCATCAGTTTGGTGTCGGACATCTGTTGATGGACCAGAACAGGATTTTCAGCTCATGAATATGCAGTAAGAAAGATGACCTTAAAGTAGATTTTGCCTAGTGTCATCTGTCTCATTAACAATGGTTTCTGTCTAAGCAGTTTTTCTTTAATTCCATAAACTGCCAAAATTTCTCCATTTTTTCCTCTGTGCAAAGTTTTCTGATCTGACATTAGTATTTGGTCATCACTGTCCATGTAAAACTTCAGCAGCTTGTCTGCGTTTCCTTGTGTCATATGCTATGGTAGTTCCTACTGCATATTCTTCAGCAAGACAAAGCTTAGGGACACCATGATAAAGCTTCTGCAATAACTCTACCTTCTGCAATATAATGACAAATGCTTTCTTTTCTTATTCCTACTGTTACCCACAGGAGTATCTGCAGCTCTTTTTGACATTTTTACAATTAAATTAAACTCACAAAGTTTAAGTCATGAAATTAGCTCACAAATATCCACACTCAAAATGACAAAATAAGCTCAGAAATACTCACACATTGCTAAAAGTGGTGCCAAGACTCAGCTAAATAGTTGTGTTTGAAAGTGTATATCACATTATAGCACATGCATCAGCTTATACTGCACTTATGCTTCAAGAGGATGAAATGTGATAAACTGAACATTGCATGTGTTCGGTTCCCTGCATACCAGTTAAAAATAATAATTTTTTTTTTTTTTGAAAATTAAATAGCCCAAATGTCAGCCAAAAACTTTTCAGTTTTTGGTCTATCTTTGTTTGCAGATGTTCAGATTATGGGCTACACACCTGTATATGAAATAATCAGGGTTAAAAAAAAAATGGATCTTCAAATTATTTGAGTCAAAAGTGTATTTAGTATGATCTTTGGCACAGTATGTCTGTTACTGTAGAATTCGTTACTGCTGTTCTCAGTTGAGCTATGTTCCAAAAATATAGTACACAAAGCACCCAAATAAAAAATCTATCTCATAACTTTAAACGGGCTTACTAGCGTGTCTATAAAAAAATCAGACCCGTACATAATAATCTCTAACACTTTAACTCCCACTCAGAAACATGACTTAACAATGTCACTGACCAACTATTTATAATTATACAATCATCCATATCAGCACCAGTGATCCACTGTGGTCTTTTTAAAAATGGACTTGTTTGGTCAAAATTATTCAAAAAATTCATTATCATATAAATAAGATTTGAAAACAACATTGCTTTCAGGCTGGAAGAAATGTGGAAGCTAATGTCACAAGTCTGTTTGCAGAAATAAAGCAGGAAACAGATGTTAAGGTATGTACACTCTTTGTAACATTGTTTGGAAGCTTTAATAATATTGTGGCTTTTAAGGATGTATGGTATACTGTTAATGCTCAAACATTTATATTGCAACATGCCCAAAAGTCAGCCAAAAAACTTTTAAGTTTTTGGTCTATCTTGGTTTGCGGATGTTTGGATTATGGGCTACACACCTGTAATAGAATAAATCTGGGTTAAAAAAACAAAACAATAATTGATCTTGTAATTATTTGAGTCAAAAGTGTATTTAGTATGATGTTTGGCACAGTATTTCACTGACCAACTATTTATAATTATACAATCATCCATATCAGCACCAGTGATCCACTGTGATCTTTTTAAAAATGGACTTGTTTGGTCAAAATTATTCAAAAAATTCATTATCATATAAATGAGATTTGAAAACAACATTGCTTTCAGGCTGGAAGAAATGTGGAAGCTAATGTCACAAGTCTGTTTGCAGAAATAAAGCAGGAAACAGATGTTAAGGTATCTATACTATTTGTAACATTGTTTGGAAGCTTTAACCCATTAACTACCGAATTAAAAAACACACTGTGGCCGAATTAACTTTTGTTCCCATTTTCATTCTGTAGGTGTATGAAGAATTTAATCTGTAGTTTTCTTAATTTTAAACATATTTTTATGAATTATATGTCATTTTAATGATAAATGAATGTACTGTTGCCTAAAGCTGATAAAAGGAAAGTTTACTTAATATGGTAGATATTATTAGTAATGTAAAATGATTGACAGACAAAATTCAATTCAAATTTGTTTCCAAATTATCAACTTATGTTCAAATTTCTTGTTTCTGTGGTAGGTAATACCTTTCTTAAGGTGATTATTATGTAGTATATCCAATAACAAGAAAAACAAGCCCAAGAACACACACACTGACTAATATTTACACTATTAGTAACTTACATTATCACACCTATGCCACTTCCCAAAAAATGTCTGAAATTTTTTCCTCATTTTCTCCCTGTAAGTGTTTGGAGAACATAAGCTGCAGATTTATTAATTTTAAACAGATTTTTATTACTGATATGTCAATTTGATGATAAATGAATGTACTGTTGCCTAAAGCTGATAAAAGGAAAGTTTACTTAGTATGGTAGATCTTAATAGTAATGTAAAATGATTGACAGACAAAAATCAATTCAAATTTGTTTCCAAATTATCAACTTATGTTCAAATTTCTTGTTTCTATGGTAGGTAATACCTTTCTTAAGGTGATTATTATGTAGTATATCCAATAACAAGAAAAACAAGCCCAAGAACACACACACAGACTAATATTTACACTATTGGTAACTTACATTATCACACCTATGCCACTTCCCAAAAAATGTCTGAAATTTTTTCCTCATTTTCTCCCTGTAAGTGTTTGGAGAACATAAGCTGCAGATTTATTAATTTTAAACAGATTTTTATTACTGATATGTCAATTTGATGATAAATGAATGTACTGTTGCCTAAAGCTGATAAAAGGAAAGTTTACTTAGTATGGTAGATATTATTAGTAATGTAAAATGATTGACAGACAAAAATCAATTCAAATTTGTTTCCAAATTATCAACTTATGTTCAAATTTCTTGTTTCTATGGTAGGTAATACCTTTCTTAAGGTGATTATTATGTAGTATATCCAATAACAAGAAAAACAAGCCCAAGAACACACACACTGACTAATATTTACACTATTGGTAACTTACATTATCACACCTATGCCACTTCCCAAAAAATGTCTGAAATTTTTTCCTCATTTTCTCCCTGTAAGTGTTTGGAGATTTTAAGCTGCAGATTTATTAATTTTAAACAGATTTTTATTACTGATATGTCAATTTGATGATAAATGAATGTACTGTTGCCTAAAGCTGATAAAAGGAAAGTTTACTTAGTATGGTAGATATTAATAGTAATGTAAAATGATTGACAGACAAAAATCAATTCAAATTTGTTTCCAAATTATCAACTTATGTTCAAATTTCTTGTTTCTATGGTAGGTAATACCTTTCTTAAGGTGATTATTATGTAGTATATCAAATAACAAGAAAAACAAGCCCAAGAACACACACACTGACTAATATTTACACTATTGGTAACTTACATTATCACACCTGTGCCACTTCCCAAAAAATGTCTGAAATTTTTTCCTCATTTTCTCCCTGTAACTGTTTGGAGAACTTAAGCTGCAGATTTATTAATTTTAAACAGATTTTTATTACTGATATGTCAATTTGATGATAAATGAATGTACTGTTGCCTAAAGCTGATAAAAGGAAAGTTTACTTAGTATGGTAGATCTTAATAGTAATGTAAAATGATTGACAGACAAAAATCAATTCAAATTTGTTTCCAAATTATCAACTTATGTTCAAATTTCTTGTTTCTATGGTAGGTAATACCTTTCTTAAGGTGATTATTATGTAGTATATCCAATAACAAGAAAAACAAGCCCAAGAACACACACACAGACTAATATTTACACTATTGGTAACTTACATTATCACACCTATGCCACTTCCCAAAAAATGTCTGAAATTTTTTCCTCATTTTCTCCCTGTAAGTGTTTGGAGAACTTAAGCTGCAGATTTATTAATTTTAAACAGATTTTTATTACTGATATGTCAATTTGATGATAAATGAATGTACTGTTGCCTAAAGCTGATAAAAGGAAAGTTTACTTAGTATGGTAGATATTATTAGTAATGTAAAATGATTGACAGACAAAAATCAATTCAAATTTGTTTCCAAATTATCAACTTATGTTCAAATTTCTTGTTTCTATGGTAGGTAATACCTTTCTTAAGGTGATTATTATGTAGTATATCCAATAACAAGAAAAACAAGCCCAAGAACACACACACTGACTAATATTTACACTATTAGTAACTTACATTATCACACCTATGCCACTTCCCAAAAAATGTCTGAAATTTTTTCCTCATTTTCTCCCTGTAAGTGTTTGGAGAACATAAGCTGCAGATTTATTAATTTTAAACAGATTTTTATTACTGATATGTCAATTTGATGATAAATGAATGTACTGTTGCCTAAAGCTGATAAAAGGAAAGTTTACTTAGTATGGTAGATCTTAATAGTAATGTAAAATGATTGACAGACAAAAATCAATTCAAATTTGTTTCCAAATTATCAACTTATGTTCAAATTTCTTGTTTCTATGGTAGGTAATACCTTTCTTAAGGTGATTATTATGTAGTATATCCAATAACAAGAAAAACAAGCCCAAGAACACACACACAGACTAATATTTACACTATTGGTAACTTACATTATCACACCTATGCCACTTCCCAAAAAATGTCTGAAATTTTTTCCTCATTTTCTCCCTGTAAGTGTTTGGAGAGCTTAAGCTGCAGATTTATTAATTTTAAACAGATTTTTATTACTGATATGTCAATTTGATGATAAATGAATGTACTGTTGCCTAAAGCTGATAAAAGGAAAGTTTACTTAGTATGGTAGATATTATTAGTAATGTAAAATGATTGACAGACAAAAATCAATTCAAATTTGTTTCCAAATTATCAACTTATGTTCAAATTTCTTGTTTCTATGGTAGGTAATACCTTTCTTAAGGTGATTATTATGTAGTATATCCAATAACAAGAAAAACAAGCCCAAGAACACACACACTGACTAATATTTACACTATTGGTAACTTACATTATCACACCTATGCCACTTCCCAAAAAATGTCTGAAATTTTTTCCTCATTTTCTCCCTGTAAGTGTTTGGAGAACTTAAGCTGCAGATTTGTTAATTTTTAACATATTTTTATTACTGATATGTCAATTTGATGATAAATGAATGTACTGTTGCCTAAAAGCTGATAAAAGGAAAGTTTACTTAATATGGTAGATATTATTAGTAATGTAAAATGATTGACAGACAAAATTCAATTCAAATTTCTTTCCAAATTATCAACTTATGTACAAATTTCTTGTTTCTATGGTAGGTAATCCCTTTCTTAAGGTGATTATTATGTAGTATATCAAATAACAAGAAAAACAAGCCCAAGAACACACACACTGACTAATATTTACACTATTGGTAACTTACATTATCACACCTGTGCCACTTCCCAAAAAATGTCTGAAATTTTTTCCTCATTTTCTCCCTGTAACTGTTTGGAGAACTTAAGCTGCAGATTTATTAATTTTAAACAGATTTTTATTACTGATATGTCAATTTGATGATAAATGAATGTACTGTTGCCTAAAGCTGATAAAAGGAAAGTTTACTTAGTATGGTAGATATTAATAGTAATGTAAAATGATTGACAGACAAAAATCAATTCAAATTTGTTTCCAAATTATCAACTTATGTTCAAATTTCTTGTTTCTATGGTAGGTAATACCTTTCTTAAGGTGATTATTATGTAGTATATCCAATAACAAGAAAAACAAGCCCAAGAACACACACACAGACTAATATTTACACTATTGGTAACTTACATTATCACACCTATGCCACTTCCCAAAAAATGTCTGAAATTTTTTCCTCATTTTCTCCCTGTAAGTGTTTGGAGAACTTAAGCTGCAGATTTATTAATTTTAAACAGATTTTTATTACTGATATGTCAATTTGATGATAAATGAATGTACTGTTGCCTAAAGCTGATAAAAGGAAAGTTTACTTAGTATGGTAGATATTATTAGTAATGTAAAATGATTGACAGACAAAAATCAATTCAAATTTGTTTCCAAATTATCAACTTATGTTCAAATTTCTTGTTTCTATGGTAGGTAATACCTTTCTTAAGGTGATTATTATGTAGTATATTAAATAACAAGAAAAACAAGCCCAAGAACACACACACTGACTAATATTTACACTATTGGTAACTTACATTATCACACCTGTGCCACTTCCCAAAAAATGTCTGAAATTTTTTCCTCATTTTCTCCCTGTAACTGTTTGGAGAACTTAAGCTGCAGATTTATTAATTTTAAACAGATTTTTATTACTGATATGTCAATTTGATGATAAATGAATGTACTGTTGCCTAAAGCTGATAAAAGGAAAGTTTACTTAGTATGGTAGATATTAATAGTAATGTAAAATGATTGACAGACAAAAATCAATTCAAATTTGTTTCCAAATTATCAACTTATGTTCAAATTTCTTGTTTCTATGGTAGGTAATACCTTTCTTAAGGTGATTAATATGTAGTATATCCAATAACAAGAAAAACAAGCCCAAGAACACACACACAGACTAATATTTACACTATTGGTAACTTACATTATCACACCTATGCCACTTCCCAAAAAATGTCTGAAATTTTTTCCTCATTTTCTCCCTGTAAGTGTTTGGAGAACTTAAGCTGCAGATTTATTAATTTTAAACAGATTTTTATTACTGATATGTCAATTTGATGATAAATGAATGTACTGTTGCCTAAAGCTGATAAAAGGAAAGTTTACTTAGTATGGTAGATATTATTAGTAATGTAAAATGATTGACAGACAAAAATCAATTCAAATTTGTTTCCAAATTATCAACTTATGTTCAAATTTCTTGTTTCTATGGTAGGTAATACCTTTCTTAAGGTGATTATTATGTAGTATATCAAATAACAAGAAAAACAAGCCCAAGAACACACACACTGACTAATATTTACACTATTGGTAACTTACATTATCACACCTGTGCCACTTCCCAAAAAATGTCTGAAATTTTTTCCTCATTTTCTCCCTGTAACTGTTTGGAGAACTTAAGCTGCAGATTTATTAATTTTAAACAGATTTTTATTACTGATATGTCAATTTGATGATAAATGAATGTACTGTTGCCTAAAGCTGATAAAAGGAAAGTTTACTTAGTATGGTAGATATTAATAGTAATGTAAAATGATTGACAGACAAAAATCAATTCAAATTTGTTTCCAAATTATCAACTTATGTTCAAATTTCTTGTTTCTATGGTAGGTAATACCTTTCTTAAGGTGATTATTATGTAGTATATCCAATAACAAGAAAAACAAGCCCAAGAACACACACACAGACTAATATTTACACTATTGGTAACTTACATTATCACACCTATGCCACTTCCCAAAAAATGTCTGAAATTTTTTCCTCATTTTCTCCCTGTAAGTGTTTGGAGAACTTAAGCTGCAGATTTATTAATTTTAAACAGATTTTTATTACTGATATGTCAATTTGATGATAAATGAATGTACTGTTGCCTAAAGCTGATAAAAGGAAAGTTTACTTAGTATGGTAGATATTATTAGTAATGTAAAATGATTGACAGACAAAAATCAATTCAAATTTGTTTCCAAATTATCAACTTATGTTCAAATTTCTTGTTTCTATGGTAGGTAATACCTTTCTTAAGGTGATTATTATGTAGTATATCCAATAACAAGAAAAACAAGCCCAAGAACACACACACTGACTAATATTTACACTATTGGTAACTTACATTATCACACCTGTGCCACTTCCCAAAAATGTCTGAAATTTTTTCCTCATTTTCTCCCTGTAAGTGTTTGGAGAACTTAAGCTGCAGATTTGTTAATTTTTAACATATTTTTATTACTGATATATCAATTTGATGATAAATGAATGTACTGTTGCCTAAAGCTGATAAAAGGAAAGTTTACTTAATATGGTAGATATTATTAGTAATGTAAAATGATTGACAGACAAAATTCAATTCAAATTTGTTTCCAAATTATCAACTTATGTTCAAATTTCTTGTTTCTATGGTAGGTAATCCCTTTCTTAAGGTGATTATTATGTAGTATATCAAATAACAAGAAAAACAAGCCCAAGAACACACACACTGACTAATATTTACACTATTGGTAACTTACATTATCACACCTGTGCCACTTCCCAAAAAATGTCTGAAATTGTTTCCTCATTTTCTCCCTGTAACTGTTTGGAGAACTTAAGCTGCAGATTTATTAATTTTAAACATATTTTTATTACTGATATGTCAATTTGATGATAAATGAATGTACTGTTGCCTAAAGCTGATAAAAGGAAAGTTTACTTAATATGTTAGATATTATTAGTATTGAAAAATGATTGAAAGAAAGAAAAAGCATGCAACATTTTCTTTAAATTATCAACTTACCTGGAACTTGCTTGTTCCTGAGGCAGCTAATTTCTTTTCTTGGTGATTTTCATGTAGTATATCCAATGACTGGTGATTTTCATGTAGTATATCCAATGACAAGAAAAACAAGCCCAAGAACACACACAATAGCTAATAAATACACTATTAATGACTTACATTATCACACCTACACCACTTCCAAAAAATCTCAGAAATTTTGAATAAATAGCTCCTTTGACAAAGCACAACATCTATAACTTATTTACAGTATGTCAATGTCTTTAGTAAGTTACAGCTGAAGGATCATGCGTATGGTACAGCCTAAAACAGCTCTTTGGATGGAGATGGGGCTTTTCGGGGCAACCGAGGCAATAAAAATTTGTTCGGACTCGTTTCGCAGGTGTTGAGCACACTATACAGTTCCTATCTTTGTCGGTGTAATCCACAATGTGCTTTGCACCCTCAAATCTTTTAACTTTGTTTCCTAACAATTTCCTACCTTTCTTGTTGCTACTGGTATCTACTAGATCAGGTGGAGTTATGGAGGCAGCCTTCTCAGTCAACTGATCAATCAGTTTGTCTTTGAAAAATTTCAATGACACTGACTTCTCATCAGCATGACTGAAGGTGTACAATATATGGGCATTTACCTGGGACACCTCTATAATCCAGTAGAAAATTTTCTTCCTCCATTTTCTAGTTTTTCTTTGGAAATTTCCATAGTAAGCTACCATTTGATCATTGTGGTCACATCCATTCATGCAAAAATTGTGCTGGTGATTATTATGTAGTATATCCAATAACAAGAAAAACAAGCCCAAGAACACACACACTGACTAATTTTTGTTTGAAGATGGGGGTTTAGAATTCTTTACTTCAGCATAGTCATTTATTACTTTGACCAAAGAATGTAAAACATCTGGTGTCAGCAATGTAAGCCAGCAATCAAGCACAGAGGAAGTTGCATCAAGATTTGCTTGCAAACCTGGTTCATGAGTTGGATCAAAATAAAAACTATTTGTTGTTTCACCCTCAGTCACTTGCTCCCATTGTTCTCTTATTTTAGTTAGGCCTAGGCCTACAGTATTTCCTGCACTATTGGTAACTCTAACCGAGGTTTTCGCTCTTTTACGACCCACCGATGGCCCAGGACTTCTAATATCTTCGCTATCTTCATTGCTTGAATTGTCACTACTACTGTTATCACTGCCAGAAAATTCACTACCTGAATAAATGTCCACATTGTTTTCACTGTCCTCCTCGTCGCTAGAGCTATCAATCAATTGCTGAAATAAGTTTCTAGCCTGTTCAGCAGTTAGACGAGGTGTACGTGCGTTTTTTCTGGCGCTATCATTCGTTGCCATAGTAAACAGTTTTGCGATTTGGTAACTAACCTGAAACGTGTGATAAATATGAATATAATATCAATTTTGAGAGGCACAAATTTACCCACGCTTTGGAATGTTGTTTTCCGGTGTTAAATTAAAATCTCGAACCAGATCAGAATGTGTTTCGTCATATATTTCATTCGTTATCTTACTAAACTTAGAAAGCCAATGGGAGCGGTTTGCCGTCCAAATGTGTTTCTTTCGTATGCCGCTCCCATCGGCTTGCGGTAGTTAATGTGTTAATAATATTGTGGCTTTTCAGGATGTATGTTATATTGTTAATGCTCAGAGAAGAAATATCTATATTGCAATATGCTGCACCCATAAAGAGTTGATTTTGGACAGTTTTAAGTGATCTTTTTCAGAACTTATGGTGATCTATACTAGGTATTTGTTGATCTAAAATTCTTACATAATTATATACAGTTAACTAAAGTTCATGACTTGTAATAAACTCAGTGTTTACAAGGCACCAAAGAATATTAAAACAATTGACTCAAATGTAAATGTTGGTGAAAAGCAGGAATTGAGTTGTAGGTGTTTTTATTTTTATTTTACTGATCACATATTGAAGGTTAGGAGGTTTCACCAAATCCTAGAAAGTTAGTGGGCATTGGGGCAACTGCCTATATAAAACATCTTTAAAACATTGTGACTTGACAAGAGGCAAGATTGAGGTGCTTTACCCTCTCCCCACTGCTATTCGGGTTAGACTTGTCAGTCAAGGGTTAATGGAGATTCTTACCATATACCATAGTAACTTTAAATGTTAGGATGATGTTGCAGGATGGAAAATTGTTTTTTAAAAAAATTGAGGGAAAAAAATAGGATGTAAATGTATTAGGATTATATGAAATGCGATATACTAAAGCTGGTTAATTTTATTCTGACAATAAATAAACAAGAAAGAAGGATCAGTTAAATATCATATTAGTTAACTTAAATGGTTGATTGGTACTAATTTCATACAACTATACATACCACGAGTGGGTAATACAGAAAATCATATGCACATTCTATAATGAATGTGATGTGGCTATGCCCAGTGCAGATCTCATGAGACAGCTTTGCGTTTGAAGCCCATGGGAAAGTTAGTAATGAAAAAAGTGGAAGTAGTGACAAGACAAAGACAAAAGTTAAAGATGTGGAAAACATGTAGTATGCAAGAACACACCAAATGATAACAGGGAAACACAAGGTTTCTAACAATATGCAAAGTGTTGTGTAACCCTGACAGCTTATATTTTATGATTCTGTTAAGACAGGCTGACATACAGATTCACACAATATAGATTGAGGGAATAAATCAAGCCAGGACAATCCAAGGTTTAATTTGACATAATAAATCCAACAGAAAATATTTTCAGAGCATTTCAGGCATTACTTCTGATATCATATATCCAGTATCATCTTTCATAACCCAAGTTACTTGTACTGCACATATTTCCATTATTGTGCCCACTTTTATAAACAGCAGTTACATTGTTACAGCCTGAAATTTGACTAATTATCCCACTGATAAATGAGAGGCCCAGCCTGCTTTGGGTTTTCACAGTCTTGAACGTTATTAATAAAGTACATGTAAAATAGACATCTAGTCCTTCTATCGACTTGGCCAACTTTGAGTCTCCCTCCGACATCACACTTTTCGCTCTGACATCCTTTACAATGCTTTTTTAGGGGCAAAGTCTACAGACAGGGGGTATGATGTGCTGGTGTTGTGGGTAGTGGGTTTCCCCCCTTGCTTCACCCTAGGCCTAGTGAATTCTGTTCATGAAAGGAGCGACCATTGCGGTGTTAGTCTCTTGGCCTAGCAAAACCTCTCATACCCCAAGATCGTTGTGCGTGGTGAAGAGCCACACCCTCCTCGAGGTAGTCCTGGTAACTGAGGGTGCGAATCCTCAGGCTAAACACAACGGATCTAGAGGAGCAAACCTCGATAATAAAACCGGTGCACTACACCGTACACGCCCTCTGTGGGTGGGAAGGAGCCAGATGGATACTGAACAAGTCTTGGGAGTGGGAACGAGTGTGGACTGCTCCCTGAAGATCGGAACCCATCGTACAGGCACAGAGACTCAGGACGTGACGATCCTATTGCCTTCAACTCTTGGTCACATGCCTAGAGCCTCGGAGAACTCGGCGTAACCAGCAGGCAATTTGGTGGCGGGGAAAGAGCACTGTGAGCCCTACCTTGGCTACGTATCACAAGGAGACGCAGAAACACCCCCTTTATCTCCCCCAGAGCTGGCACAGTACACTTCTGGCTTCTACCCGGGGCGTTAGGAAATCCACAGGCACCCCAGCATCACAATGCCAAGAAGATGACAAAGTTGGAATTTACTAACTCAAACCTGGCAGAGCAAGTCCTCCAACAGATGCGGCCGATGCTGGGCCCACTGGCGCGTGGACACGTCCCGATCCCCATCGAGACTTGCCCGGGGAGCCCACCCCGGCTCAAAAAAGCAGAGAAGGCCACTCTCCAAACCTCCGATGTCTTGCGGGCAGTGTTAGGATGTGCAAGAACATGGACAGGAAGACTCCACAACTTCCCCACTGAAGACACGCCCACGGCGACCGTTGCCTCAATTGGCTGTGTGTGGTGTACCCGGAAACGGGGCCTCCCAGTACTGAGACACAGTTAAGTCCCCGATGTCATTTATCGGTGCAGAGTTGAGAGAGATGGCTGAGCATCACAATCCCCCCTGTGTTGCAGCATGATGAGAACCCAGAATTGCACACTGAGCTTGGGGGAATCACTTGGGCACCAGACTTAATACTGGCTCTTGACTGGATGGCCGCATGCAGGAGATTTCTACAATGGGGGGTTGGCAGGTGGTGGGTATCTGGAAGTGGCTCTGTGCAGGACGTGAGGATTCCTTGGGTGAGCCCAGAACCAGAGCACAGCATTGTGCAAGCTCTGCATAGTTGGAGAGCCCCCTGGATGACGGGGAATGCACAGTGTGCTACCCCACCTATCCCCAACTGCTAACTTAGAACCAGAAGTGGGGTCCTCTGTATGCGTGCCAGGCCAGGATAAAATGCCTGGGAAAGAGACTGGAGCTCAGAACTCCCTAACTCAAAGTTGCAGGATGGCAGGAAAGACAGGGCTATTTTGAAGATAATGCAACCATATTTTCACCATACGAGCTCGGACGCCGCCTCGGTAAACAAGGTCCGCGCAGAGCAGTGACACCCCCAGGCTGCTTGCGAATAGTCTACTACTGGGAACATAAACAGATTAGGGATGAGCCCACTCTCCCGTTGAACAGGTGCTAAAGTCATAGATACTGGGCCAGAAGGCGCACCGGAAACCACAGTATCACGCAACTCGCTTTTTTTTTCTATGGAGAGTACACCGTCAAATAAATCTCGTACTGGTGCTCGCCCTGTGGAGCTCCACCAGGCAGGTGCAGTGCCGGGCTCTGAGCCTCGACAGAGCCCACCCTCAGCTACTGGAGGACCCTCTAGACCGTCTTGTGGAGTCAGCAGACGGCGGAGGAGAACTACTGACCAAAACAAAACAGAAAAAGAGAAACCCAGAGTGCCACTTGTCATGATGCACTGGAATGCAGAGGGAGTGAACAGCAAGCAGGCTGGATACAGCAAAAAGACAGAGCTGGAAAACATCTTGTATGAGAAGCAAGTCAGTGTTTGCTGTATCCAAGAGACTCACTTGAAAGCAGATCAAACCTTTAAAATAAGGGGATATCAATGCTTCAGATCCGACAGAAAAGATAGACGAAAAGGAGGAGTACTTACTCTTGTAAGGAATAACATTCCTGCACACGAAAGGAAAACCTTCATGGATGGAGCAGAATATCAGCTGTTGCAGATAAAGGTAGACAAGATGGAAATAGAACTCCTGAACTATTACTGTCCGAACAACAAACCCCTGAGTCTCAGCTCTATACAGGTACCAGCCACCAACTTTATAGCAGTTGGAGACTTTAATAGCCACTCCCAGAGCTGGGGCTATAACCATCTGGATCACAGAGGTGAAGAGGTTGAAACTTGGCAAGATGATCACTCCCTAATCCTAGTCAATAATGCCACAGATACTCCTACCTTCTACTCCAGAGGATGGCACACAACTTCAACACCAGATCTTGCCTTCTCCACACCAGATATAGCTGGATCTATTAGTAGAGAAGTAGGAGACCAACTAGGGGGAAGCGACCATCGCCCAATCTTTCTTACTGTCCAGAGTGCAACTCTCAGTACAGGCCCAGCCATTACAAGATGGAACTACAAAAAAGCCAACTGGGGTTTATTCAGGCATCAGGTGAACACGCTGCTGTCTACCCTCAAGGTACAGAACAGAGACATTAATGAAGTGGTAAAAGACTTCAACAGATGCATACTACAAGCTGCAAAAGAAACCATTCCCAAAGGATGCCGGCGTAACTACATACCATACTGGTCCAGCACACTCCAAGAACGTCAGGAAGCTATGGACAGGGCTAGAAAGGACGCAGAGTCTCAGCCTTCACTTGAAACTCACAACAAATGGAAAAAGGCTGTAGCAGAGTTTCAGAGAACAAAGCTAGAAGAAAAACGGAAAAGCTGGAGAACTAAAACGGCATCGCTGAACCTTGAGAAAGACGGCAGGAAACTTTGGAGATTAGTCAAGTCTCTAAATGAAGAGCGTTCCTCACCTAGGCAGACTATCACATTGGATGAAGGTGGCAAACTTTTCAGAGGAAAACAAGCTGCAGACTTGTTTGCTAGAAGATACAGTTCAGAAAGCAACTTACCCATTAACATAGATCATCAGAGAGAGATAAGAAAAGAAATACTGGCAACCATGGGACAGACAGATACTCCTGCCCCAATGAGGGAACCCATCACACTAGGAGAACTACAGAAGGCTATTTCCAAGCTTAAGTTTCAAAAGTCACCCGGCCCAGACAAAATCAGCAACGAAATGCTAGTAAATCTGAGCTCAGCAGCAAAGACAAAACTGCTTGAGATATTCAACCACAGCTGGTTGAAAGGAACGGTACCCCAAGTATGGAGAGAAGCCATCACAATACCCATACTAAAGAAAGGGAAATGTAAGACCGAGGCTGCAAGTTACCGGCCAATCAGTCTCACAAGCTGTGTTGGGAAGACTATGGAGCGAATAGTCAACCACAGATTGAAATGGTATTTAGAGTCTGAGCAGATCCTGGTGCCGGAACAAGCTGGATTTAGAGAATGCTACAGTATAGAAGACCAAGTTACTTACTTGTCTCAAGCAATAGAAGATGCCTTCCAGGAGAAGAAAAAGGTCCTAACGATCTGGGTCGACTTCAAGCAGGCCTTTGACAAGGTGTGGAAAGATGGCCTCATTGCAAAACTTAGGAGAAGTGGAATCCAAGGCAACATGATGAAATGGATCCAGTCATACTTGCATAACAGGAGAACTAGAGTCACTCTTGACGGTCTGCAGAGCAGAAAAGTGTTGCTCCATCAGGGGGTACCTCAAGGAGGAGTAATTTCCCCAACACTCTTCCTTGTTTACATCAATGACCTGGTGAAAGATCTCCCTGCAGGAGTTAAAGCTGCCTTATATGCAGATGACCTAGTACTCTGGTGCGCTGATGAAAATGTCACCACAGCAAATTATAGAATGCAGCGGGCAGCAGACATGCTAGTGTCATGGGCAGAGAAATGGCTTATCACAATAAACACAGACAAAACCTCCACAACACTGTTCTCCCTCGCCCCCAAGGACAAATCAGCTAACATACACCTAGGGACAACCGTGATCAAGGAAGAAAGCTACCCCACCTATCTTGGGGTGACATTTGACCAAAGGCTTACATGGAATAAGCATATTGAAAATGCAGAAGGAAAGGCCCGAAGACGACTAGGCATACTCAGAAAATTAGCAGGTACCAACTGGGGAGCAAATGAACGAAATCTAAAGAAGATTTATAATGGAGTAATAAGACCACACTTAGAGTTTAGCTCAGCAGCATGGTCATCAGCTGCTAACTCACATCTGCAGTCTTTGGACAAGGTGCAAAATCAAGCTCTCAGGCTCATTACAGGAGCCATGAAAACTACACCAATAACAGAGATGCAGAAGGTTGCTGGATTACAGACATTGTCCCATAGAAGAGACACAAAAACCATGATCCAGATGGAAAAGTACAACAGTATGCCAATGCACCCAATGAAGGCAAGACTAGATGATCTGGCATTGGGACGTCTAAAGCGTAGCAGCTTTGTGCATCGGGGGAAAAGACTTATAAGACAGCATCAAGAAGACCTATCCATGAAGACAACACCACTGAAGCCCACCCTATACCCTGTACCATGGGAGCAGGCCAGCAGTGCCCTCCAAATTAATACATCAGTCAGTGGTCTCACAAGTGGATGTGAGTATAATGATCTGCAAAAACGAACTGCTACATTGAGTATGATCCAAGAAAGCTATCCCGATCAATCATGGATACATGCCTATACAGATGGATCAGCAACTAATGCTGTTAGGAATGGAGGTGCCGGTATCTTTATCTCATATCCTGACAACCACTATGAGACTAGGCACATTCCCACTGGTAAATTCTGTTCCAACTATACAGCTGAGGTTCAAGCTCTAGAGCAAGCTGCAAATATGATTTATAACACCAACTCTGACTGCCACCAGGTAGTCATCCTCACAGATGCACTGTCTGTCCTGCAAGCTCTCAAGGGTGGTAAACTCCCGCATCTGAGAAATGAACTAAACAAGGTAGCTGCCAAAAAGAGAACCATACTTCAGTGGGTACCATCTCATTGTGGTGTACCCGGAAATGAAAAGGCAGATAAACTTGCAAAAAAGGGAGGAGAATGTGAACAAGAAGATAATGAAGTCACATACTTTGAGAAAAAGAGAGCTATCCAGACTATCAGAAGAGAACAGAACCAACCCAAAGACGACTATCACACTCTCGACCGGCAGGGACAGATAACTATTTTTCGACTCAGGACAGGGCATAACAAACTGAATAAACACATGCACAAGCTACGATTGTCTGCTTCACCACTGTGCACATGTGGATTAAACGAACAAACTGCTGAGCATGTTCTACAGGACTGTCCTCTGTATGACCAGTTAAGAAAGATATACTGGCCGAATGACTCAACACTAAACTCAAAGCTATATGGAGTTAAAGAGGAACTTCAAACAACAGTCGAATTCATCATGAGAACTCGTCTGACGGTGTAATCATCAAAGATGCGATCGCAAGAAGAAGAAGAAGAAGACAATGCTTTTTACTTCTTTTATAAAACCTGCGCAACAATAATTTGAAGGAATCCTCTGTCAGAGAAACCCGATTTCTTCAATGATCATGCACCGCTTACAACACAAGGCACCTTTTGATAAGTGAAAACCCATTAAAAGACAATGCTTATAATCAAATCAGCTAATAAGCCTTGAAAACTACGCCGATATCAGAGATGCAGAATGCTGCTAGATTACAGACATTGTCCTATAGAAGAGATACAAAAAGCATGATCCAGGTTGAACAGTACAACAGTATGCCAATGAAGCCAATGAAGGCAAGACTTGATGATCTGGCACTGGGATGTCTAAAATGTAGCATCAGGGAAAAAGACTTAAAAGACAGCATCAAGAAGACCTATCCATGAAGACAACACCACTGAAGCCCACCCTGTACCACTGACACAGGCCAGCAGTACCCTCCAAATTAATACATCAAACAGTGGTCTCACAATTGGATAAGTTCTTCTTTATTGGTCCTGAAAAGGACGCTGGTTGCTTTGTGTCCATTTACAGCAAAGCTGCGATATTTGCGCCTTTCAGCCGACACATCCGACTTCAGTATGGCATTTTTTTAAATATGTATAATGATCTGCAAAAATTAACTGCAGCATTGGGTATGATCAAAGAAAGCTATCCTGAACAATCATAGATATACTGTTCAAAAAAGAAACGCATAGCTACTGAAGGCACACACATAGCCATAATTTTGACATTCAAAAACTTTTTTAATTTAATGAGTTAATTGTTCAAATTGCACACAAGAATACCTTAGTGTTCAACCAATCAATTGACAGTTATTTTGCATCTGGGTCACGAGAGTTTTTTTGGCGTACGGGCTTTCCCGTTAGTATGGTGTTTGGCCTCCTCTTGCATCGATCAGCGACTGGCATCTCCTGGGCATGGATGCGATCAGACATCTGATGTGGGCCTGTGGGATGGCTGCCCACTCTTCCTGGAGTGCCTGAAACAGATCATGACGATTGGCTGGAGCAACGTCTCGGCGACAAACACTATGCAGCTCATCCTACAGGTGCTCAATCAGACTCATGTCTGGAGACAGGGATGGCCAGGGAAGGGTGAGAATGTTGTTGGCAGTCAGGAACTGCATGGTCAACCATGCATAATGGGGTCTGGCGTTGTCCTGTTGAAACACAGACATTTGGGCAGCCAAAAGTGGAAGGACATGGGGTCGAAGAATTTCATTGATGTATTGTTCCGCATTCAAGCCTCCTTCAATGTGCACCAATTGACTCCTTCCATTGTAACAGATCATTCCCCACAGCATTGCACCTCCACCACTGTGCAGCGGAGCTTCATCAATGCAATTTTGGGCAAAACGATCATTTCGCCTATGGTAGACCCTATGCCATCTATCATGACGCTGCAACAAAAAGAAAGATTCGTCACTAAACCAGACACGTCTCCATTGATTGTCAGCTGCCCAGGGACGATGCTGGTTGGCCCAAAGAAGTCAATTTTGGCAATGGCGGCGCATAAGGACAGGTCCTCAGTGAGGTCGTTGTGCCCAAAGTCCAGCGCCATGCAATCTATTCTGGACAGTTTGATCAGAAACATGACGTCCTGCAGGCAATGACTGGGCAGTTGAGGAAGCTGTTGTAAACTTGTCTCTGAGGTGACAAAGCTGAATAAAGCGATCCTCCGCTGCTGTTGTCACTCTGGGTTGTCCACTGCAATGCCGGTCTTCAACTGAGCCACTGGCTTGGAACTGGTGCCAAAGTCGACTGATGGTACTCTGATGCACGTTTAGATGCCTGGCAACCTGACTTTGACTTTCACCTGCATGCAGTCAGCCAATAGCAATGTTCCTTAAATTTATCGATAGAGACGCCATAAATGTCTTCTTGAAAATGAACTGAATTTTTTGTGTGTAGCGTTATCCTTTTATAGGGTTTCAGTTGCGTAGTCAGTGAATAGTGTTCACCCCAAATTTTGTTGCTTTCACGTGCGCGCAACCCGAGCTGTGGTCAAAAATTGTGTCATAAACACTATTGACCACTGCGTTGTAACGACTACAAAAATGAATGCAATTCAGGTCAACACCTGCATTTGACATTGTAAAGAACATTTGAGGCTGGTTTTTATATACCCTAGCACCAAATTTTACTTGCAAACTCATAAAAACACGCCCTCGGATAGCTGTGCGTTTCTTTTTTTGAACAGTATACATGCCTACATGTATCAGCAACAAATGTCATTAAGAATGGAGGCCCCGATATCTTCATCTCATGTCCTGACAACCACTATGAGACTAGGCATATTCCCATTGTAAATTCTGTTCCAACCATACAGCTCTAGCATTCAAGCTCTTGAGCAAGCTGCAAAAATGATTTATAACACCAACTTTCACTGCCACCAGGTAGTCATCCTCACAGATGCACTGTCTGTACTGCAAGTTCTCAAGGATGGTAAAATCCTGCATCTGAGAAATGAACTAAGCAAGGTAGCTGCCAAAAAAGTGAACCATACTTCAGTGCGTATCATCCCATTGTGGTGTACGTGGAAATGACGGTGTACTCTCCATAGAAAAAAAAAAAAAAAAGCGAGTTGCGTGATACTGTGGTTTCCGGTGCGCCTTCTGGCCCAGTATCTATGACTTTAGCACCTGTTCAACGGGAGAGTGGGCTCATCCCTAATCTGTTTATGTTCCCAGTAGTAGACTATTCGCAAGCAGCCTGGGGGTGTCACTGCTCTGCGCGGACCTTGTTTACCGAGGCGGCGTCCGAGCTCGTATGGTGAAAATATGGTTGCATTATCTTCAAAATAGCCCTGTCTTTCCTGCCATCCTGCAACTTTGAGTTAGGGAGTTCTGAGCTCCAGTCTCTTTCCCAGGCATTTTATCCTGGCCTGGCATGCATACAGAGGACCCCACTTCTGGTTCTAAGTTAGCAGTTGGGGACAGGTGGGGTAGCACACTGTGCATTCCCCGTCATCCAGGGGGCTCTCCAACTATGCAGAGCTTGCACAATGCTGTGCTCTGGTTCTGGGCTCACCCAAGGAATCCTCACGTCCTGCACAGAGCCACTTCCAGATACCCACCACCTGCCAACCCCCCATTGTAGAAATCTCCTGCATGCGGCCATCCAGTCAAGAGCCAGTATTAAGTCTGGTGCCCAAGTGATTCCCCCCAAGCTCAGTGTGCAATTCTGGGTTCTCATCATGCTGCAACACAGGGGGGATTGTGATGCTCAGCCATCTCTCTCAACTCTGCACCGATAAATGACATCGGGGACTTAACTGTGTCTCAGTACTGGGAGGCCCCGTTTCCGGGTACACCACACACAGCCAGTTGAGGCAACGGTCGCCGTGGGCGTTACGTGGAAATGAAAAGGCAGATAAACTTGCCAAAAATGGAGGAGAATGAACAAGAAGATAATGAAATCACATACTTTGAGAAAAATAGAGCTATTCAGGCTATCAGAAGAGAACAGAATCAACCCATTGACGACTACCACACTCTTGACCGGCAGGGACAGATCACCATTTTTCGCCTCAGGACAGGGCATAACAAACTGAATAAACACATGCACAAGCTAAGATTGTCTGCTTCACCACCATGCACATGTGGATTAAATGAACAAACTGCTGAGCATGTTCTACAGGATTGTCCTCTGTATGACCAGTTAAGAAAGATATACTGGCCCAATGACTCAACACTAAAATCAAAGCTGTATGGAGGTAAAGAGGAACTCCAGACAATGGTCAAATTCATCATGAGAACTCCTCTGATGGTGTAAACATCAAAGATGTGATCACAAGAAGAAGACTAAGAAATCAAGGGCCTAAAAAATGTCAAGCTATATTTAGCTATAATTGAATTAGAAAAGGAAATGAGTTCATTTCAGTCTCCATTTCCCTTCTCTGTTTTTTTTTCCTCTACCTCTCTTATGTCCTAAACATATCACCATTTTTGCAGTGTTGTTTTTTTCTGTGTCTCTCTTCCTTGCCAGCTTGTTACATTTCCATTACTTAAGACAGGGTTCGTAGCGACCTGGAAAAACCTTGAAAAACCTGGAAAACGAAAAAAAAAATTCCAGGCCTTGAAAAGCCTGGAAAAATGGTTAAAAGCCTTGAATTTTCCGCATCGGACCTTGAAAAATAATACGAAATCGAAAGTTCGTTACTTTGTGTCCATTTTTTGGTTATTGATGGTATTTTTCGCAACAACAGACGCCACGAGTCTAAAAATAAATCTGCGTTTACGCCATTAACGCAAAGCGCCGAAAACGAAACCGCCGAAAACTTCTGAAAATGGAAGTGCGCAAAGGGAAGTAAAAATTGTAAAGTTCGTACAATTTTTTTTACTTCCCTTTGCGTAAAGTTACCGTACAATTTTTAACTTCCCTTTGTGCATTAAATCCATTTCCAGAAGTTTTCGGCGCTTTGCGTTAACGACATAAACGCAAATTTATTTTTAGCACTCGTCGTAAGTACATTCATTTATCTCATTTATAAAACCTATTTAAATAAGTCCAGTTTATAGATGTACTTGCATCTGTATTTACAGTTTAATTTTTAACCATGGCCAAAATTAGCCTATAAGCAAGCGTTTGAACAAAATTTCTTGGTTTACATCTGCATACGGGAATATATTTGACACAGTTTAAGATGGTCAGGAACAGAAATTGATGGCGATTCCATATCCTATAGCCTACCCTGTTATCAGACCCATGTCCTACTGTTCATTTCACCACAGTTTTTGGAAATAAATATATTTTGAATGCTTTTTTATTATATTTATGATGAAAAGACTTATCCCGTTCTATCTCTGAAGGGTTATAGGCTAATTAGGATAGGCCTAGGCCTACATGTTTTCAATTTCAGATAATATGAATAACCGCCGATACACGAAAGTGGCATCACATCTGTCAAATCACTGTAATTAGGATAAATGAAAATCAGCATAGTGGATAGGCCTATGTTATTTAAAATTTAAAAAAAAAAATTAAATTTAAAAAAAAAATCCAAACAAACGAAACAAAACCCAATAAAAATAGTAAAGATGTGGGGGGTGGGGGGGGGGGGGGGGGGGGGTGTAAAGGTCTCCAGTTAGATATTTAATAGATTTTCACTTATCGTAAGTATTACCCTACCAATTACTATATAAATTACCTTTTGTTCTAGTTAAATATTGTTTGACTGTATTATGTATGCGTTTAGAATTTTGAATTGGTAAATATACATAGCTTAGGCCTACTCATAAGTTATTTGTGTTCCCCTTTTTTTTTTTTTTTTTTTTTTTTTTTTTATTTAAAACTAGTACTACTAGGAGACCTACAGATGTGACATCATTTGTGACCAAGGAAAAAACTCTTGAGAGCTGAGATTATTTGGACTTTTTTTTTTTCAGTGAAAAGTCACCATAGTTTTAATTCAAATTTCATACGCAACAAGGGACATATTCTCTTCTGTGGTAGTTTTTATTCAGCCTTCAGCTTTATTTCAAGACCTGAAATTCAGATTGGTGCATTTGGAACAGTAGCAGAAAATAGGAAGCATTTTCCTGTAGCACTGAAGAAACAACAACTCAAAAAGACAAATCATCCTGTGTTTTGTGCGACAGAAGATAAGGCAGGCCGACAGTCACCTGGCATGATACGAAAAAGATTTAACCTTATATCCACTGTTCACTCCAATGATAATATAAACAAGACAGTTAGAAAGACAAATTCTTTAGGGCAGAACAAATCAGAAGCCAGTGCTTGCAGAAAAATACAGCAAAAGTATGGGAGGTGTGGAAACTTCAGCCAACTAGGTGCAAGCTACCCCTACCCACACAGATCCTATTTTTATATTATTTCTTAGTTGAAACTGCCCTGGTCAATTGGCACATAACCTACAACACTGCCAACTCTACAAAAAAAGATCAAAGCGAAGATCAGGATGTCAGTATGACTCTTATTGAACCTGCTATTCTTCGACGCAATGTGACACCTTCAAAACCACAGGTCACAACAACATGACCTACTGAGCACCACTTCATTGATAAATATGAAAGGGCAATGTACAAACCAGACTGTAAAGTGTGTAAGGCTGCAGGGAACAGAAGCCAGACTTGCATGTACTGCCCAGATTGCAATGTACCTCTATGCCTGATACCCTGCTTCAAGTTATACCACATAGTCAAGGATTATCAACGTGGATCGTTGACAAAGACTCTTGTAAAGGCCTACAGCTACAACTTCAACCCCAGTTAATGAAAAAAGCAGCTCAGACTCCAACTAGAGGTACTTAACTACTCAAACATTTACAAACGTTCATTGTCAGATGCCACAGACGCAGAATACATTCAAAAGAGACAAACACGAAAAATACAGTTTTTTTTAAACATTTTATTCTAATTTTATTAGCCTTTTATGTTGATATACATGGTTAATCGTTAAATCAATACGTCAATCAAGCTTATTTTATTCATTACCATCCATGTCACTAACATTGTATTGTGATGATGTTGAACAAATTCACTAAAAACTTGGAAAAGATGTCTGTTTTTCAATCTTTTATGAATTTAAAAAAAAAAAGTTCTTTTTAAAGAAATCTGCAAACACCCTTGGTAATGGGAGACGGTAATGCTCCGGATTGCTGATCAGCAAAGTGATAATTATATCTGAGAAAATTAGATGAGGAAAATATTAGAGTTTCCCATCCTTGAAAATCACGTGCTGGACCTGGAAAAACTTGGAAAAAGCCTGGAAAATGCTTGAAGAAATTTGCTATGAACCCTGTTAAGAAACTCAATTTGATTATTTACATCAACTGTGAAGACAAACCTTGGCAATGGCTAAACAAAATTCTGACCTCAGTGATGCTAGACCATGTAAAAGAAGCTTTAAATAAACAAACTCATGGAAGAACAAACACATTTTGAACAGCAAAATCATATGCAGATCAGGTAGCAAGACTCAGAATCATCAATGTCAGGTACATTTATACATCAACTTTGTGGACACTGAGAATTTATTTCCAGGTTTTTACTGAAGTCTTTGTTGTGTATACAAACATACTTCAAACACTTCAGTTTGTTGTTAGTCTCAAAATTGAGCCTTGTGATAACAGTATTGATTGGTAGTGATTGTAAAAAACCCTTTACATAACCTATGATTTTGTATTGCATGTCATCCAGGAGTGTTATTGGAATGGCTTCTCTAAAGATTCAGACATTAATTCCCAGACAGTTGCAGGCATTAGCAGGAAGAGATTAGGAGAGCATAAAGTAAAACAGTCAGATATATGGAGAAATGAAGGTACACATGTAAATAAGCTTCTTTTTTAAGCAATGGAGCATCTCAGTTGAGGCTGAATGCTGGTGCATATAATGTAGGCTTGTGTGCTGTTTTTATTGTGTTACTTCAAGATGTTTGCCACCCCATGGATCTTCTGGATCTTTCTGTAACACTGTTTTCTTCTATAGCTAATTTATTGGAGGAGGGTTTAAAAAGTAGTCATGGTGAAATCAAGCATTAAGAGATCTTATAGCTTAAACTACCACATACAAAATATTGATACTGACATCTTTGATACACTTGTCTGTAATCTAGCATGACCTGTAGTTAAAGTGGGAATAGTAGCACATTCAATAAGACACATGCTACCAGTCTAGCTGTTGTCTGGAGACATGGTCTGTGGAAAGGGGTAGCTAAGTGCAGAACCTGTTTTACAACTATCAGTAAAAGAATGTTTCATACATTTACTTCCTCATGAATGAAGGATTGTACCTTCTATGCTTCTTAAGAAGCATGGGACAATCACAGCATTTGTGGTGATGAATTCTCAAGTGGGCTGTTTTACATGATGAGATTGCAAGCCCTTAGTCACATCTGAAGCTGTGCCATTTTTGAAGCAGTTGTCCTCATCTTTTGCCTTCTTATAGAACCCCTGAAACTACATAGATTTGTACCCATAGTGGCAGGTTACAATGGAAGATGGACTGATAGAATAAGTGAACATAGAAATAAGTACCAAACCTGCACAAGATGATCTCACTGAAGGCTGGCTCAAGTAAAAACTACAGAAAATGTTAAATATAAGTTTTACAGGAAGAAAAGAACACAATGAGAATCACTGGCATATTTATAGGGATACTGGAAATTAACTGTCTCTTAGCAGGTTGAGAATCCTCTGAGTAGTGTAAGAGCTAATAGGTATCCAGGCCACTGTTTCTTATGGTACTTAATTATTGGAAAGAACCCCAGTTGATGAAATACAAACATGTATTAGACATCACAGTAACATCAAAGAAAAGTCAATAACACTAATCTTGATTTCAGAGAAAAATTACAATGAACCTTTACTGGTGAAAACAAACTGTCATTTGTATACGGTTCAATCTTGTCTACACAGTTACTGAAAGTTCATCGTTAGGACTTTTAAGTAATTGATTTAAGTTCAGTGGTTCTACAAAGTTATTGATTTTTTTTATCATTAGGACTTTTATGAAGTTGTTAGTTCATGGTGATTTTACCTACAGTAGCTAGATTCCAGACTGCAATCACAGTCACTCCTGATTTATCCACGTGTGGGAAAAGGTTGTGTGGTGTGAATAGAACTATCTCAGGGTTCCAAAGCTTTCTTTCCCTGATCTAAGTTTCTTGTCATCGATGAAAATGGAAGCTCTTCGCATAGACTACCCTAAAGAATAACTTGGTTGTACTTTGTTGCTAACAAAACAAGATTTTGGCAAAGGTAAGCCTTTGCAACTACCTGTGCTAGGTCTATGAAATGAGTTCTCTTGTGACCAAAGTTTTTGATTGCAGTGTCTGGGCCTAGTGAGCTCTAGGGTTAAATACCAAAAATCTCATTTTCAGCTGACACATTAATGGGACCACAAACCATTTATCCTAAACAATTTGTCATCTGAAATTAATGAAATCCTGAACACTCTTCCCTTGAAAGAGTGTCAGGGAAATATATTTTCTTTACCATGGTTTAAGAGCATGAAACCTAATTATAATCACTACTACTGCGAAGTAGCCACCCTATCAATTACATCCCATTTATGTTAGCTGCTCAGCAACTACCTGTTCTATTCAAGCCAGGTCAACTACTTTTGCCATGGCAGAAATATCCACTGATGTTGTAATAGAAAAGAGGGAAGTTTGAACTACTTTATGTGAATTAATCTTTATTCATTGGGCTAAAAGAATTTTACAGATTTCATGCAAAGTACCATCCATGTGTGGATTTTCATTGTTTTATAATAGTTAAACAGCGTCAAATTATCCTTTAATTTGTGATAGAGGTGATTTATTTATTTATTTTCTGAAAACTTAGTAAGGAGTAACTAAACATTATCTCCCCTTAATTTATCTGTGCAGCATGCCTCATTAAATTAAGGAAGTCAATTTTATGAGCTTGACATAACAAGAACAGAAAGGCTTTGTCATAATTCATGAGAGAAAACATTGTTTAGTCACCAGATGTTTGTATTTATAAAGGGTTTTTTATTTATTTTTTTATGTGACAGTAGATTGTGATTGAGATTGTCATACTTGAATAATTAGATAGAATATTGTTTAGTCATCAGATATGAGTATTTTTAGTCTCTCCTGCACACTCTCCTTTACTACTCTTCTTCTTTGATCCATATCTGCTGACCGTCAAAGCAGTCAGTGGCCATCATGCCTGGTGGCGTCTTGTAGGGCAGCAACAGATTCCACTTTGTTCGGTTGGCAGCCATCCTTCATACAGTGCCCCATTTCTGGTTCATTCTTTGCATCTCGGCTTCCACAGTTCTCCTCCAAGTTGTTTTTGGTTGGCATGTCTTTTGCTTTCCTTTGGTGATCCATGGCATAGCTGTTCTTGTAATGGTATCAGGGTCCCTTCTGAGGACGTGGCCAACCCATCTCCAGCATCTGCCAGCAATGATGGTGTGCATGTCCTCCTGGCTACTCCGAATAAGTAGTTCTTGGTTGCTGATGAGATTTGACTAAAAGATCCTGTACTCTGTCTGTTGTTTATTGCATGTAGGTCGCGCACGTGTTTGGAAAAAAGTGACACTGAATACCAGTATTAAACTCTTGTGTATTGCAAGCAGTAAGTCACAATCAATTTCATAATGATTATAAGCAACATGGTTTAATCAGGTTAAAAAATTATTCATTTCAACGCTTGAATAAAATAATAATGCTATCATTGTTGAGCGAAGAAGAAAACAAAAGTAGGTACAGAATACAGAATCTGTTTATATTTCCCAAACAGGATGTATTAAATAACACTGAACAAATTAGGTCAGAACTCAGGATGGCATTGAAATAATCATGCCCAGGTAGCATTTACACATTCAACAATTTCCATGATTGAAAGATGAGCGGGTTGTATTTGAAACATAATTGTGCACCTGAAATTGTAAAAAGAAACTTGTTTGTTGTGAATTTCCCCATCTTTAATGTGCATATCCCCTTTAGAAAACAACAGTGCATAAATGGTAGAGTATGTGACCAAAATGTCAGGACTAGGGCTGATAATGACATTACATGTAGTGTATTCATGTTTATACCATTGTATAGATTAGAATTGTCATTATTGTGTATATTATATGATCACCAAAAATATATGCAGGGTTCGTAGCGACCTGGAAAAACCTTGAAAAACCTGGAAAATGAAGAAAAAAAATTCCAGGCCTTGAAAAGCCTGGAAAAATTACTAAAAGCCTTGAATTTTCAGCATCAGACCGTGAAAAATAATACGAAATTGAAAGTTCGTTACTTTGTGTCCATTTTTTGGTTATTGATGGTATTTTTCGCAACAACAGACGCGACGAGTCTAAAAATAAATCTGCGTTTACGCCATTAACGCAAAGCGCCGAAAACGAAACAGCCGAAAACTTCTGGAAATGGAAGTGCGCAAAGGGAAGTAAAAATTGTAAAGTTACTGTACAATTTTTACTTCCCTTTGTGCATTGAATCCATTTCCAGAAGTTTTCGGTGCTTTGCGTTAACAACGTAAACGCAGATTTATTTTTAGCACTCGTCATAAGTAATAAATTCATTTATCTCATTTATAAAACCTATTTAAATAAGTCCAGTTTATAGATAGACCTACTGTACTTGCGTCTGCATTTACAATGTAGGCCTATTTACAGTTTAATTTTTAACCATGGCCAAAATTAGCCTAAAGGCAAATGTTTGAACGAAATTTCTTGGTTTACCTCTGCATACAGGAATATATTTGACACAGTTTAAGATGGCCAGGAATAGAAATTGATGGTGATTTCATATCCTATAGCATACCCTGTTATCAGACCCATGTCCCACTGTTCATTTCACCACAGTTTTTGGAAATAAATATATTTTGAATGTTTTTTTAATTATATTTATGATGAAAAGACTTATCCCATTCTACCTCTGAAGGGTTATAGGCTAATTAGGATAAGCCTAGGCCTACATGTTTTCAATTCCACATAACATAAATAACCGCCGATACTTGAAAGTGGCATCACATCTGTCAAATCACTGTAATTAGGATAAATGAAAATCAGCAATTTTGTGGATAGGCCTATGTTATTTAAAATTTAAAAAAAAAAAATTAAATTAAATTTAGAAAAAAAAACTAAACAAATAAACGAAACAAAAATAGTACAAATGTGGGGGGGGGGGGGGGGGGGGGGGGGGGGGGGGGGGGGGGGGGGGGTGGGGGGGGGGGCGGTAAAAGGTCTCCAGTTAGATATTTAATAGATTTTCACTTATCATAAGTATTACCCTCCCAATTACTATATATATTACCTTTTATTCTAGTTAAATATTGGTTGACTGTATTATGTATGCGTTTAGAACTTTGAATTGGTAAATATACATAGCTTAGGCCTACTCATAAGTTATTTGTGTTCTCTTTTTTTTTTTTTTAAACTAACACTACTAGGAGACCTACAGATGTGACATCATTTGTGACCAAGGAAAAAACTCTTGCGAGCTGAGATTATTTGGACTCTTTTTTTTTTCAGTGAAAAGTCACCATAGTTTTAATTCAAATTTCATACGCAACAAGGGACATATTCTCTTCTGTGGTAGTTTTGATTCAGCCTTCAGCTTTATTTCAAGACCTGAAATTCAGATTGGTGCATTTGGAACAGTAGCAGAAAATAGGAAGCATTTTCCTGTAGCACTGAAGAAAAAACAACTCAAATTGAAAAAGACAAATCATCCTGTGTTTTGTGCGACAGAAGATAAGGCATGCCGACAATCACCTGGCATGATACAAAAAGATTTAACCTTATATCCACTGTTCACTCCAATGATAATATAAACAAGACAGTTAGAAAGACAAATTCTTTAGGGCAGAACAATTCAGAAGCTAGTGCTTGCAGAAAAGTACAGCAAAAGTATGGGAGGTATGGAAACTTCAGCCAACTAGGTGCAAGCTACCCCTACCCACACAGATCCTATTTTTATATTATTTCTTAGTTGAAACTGCCCTGGTCAATGGGCACATAACCTACAACACTGCCAACTCTACAAAAAAAGATCAAAGCGAAGATCAGGATGTCAGTATGACTCTTATTGAACCTGCTATTCTTCGACGCAATGTGACACCTTGAAAACCACAGGTCACAACAACACGACTTACTGAGCACCACTTCATTGATAAATATGAAAGGGCAAGGTACAAACCAGACTGTAAAGTGTGTAAGGCTGCAGGGAACAGAAGCCAGACTTGCATGTACTGCCCAGATTGCAATGTACCTCTATGCCTGATACCCTGCTTCAAGTTATACCACACAGTCAAGGATTATCAACGATCCAGACAAAGACTCTTGCAGAGACCTACAGCTACAACTTCAACCCCAGTTAATGAAAAAAAGCAGCTCAGACTCCAACTAGAGGTACTTAACTACTCAAGAAATCAAGAAGAGAATAGGAATGGCCAAAGCTACATTCAACAACATGAAACATATACTGACATCCAAACAGTTATCTCACAAATTAAAACTGAGAATCATAAAGTGTTATATATATTCTGCATTTCTGTATGGTGCAGAAACATGGACGATGAATAAGCATTTGGAAGAAAGAATTGAGGCTCTTGAAATGTGGATATATAGAAGAATGGGGCGTATCTCATGGAAAGAGATGAAAACAAATAAGGAGGTCCTAGAAAATCTAGGTATGAAAAGAGAACTAATGAGGGAGGTCAAAGTTCGGCAGCTAAAATACTTTGGCCACATAAAAAGGCATAACACCTTTCAGAAGACCATAACAGAAGGGAGAGTTGAAGGCAAACGTGCAAGGGGAAGACAGCGCTATAAGTGGGAAGATAACATCAAAAGATGGACAGGAATGAGTCTATCAGAGTGCACCACCAAGACAAGAGACAGAAGACGTTGGAGATCCATTACAGCCAACCTTCGTTGTGGAGATGGCAACTGATGATGATGAACTACTCAAACATTTACAAACACTCATTGTCAGATGCCACAGACGCAGAATACATTCAAAAAAGACAAACACGAAAAATACAGTTTTTTTTAAACATTTTATTCCAATTTTATTAGCCTTTTATGTTGATATACGTTGTTAATCGTTAAATCAATATGTCAGTCAAGCTTATTTTATTCATTACCATCCATGTCACTAACATTTTATTGCGCTGATGTTGAACAAATTCACTAAAAACTTGGAAAAAATGTCTGTTTTTCAATCTTTTATGAATTTTTAAAAAAAAAAAGTTCTTTTTAAAGAAATCTGCAAACAACCTTGGTAATGGGAGATGGTAATGCTCTGGATTGCTGATCAGCAAAGTGATAATTATATCTGAGAAAATTAGAAGAGGAAAATATTAGAGTTTCCCATCCTTGAAAATCATGTGCTGGACCGGGAAAAACCTGGAAAAAGCCTGGAAAATGCTTGAAGAAATTTGCTATGTCATTATAATTTTTTAACAAATTATATTAACACTTTGCTGACCAGCGATCCGGAGCATTAATGTCTCCCATTACCAAGGGTGTTTGCAGATTTCTTTAAAAATAACTGGTTTTTTTTTTTAATTCATAAAAAATTGAAAAACAGACATAGGGTTTTGAAATTTTCAGAGCGCCATTATGAATGGTTGCTACATCTATAAAAATATATTTTATGCAAATTGGTCACATGATCATGGCGGCCATCTTGAATTTGTGTGGCTATTTATAGAAATTTCAGGAGATGTTTTAAAACCATGATATTTTTCCAGTGTTTGGTGAATTTGTTTGATGTCAGTGCAATAAAATGTTAGGGACATTGATGGCAATGAAGAAAATAATCTTAATTGACGTACTGATTTAACGATTAACCAGCAATCCAGTGCAATTAATGTCTCCCATAACCAAGTTTGTTTGCCGATTTCTTTAAAAATAACTGGTTTTGTTTTCAATTCATAAAAAATTGAAAAACAGACATAGGGTTTTGAAATTTTCAGAGCGCTATTATGAATGGTTGCTACATCTATAAAATTATATTTTATGCAAATTGGTCACATGATCATGGCGGCCATCTTGAATTTGTGTGGTTATTTATAGAAATTTCAGGAGATGTTTTAAAACCATGATATTTTTCCAGTGTTTAGTGAATTTATTCGATGTCAGTGCAATAAAATGTTAGGGACATTGATGGCAATGAAGAAAATAATCTTAATTGACGTACTGATTTAATGATAACTAGTCTATGTATTTCAGCATAAAAGGCTAACAAAAATTATGAATAAAATGCAAAGAAAATTTAATTTTTGTATTTGTCTTTTTTGAGTGTATTTTGTGTCTGCGGCATCTGACAATGAGTGTTTGTGAAGGTTTTGAGTGGTTACTTACCTCTAGTTGGAGTCTGAGCTGCTTCCTTCATTAACTGGGGTTGAAGTTGTAGCTGTAGGTCTCTGCAAGAGTCTTTGTCTGGATCGTTGATAATCCTCGACTGTGCGGTACAACTTGAAAAATGGTATCGTGCATAGAGGTACATTGCAATCTGAGCAGTACATGACAGTCTGGCTTCTTTTCCCTGCAGCTTTACACACTTTACAGTCTGGTTTGTACCTTGCCCGTTCATATTTATCAATGAAGTGGCGCTCAGTAAGTCGTGTTGTTGTGACTTGTGGTTTTGAAGGTGTCACATTGCGTTGAAGAATAGCAGGTTCAATAAGAGCGAGACTGACATCCTACTTGAACTTCTTTGCTGTGATCTTTTTTGTAGAGTTGGCAGTGTTGTAGGTTATGTGCCCATTAACCAGGGCAGTTTCAACTAGGATCTGTGTGGGTAGAGGGATAGCTTGCACCCAGTTGGCCGAAGTGGTCGACACCTCCCATACTTTTGTTGTATTTTTCTGCTAGCACTGGCTTCTGAATTGTTCTGCCCTCAGGTATTCCTCGTTTTCTAACTGTCTTGTCCATAACATCATTGGAGTGAACAGTAGATAAAAGGTTATGCCAGGTAACTGCCAACATGCCTTTATCTTCTGTGGCACAAAACACAGGATGATCTGCCTTTTTCAATTTGAGTTGCTTTTTCTTCAGTGCTTCAGGAAAATGCTTCCTATTCTCAGCTACTGTTCCACATGCACCAATCTGAATTTCTTTCAGCTCTTGAAATATAGCTGGGGCTGAATAAAAGCTGTCGCAGTAGAGAATATGTCCTTTGTTGCCATATCCATCAAGAAGATCTTTCACAACCCTGGAAGTTGCCCCAACACAACCTTCATCATTTGCCTTACCAGTATAAATGTTCAATTTCAGGCAGTATTGTGTTTTAGCATCAGTGAGTACTTTGAATCCCCACTTTGTGGGTTTTGCTGGCAGGTATTGCTTGAAATATATTCTACCCTTGAACCTCACCATCGATTCATCTATTGACAACTCCTGCCCAGGTGTGTAGTGTTGCTTATATGTAGGCAAAATAATATCCAATATGGGTCTGAGCTTGAAGAGGGGGTCATACCCAGGCTGCCCCCTCTCAATTCTGTTATCATTATTATTAAAATGTTGTTCTTCATATGGAGGAAGCATGTCAAGCTCAACAAGTTTGTTTTGAGCAAGCTTTCTCCATCTCCACAGATTATTTTGATGTGCAGTCTTGCTGTGGTCTCTTGTGCCACGCCCATCTCCTGCTTCAGATGTACTTACATCACAATCTAATCCAAATTCGTTGTCGCTGCTATTAGTTGCGTTACGATTGAGTGATAGGCCTACATCTCTACTTAGCCATGAGATATCACTTTCGGCCCCAGATTCGCTGCCAGAGTCAGAATCATCTCTGTTATAAGTCTGGCTACCATCATCACACATGATGAAAACAAAGAATGGGCTCTTGTACTAAAAATAATAAAATTTTATTCAAAATTCGGCTATAAACAGCGATTCGCGATATCATTCATGGGCGCAGCCATTTTGGAATGTTAAAAATACCCGGATGAGGCTTGTTTCGTAAAACTATCGATACGGCTGTCTGTTGCGTTGGTGGAGTTACTAATTCGACTTTCGTCGAATCTGGTCAGCAAGGGTTTCAACCGGAAATTCGCCTATCGTCGAATTTGGTCAGCAAAGTGTTAATAAATCTGCTTTACCTAACAACGGTTTTAACATTACTACTAGCTTTATTTCTCAATTGTAATTCATGCTCATGTATAACTATTAGTATAAGTAGTAGAAAATAGCCATAAGTAATTATTTCTCGACTCATTTTTCAATAATTCATATTTGAAGAATGCTGCACATAAAATTCTGTTATTTCCATGTTCTATGACATGTCTACTTTAGATATATCTACAATGTGAATACAGTGTTGTTGCGTAGTAGTAATATTTACTCATGCACGTTGTACAAAAAAAATTGTAGAAATATAAGCATACTGTTTTGCCAGTTTATCTTTCTATAATTCATACCTTAGATACATGCACATTTGAACACAATCTTCCTTGATAATATCTCAGTAGTAATTTATGCCCATGCACGCTATATAGTGAAATTACAGGTTCATGCCCTTTTATCTGAACACCCACCTGCATGGAGGCATACCTAGTGTCATTCTTATATGACCACCAGTTATGCACAATGCTATAATATATGTACAAATGTGGAAGTGAACCTCTGTCTGTGAGGCAAATTACATCCTCATTGACTCCTTAAATCTCCACACACTTTCAGGTATTCCCCCTGTGGTAAAACTTGTTGAGGACCCAGCATTGCATATGATTAAGATGGACATTTTGGAATGGAAATAGCAACACAAAAATTTTAAAATTTACAAAAGATATAAAGTAACAGATAATACATCCATCTTTACAGCAGAATTAGTGGAAATCTTAAAAGCTTTAGAAATAGTTGCAGTTATTTGGTGTCTAGGTATACAATTGCAGGCATCACTGAAATTGAGCAAATTTCATTTTATCAAAAACAAAGTTTGAATTTTACTGACACAGTAGCATAGTGGTTAGTGCACGGGCTTCCTAGCTCAGTGGTCTATGGCTCGATCCACAGATGAGGTGGGATTTTTTTAGGCCGCAACAGACCCTGGGTCAACCCAGCCCCAAATGACTATCAGAGCAACTCTGGAAAAGTTAAGGTGGCCGGCGTGATGCTGACCACATTACCCCTAGTGTGCCCAAGGTCAAGAAAATATGGGCTTAACACCATATTCCCAATATGCCTCAATGGGCGTGTAATGGGATCCTTTACCCCCTACTGTTAGTCCACAGATGTATCAGGTAATGTCATGAGGTTCTGTTCTTGCAAAAAAGTTTTAATCATGACAAAAAAAAATAATTATTAACAATATTATATTTGTAATCATTTCAGGACTGTTTGGAGGGAAGTAATTCAGAAATAAATTGTTATTACTCATTTCTTACATCCATGGGAAGTAATCAAACAATAAAAATATTAATGAATATATGCAATTAGTGACCACATTAAAAAAAACATTTTGCAACACCATTTAAAATTATTAAATGTATACTATTAGTTTCATAGTATGCAATACACCATGAAAATTTTAACATATCAGACAGAAACAAATACTTCTTAAATAATCTTATAGATGCATAACTTTTAAATCATACCTAATATGACACTACAAAACATACAAAATTAAAATTTGTTATGCATGCCATAATTATCTGAAGTTTTAACTATTATGTTTTATTCAATGAATTTCAGGTGACCATTCCTGTAGCCAGCAGTCCCGCCTATACTCTAGTGTTGACATTCCAGATTTGAAAATTATGAACAGTTCCATAAAGAGTGAACCATTGCAAAATGCTGCATTCAATCAAGTGTTGCCAGATTTCACAGAAAAAATTGTGAGTGAAATGAAAGCTGATGAAAGTACGGCAGCTGCAACACTAAATACAGACAATAATATTGAACCAAGATTAAAAGAGGTACAATCACCGAATGTCACAGACTCTGTGATAATGACTGTAGACATGAATCTGACTCCTGAGATTTATACTGCAGTCTTACAAAATGAAAACTGCAGCAGGAAATCAACAATAGTCTATGATGATTGTACTCTCAACAGTGGAAGTAGAGAAGGTTTTAAATTGTGTGGCAGTGCACAATCAGATAAAAAAATAATAGGTACACAAGAGAAACATTTCAGCTGTCAAGTTTGTGGAGTACAGGTTAGCAAGAAAGGTGACTATAATGAACATGAACTTTCACATACGAGAGAAAAGTGCTATGTAAGTAATGTTGGTAATGTAGAATTAGCTACAAAATCCAGTCTATGTCAACAAGAAAGAATAAAAATAGAACAGAAGCATTCTAAATATGATCTTAATGGTATGGGGGCTGCTCATTTTGGTTATCTAAAGGCACATGTAATGCAGCATAAAGAAGAACTACCTAACAAGTGTGGTGGTCTTAATAGGTTTTCTAGGACTGATTATCCAAAGAAACAGTATAATAGTGAGACACATTACAAATATGATGTCAGTGGAGAAGATTTTTGTCAAAGTGATCAGAAGGTGACAAATACAGAAGAAAAACTTTATAATTGTGATGTTTGTGGAGCAGAATTTTCTCATAGTAGTGCTTTCAACAGTCACAAAAGGACACACAGAGGAGAGAAATCTTATAAGTGTTATGTTTGTGGAGCAGGATTTTCTCATAGTAGTGCTTTCAACAGTCACAAAAGGACACACACAGGAGAGAAACCTTACAAGTGTGATGTTTGTGGAGCAGAATTTTCTCAAAATGGCCGTTTAAAGATACACAAAAGGACACACACAGGAGAGAAACCTTATAAATGTGATGTTTGTGGAGCAGAATTTTCTCAAAATAGCCATTTAAAGATACACAAAGTGACACACACAGGAGAGAAACCTTATAAGTGTGATGTTTGTGGAGCAGAATTTTCTCGAAATGATCATTTAAAGAGTCACCAAATGACACACACAGGAGAGAAACCTTATAAGTGTGATGTTTGTGGAGCAGGATTTTCTGAGAATGGGGCTTTAAAGAAACACAAAAGGACACACACAGGAGAGAAACCTTATAAGTGTGATATTTGTGGAGCAGGATTTTCTCAAAATATTCATTTAAAGGATCACCAAATGACACACACAGGAGAGAAACCTTATAAGTGTGATGTTTGTGGAGCAGGATTTTCTAGAAGTGGGGATTTAAAGAGACACATAAGAATACACACAGGAGAGAAACCTTATAAGTGTGATGTTTGTGGTGCAAAATTTTCTCATAGTAGTAATTTCAACAGTCACAAAAGGACACACACAGGAGAGAAACCTTATAAGTGTGATGTTTGTAGAGCAGAATTTTTTCAAAATGGCCATTTAAAGATACACAAAAGAACACACACAGGAGAGTCACCTTATATGTGTGATGTTTGTGGAGCTCAATTTTCTCAGAATAGTACTTTAAAGAGTCACAAAAGGACACACACAGGAGAGAAACCTTACAAGTGTGATGTTTGTGGAGCAAAATTTTCTCAAAATGGCCATTTAAAGATACACAAAAGGACACACACAGGAGAGAAACCTTATAAATGTGATTTTTGTGCAGCAGAATTTTCTCAATATAACCAATTAAAGATACACAAAATGACACACACAGGAGAGAAACCTTATAAGTGTGATGTTTGTGGAGCAGAAATGTCTCAAAGTGGTGCTTTAAAGAGACACAAAAGGACACACACAGGAGAGAAACCTTATAAGTGTGAGGTTTGTGGAGCAGAAATGTCTCTTAGTGGTGCTTTATAGAGACACAAAAGGACACACACAGGAGAGAAAACTTATAAGTGTGATGTTTGTGGAGCAGGATTTTCTGAGAATGGGGCTTTAAAGAAACACAAAAGGACACACACAGGAGAGAAACCTTATAAGTGTGATATTTGTGGAGCAGGATTTTCTCAAAATAATCATTTAAAGGATCACCAAATGACACACACAGGAGAGAAATCTTATAAGTGTGATGTTTGTGGAGCAGGATTTTCTAGAAGTGGGGATTTAAAGAGACACATAAGAATACACACAGGAGAGAAACCTTATAAGTGTGATGTTTGTGGTGCAAAATTTTCTCATAGTAGTAATTTCAACAGTCACAAAAGGACACACACAGGAGAGAAACCTTATAAGTGTGATGTTTGTAGAGCAGAATTTTTTCAAAATGGCCATTTAAAGATACACAAAAGAACACACACAGGAGAGTCACCTTATATGTGTGATGTTTGTGGAGCTCAATTTTCTCAGAATAGTACTTTAAAGAGTCACAAAATGACACACACAGGAGAGAAACCTTACAAGTGTGATGTTTGTGGAGCAAAATTTTCTCAAAATGGCCATTTAAAGATACACAAAAGGACACACACAGGAGAGAAACCTTATAAATGTGATGTTTGTGCAGCAGAATTTTCTCAATATAACCAATTAAAGATACACAAAATGACACACACAGGAGAGAAACCTTATAAGTGTGATGTTTGTGGAGCAGAAATGTCTCAAAGTGGTGCTTTAAAGAGACACAAAAGGACACACACAGGAGAGAAACCTTATAAGTGTGATGTTTGTGGAGCAGAAATGTCTCTTAGTGGTGCTTTATAGAGACACAAAAGGACACACACAGGAGAGAAAACTTATAAGTGTGATGTTTGTGGAGCAGAAATGTCTCATAGTGATGCTTTAAAGAGTCACAAAATGACACACACAGGAGATAACCTTATAAGTAAGATGTTTGTGGAGCAAAATGTTCTCTAAATAATAATTTGAAGATACACAAAAGGACACACACAGGAGAAAAACCTTATAAGTGTAATGTTTGTGGAGCAAAATTTCATCTAAATAATAATTTAAAGATACACAAAAGGACACACACAGGAGAGAAACCTTATAAGTGTGATGTTTGTGGAGCAGAATTTTCTCAAAGTGGTGCTTTAAAGAGTCATAAAAGGGCACACACAGGAGAGAAACCTTATAAGTCTGATGTTTGTGGGGCAGAATTTTCTCATAGTGGGGCTTTAAACAGTCACACAAGTACACACACAGGACAGAAACCTTATAAGTGTGATGTTTGTGGAGCAGAATTCTCTTAAAGTGGTGCTTTAAAGAGTCACAAAAGGACACACACACAGGAGAGACACCTTATAAATGTGATGTTTGTGGAGCAGAATTTTCTCAAAATGGTGCTTTAAAGAGTCACAAAAGGACACACACAGGAGAGACACCTTATAAGTGTGATGTTTGTGGAGCAGAATTTTCTCAAAGTGGTGCTTTAAAGAGTCATAAAAGGGCACACACAATAGAGAAACCTTATAAATGTGATGTTTGTGGAGCAGAATTTTCTCATAGTGGTGCTTTAAACAGTCACACAAGTACACACACAGGACAGAAACCTTATAAGTGTGATGTTTGTGGAGCAGAATTCTCTTAAAGTGGTGCTTTAAAGAGTCACAAAAGGACACACACAGGAGAGACACCTTATAAGTGTGATGTTTGTGGAGCAGAATTTTCTCAAAGTGGTGCTTTAAAGAGTCACAAAAGGACACACACAGGAGAGACACCTTATAAGTGTGATGTTTGTGGAGCAGAATTTTCTCAAAGTGGTGCTTTAAAGAGTCATAAAAGGGCACACACAGGAGAGAAACCTTATAAGTGTGATGTTTGTGGAGCAGAATTTTCTCAAAGTGGTGCTTTAAACAGTCACACAAGTACACACACAGGACAGAAACCTTATAAATGTGATGTTTGTGGGGCAGAATTTTCTCACAGTGGTGCTTCAAACAGACACATCTTAGGCTGGTCCCAAGCCCAGCTGAATAAAGAGGAGGGCGGCCTGCATGGAGGCAGCCCCTCCACCATGCAAAGGCACAACAGGCCAATCACCTGTTTGCTTTAAACCACGATTATGCAAACTACAAGAGAGAAAACTGGACTGATTCTAAAGGTGACAAACTGTAAACTGGAACGAACTACGGACTATGACTTATGGAAATTGGAACACAAGAAGTGTAAATGGGAAAGAACATGAGCTGGTGGAAGAGATGAGGAAAGTAAAACTAGAAATCCTGGCTATAATGGAAACAAAGAAAAAGGGACAAGGAGTCATGGATCTTGATGGCAACATGCTGCTCTACAGTGGTGTACCCACATCTGAAAGAGCTAAATTGGGCATTGGTTGTCTTGTAGCAAAAAACTTAGTATCAAGGGATGGAACTTAGTCTCGGAGCACATTATGGTTGTAAAACTAAAAGAATGAGAAACCATAGTCAACCTTGTCATAGTGTATGCTCCAAATGAGGATGAGCGAGCAGAGGTCAAGGAGGAATTCTTCAAGCTGCTTCAAAGGACAGGGGATGACTGTCTTGATGAAATTATCATGCTCTGAGATTTCAATGCCAGGGTTGGAAATGACCATGCTAGATGGGGTGGAGTTAGCTGAAGATATGGAGAAGATACTCTCAATGACAATGGAAAGCAACTCCTTAGATTCTGCTCTGAGCTGAATCTGATCATTACAAACACAAAGTTCCTCCATAAGCGCATACATGCATATACTAGATGTGAACCAACAAAGAATGAGAAGTCAGTGATAGACTCTGCCATTGTTAGGAGGAGCTCATTCAAATGTCTGGGATGCTAGAGTCTGGAGGGGGCCAGAGATTGTAAGTGATCACTACCTGTTTACAATCAAAAGAACAACTGAAAGAGTTTCTCAGCTTAAGAACTGCCCAACATCATGCAAGAAACTAAGTAAATGAACGGGAGAAATGAGCATTAAGACCTACAAGCTGAGAGAGCCATAAATTAGGACCAGATATCAGGTGCTAATTGCTACAGTGGTGAGAAACACACAAGAACAACCTGATGACTTGGAAATCCTTTTGCTTAACTTCAAGGACATCATAAAGACAGCTACCGCAGAAGCATGTGGTGGTCCGACTTGAAAACAAGAGAAAGAGGACACCTTGGTAAACATAGAAAGTCAAAGAGAAAATAAGAGAAAAGAAAAAGGCATGGAAGCAATACTTAGGAGCTAAAAACACAGCAGGACATACAGAGAAATATAGAGAATATGTGATACTAACAGAAGCAAAGAACAAGGTGCTGGCAGCAAAACAGAAGTCTTAGGAAGAATTTGGAGAAAAGCTAGAAAAAGATGTGCAAGAAAACCAAAAATTGTTCTAAAAGACCCTAAAGAACATGAGGAAGGAAAAACAATGCCCTCTCAAATTTGTAAAAGACAAGCAAGGCAAATTGCTTACTGCCCCAAAGGAAGTAATGGAAAGAATATTTCTCAGAATTCCTTGAAGGCGAGCAATGTCAAGCATCAGAAATGATAACCACTAGCACAGAAGATAAACCAATGGTGGTGAAGATGACATGAAGATGGAAGAACTGAAGGCAGCACTGGAAAACATCAAGATGGGCAAAGCAGCAGGGCATGATGGTATAACACCAGAAATGGTTAAGTACATGGGAGCATCAGGCGACCTATTACTCTTAAGGGTCCTACAGGTAGTGTGGTGCAACAAGACCATACCAAAGGATTGGAAGATTGCCATCATAACACTGATTTTCAAAAACTGTGACAATCGACACTGTGGAAACCATAGAGACATAACCCCTCTCAGTCTCCTTGGCAAAATCTGCTCTAGAATCCTAGAGCAGAGAATCAGATGCCTAGTTGAGCCACAGTTAGATGAGGTCCAACAGTAAACCATAAATCAGAAGAGTTCAGGACCACCACTGGTGTAAGACTAGGTGATATCCTGTCACCTTATCTTTTCATACTCCTCATGGATGATGTCGTCAAGGCATGTAGAAAGAGGACAGGAAAGTATTCAAAGGGGTACTGGAAGATGAGACAGGTCTAAAATTCAGAGCTGGCATTTGCTGATAATGTTGCCCTGATTGCTAAATCAGAGGCACATCTTCAATCCAACCTGCAAGTCTGGAAGCAAGAGCTGGAAAAGAGAGGGATGGTCATATGCAACTCTAAAACAAAATCCATGGTGATATCACAAGAAGAAAGAAGACATCAGATTAAGCTGGGAAAACAGGTCCTGGAGCAGGTCGACCACTTTAAATACACCGGAGCTATTATAGACCGACAGGGAGGCAGCAATGAAGAGTTGGCCACTCAAAAAGCAGCAGCTGGGAGACTTTTTCAGGCCATAAATTGAGGATTCCTTATGAGGTTTTGATAACCGTTGGATAATCATAATCAACCATCATCACGAAGAAGACACTAACGTCCTTCTCAGGACGCCACTAGTCGAGAAAAGATCGCATTTTCGTCAAAATGACCAGAAATAAACCTCACGCCAAAAGGAGGAAGGTATACGCCAGCCCACCAGCGCAGAACAGCCAGGGGAATAACAAAGCTTCAAACAACAAAGACAGACAGCCAGAGAGCAAGACTGCCCCAAGTTCTCGTGATGAGACCGGTCCTCCTCCAACTCTAGACTCGACGACAGAGTTAGCTGCGACGTGTGTCGACACCACTGAGAGGCTGAGGGGCCCGCCTCCTTGCGAGACAGAGGAGAGGGCAGATGCAGGTGTTCCTGGCCTAGATGATGAAGATCCAGAGGATGAGGAAACGATGAGATTGCTACACCAGCTGAAGAAGATGAGGGGATGGTTGGAAAGAAGAGAGAAAAGGGCAGCTGCAAACGTCCACGGCCTAGACCCTGAGCTTGAGAGGGTGAAGAGACTGATACAAGGGATAGAACAGACGCTGGAAAGGAAAGAGAAAAGAAAACAGGAGTCTAGATCCATGTTTCCTCCACCACACGTACCCGACTCGTCAGCAGAAACCCGGTCTACCACAGAGAAGCTGCAACAAACACTGATGACACCACCACACGATGTCGAGTTGACACCTGTGGCTACCACAGGGAAGCTGCCCCAAAATCAGAGGACAACAAAATCACCACAAAAACTTGACTTTAGTACGGACCGGAGAAGGAGAGTGGGAACAAAGGCCAGCGAACAAGGCGACACAGATACAATAGAGAGGTGCGTTAAGATCACGCAGATGTCTGGAGGTGAGGCCTCACTCAGGGCCCTACCAGATGACAAAGTGATCAGCATCCTAGAGCCAATAACTGGCAGGAGAAGCATCTCTAAGATACGGAGGCACAAAAAGGGAGTCGTGCTTTCGCTCAACAGCACGGATAAGACAACTTCACTGATGACAGAACTGGAGGCCGGGCCGAAAGAATTCATGCTGCCTCACCAGATAAAAGTAGTGATGGAGACCAGCAAGACAACAAAGAAGTTGGTGCTAAGAGGGGTGGATACATGATGGTCCACTAGCGAAGTCCAGGGCTGCCTACAGACTGAAAACACAGGTGCCCAGGTCATACAGGTCGAGAGGTTAAGGACATGGAATGGAAAAGATACCAATCTGGTGGTAGTAACTATTGAAGGAATGACAAGACCTGAAAGACTGACATTCAAAGAGACGTCAAAGAGGACAGAGGCATATATCCCTCTGGTGATACAGTGCTCCAACTGCCAGCAGTTCTCGCACACAAAGAAAACGTGCAGGAGAGATGCAGTCTGTCGATATTGTGTGGGTGGCCACCTATATCGCGACTGCCCCAAGGCGAAGGAGGACCTCAACTACAAAGCAATAAACTCAAACCGCACCTGTGCAAACTGCCTCGGAAACCACGGGGCTAGATACCGAGGCTGCCCGATGTTCCAGGAAACAAAGAGCATCCTGAAGGAAGCGGTTTCCAAAGACATCCCCTTCAAGGAGGCAAAACACAGAGTGGCTGCGGATGTTGCAGAAAAACAACGCACGATTGACAGACGGCAGTTACACCAGCTGACTGCTGAAGTCAAACAATTGAAAATAAAACTCCAGGTCGAAAACAGAAGCAAGCAGGCTCCCGAAGACGAAAAGGACAGCGATGAAGACGTAATAGATATACAGAACATCAGAGAAATGAGGAAAGACATGAAAAGCATTCAGCAGCAAATAGAAGCAGATGTAAAGAGGCTAACAGAACTGATGGAAGAAAACACCAAAATCCTCAAGACAATCGAAACAGAGCGAAGAGCTATTGAGGAAATGACATCAAACACAAGAGTGACCAAAACAAATGAGCAATCAGACAAAGAAGTCATCGAAGAAACACTTGAAAAACTTCTACCAACAATAATAGAAAAAGCACTACTACAGATACAGGAAAGCAGGAAGACAAGAGAAACAGAAACTAGGAAAGCAAAAACTAACAAAACGACACAAGACAGATAGGAAGGCAGGAAATGAATCACCATGAACACGCCACGACAGACAAGCAACGAAGAGATAACCAGACAGGCAGCTAGCAGTCCTTTTTAGGACCAGTCCTTTTCAGGACTAGGAAAGTGATACCAGCAAAGATATCAACACACTATATACCCCAATATAACCGTTTGTAACCCTTCAATGGGTTTTGGTTGAACAGGGTATTACAGCAACATAGTAGACAAGATCAACAACAACAACAAGAGAGAGGTTGGTAAGAAAACGAAGATGGCTGTATACCGCTCCACCTATGTCCCAGTCTTGACATATGGATGTGAGTCATGGGCAATGACTACAATCTACAAAAGCCAGATCCAAACCTCAGAAATGAGGTATCTGAGGAAAGTGGTTGAAGTAACAAGAAGAGACATTGTCCGCAACCAGACGATACGTCATGGCCTAAAATCCCACCCCCTGCAGACCCAAGTAGAAGAGTCCCAACTAAGATGATTTGACCATATCTGCAGAATGGGAGAAGATCAGCTACCATGACAAGCATGGGAAACAAAGAGCCAGAGATCCAGACCCCCAGGATGACCCAGAGTCCGCTGGGAAGACTACAATAGACAATCTTTGAAGGACCAAGGGCTAGAATGGGACCAAGCCAGGAGGAAGATAGCCAAAAGGATAGTCTGGCACCCTCTCTTCCAAACCTCTACACCTCACGGTAGAAGGGGAATGACTAAGTAAGTAAGTAAAGAGACACAAAAGGACACAGAAACCTTAAAAGTTTGAGATTTTTTGAATACACTACTGTAAGAAGGCATACAGGGGAAAAGCCATATAGGTGTGATCTTTGTGGTGATGCATTTTCTCAGGCTACTCAAATAAAGAGACACGTGTTGAAACACAATGGAGAGATGTATAAATGTGATGTTTGTTGTATTAGGTATAGGTTTTCTCAAGTCCGTATTCTACAATTACACAAAAGAAGGCACACACGAGAGGGACTTTCTAAAAGTGATGTTTGTAGTGTTATGTTTTTTCAAGTCTTTATTCTAAAACAGCACACAACAAGACATTCTTTCATAACCCTTCACTCCCAAAGGACCATAGGCCTTCAACAAACACATGCCAAGTCCTCCTGTCACGTGCCATCATCTCAAGTTCTTTACACGTTATCCTCATCATTTTCACCTCTGTTTCCAGCTCCCTTCTCCATGTGCTTCTTGGTCTACCTCTGCCTCTCTTGCCCTGGGGGTTCCAGAACAAGGACTGCCTTGTAATGCTATCAACAGGTTTCCTCAGCGTGTGTCCTATCCATCACCATCGTTGTCTTCTCATCTCTTGTTCCACTGGCACTTGTCTAGTTCTTGTCATCAGTTCCACGTTGGTAACCTTATCATACCATTTTAATCCCTCTATTCTACACAAGCACCCATTTATGAAAGTCTGTAGCTTTTTTGTCTTTGTTGTTCTCCATGTCTCAGAGCCATACAGTAGGACTGACTTCATATTTGAGTTGAAGATTCTTATTTTTGTGTTGGATCTGATTTCTCTTGATCTACATATATTTTCCAAATGCAATGAAAGCTCCTCTTGCTTTTTGTATTCTTAATTTGATATCACTGTCTGTCCCTCCAACTTTGTCTATATTGCTGCCAAGATATGTGCACAATTCTACATCTTGTGTTGGTGCTTCTTTAAGTTCAACCCTGTTATCATTACTTGCATTTATTCTCATTATCTTTGTCTTTTCCCTGTGTATTTTCAGACTCAATTGCTGTGATCTCTCATCGAGTGTTTTCAATTTGTCCTGCATCTGATTATGGTTATTTGACAGAAGAGCCAATTCATCAGCAAAATCCAGATCATCCAACTGCTTAGTCAGAGTCCACTGGATTCCATTTCTGTTGTGTGTTGTTGATGTTCTCATAACCCAGTCTATTGTTAGTAAAAAAAGAAATGGAGACAAGAGGCATCCCTGTCCCACTCCTGTTCTTATCCCAAATGGTTCTGTAAGCTGTCCTTCATGAAGAACTCTGCATGTCATGTCTTCATATGTTTTCTTTATTAAATTAATAATCTTCAGGGGAGCTCCATAATGCCTCATCAATTTCCAAAGGGATTCTCTGTCTACACTGTCAAATGCCTTTTTTGTAGTCCACAAATCCGATGTATAGTGGTGAATTCCATTCCAGAGTTTGTTCAACTAGTATTCTCAAAGTGCCTATCTGGTCTGTACAGGATCTGTGTTGTCAAAAACCTGCTTGTTCATCTCTCAGTTTCTTGTCTATGGACTCTTTGAATCTCTCAAGGATAATCCTGTTTAATACGTTTCCTGGCACTGATAGTAACATTATTCCTCTATAATTTGTGCACTCTTGTAAATTTCCCTTCTTAGGCAACTTAACCAGATATCCTTCCTTCCATTCTGCTGGTATCTCTTCCTTTTCCCAGACTTTACCAAGTAATTTATATAACATCTCTGTAGCTGTGTTGATATCTGCTTTGATGGCCTCTGCTGGAATGCCATCAGGTCCAGATGCTTTTCCATCTCTTAGAAGCTTTATGGCTTTCTTTATTTCTTCCTTCATTGGTCTTTCGCCATTAATTTGTAGCTCTTCTTCTGCTGGCTGGATGTCTGAGGGGTTTTCTGGAGCTGGTCTGTTGAGAAGGTCCTCAAAATATTCTGTCCATCTCTTCATTTGCTCTTGTATATTGCTGAGCAGATTTCCATTCTTGTCTTTTATGAGGCAACTTGTTTGCTTGTATTTCTCTGTTAACTTCTTTGTGCTGTTATACAGGTCTCTCATATTTCATTTGGCTGCAGCATCTTCTGCCTCTCTTGCCAACTCCTCAATATACTTCCTCTTGTCTCTTTTGATACTTCTTTTTACTTCTTTGTTTGCTTCTGTGTACACTTCTTGAGCCTTGGTTTTGGAACTTCTGGTTTTGCTTGTGTTTAAATCTGCTTTCTTGTTTTTTCTGTCTTTTATGTTATTGATGGTTTCTGTTGTTATCCATGCTTTTTGTTGTTGTTCCTTTTTCCTCAGTATTTCTTTACATGTCTCATTCCATACCATTTTGATTTGCTGCCATTACTCTTTTGTATTCTCTACATCTTCCAGCTGTTGAAGCATGTGGAATTTGTTTGATATTGTGACCACAAATTTGTTTCTTGATTTCTTAGATGTCCTACATTAAATTGTTGTTCTATAATTTTGCATTGTAGCATATCTCTTGAGTTTCATTTTTACTCTGGCTATCAGAAGGTGGTGATCTGATGCCACATCTGCTCCTCTATATAGCTTTACATCCTGCAATGATGATCTAAACTTCTTGTTTATGCATATATGATCAATCTGATTTTCTGTTCTATGGTGTGGTGATATCCATGTTGCCTTGTGTATTCTCTTATGTGGAAACATACTTCCACATATAGCCAGTTGATTTGAAGCACAGAAGTTTGAGAATAGTTCCCCATTTTCATTCATTATTCCTAGCCCATGTTTTCCCATAACTTCTTCAAAGCCTGTGTTGCATTCATGTCACCCATCAAAATTGTGATGTCTCTTCTTTTTACATTTTTCATAATTTCCTGTAGTCTAGTATAAAATGCTTCTTTCACAGACTCTTCTTTGTGATAGTTGGTGCATAACATTGGATGACATTTACATTTATTTTCTTTTTAGCTATTTTAAAAGTAGCTGTTATTATTCTGGGTGCAATGTCTTCCCATTCAATGAGTGCTTTCTGTCCTTCTTTAGATAACATAAGAGCTACCCCTTCACTGTGGTGTGAACTTTTGTCTTCATGTCCTGAGGACAGCACCAATTCACCTGTGATGAGTTTCTTCTTGTTTACCCCCTTCCACTTTGTTTCACACAGTCCCAGAACCTCGATTTTATATACCATCGTTTCTGCTGCTACTTGTGCCACTTTGCCTTGTTCGTTTAATGTCCGAACATTCCAGGTGCCAAATCTGGAAGTTTTCCTAGAAGACAGATGGTTAGTCAGTAACACAGATCCCTTTTGGCTTTCTCTATGTTGCATCATACACCTCCCTGCGAGAGGACCTTCCCCTGTCTTGGATGGCTGTGTTTTATTTTCCTTAATTGACTTGTCCATGTTTGTTGACGTTTTTTGTGGTTTAAATTTTTTACAGGATGGGATAACCAGCCTCATGCCCAACCCTCCTTAGTTGCTTTCTATGACATGCATGGCAGGGAACAGTGTTACTATTCTTTGCTCCCCTTTCGGGCCCCGGTAACACATGGGTGATGCTCAAATTGTGCCATTAAAAAGAAAATTGCTATAAATGATTATGTGTGCTACAACAGAAATGGAATCCAGTAGACTCTGACAAAGCAGTTGGACGATCTTGATTTTGCTAATGACTTGGCTCTTCTGTCCCATAACCGTAATCAGATACAGGACAAATTTAAAACGCTTGATAAGAAATCACAGCAATTGGGTCTGAAAATACACAGGGAAAAGACAAAAATAATGAGAATAAATGCAGGTAACGATAACAGGGTTGAACTTGAAATAACACTACTACATGATGTAGAATCGTACACATATCTTGGCAGCAATATAGACAAAGTTGGAGGGACAGACAGTGATATCAAAATAAGAATACAAAAAGCAAGAGGAGCTTTCATTACATTGGGAAATATGTGGAGATCAAGAGAAATCGGATCCAACACAAAAATAAGAATCTTCAACTCAAATGTGAAGTCAGTCCTATTGTATGGCTCTGAGACATGGAGAACAACAAAGACAACAACAACAAAGCTACAGACTTTCATAAATGGGTGCTTGCGTAGAATAGAAGGATTAAAATGGTATGACAAGGTTACCAACGTGGAACTGATGACAAGAACTAGACAAGTGCCAGTGGAACAAGAGATGAGGAGAATATGATGGCAATGGATAGGACACACACTGAGGAAACCTGTTGATAGCATTACAAGGCAGTCCTTGTTCTGGAACCCCCAGGGCAAGAGAGGCAGCGGTAGACCAAGAAGCACATGGAGAAGAGAGCTGGAAACAGAGGTGAAAGTGATGAGGATAACGTGTAAAGAACTTGAGATGATGGCACGTGACAGGAGGACTTGGCATGTGTTTGTTGAAGGCCTATGCTCCTTTGGGAGTGGAGGGTTATAAATAAATTTTTTTTCAGTTCCCTAAGGAGCAGTGGGGCCACAACAAATGTATGTCAAGCCTTTACTTCCTGTGTCATCTGTTAAATGTCTTACCATAACTCTCATGTCTGCCTCCAGTTCCCATCTCAAAGTGCTTTTTTTTGTTTCGCTCCTTCTGTCTATCTCTAAAAATAAATAAATACATATACATGTGTACACACACAAAATGGTACATATTACCACCTCAACAAAAATTAAAGATAGGAGCTACTGATGAATGTAACAGTGGCACTGATAAAATACTATATATATATGTTATATGGTGCTAATATGTATCTGTTTGTTAACATGGTGCTGAATATCAAAGATAATGTGATGGTGGTGGGACACCATGATACATACAAAACAGCTAGCATTTAACTAAGAAATAGTTTTTTCATCTTTATTCTTAAACCTTTTGAAACTGCAAATATGTTCCTATATACAAGTATATATCACAAAATACAACTTAAGAACTGCTGGGCTAATTTTGTATATGTTTTGTATTTAACATTCAGGCAAAACAAACTGTCCAGTTTCAGACTTGATCAAAATCTGATAAGAATGAAGGGCACTTGAGTGCTACTCAGTTGGGGGCTGTATGTTTTAGAAAAACTCCATCAATTTATCTCATGTCTCACTTTTAACTGTCAGTATATTGTGAGCTGTTTTCATTTCCAAGTGAATTCATGCAACATGGATACTACATCTGCTGATCACAGTTCTCACTAGAATGTGTGCTTTTGTACCAAGTGTTTCTTTATTAACTAGTAGGTCTGTACATTGTCAATCCATGTATTTCCTTTCACAAACTGTAATATTAAATTAAATTTCTCATTCCTAGACTAACTAACTGAGACCTGAGAGACACAACACTGTACTAAGACACAGTTGAATTTCAAAGTACTCTCAGGCTGTATTTTGTCTGCTATTTTTTTAATGTTTGTTTTAAGTCATGTTTTTTGTTTAACATTTTAAGCAGATGAAACAAATAATCCATTTTATAATATGCAGAAGTGTGTGACATTTTTTCCCTTGATGGTATCCAATTTGATCTTTCAACTGCTTCTTAGCATTGAATATGTCTCCATCTCCTGTCTCATGTCTTGATGGTGCACTCTGATACTCTTCCTGTCTATCGCTAGATGTTAACTTCCCACTTACGGCACTGTCTTCCTTCAGTACGACTGTAATACAATAACAATCTGTAAAAAGAAGAAATTTATTTACATGCAAAAATCTATCATAATTTTCCAGAGTAAAATTAAATTAAGAAATTTTATGGATATGCACAGCCTAACCGAACCCCCTTTCCCCCAACTATGGGCTCTGTGAACCACCGGTTAAGAAACCCCAGTATAACCATAATTTACAGTTACCCATCACCCTAAACAAAATCAGATTAACAAGTTTTAAAACACAAAAGGTCAAAGTTGACCCATAGAAGATACTGCTGTAGGGGAGTGGAGTGTTAGAGACTTCACCATACTTACAGATTGTCATTGTATTTCAGTATGACTGTATGGGCATGAAGGCTTATGGCAAATAATGAGAAAATTCAATTTTGATACCAACATCATAGATATCATTGAAGCACTATACAAGGACGCAAGCAGTGCTGTTTTTGCAAGCAACGACATTGGAGAATTTTTCAAAACAACTGTAGGAGTTCGCCAGGGATGTAGGCTCTACAGTGGAATCCCAAAAACCGAAAGAGCTAACGGGGGTGTAGGCTGTATTGTAGCTAGAAAATGAAAATGATAACATCAAGGGATGGAGCTTTGTCTTGGAGCACATGATGATGCTAAAGTTAAAAGAGGGAAAAACCTTAGTCAACCTTGTCATTGTTTGAAACTCCAGTTTAAAAATGGCTTTTAGTCATAGGTGGAATGTTGCTCCAAGTTGCTGTTTAAAAATGAACATTGTACTATAATTACAACAGAAGCTATAAGAGTTAGAAAAACCGCAAAATAAAATACAATTTAATGTCATCTTTGTTACGCAAGGACATCAACAGTATGGATAAACTGTACACAGTTTATACATTAATATAGAACAGATATGTCATAAACAATGCACATTTCTCAGATTTTTTAGCAGCATGCTTCAAATTGGAGTTACCAAAACATAAATTGACAAGAAATTAATCACGTTTAAATTTCTATTTCTTCTATTACATAGTGCAAGAACATAAATTGATACTGGGAATTTTAAAAAAAGTAAAACCATTGATGCAGTACACTGTTAACAAAATGTGGAAATATTCTGTTAATATAATGTTTTAATTTATAATATTTATCACAGATATGATTATTAACATTCACAATATTATACACACAAACACTCGTACAACTGGCTCAGTCACTATCTAACAGACAGAACAAGAGTGCAGGTGTGGACAGATAAGCAGAAAGGCAATAATGGAGCATGGAGTATCACATGGTGGGTCCTCTGCCCTATACTCTTCCTTATATATACAAATGACATCACTGACACAGAAAACATCCACAAGAATGTCCACAACTCCCTCTATGCTGATGACCTGGCCATGTGGACTTCGGAAGAATACATAATCACAGCAAGAGTGTGCATGCAGGATTCAATGCTAGTCCTTGAATGTTGGTCCAGAAAGTGGCTGCTCAAATTCAATGAAAAACACCAATGCACATTATATTTACCGTGTAAACAAACTACAGGCAGCGAAACTACAACTAAAATGGGCAGACAATACAAGAAGAAGAGACGTCAATGTACTTAGGTATCACACTAGAACACCACATAATATGGAAAACACAGATAATAAAAACAGAGCTGAGTGCAAAACTGTGCAGGACCATCATGACAAAATTATCTAGTACCACATGGGGTGCTGATGAGAACATCCTCAAAATGCTGTACACAGGCAGAGTCAGCCCTGTTATGGAATATAGCATCACAGCCTGGTCATAGCAGCAAATTTTGACAAAGTAAACAGACTTCAAAACCAAGCAGTGCCTATCATAACAGGGACCCTAAAATCCACGAAAATCAACCATATGGAAAACATTACAGGGCAACAGTCATAGGAGGGCAGACTTGACAGCAGAGTTGTACAACAAGTAGAAAAATTTAAGAGACTCACAGGACACCCCATGTGCCAGACAATGAACAAGAAAGGAAGAGGCAGGCTCAAGTGAACTAACTTTGTGGCTCAAGCAAAAGAAAAAATAACATGCTAGCAAGATGAGTCACAAAGAAAATACCAGCAAGCACAACTATCCAATTGTGGAAAAGGAGATGGTTTCCTGAGCTAAAATCTGACATTCCAGGCATTGAAAGTATAGGAACACTGACAGAAACACACAAATGTTTATAGCACCCAAGTATATTGACCACAAATTTCCAGCTAAGCTCTGGACACAAACATATACTGATGTTTCAGCAATAAACACAGTTGAGAGTAAGGGGGCAAACATCCTCATTAGAATAGAATCTACTCTATAGCAATTGTCACTGGCAAATACTTCAATAACTTCAATGCTGAAGCAGAAGCCCTGAAACAAGCAGCAGAAACTCTTATTGAATGTAAAGCACATACAGAAAAAAACAAATAGTAATCTTTACAGATGCCTTCTCAGTAATAAGAGCTGTGAAGGGTTACCATGACCCAGGGCATTAAAAGTTCTGATAAACTTTCTGTCACTGGATCTCTCCCCAGCAGTGATGGTCCAATAATGGGACACAACTCACAGTATATTCTGAGAGTCTACAAAGTTATCTACCTTTTGCTCAAGATTACTCTTGGCAGAGATGTGAATTGAAGAATGATGCTTTAATTCTAGGGAGTCTTCACATGATTTTCCGAACCAATCACTATGCTGAATGAACAAACTTTATTTTCAAAGGGTAAAGAATTGGGAACGCAGGCCCGTCTGACATTCTGCCCTTCCTCTCTCTCTCTCTCATTGTGTATACTGTATCCTTTCATCCTCACATTTACACTATAAGCATTATTATGGCATGTATCATTATAAAGTAATATAACACCATACATTTGCAATAATCATCATAATTAAAGTTTGTTTTTAAAATAAATGAAAAAAAAAATTAATGAAAAAACAAACAAAAACAAAACTAACAAACAAAAAGACTGATAAAAATCAAATTTCACATACAGTAAATTAGACAGTGAGTTGAGACATAATCAGATGGTGTTGTAGCCTCGCTTTTACTGGGGTGTGAACCGCTGTCTAAAGGATGTTGATGGTGTCGTAGTGACAACGGTCCAACACGGGCGATGCTATTTGGACTTGACAATAATAACGCGAATGTTTCTTTCTTGGAACGTGAAGGAAGGATTTCAATAACAAGCAGGCACGTCAACGAGTGCCAATGTGTATAGGGACGAACTCGTTAGGTTTACTGACATCATAATTTATTTAGGACGAAAATACGTTGACGACAACAGGTTACAGTACTCCAACATGGATTCCACAGTAAACGTACATGTAGCATATATATAGGCATGGTACAGGCATAATAACTTCCTCACATAAGATCAGGGTTTGACCTTGCGTCAATGTCATGACCGTTAGGACTATTCAACCATAAAGATCTTGGAATAAATATATTGATTCTGTCCTACAATTCTGGTCGGGTACTTTAGTAGCTTGGTACCCCTGACATGGCAAATCCATACATACTTGCATATAATATAAACAACGAAGGTTATGTCCTAGTGCTTGGCTAACCTCTCTTCGTCGCCGTGACTCGTACGACGGCAATCCATATATTATTACAATCCAATAAACCGTAAAGGATGAAGCCTTGAATCCTTTATAATATTAAAATACTTTCAGTGAAATTCCCCGTTGATCCATTATAACACCCCTTTGCAGAAAGGTGCTAGCTAGATGCCAACAAAGGATGGTGACACGAAAAGTTCAAGTAAACAATTCACTTCTTACCAAAACTGGTTCGGACTTACGTGTAGTGTAATCCGACAATGACTTCTACCAAGAAGACATTGTACCAGAAGAATAACTAACCCAACACACTGGGTATATATAGGAATATAGGCAACAGACTCAATGTCTGGCTTGAGATGCTGGCTTTCATTCTTTAACCTCTCACGTCATCTGCCTTGCTTGGACACAAGCGCGCACGAATCCCCCTACACCAAATTGTGCATATACGTGCGTGACAGAAGACATTTATAAAAACTAGCATCAACGTAAGTTGGTGCGTACTCACTCAAACGAAATAGAACCGGATGACTACCCGTGAGTGTTTAGAATACATTAAAGGAGGCATCAGGTGTGTTATAAGAACTTGTGAAATATTTGAACGGTCTTCTACTTAATGACTAGAGACTCGATGTGTTATCCAGTGCATGCGAAAGACTTTACAAGAGGTGAGCAGCTTTGAGTCTATTAGCAGATACTGCTGCAATGAGTGAATGATGCTAGGTTAATCATTATGAGGTGGGGTAAATAGTTACTGTCCTCGCTGTCTTTGCCGTCCCAATCTCAAGACCAGAATCAGACTATTGTGCATTTGCACGAGGCGGCAAGCTTTGGGGGGCGGCAAAAAATATTTTTACTTATTTTTACAGTCCCGCCAAAATTATCCGCCTGAGAGCCGCGCTGGTGTAATGGTTACCACACTGCGCTAGTGATCAGGTGTTCAAGCCCGGGCGCAGGCATTTGTAAGAGTGTCATCGACCGGGATTTTGACTGAATAACCTGAACGGCCCCTGAATTAAACCTTCTGTGGATGGTGTCGCGGAGTGTTCGAAGGTTTCGTCTAGATTATTTTAAAATTTCCTACTTTTCTATTCCGTCACATTTTGTCTGTTTTCTCTACGAAATATTTGCACCTGCGATCTGTTCTTTAGCTGTTTTTCAAGTCTTCACTAATAGTTCTGTCATACGATACTAATGTTATCTTCTCCTACAAAGGCTGTAAAAGGTATTTCTTTAGAGACGTCAGTACAATTTATTCGCTTGGTCGAAACCACAGTGGTTCCCAGAGGATTATATTTCCGTGTTCAGTGGTCAACTGAAGACCGCCACGATAAATCTTCTGGCATGGCTGAACGAAAGACGGGAATTAACTTGGCGTGGGAATCAGGAACTTATATTTTTATCGACCGTTCTATGTTGGCGGCTCGAATGTTTCAGTTGTTTTGGAGTGTGCATTCAAGGAAGTTACAGTGATAAATAAGTTTTTAAAACGTTTTATGGAAATTAGTACAGTGCTTCAGCCTCCATTTATTACTAAATAATACATTTTATTGTAGAGTTTATTAAAACAGTTTTAATATTCAAATAGATATAATGTCCGATAAAAGAAAAAACTATCAGGTGCTGAATATCGGAAACGGAAACTGGAAAAAGAATGCGATATTCAAATACATAGCGGGGCTTTACATAAATATCTAAAAACTGAAACAGCTGATGTAGAACAGAAGAAAATAAGCAAATGTACCAAAACAAATGATTCTGAGCTCATGGCAAGTACTTCTAACTCGGACCCCAGTAACGTAGATATTACTAACAATGTCGAAAATGAGACTGATTTGACCGTTTCCAATTCCAGAGATTTAAGTGAGGAACTTAAGAGGTACACTGATCCGGCAAGATGGAATCCTTCTTTAAGCGATACCGAAAGACTGGAAATCGTAAAAAAAGGCTTGCCAGAGAGACCAAAAAATGAGTTCGTTTTTCCGTGCAGCTCTAATGGTCGGAAATTTTCACTAACTTTTTACAATAGGGAGCTAAGCAATGGAGAACATATTAATCGATCATGGTTAGTGTATTCAAAAGAAAAGGATTCTGTGTTTTGTTTCTGCTGTAAGTTGTTTTCCTGTAATAAAATGTCACTCACTACTGATGGCTATAACGATTGGGGTAATTTGTATGTGTATCTTAATGAACACGAAAAATCTAAATACCACTTGGAGTCCCATACAAAGTTGATTGAATTATCGTCCAGGCTTAAATCAGTACAAACAATTGATTCAATGCAACAAAAGTTATTAAATTCAGAAGTTCGACACTGGAGGAGCTAATAGAACGCCAAATTGCTATTGTGCAGTTCTTGAGCCAACAATGCTTGCCATTTCGTAGAACATCTGATAAATTATATGACCCTAACAATGGACATTTTTTAAAGCTTGTTGAACTGATTGCCAGATTTGATAGTGCTATGTGTGAACATTTAATGAGAGTAGCTCGTGGATCGACCCAACATTACCTTAGGAAAAACATTCAAAATTAATTGATTGCTCTTCTCTCTGGAACCATTTAAAAAAAAAGAAATAATTTCTATGGTGGAGAAAGCTAAATATTATAACATAGTTGCAGACTGTACTCCCGATATAAGTCACTTTGAACAATTAACACTAATTGTAAGATTTGTTAATACGAATCCAGATGATATCAACATTCATGAGCATTTTCTTGGTTTCATTGCTGTAGAAGCCACTACAGGCTCAGCGTTAACCGAATGCATTCTAAGAAAATTGTCAGACATGAATATTCCAATCGCAAACATCCGTGGCCAGGGATATGACAATGGATCAAATATGAAAGGAAAACATTCAGGAGTTCAACAACGTATTAGGGACTTGAACCCGAGAGCTTCTTATATCCCTTGCTGTTCTCATTCTCTCAACTTGGTGGTCAATGATGCCGCGATGTCATCTAGAGAAGGGGTTTTATTTTTTGAAACGGTTCAGAAATTGTATGTGTTTTTTCTCAGCATCAACACTGCGTTGGGGAATCCTTAAGAAACATATTACAACTCTAACGCCCAAGCCACTAAGTACAACTCGCTGGGAATCTAGAATCGAGGCCATTCGTCCTTTAAGATATTATATTGAGGAATTTTATGATGCATTGATAGAAATTGCTGATGACGAGTCAGTAGACAAAATGGCGAGACATGAAGCTGAAACCCTTGCCCTAAAACTCAGAGATTTTAAATTTTTATGTGTCTGGTTATATGGCACTATGTTTTAAAGAAATTAATGTTGCTAGTAAACTGTTGCAAAGCATAAAAATGGAATTGACTAGTGCCATAACAACTTTGAGAAATGTTCTCCAAAGCCTTAAGAATCTCAGAAATGATGAATCATTTCAAAATTTTCTTGTTGATGCTACAACATTAGCTGAGAAAGTTGAAGCTGATCCTGATTTGATACCAACGTTTGAATGTACTAGAGTGCGTCGGCAGAAAAAGTAACACAACTATGAAGCAAGAGATGAACCTATTTTGGATCCCAAAACTAAATTCAAAATTGAATTTTTCTTTTTTATTATTGATGTTGGAACTAATTCTATTGAAGAAAGGTTCGAGCAATTGGAACATCACAGTTCACATTTTTCCTTTTTATATAATAATAATAAATTCTTTAAGCACCAAACACGGCGCATAAGGCAGAAACCAGTGCTCTCCAGGTTGTTCGTTGTGACGCCACTCCTCTTAGCTCTTGCACATTATTTAGGCACAACGTTCTTCCTTCTCTTATTATTGTTCTTCTGAGTGTTTCTTTTGGTCTTCCTTTTTTCCTCTTACCCTCAGGAACCCAAGTGAGCGCCTGTAGTGATATTCTGTTGTTTTGCATTCATAGGACATGACCGATATATGACCATCGTCTTTTCCTTATATAGTCGGAGACATATTTCTGCCTAGAGTCTTCTCTTATTTGTCGATTAGTCTTGAATTCTTTCCAACTGATGTTCATGAGTTTTCTAAGACATTTGTTCTCGAATGTATTCAGTTTGTTCTCCAATGATTTTGTTATTTTCCAACTCTCACAGCCGTATGTTAACACTGAGATAACATTTGAATTAAACAGACGAAGCTTGGTATGTATATTCAATGATCGTAATTTCCAAATGTTAGATAATCTATTGAAGGCGCTAGTTGCCAAAGCAATTCTAGTATGGATTTCTCTTGTTGTGTCACCATCCTGAGTCATTTTACTGCCTAAATAATTGAAACTTTCAACTTTCTGTAGTTTTTTCCCCGTTCAAGATGATATCAAAGGTCTCGTTAGAAAAGTTCATAGCTTTAGTTTTAGAGGCATTTATTTGGAGACCTATTTTAACCGAGAGATGACACAAATTATTTTTTGCTTCTTGGGATTGTCTTGGTGTTGAACTTAAGAATGCTACATCATCTGCGAAATCCAGGTCTGATAGTTTTTTCTTTTATATAACATCCCTAAATTGAAATCTGAGACGACAAATGAGCTCTTAAACAAATGTAGAAACCTAGAAGGCGTTTTAACACATCAAGAAAATAGAGACATTGATGCCATTGAGCTATGTGATGAACTGAAAGTAGTATCCAAATTAGTACCAGAAAATACACCGCCAATTGAAGTTCTTCGTTACATTATTGAAAATAACATTGCTCCTAATGTCGCTATAGCCTTAAGAATATTACTAACTTTGCCTGTAACTAAAACGGTAGCAAGTGGTGAGCGTCGTTTTTCAAAACTGAAGCTTATTAAAACTTATTTACGCTCAACAATGGCCGAAACTAGATCGGAAGGACTTGCCATGATTTCAATTGAACATGAAATCGGTCAAAAATTATACTACACAGACCTTATTTCTGCTTTTGCAAATATGAAAGCAAGAAAAGTGTCTTTTTAAGCAGTACATACTTCAAACAATATAAATTCAAATAATGTGAAAATAGTGCTTAAAAACTATAACATGTACATACTATAGTTAAGTGTTTGTGACTCAACAGTTCATCGTTCCACATGAGAAGAGCATCCCCTATATGTAAGTAATGTAACTACATTTATTTCAAATAATTGTCTCTAATAAAGTCAATGGTTTATTTTATGACTATACAGTATTTTCATCAATTTGTAATGGTACTATTTAAAATTAGGCTAATGGTCATGACATTAATGTTGAAGCTTGTTTAACATAATGGTTTAAAAAATTTCAAACGTTAATTTGAGGTTGGGCTGGGGCGGCAAGGTATGGTATTGCACGGGGCGGCAAAATTCCTAGGGCCGGCCCTGATAGTTAGATAGACTAGGTAGATAGTTAGATAGACTAGGTAGATAGTTAGATAGACTAGGTAGATAGTTAGATAGACTTGGCAGATAGTTAGATAGACTAGGTAGATAGTTAGATAGACTAGGTAGATAGATAGACTAGGTAGATATACTCATGGAAAAAAGTAAGTGTGCAGCACTCAACAGGGCACTGTGCGTGTGTTCTTGGGTGAACTCAAATGCAAGTTGGCACACATTTCTGTGTGAGTGTTGTTCACTTATCTGTGCAATTACAATTGGATCGCACTATTCATGGGGAGATAATCACGGTGCAAGGTAAATCACGTGAAAAGTGCCGTAGGGGAGAATTTATCACAGATAAAAGGAAGGTAAGTGTGTAGCTCTAACCACAAGCATGTGAAAACGTAATCGTTGAAATAGAGAGTACCAAGAGTCCAACAGAAACACCTTTTTTGACAATGCCAAGATTGAACCAACAACAGTGAGCAATAGCTATAGGGATGTTAGCTGCTGGAGCGACTATATTAGTTGTATCACACCATTTCAATGTTCACGGGAACACTATATCACGCATTCAAGCTTGTTTCCACCAAACTGGATCCACTGGATCCAATGCTGATCGCCATAGAAGTGGCCGACCATGAGTTACCACCCCTGCACAAGACCGTTACATACGCCTTATGCACTTGCGCAACAGGTTTATTCAGGCAACATGGACTGCCAGGAACATTCCAGGTTTAAGACCCGTGTCGTGCAGAACAGTGCGGAATAGGTGGACATACACGGTACTGAAATCAAGATTTCATTTTTTTGTGGGGATGCCACACTGACTTTAGTTTTTATCTTTCTTTCATGACACTTTCACTAAAATTAAAGTGATCACGTGGTCTTTTATTCAATATTCAACCACATTGTGTGCCAACTTTTATTTCATTTCGTCCATGAAATCACGCACAGTGCCCTATAAAGTGTTGCACACTTACTTTTTTCCATGAGTATAGTTAGATAGACATATACAAAAGCAATTAATTTGCCAAGGGTTGCTGAATGAGTCTGAGCTATTGTGAACTTATGCTTCTAATACTGCATGCTTGTCCTTCTTTCTTAGATACTGTTGAATGTACAAATTATCCACATTGTTCTCCATGCATGCCCATTCCAAAGCCAAGAGTTCTAATCCAGATTGTGCAGTGTTTTTCTAATGTATGCTGTCAAGGAGTTGTCTTCTTGGGAAAGAGATTTCTGAATAATATCATGTATGTCTGCATTAATACTTGTATTAATTGAGGTCCATTCTTGACATATGTTTACCAATGCAATGAAAGCTCCTCTTGCTTTTTGTATTCTTATTTTGATATCACTTGCTGTCCCACAACCTCTATATTACTGTCAAGGTATGTGTGCCATTCTACATCCTTTAGAAGTGTTTCTTCAAGTTCAACCTTTTTATAATTTCTTGCATTTATTGTCATAATCTTTGTCTTTTCCCTGTGTATTTTCAAGCCCACTTGGTGTGACCTCTCATCAAGAGTTTTCATTTTCTCTTGCATCTGATTATGGTTACGGGACAGAAGAGCCAAGTCATCTGCAAAATCCAGATCATCAAGCTTTTTAGTCAGATTCCACTGGATTTAATTTCTGCTGTATGATGTCAATGTTTTCATAACCCAATCTATTGCTAGTAAGAAAAGAAATGGAGACAAGAGACATCCCTGTCTCACTCCTGTTCTAATCCTAAACAGTTCTGTAAGTTGTCCTTCATGAAGAACTCTGCGTGTCATGTCTTTATAGGTATTCTTTATTAAGTTAATGATCTTCATGGGAACTCCATAATGCCTCATCAATTTCTAAAGTGATTATCTGCCTACACTGTCAAATGCCATTTCATAATCTGATCAACAGTTTACTTTTGTAGTTGATTTGTAGCTCCTCTTCTATTGGCTGAATGTTTAGGGGATTTGTTGAAGCTGGTCTTTTGAGAAGTTGCTGTGGTGTTCAGTCATCAGTTAAGTTGCTGAGATTTGCTTTTGTAGATAGGTGGCTGTGCCATTTGGAAGGTCCGGGTTTGATTCTCCAGTGATCCTCTCTCTTCTGATATTTTCCTGTTGTCTGGTTTTTTTACTTCTTTATTTCTCATGAGTGTCTGAAACATACTTTTGTGTGTATTATTACCGTTTGCAGGACTTAGGTTTCCCTCTTTAATTATTTAAATGTTTGAAAATAAGTTGTAAGTAACTGATTCTACATTTTTTTCACGGAAAACTTTTCAACAACTCACAGAACACTAATGCTCCATGGAAAACAGTTTGAGAAATGCTAATGTGGTAACATGAGAACTGTTTTTTTTCCATTTCCAAATTTCATAAATCTCTTTTAATCTCCCATTAACACAGACAGACTTCTTTGTTTGATAGTTCTGTGTTGGACTGAAGTCTTAATCATCTTATTTGCTGGAGACACCAAAGATATGGATATGTTCCTTCAGCTCCGGACAAACCTTAAATTTTCATGAAAAAGTCATAATCCATGAATTTAAAAACCAATCACTTTTTTTCTTTCCCATTCTAAATCTTTTAATGACTGTATCTGAGCTTTCATACCATTTATAGATATTTATAAATTATTACATATGTCTCTGACTCTAGCCATTGCTAACAGGATGTTATTGATTCTAGAATTTGGAATTCTCTAAATTCACCATCTGCCTTGTAACTTTCAAACTTCTTTTTCCATGATCACCCCCAATTTGAAGCCATACTTCATCTTCTGGTATACAATTATTATCCCGTGTTAATAAGCACTCCCTCTTGTAGTCACTGAGGAACCCACCAAAAAAAAAAAAAAAACGACATAAAACATTAATACTTACCAATGATGTCTCTAGCCTTTGCCCATCCTCTCCCACAAACTCTTTCATTTACACATGCATCCATCCATATGTATTCTCTCTTGTCTATTTTCTTTCTGCCCCTTCATGCTTCTGTTTATGTTATCCCTGATCTATGAGAGTGTCTAACCTACATTAAGACGGCAGGCTACTAAGATGAATTTAAGTCAAGAGAATCTTTAATTTCTCCTGGACATTAACAACAAAAATTGTTTTTTTTAACTGTCTGGGATCCTTAGATGTGAAGATATTTAACTAGTAAATGTGTCACCCTTGATAATATTTTCCTCTAATGATGATGATGTTTTGTAACAGCTGCTACAAAACAAAATAATATAATAAAACAATGTCAATCCACATAAGGTTAATATTTTATCTGAAGTTAATTTCTAGGAAATTATTTAGTCCAGTGCTTATCAGGAATACATTGAAACTGGCTTAAATTTCATGATTTTTCATGCCAAAGTCAGATGATATTTCCCACCAAAATAAATGATGCTCTGTTTGCCGGTTAAAAATATTTATTGCCTTCAGGTCAAGAGAAATGGCATGCAACTAAAGTAGTGACCTTTTAGAAGGCACAGAAGCCGTGAGTACATGCTGCACCACAAACATCACACTTGTAAGGCTTCTCTCCTGTATGTTCTCATTTATGATTTTGTAGACTACCACTCACAGTAAATGCTTCACCACAAACATCATACACTAGTGAGGTTTCTCTCGTGTATATATTCTTTTATGTTTTTTGTGGAATATCTCTCTGTGTAAATGCTGAACCAAAAAACGTGACAACATGTTAGGTTCTCTCCTGTTTGTTGTCTTATATCATTTTGTAGGCAACCTCTTTGAGTAAATGCTGCCTCACAGACATGACACACGTAATGTTTACTATCTGTATGTATTCTCTTATATTTTTGTAAGTTACTTGTCACAGTAAATGCTGCCTCACAGACATGACACATGTAATGTTTACTATCTGTATGTATGCTCTTATATTTTTGTAAGTTACTTGTCTCAGTAAATGCTGCATCACAAACATGACACATGTAATGTTTACTATCTGTATGTAATCTATTATATTTTTGTAAGTTACTTGTCTCAGTAAATGCTGCCTCACAGACATGACACATGTAATGTTTACTATCTGTATGTAATCTATTATATTAAGTTACTTGTCTCAGTAAATGCTGCCTCACAGACATTACACATGTAATGTTTACTATCTGTATGTATTCTATTATATTTTTGTAAGTTACTTGTCTCAGTAAATGCAGCAACACAATCATCAAACTTGTAAGGTATCTGTCCTGTACGCATTCTTTTATGTTTTTATAGGCTACCTCTCACAGTAATGCTGCACCACAAACATTACACTTTCCCTGCATGAATCCTTTCATGTAATTGTTTTAATTTTCTAGCTGAACACCATCACCAGCCAAGAACATTCTTTGATGACTTTGTAGGTGATGAGTCACCAAGACATGAACACCATCGTGGTGGGTAAACATTGGAATTGAGTTGACCACATCCTCAGAAGAGATCCTGACACCATCACCAGAACTGCCATGCTATGTAGATGGAAAGTGAAAGCAAGGATGGCAAAAAGTCACGTGACAGCAAACTGTGGAGGCTGAAATGTTAAGGCTTGAACCAAAGCTGAGGCAGCACATGAAGGATGGCTGTTGAACAAGCAAAGTAGAGACAGTTTGTTGCTGCCCTACAAGACACAATGAGATGTGTTGGTCATTGATTGCTTTATCAGGACCAAAGTAGAGACAGTTTGTTGCTGCCCTACAAGGCACAATGAGATGTGTTGGTCATTGATTGCTTTATCAGGACCAAAGTAGAGACAGTTTGTTGCTGCCCTACAAGGCACAATGAGATGTGTTGGTCATTGATTGCTTTATCAGGACCAAAGTAGAGACAGTTTGTTGCTGCCCTACAAGGCACAATGAGATGTGTTGGTCATTGATTGCTTTGTCAGGACCAAAGTAGAGACAGTTTGTTGCTGCCCTACAAGGCACAATGAGATGTGTTGGTCATTGATTGTTTTATCAGGACCAAAGTAGAGACAGTTTGTTGCTGCCCTGCAAGGCACAATGAGATGTGTTGGTCATTGATTGCTTTATCAGGACCAAAGTAGAGACAGTTTGTTGCTGCCCTGCAAGGCACAATGAGATGTGTTGGTCATTGATTGCTTTATCAGGACCAAAGTAGAGACAGTTTGTTGCTGCCCTGCAAGGCACAATGAGATGTGTTGGTCATTGATTGCTTTATCAGGACCAAAGTAGAGACAGTTTGTTGCTGCCCTACAAGGCACAATGAGATGTGTTGGTCATTGATTGTTTTATCAGGACCAAAGTAGAGACAGTTTGTTGCTGCCCTGCAAGGCACAATGAGATGTGTTGGTCATTGATTGCTTTATCAGGACCAAAGTAGAGACAGTTTGTTGCTGCCCTACAAGGCACAATGAGATGTGTTGGTCATTGATTGCTTTATCAGGACCAAACAAGAAGAAGACACTGAATAAATTCTTCATCACAAACTTCAAGCCAGTAAGGATTCTCTCCCGTATGTATTCTTTTATGTTGTTATAGGTTACCTTACTCAATAAATGATACACCATAAATATCACACTTGTTTTTGTTTTTTTTGCCTTCTCCTGGTGAGGTGCATTCTTTTCAACCTATTTAGTTATATCAGAGTGCATTGACCATTCCAAAAAATGTCAACTCAGTTGACTGCTAACCCGATCAGCATTGATAGATACTAAGTCCTGAAAAGAACCAACATTATCTATCTGATAGCATAAAGCCCTAAACAGGACTCACCAGCTACGCCATCCCCCAAGCTAGTAGTCAACGGTTGTAGGATTTGTCTTCCTCTATTATCTTGTGAGACTGAATGATTAAATCACTGCAAGCAGCAGCAGCACTATCACTCACACTAAGCTGTGTATACTTTTATGTCTCTGTAGATTACCACTCTCAGTAAATGCTGCTCCACAAACATCACACTTGTAAGGTTTATTTCCTATATGTATTCTTTTATGCTTTTGTAGATTACCATGCTCAGTAAATGCTGCACCACAAATATCACACTTGTAAGGTTTATTTCCTGTATGTATTCTTCTGTGACTTTGTAGGCAATTTTTCTGAGCAAATGCTGCACCACAAACATCACATTTGTAAGGCTTCTCTCCTGTATGTATTCTTTTATGCTTTTGTAGATTACCATGCTCAGTAAATGCCACACCACAAATATCACACTTGTAAGGTTTATTTCCTGTATGTATTCTTCTGTGACTTTGTAGGCGACTTTTCTGAGCAAATGCTGCTCCACAAACATCACACTTGTAAGGCTTCTCTCCTGTATGAATTCTTTTATGTTTTTGTAGACTACTGCTCAGAGTAAATGCTGTTCCACAAACATCACACTTGTAAGGCTTCTCTCCTGTATGTATTCTTTTATGACTTTTTAGGGTACCACTTTCAGTAAATGCTGCACCACAAACATCACACTTGTAAGGTTTATTTCCTGTATGTATTCTTCTGTGATTTTGTAGATTACTTCTGTCAGTAAATGCTGCACCACAAACATCACACTTGTAAGGTTTATTTCCTGTATGTATTCTTTTATGCTTTTGTAAACTACCACTCTGAGTGAATGCTGCTCCACAGACATCACACTTGTAAGGCTTCTCTCCAGTATGTATTCTTTTATGCATTTGTAGATGACCACTCTGAGTAAATGCTGCAACACAAACATCACACTTGTAAGGTTTATTTCCTGTATGTATTCTTTTATGCATTTGTAGATTATTACTCGCAGTAAATGCTGCACCACAAACATCACACTTGTAAGGTTTATTTTCTTTACGTATTCTTTTATGCCTTTGTAGACTACCACTCTGAGTGAATGCTGCTCCACAGACATCACACTTATAAGGCTTCTCTCCTGTATGTATTCTTTTATGCTTTTGTATATTACCATGCTCAGTAAATGCCGCACCACAAACATCACACTTGTAAGGTTTATTTCCTGCATGCATTCTTTTATGCATTTGTAGACTACTTCTTTCAGTTAATGCTGCTCCACAATCATCACACTTGTAAGGCTTCTCTCCTGTATGTATTCTTTTATGCTTTTGTAGGCTACTGTTCCGAGTAAATGCTGCTCCACAAATATCACACTTGTAAGGTTTATTTCCTGTATGTATTCTTATGTGACTTTGTAGGTTACTTTTCTGAGTAAATGATGCACCACAATCATCACACTTGTAAGGCTTCTCTCCTGTATGTATTCTTTTATGCTTTTGTAGACTACTGCTCAGAGTAAATGCTGCACCACAAACATCCCAATTGTAAGGTTTATTTACTGTATGTAGTCTTTTATGACCTTTCAGCTTGCTTGTCCGAGTAAATGCTGCTCCACAAACATCACATGTGTAAGGTTTATTTCCTGTATGTATTCTTTCATATAATTGTAGGCTACATCTTTCATTAAATTCTGCATCACAAACTTCACACTTGTAAGGCTTCTCTTGTAAATATATTCTGTTATGTTGCTGTATGCAATCTTTCACAGTAAAAAATACACCACACATATCACACTTGTAGGACATACTTTCCATTAATTTCATGTGAGACTGAATGATTAAATCACTGCAAGTAGCAACAGCTCTGTCACTCACACAAAGCTGAACATTTAATTCACTGGCAGAAAATGGAATACTGCAATTTATGTTACAGACTTGATTTTTTAAACCTGATTCACTGCTATGTAGGTTGTCAAACTCTGTAGAAGTCCTTTCCTGACTGTTGATGAGGTTCACTGAAGCTTCATTATCATTGAGTCTCAGGTTGATGCTGTCTTCTCTTGCGACATCATTAAAAGTGGTATCTCCAATCTTACTCACTGCTTCATTCATGTTATTTCCATTGTCCTGTGGTAACACATTCTGAAGATCACTGCATTTATTATCAAACTCCCAGCCTCCATCTCTGTGTACTGCTTTCATATGCTTATCCAGGACATCAAGTTGGAAGAAATGAGTGTTGCACAGGTGACAAGAATAAACACCTGTAACAATAAAAATAATAAGCAAAGATAAATAATGAAATGCGTGTCCTAAATGTTTAGTTAAAATTTGTTAGCAAAGTGTAGTTACAAACTAATGAGCACAATTTCCTGATAATCATGTGACTGTTCTGCCATCAATGGTTCATACACCTTGTAGAGGTATGGCAGCTTGCGCACCCTGATAACCCCCAGAGCTACGCCAGTGGGAGTTTTACTCCTGGTAGATTCAACAAAGCTGGACAGGTTTGCATGGATAGGGGTCAGACAAAAGCTGATACCCCAAGTTGGGGGTTTTAGTGCAGGGCCGACACCCTGTCTATGTAAAAAAATCACACATGTTAAGGAAAAAGCAATAAGTTGAAAAATTTTGATGTGGGATGGACATCCAGAGTCTCAGGCTCGTTTGACTGTCAGTGGTGAAAGCCGAAAGGAAGCCATTGGCATGAAAATGGAGGCCACGACCACAAAACACAAAACTAGAATTGGATTCTGGAATGTGTAGCCTGCCAGGTCTAGGAAGCTACGTGAACTCTGAGTTGAGGGTTTATTCAATAACTTTTAGGCATCAGAAGACTGATTGATACACGAGTGAGTTCTTGCTAACGCATCAGACAAAGTGTACAACAGATCATTTTTGATAATCGCCATGAAGAGGGAAAGCCTACACTGATGAGATTCATGTGACAGAAGCGGTGCTGTCAGATACTGGACAAAAAGTTAAGTCTCATAAGAGAGACTGAAATTATTATATAGAGAAACAGCTTATAAAACCAGCTCATAGAATTAGCAACTAGTGAGATAGCTACTAGTGCTACACCACTGTCCTCATATGATGAATCAATTGTGTTAATACCAGTCAATAAGCCTTACAGGACATTAACCTGAATGCAGTGATTATAATGGTGTATTAAAGAACAGTGAATCAGGAACTTGTTTACTAAAGTATTAACAGTGATATTATAACAGTGATTTTAACATTTTTCCAAGAGGACAGTGGCAGTTCCATGAACATTGTAATATAGTCAAATAAGAGATATTTATATATATATTCCATCTTTTAAATTCATTTTCATCAAACCAAGAAAAGAAATCAATATACATATTAAATTGACTATTTAATTGGTCCTGAAGACTTTTTCAATTTTTTATAATTTTGTTTAAAATTAATTGTCCATTTTGATTTTCCTCTAGATCTTTTATTTATCATAGGATAGTTGTAGAGAGGGACACTTTAGAATCTGGTACTGCTTATTACCATTTGGGCCAGAATTCTGTACAGTCTGACTATTCCTATGACAACTATACACCAGTGCTTATTTCTAAGACTGGGGTATTCCTTTTAAGACCAGAACTAGTAACTGGCAGCTATACTTAGCATCATCTGATATACTTATCTATCTCCCCATCATCCAATACAAATTAACCTCTTGTGACAGGTAGATGGAGGCATGCATTATGAGATGTGAAAGTAAAAAGAGGTGCCAATGTAGGAAGTGATCATCACCTAGTAGTAGCAAGACTGAAGGTGAAACTCAAAGCTGCTGGACCAACTGTAAACAAATAGAAAAGATATTAAGTTTCATGTTGTTATATCTGTTATCTTTTGTCTCCTCTCAGTTGTCAGTAAAATACTAGGCAGGATAATCATCCAGAGATTTTCAAAAACTGCAGACCATAAACTGATGACAGAACAAGTGGGATTCAGAAAGAACAGAAGATGTGGAGATCATATATTCACCCTCAGGAACATTATAAAGCAGTGCTCAGAGTGGCAGAGACAACTATATATTAACTTTGCTGATTTTAAAAAGGTTTTTGACAGCATACGCAGGGACAGCCTAAGGAAGTTACTGAGCGGTTATGGAATTCCCAGCTGCATTGTTTCCATAATAAAGAGCCTCTATTCTAACTTTACATGTAGTGTTGGATTGAGTACCCTAACTTTCAAGGTGAAGACAGTCATATGACAAGGATGCCCCTTAGCAACAACTATATTTTTGACATAGACTGGGTGATGTGCCAGACAACACAGAGCAGTCAATGAGGAATTAGATGGACAACATTTTCTACACTAGAAGACCTGGAATAAGCACATGACTCTTACATTCACATCAAGACATCAAAGAAAAAACTGACAGACTGAGTAAGTACAGCCAGAAGGTGAGTCTGAACATCAATCTGAAGAAGACATAGGTCATGACACTCAATGTAGGCAATCCTGAGCCAATAACAATAAGGAACCAGAATGAATAAAGCGAGAACATCTTTTGCTAATCTCAACAACATCTTGATCTCTTCCCAGTACAGCACAAACACCAAATTAAGATTATATGACAGCTGTGTACTTTCTGTGCTTCTCTATGATGTGGAACACTGAAGAGTAACAGAGAAGGAAATGTCAAAACTGTCCTTCTTCCACACAATCTGCTTAAGGACAATTCACTGAATCTTTTGGCAGAATACCATCACCAACCAATAACTAATTTGCAGTAACCATTAGAACATGCACACCATCATAGCTATTACAAGAACAGCTATGCTATGGACCCCCAGAGAAAAGCAAAAAAGAGGCCTACCAAAAACAAATGAACCACAGTTGAAGCACCTTATGAAAGATGGCTGCCGACCGAACAAAATGGCCACTGACTGCTTTGACAGTCTGTGGCTAAGGATCAAAGAAGAAGATGATGTGATTATTATTCAGGATGGACATCATTGCAATCTAGGCAAACCCATTGGTGCTAAGTCTCCCTCAGCAAATGTTGAAGTGTATGAATGCTTGCTGTACTGTAGCATCCCAATTGTATACATGTCAGATGTATCCTCTCATATGTCATACCTGCTAGTCTTATGTTTGGGGCCACATTCCAGCTATCTTAGCCTTGTTGATTCATCTGTTCCAGTAATGTTTTCTAACAGATGATCATTAACTGCCCTCAGTATCTCTCCCTTGTGCAGGACCAGTGTTCCTGCTATTGTGACAGTGCGGTCGTCTTTTCCAAATAACTAGGTGGACTGAAGGCAGGCCTAGTTATTATGTTTTCTCTTTAAGCGGTCAAATTTCTTTCCTTGACCTATCTTCCAAGTGAGAGCTATCTCTTTTACTGGCCCTTTACGCCAGAGGTGGAAATTCCTGGATGAGATATGGTTTGTCTTTCTTATTACCAGGCTTCGTTCCTGTTCCCAACTCACAAAACCTGTAAGGGGCGTAAGTTATTTGTTGTCTCCCTTTGAAGTTTTGACTAAATTGTTACTTTTCCTTCTTACTGCCTACTAAAATCGTCCTGCTATGTAAATTTCTCAAACCCTAACTGTGTACACCTAGGAAATATTTAAGTCTAAAAGAGTTCTCTCCCTTATCATCCAGGTACATGTATGCTGGTTTTTATCTCCCATCTTTAGAACAAATAGCCCATTACTCAGGCTATTCAAATTTCCCAAACCATATTTTCACACTCTTCTATCTTATCGACACCAAATTACTTTTCATCTGAACTTTAACTCCAGCACAAATAATGCTGTGAAGACCCAACTGTGACACTATGGGTGCACATGAAGCTAGTCTGTCAGCTCTCTTACTGCCATGTCATACACCTGAATAACTTGTACAGTAGATTCACACCAGCTTCTGAAGATTCAAGGCTTCTATAAATGTTTTCTATTTATGCAACAGACATCCATTTTGAACCTTTAAAGCATGGGCTGAGAGTGCAACACTTCCCTTGTTACTGCAGTAACTGCGCCTATCTCCATTATGTATACATTAAGCAAGTTTAATTAAAATTTGTAAACATATTTAATTTTTAACAAAGGCTAACTCACTGCTTAGTATTAAATGTTGGAGGGGGTTGGAGTGGCTCAGAGGTATGGCATCTGCCTCATATTCAAGAGGTACCAGGTTTGAATCCCAGTTGAGCTTTTATAATTTATTGAAATATTTTAAACCAGTTGTCCTAATAACGTCTTACTCCCCCCCTGGTCTCATGGTTAGTGAGATCGGATGCCTAGCATTTTCAGATAAGGGCGAAAACATAGGAGGTCCCGTGTGCAAGTTGCACACGTTAAAAATCCCTTGGCAGTTGGAAATTATAAAGAGTAGGCTTATCAGGCCGCTGCCCTGGCAAAATTTAAAAAATTAGAAAACCTATGCACCACAAAAATATTTATAGAATGTGTGATTCCTATACATTATATACCCACATTGGGATTCTCACTGGTGCTACAGAGTTCATGCACTGTGCTGAGATCCTCTTTGTGTGATCTAAAGGAGGAGATCAGAGCACTGATGGCATTGACCACGTGTAATTAAGATAGTCCTTAAACCAAAGCAAATGTCATTACTGTACAGATACTGAAATCATGTCAACTTGTGCAGCCAAACCAAACCAAATGTCATTACTGTACAGATACTGAAATCATGTCAACTTGTGCAGCCAAACCAAACCAAATGTCAGACTGTACAGATACTGAAATCATGTCAACTTGTGCAGACAAACCAAACCAAATGTCAGACTGTACAGATACTGAAATCATGTCAACTTGTGCAGCCAAACCAAACCAAGTGTCAGACTGTACAGATACTGAAATCATGTCAACTTGTGCAACCAAACCAAACCAAATGTCATACTGTACAGATACTGAAATCACGTCAACTTTTGCAGCCAAACCAAACCAAATGTCATACTGTACAGATACTGAAATCATGTCAACTTGTGCAGCCAAACCAAACCAAATGTCATACTGTACAGATACTGAAATCATGTCAACTTGTGCAGCCAAACCAAACCAAATGTCATACTGTACAGATACTGAAATCATGTCAACTTGTGCAGCCAAAGTTTGAATTTAAAATAATAACATTGCTATTATACACAGACCTTTTTCATCTCCAAATAAACATAACTGTTGTTGACTTTCTGGCATGTCCAAGAAGTCAGTATACTGTATCTCAGTTTTAGTACAGCTGTTATCACAATCAGCCTGAAACAAATTTTGATTAATCCTGGCATTTATGACACATCATCATTATCACTTGTAGCTCCCTACACAGCATAGGTCTTCAACAAATGTCTGCCAACTCCTCTTGTCATATACTATCAGGTCAAGGTGTCTCCATGATGTCTGCCAACTCTTCTTGTCATATACTATCAGGTCAAGGTGTCTCCATGATGTATGCCAACTCCTCTTGTCATATACTATCAGGTCAAGGTGTCTCCATGACTGACTCATATCTTTGACTATTGTATCCAGTTCTCTACTGTGTGTGTTTTTGAATCTACCAAAAACTCTTTTACCTAGTTATTTCAGAATGCTATAAACTAAAGCTATATAATTGAGCGGCCTTGACACTGGAGTTGAAGATTGAGATTTGTGTGTTGGACTTGATTTCTCTTTGTGTTTATCACACTTGTAATACACAATATTAAAATGTAGGGGAGATATATTTTTCTGCATATATGTTTACATGCACAGACAAATGCTCATGTACATACTTATAAACACACACACACAGACAAATATACAGAGCACACAATTATTTTCTGCATGAAATAAGACCCTATAATGTCACAGTAAACTTTCAAACACAAAAAAAAACATTTGAATTGTTTGTGTACAAAATAAGTAAATATATAAAACACTGAAAGAACAAACAAGCATGTCTAATAAGGCCTCTAGTAAAGTCTGGGGTCTCTGATGAGACAAAGAACAAACAAGCAGGTCTAATAAGGCCTCTTGTAGAGTCTGGTGTCTCTGATGAGACAAAGAAAAAGTGGGAATATTGCTCCCTCAGGATGTTGTACAAGGCACTTTTATAAGGCTGATCATGAGGCTGGCAACATCATCATGGCAAACAAATAGCTACAGATACCATCACAGTAAGAGCTTGTGAATGTTTACTGTAAGTTTCCTGTGGTTGTGGTTCTATCCTCCATAGGGAGTGACCAGGACAATGGTGACATATATGGTCAATGACCTGTCTAATATACTTTGTCTAAACAATGGTACATACAACATACAAGGTTAATTAACTGTCTGATATAGTTTGTCTAAACAATGGTACATACAACATACAAGGTTAATTAACTGTCTGATATAGTTTGTCTAAGCAATGGTACATACAACATACATGGTTAATTAACTGTCCGATATAGTTTGTGTAAACAATGGTACATACAACATACAAGGTTAATTAACTGTCTGATATAGTTTGTCTAAACAAAGGTATATACAACATACAAAGTTAATTAACTATCTGATACAGTTTGTCTAAACAATGGTATATACACGGTTAATTAACTATCTGATATAGTTTGTTTAAAAAATGGTACATACAACATACAAGGTTAATTAACTATCTGATATAGTTTGTCTAAACAATGGTACATACAACATACACGGTTAACTAACTATCTGATATAGTTTGTCTAAACAATATGACAAGTAAGGCAAATTAACTGTCTGATCTAGTTTGCCTAAATAATGGTACATACAACATATAATGTTAATTAACTGTCTAATATAGTTTGTCTAAACAATGGTAGATGCAACATCCCACCTCAGCATTAGCATCATGACTCTGGAAGCCTCCATTATACTCCTGCTTACATTCATCATAACCTGGATTTTGATTACAGAACATGATATATTTTAATTATTACATACATTCTGACCAATTCTTTCATGACATTTTGATAAGCAGTTATGGGTATTATAAAGTACAAGAATGTTTGAAAATAAAAAAACAATATTAAATATAGCTGAATAAAATTATAAGCATGCGGTGAAGTTCGACTTGGGAACCAGAGAAAGAGGACACCTTGGTGGACAGAGGAAGTCAAAGAGAAAATAAGAGAGAAGAAAATGGCATGGAAACAATACTTAGGAGCTAAAAACACAACAGGACAAATGGAAAAATATAGAGAATATGTGACACTCAGAACAGAAGCAAAGAACAAAGTGCTAGCAGCAAAACAGAAGTCCTGGGAAGAATTTGGAGAAAAGCTAGAAAAAGATGCACAAGAAAACCAGAAATTGTTCTATAAGACCCTAAAGAACATGAGGAAGGAAAAACAATGCCCTCTCAAATTTATAAAGGACAAGCAAGGCAAATTGCTTACTGCCCCGAAGGAAGTAATGGAAAGATGGAAAGAATATTTCTCAGAACTCCTTGATGGTGAGCAAGGTCAAGCATCAGAAACGATAACCACTAGCACAGAAGATGAAACAAATGGTGATGAAGATGACATAAAGATGGAAGAACTGAAGGCAGCACTGGAGAAAATCAAGATGGGCAAAGCAGCAGGGCATGATGGTATAACACCAGAAATGGTTAAGTACATGGGAGCATCAGGCGACCTATTACTCTTAAGGGTCCTACAGGCAGCATGGTGCAACAAGACCATACCAAAGGATTGGGAGATTGCCATCATAACACCAATTTTCAAAAAGGGTGACAATCGACAGTGTGGAAACCATAGAGGCATATCCCTTCTCAGTGTCCCTGGTAAAATCTACTCTAGAATCCTAGAGCAGAGACTCCGACGCCTAGCTGAGCCACAATTGGATGAGGTCCAGTGCGGATTCCGAGCAAACCGAAGTACTCAAGACCTAATCTTCACACTCAGACAGCTGAGTGAAAAGGCCCTTGAGTATAAGAGTGAGATCCATCTTTGTTTCATAGATCTGGAAAAGGCGTTTGACAGGGTCCCCTGGAGCAAACTTTGGGACTGTTTGGCAAGGAAGAATATTCCAGCACCTCTGATTCATGCTATACAGAGCTTCTACAAGTCTTGCAGAAATTATGTGAGGACAGCAAACCATAAGTCAGAAGAGTTCAGGACCACCACTGGTGTAAGACAAGGTGATATCCTATCACCTTACCTCTTCATACTCCTTATGGACGATGTCATCAAGGCATGTAAGGAGAGAACAAGAAAGTATTCAGTGGGGTACTGGAAGATGAGACAGGTCTATATTTCGGAGCTGGCATTTGCTGATGATGTTGCCCTGATTGCTAAATCAGAGGCACATCTCCAATCCAACCTGCAAGTCTGGAAGGAAGAGCTGGAGAAGAGAGGGATGGTCATAAGCAGCTCTAAAACAAAATCCATGGTGATATCACGAGAAGAAAGAAAACATCAGATTAAGTTGGGAGAACAGGTCGTGGAGCAGGTCGACCACTTTAAATATCTCGGAGCTATTATAGACCGAAAGGGAGGCATCAAAGAAGAGTTGGCCACTCGAAAAGCAGCGGCTGGGAGACTTTTTCAGGCCATAAATCGTGGATTCCTCAGCAAGAGAGAGGTTGGTAAGAAAACGAAGATGGCTGTATACCGCTCCACCTATGTCCCAGTCTTGACATATGGATGCGAGTCATGGGCAATGACTACAACCCACAAAAGCCAGATCCAAACCTCAGAAATGAGGTATCTGAGGAAAGTGGTTGAAGTAACAAGAAGAGACATGGTCCGCAACCAGACGATCCGTCAAGGCCTAAAATCCCACCCGCTGCAGACCCAAATAGAACAGTCCCAACTAAGATGGTTTGGCCATGTCTGCAGAATGGGAGAAGATCGGCCACCACGACAAGCATGGGAAACAAAGAGCCAGGGATCCAGACCTCCAGGACGTCCCAGAGTCCGCTGGGAGGACAACATTAGACAATCTTTGAAGGACCGAGGACTAGAATGGAACCAGGCCAGGAAGAAGACAGCTGATAGAATGGTCTGGCGCTCTCTCTTCCAAACCTCTACACCTCACGGTAGAAGGGGAACGACTAAGTAAGTAAGTAAGTAGAATAAAATTATAACCAACATCATCCATGTGTCAAGGTTGAAGGGGTTGGGTCTTACCAAAAATAGAAACTTTTATTTGTAAAAATCAGCTCCACACAATCAATATGTTTTTTACATTAGAAGTATGAATCACAGACAATAATAAACATTTTTTTTTTTTTTACAAGCAACAATGTATATATGCTTGTTCCATCATTAGAAATAAGAGTCTTTTGTGAGGAATCCAGCTCAACACATTTACTCAGTCTTATATATTAGGAGTATTTTAATTTTTTACACGTGCTAATATAATGAACAGAAATTGTGTCTTGGGTGAACAAAGTGTGTCATGCCGGGTACTTACAGCTAGTTGTTGATAAAAACTGAGAATTACCCAAGTAAGTTAAACTGACAGACTAGTTGTTGATAAAAACTGAGATTGACCCAAGTAAGTTATACCGACAGACTAGTTGTTGATAAAAACTGAGATTTACCCAACTAAGTTAAACTGACAGACTAGTTGTTGATAAAAACTTAAGATTGACCCAAGTAAGTTAAACTGACAGACTAGTTGTTGATAAAAACTTAAGATTGACCCAAGTAAGTTAAACTGACAGACTAGTTGTTGATAAAAACTTAAGATTGACCCAAGTAAGTTAAACTGACAGACTAGTTGTTGATAAAAACTTAAGATTGACCCAAGTAAGTTAAACTGACAGACTAGTTTTTGATAAAAACTTAAGATTGACCCAAGTAAGTTAAACTGACAGACTAGTTGTTGATAAAAACTTAAGATTGACCCAAGTAAGTTAAACTGACAGACTAGTTGTTGATAAAAACTTAAGATTGACCCAAGTAAGTTAAACTGACAGACTAGTTGTTGATAAAAACTGAGATTTACACTAGTAAGTTAAACTGACAGATTAGTTGTTGATAAAAACTTAAGATTGACCCAAGTAAGTTAAACTGACAGACTAGTTGTTGATAAAAACTTAAGATTGACCCAAGTAAGTTAAACTGACTGTGGTGGATTTGATGTTATGGATTGTTGTAGGTATTATTATATGTGTATTTCATGAGATTAGCTATGAAGGTCTCTGAATTTACCCAATAGTATTGTGAACTTTTCAGGGTACCTTTCCGCTACCACCTCTTTTATCTCATTCAAAATGTATTGATATTATTATATTAAATGACTTCGTGTAGTGTCTAGGGTTATGAATGTAGAGTGTAATGTACAATAATCAACAAACATACAAACAAATAGTTTATTCTTCACAACAGCACACAGTACTACCACTATAACATACAACAACACTCTAAAAGGCTATCTTATTTAAGACTGTGGTTTGATTTTGTGTAAATATGATTTTTACAATATTATTATCCTGATTCTAATTTATTTGGAATCAGGATTGACAATTTAAAAGTGAAATCAAAATAATCATTTACATCAGTCAACTAGCACAATAGATCCTCTGTCCATACATAAAATATTTTTCTAATATACGTCTGTAGTGTTCTCCTACTTTAAGGAAATACTGGTAGTACCACTAGGTCGTTGTTTGAAATCATCCCCTTTCTGTAATGTTTGTTTCTATTTTGTCACTTGTGGAACTATTAAATATTTGTCCCAGTTTATTCACTGTCACTTTTTATATTTCTTCTTTAATTCTGTAGTTGAGCTCTCAGGTGCCGAACGAGAACTTATCTTGGCAGTAGAATATAGGTTGAACCTTTCCTCTGCTCACTTGACAATCTGTTCCCTGTTTGATAGGCAATGGCCACTAGCATGGGCTTGCAGTAAACCGGCAGAGTCCTGAATCAATCAGTTTTCAAGCTTTTGGTACCACATTAACGTCAGTACCCAGGACCTCTGAAATGTGAAGGTATGCATCCTTCTTAATATCTAGCATACACTAATAGTCCACAGTTAAGGACATGTACATTACAAACAAACACAAAGGGTCATATCCTTATACAAACCTATGCCACCATTTTCTTTTGATGTGACAATGTACACCAGTATTCCTCTCCCCTAATAGTTACAACGCCACTGCAATTCCAGCTGTAATCTCTTCCATATAATAGGATAGGTGTTATGCTCCTTTATGACAATCATACATATTCTTGTATTTTTACACCTCTCTGACAGTCTATCACATGGTGGATCAATCTTTAGGCTTTGCCTCATGTTCGCTATAGACCCACTCATGTCCATACATATATTATTATTTCACATTCAATTTTTATATAAAATACAGATTAATAAATGTCAATCTTACCACAATTTTGTTCAATGAAATACACAGAGACGATGACTGACACAGTTTTGATCTGCTTTGTTGTCCAGGCTGCCCAGAAATTATATTTGAAAGCACAGCCTGATCTCATCTATCACTGGTGAAAATGTTTCTAGAAATGGCGTCCCCCCTAACGCTTATTCTGACAATATCGATTCAGTTGGCCAATCACTTTTAATTTTACAAGGGTAAACAGTCTTTTTTTCAAAAAATATCATTCAAACCTTTCTACGTTACTAGGCTATTTATGTTTATTCAAAGGTCAGCCAATAATATTTCGTCTCACTTCAAATGCCACCCAATCAGATTCACTGTACTATCCTAGCCTATCTGTCACCTACTTTTTTCCCAAAAAATATGCGATCCAATCTAAGCAGATATGACTTGACCTGACAGTATCTCTGATCTCTATGTATGGTTTTATCAATAGTTGATTAGTTAAGGGATTATTTATATAAGTAATAACATATTCTTGGTCAGCAAGTCTTCAGGTATACGAATCTACGATTTTTAAGGGGCTATGTGGTTTGGTTAAAAATTCTATCTTTTTTTCTATGTTAGTTGTTTATTTTTAAACTACCTCTTGTTCACTCTTTTTCCATGTAATATCAAGCTGAATACGAGAGCTTAGGTCATTAATAATAAGAGCTAAACATGTTTCCATGACCGTAGTGTATACATTTCTAACTTTTTCATTGTATTTGGGGAAACCCCTAAGGAAAGGCTTGCCAGTGTACTACAGTTGGCTTTTATTTTAAAATCAATGCAAAACGAATTAGCATTTCATCTATCCTTGCCTCTCCTCATTCCACAATGCATTTTAGGCAAATATTTTCTTAGAACTAGGAAAAGTGGTTGTTTATGTCAAGGACGAATTTGAAAAATTGGGGTACTGTTTTGTTCGGCTATTCGTTAGCAAATAATAATCTGAAGGCGTAGGCGACACCAACCGTTCTAGCAGAAAATTATTTTGTACTTTCTTATCTTTGCCTTTATGCCCTATACTGTTATATATTAATTTAGATATTGTATTTAGAAATCACTACACTGACAGACTAGTTGTTGATAAAAACTTAAGATTGACCCAAGTAAGTTAAACTGACAGACTAGTTGTTGATAAAAACTTAAGATTGACCCAAGTAAGTTAAACTGACAGACTAGTAGTTGATAAAAACTTAAGATTGACCCAAGTAAGTTAAACTGACAGACTAGTTGTTGATAAAAACTAAGATTGACCCAAGTAAGTTAAACTGACAGACTAGTTGTTGATAAAAACTAAGATTGACCCAAGTAAGTTAAACTGACAGACTTCTATCAAAATATTTCATGTGACATAAGCTATTACTTATCACACTAGTGGGTTACTAAGGGTTGCTAAGGGACTACTAACACTCTTATCTTCCAGGCATGACATAAGAGCTGACTAAGGAGGGTTGGGCTTGGGACCAGTTATCACATGCTGTAGACAATTTGTAACCACAAAACATTTACCAAGTAATGTGTATAACATCTCTGTAGAGGTGTCCATTTTGCCTTTGATAGCCTCTACTGGAATGTCATCAGAACCAGCATCTTTTCCTTCTGTTAGAAGCTTTATGTCTTTCTTTATTTCTTCCTTATTTAGTTTTTCACAGTTGACTTGTAGCTCCTTGATTGCTGGTTGGAAGTCAGGGGGATTTCTTGGATACAGTCTGTTGAGTTGAGTCTGTTTTGTGGAACTGTCTGTGAGAGAGAAGAAATAGCACCAGATTGGAAAAAAGGATCTCTGGTCAAACTGCATTAGAAGGGAGATTTACAAAAGATTTACAAGTGCATTAATTAAATGTGAATAATCTTACTATTAGTTGCAGGAAAAATATTTAACAGGTTCATCCTCAAGAACTTGAAGTCTATGGGTAGAGAACAAACAGGTTCTAGATAAAGCAGATCCTGTTTCCGGTGAACCGTTAATTTGTAGAACTGATTCAATACCATTTTATTGGTTTATATACTTATACAGATCAGAAAGCCACATTGAGAATAAAAGTGGAACAAAGTCTGAAATGGAAAGTAACTCTTTACATTTAATTTTTGGACTATGAAAAGGTATTTGGCAGTGTAGACAGAGAACCACTTTGGAAAATGATGAGGCAATATGGAGTCCCATTGAAGATTATTAACTTAATGAAGAGAACACATGAAGACTTAACATTTTTTACAAATGAAAACTAAAGAACTCGAGTGCAACAGGGATGCCTGTTGTTACCATTTCAATAATATAGGCTATAGATTGGGTTGTGAAAACATCAACTTCAACCAATAGAAACCTATTAAACTCTGATTAAACAGCTTCATGATCTAGATTTTACACATGAACTCTCCTGTCCAAAAACTGTAATCACATGTATGACAGAATGAAAATACTTAATGAGAGGTGACAACAAGTGGGTCTGAACATACACAGGGAGAAAACAAATATAATGAGAATAAATTCAGGAAATGATAAAAATATTGCTCTTGTAGAAACATCACAACAACAAGATGTAGAATCACACATGTAACCATGGCAACAATATAGACAACACAATTAAAATAAGATTACAAATGGCTACAACAGGAGCTTTAAATGCATTTGGAAACCTCACAGATAAAAAAAAGTAAATCCATTACAAAAATAAGAACCTTTTAAGATGCAGACACTAGACTATTGTTCTACACCTCACATATACAGACACATCTAGATTACTGCTCTACACTATGGGATGGTTGCCCTGTTTCCACCTCAAAGAGACTGCACTCTCTGCATAAGAGAGCAGTACCTCTGATCACCGATAATCGCACAATACTACACACAAGGACACGAAAAGAACCCAAAATACTGTCCCTAAAAAATGTCTCCTCTACAACAAAGCCAAGCTGACTAACGCAATTCTATTAAACAATGCCCCATCATACTTACGATCATTGTTTCATACCAGTAGAAGAGAGGGACTACAATTACATCAGTTATGTCTGCCCAAACCTAGGATTGACCTGTTCAAAAAGAGTCTAGCCTAATCTGGAGCCTACTTGTGGAACAGCCTTCCACACCACATAAACAACATACACACACAATACTCATTCAACAAAGCACTTTTTAAACACTTAATCAACACCGATTATCTACCCCCCATAGAACCAGCCATTGTCAGTCTACATCTTATCTATATGTCAACCTTTCTTTTCCTCTTCCGCTCGTTATTGTCTATGTGAATAATTTGTTTTATATCCATGTAGTATTACTATATAACGTAATGTATGTGAGAATGTACCTGCATAGCACTGTACTTTTGAAATATGTAATGTATTTGTTTGCTAAAATGTGATGATGTGTATGAGAATGAGCAGATATACACTTTTACAGCTCAAAGATGTGTCCTGCTACAGAAGTGCGTAAGAAATTATTATTATTTCATTTTCCCTCAAGAATATTTGGATATAAGCGAGAATGTGTTTATGTAATTTGTATAATGATGTTTAATGACACATTCAAAAATGCAGATTAATTGTTGATGAACGCATGAGTGAGTGTCGGAATACAGAATGAAAGATAAAGGGCTGGATGGTCCGACAGACCTGGGTCCCCAATTCTTGACCCTTTTAAATAAAGTTATGTCCATCTATCTCTCCTTCTGATTCTGCTCTTGGGTTAAGGAGGGCAAAGAAATAACACCAAGTCTCACCTCCTTCAATAGCAGACTGTCAAATACTTCATGAGTTCTGATACCATGCCATCTAATTTGATCATGTTTGAAATCATAATTTACTGTACATTTTTTTATTTTTTTTATTAATTTTTTTTTAATTTAATTTTTTTTTTAAATTAATTTTTTTTAAAATTTAATTTTATTATAATGTTTGTTTAATGGACAATACTTAATTTTGATTATGACTGCATACTGTAAACGTACGCTGTTATATTACCTATATAATGTTGCATGGTTTCATATTAATGCTTTAAGTAACATGTGGGAATGATAGGATATAATATACAAAATAAATGAGAGTGGAAGGGCAGAATGTTAGACGAGCCTGCGCGCCCAATTCTTAACCCTTCAAAAATAAACTTTCTTTGTTCGTTCGTTCATCAGAACAACATCAATCAAAGAAGCTACACTCTTTCTTAAAATGGATGCCTGCATAGAATAGAAGGACTGAAGTGATATGACAAGATCACTAATGTGGAACTGATGACAACTACCAGACACGCATTCATGGAACCAGAGATGAGAAGATGCTATAGACTGACAGGAAACACACTGAGAACTGATGACAACTACCAGACAAGCATTTGTGGAACCAGAGATGAGAAGATGCTGGAGATTGACAGGAAACACATTGAGAAAACCTGGTGATAGCATTCTTAGAAGTCTAGAGGAAGGTCAAGGACCACATAGAGAAGAGAACTGGAGACAGACATGAAGAGAGTGAAGAAGACATAGAAAGACTTGACACAGGACAGGAAAGACTTGGCACAGGACAGGAAAGACTTGACACAGGACAGGAAAGACTTAACACAGGACAGAGAAGACTTGACACAGGACAGGAATGACTTGACACAGGACAGGAAAGACTTGACACAGGACAGGAAAGACTTGTCACAGGACAGGAATGACTTGACACAGGACAGGAAAGACTTGACACAGGACAGGAAAGACTATATATAAGAGGACATGACATGTAGAATTTGTTGACAGTCACATCATTAGTTCATTAAAAAATATATGTCAAATATAAGAGGACATGACATGTAGAATTTGTTGACAGTCACATCATTAGTTCATTAAAAAATATATGTCAAATATAAGAGGACATGAAATGTAGAATTCCTCAAGAGAGACAATGTCAAAAACCCTTTATTCTAGAGTCTGAATGAGACAACTGTGATCTCATGTTACCATTTCTCTTCTTATGGTTTATAGATTAGATTATGAAAACAACAATATTAACCAACAGAAATGAAATTCAATATATGCTGACAATACAGCTCAATGATTGTCAGCAACCTTGGCCTTCAACAGAAGAGAACAAGTGGTAATCTTCAGACTCCGCACTGGCCACAACAGATTGAGATACCATCTATTCAACAAGCTAAAGATAGGAACTACCGATCAGTGGAACTGTTGCCCTTATAAAATGACTGCTGAACATCTGCTTCAAAGTTGCCCCTTATATGTGGTACAGAGAAAGTGCATATGGCAGACACCAGCTCCTTTTGTGGAAAAGCTTTACAGGGATTCAAATAACATTCAAGTGGATGATGACTGAGTGTGTACAATGAAGAAGAAATGCTTTTATTTCTGCTTGTAGAAAAAAAAAAAATCATTATGGTATAATATGTTTGCTAATGTGAAACTGATTGAAATAGCCAAACAAATATCAGTTGAAAAATTGGCAAGGAGGGGTCAGCATGCAGCATTTCTGTTTAGTTAATTAAAAATAAAATCCTGTTCAATCTTTAATAAGATATAGTTAATATATATACAGGGTGTTTATAAAGTCGCGGTGTAGTGAAATTTCTGCTAATTAGCAGATGGCAAGAGAACAGTTGGGCGACCACAGCTGAGGTTCAGAGATGTGTGCAAGAGAGATATGAGGGCACTGGACATGGATCCAGCAACATGGGAGGATGAAGCTGCCGATCGCACTAAGTGGCGATGCTATTTACGGCGCCACCTCAGATTGGGCGAAGAGAGGCTCACACAAGAAGCAGAGGTGAGAAGAAAACGTTGAAAGGAGCACCAGGAAAATAAGCAGCTGAGGGCTGTCGCCTCGGGGGCGCATTCCCATAGTCAGTTATGACTGAAGGGGCTATTATTTTTATTATTATTATAGTGAAATTTACGCCCGGGCAAGACGACGTCACCAGAATTGTGGTTTTCAATTGGGGCTTTAAAGACGCCCAAAAAATTGTAACGTAGATTGTATCATTCATCTAGACACAACACAGAATATCATGACATAAATTTGCATCATTCGTGATGTAATTGCTAAAATATTGTTCAAATTCACTGCACAGCGACTTTATAAACACCCTGTAGTATGTGTAGTTTTAGATTTAATTGTCTACATAATTCACATGATCTTGCATTTTCATGTCGTCTGTTCAGATTTTAATCCAAGACATACAGATCAAAGTCCCACACCAGTGTATAGAACAAGGAAAGTGTTGAAGGTTATTTTTGTGATACAGCTCGTCCAGTCACAATGTTCGTTAAATGGGTCAGGTTACCGAATGTTGGGGCCCTGACAAGGTGTAATGTTAGATGCGTATATTCTGATGGAATGGGTGAGTGTAAACATCAATAATGAAGAAGCGAATGGATGACAGTTCTACAGGTACACATGACACTCACTCCAATCACATGTAGAAGTCATGGATGGCTGGAACTACTGTTAACAGTTTCATACAGTTTAATCGGACGCACACTCTGACAATACAGCTACAGTCACTGGAACAAGTTGGCAAAAAACATCACATGCTTGAAAATGGTTCATGACATCAATCTTCATTCCTATAGAACAGCGGTGACCAAGCTAAGGTTCACCGAGAGCCAGATTATGTTAAGGATAACACCAGAGGGCCAGACCTATAAAATCCTTAAAAAAATAACGTTCTGAGATTTAGTTTTACATATATAATGAACCACGTACAGAAAGCAACGGCAAACTACTGTACTGCACATCTGCCAATACATGTATACCAGTCTTCGGACTGAAATTACTGTAAAAAAAAATGTAATGAATCTGTTGTTTTAATTTGTTTTGTAATTTGTAATATGACATGTAATTATTTATTTCAAACATACATTTGTGTGTTATTTCATTGTGAAGAGTGTGGCTTCAATCAACAATAAGAGGCCGGCCAAAACAGGTTGGCGGGGCGGTCAAAACTGGTTGGCGGGCCGGATCTGGCCCGCGGGCTGTAGTTTGGCCACCGCTGCTATAGAATGTAAATACAATAGAATGTTCGTAGTTAGTCCCTCGGAGTTCTAGTTGTATAATTTTCAAGCCTAACTGACTGATTGCGTCAGTTAGTGTTTACAAAACGTTTATTATAAATGGCTCCCTGACAGAACCTCCCTGTCGAAAGTTTACAAGCCATAATCAGTAGGCATATATGACGACAATCTTAAACCCCAGTAGTGGGTTACCATAGTAGAGAGATCTTTGTACCAACATCAGATAATAAGGCATTCCTGTTCTCCGAATGATACTCCGCTTAGGCAAAGGCGGGATCCAAAATGGCTTCTTATCCCCAGTGAGCGTCGCTCACTGCGAAGATACATCATGAAGCATAAGTAAAGGACTCTGTTCATAAACATCGAAAATGCTGTGAGGATTATGTAGATAATAATTCGATGCACATAATAGTTACTGGTGCTGCTAGCACAATGTCGTCAATAAAGAGTTCAGCCCACTCGTATGCAGACCATATCTCTGGCTGCAGATCTAGGTCTAACGAAAAAGTTCAGTAAGTGTTTTTTGTTACCTTGACATCCTAGAAAAACACTAGGAAAAATAGCACACGCTGTCCTTTGGCGTAAAGAATATATACTGGGAGAAATATAGACATGACAGTCACACAGCAGACGTCGTCTTTCCCAGAATTACACAAAGTATCAATCAACGGACTCCTGTCCATGACGGCAAAACATGAGAACTCAACATGGCGGAAGTCCCCTTCGACAATCTCCAATAGGACGCATGCGCCGTGGCGCGTGACCCCCAGAGTTCAACTCAAGAAGGGTCGACGTCGATAAAGACAATAAGATACAAGACCAGATTGCCTTAAAAGACAGGAATAAACCTCAACTTAGGTTATAAACATTCCCCAGAAAGACTGATCTGCTCTGACCATACAAAAAAAATAATTCGACATAAATCTAGTATTCATATGCCAGGTTAAGATTCGAGAGAAGGTAACAAACATATAAAATGTACCATCAACTAAATCAAGGGTTATGTACCTTTGACTATCAACAAAAAAGTGTTACCCGACAAATAGATATCTTTACATATGTATCTCAACTCCGCCTATGCTGGTCCCAAGCCCGGATGAAAAAGGAGGAGGGCGGCCTGCATGGAGGCCGTAAGGAGGCAGCCCCTCCACCATGCAAAGGCACAACAGGCCAATCACCTGTTTGCTTTAAATCACGATTACGAGCAAAAGAAGAGAGAAAACTGGACTGATTCTAAAGGCGACGAACTACTACTGTCTACGACTTATGGAACTTGGAACACAAGAAGTATAAATGGGAAAGAAGAGGAGCTGGTGGAAGAGATGAGGAAAGCAAAACTAGAAATCCTGGCTATAACGGAAACAAAGAAAAAAGGACAAGGAGTCATGGATCTCGATGGCAACACGCTGCTCTACAGTGGTGTACCCATATCTGAAAGAGCTAAAGGGGGCGTGGGTTGCATTGTGGCAAAAAATCAAAAAGATAGTATCAAGGGATGGAACTTTGTCTCGGAGCGCATTATGGTTGTAAAACTAAAAGAAGGAGAAACCATAGTCAACCTGGTCATAGTGTATGGGCCAAATGAGGATGAGAGAGCAGAGGTCAAGGAGGAATTCTTCGAGCTGCTTCAAAGGACAGTGGATGACTGCCTAGATGAAGTTATCATGCTCGGAGATTTTAATGCCAGAGTTGGAAATGACCATGCTAGATGGGGTGGAGTTATTGGAAGATATGGAGAAGACACTCTCAATGACAATGGAAAGCGACTCCTTAGATTCTGCAGTGAGCAGAATCTGATCATTACAAACACAAAGTTCCCCCATAAGCGCATACATGCATACACTAGATGTGAACCAACAAAGAATGAGAAGTCAGTGATTGACTATGCCATTGTTCGGAGAAGCTTATTCAAATATGTCCGAGATGCTAGAGTCTGGAGGGGGCCAGAGATTGGAAGTGATCACTACCTGCTAACAATCCAAAGAACAACTGAAAGAGTTGCTCAGCCTAGGAACTGCCCAACATCACGCAAGAAACCAAGTAAACGAGCGGGAGAAATGAGCATTAAGACCTACAAGCTGAGAGAGCCAGAAATTAAGACCAGATATCAGGGGCTTATTGCTGCAGCGGTGAGCAACACAGAAGAACGACCTGATGACTTGGAAACCCTTTGGAATAAATTCAAAGATATCATAAACACAGCTGCTGCAGAAGCATGCGGTGAAGTCCGACTTGGAAACAAGAGAAAGAGGACACCTTGGTGGACAGAGGAAGTCAAAGAGAAAATAAGAGAGAAGAAAATGGCATGGAAACAATACTTAGGAGCTAAAAACACAGCAGGACAAATGGAAAAATATAGAGAATATGTGACACTCAGAACAGAAGCAAAGAACAAAGTGCTAGCAGCAAAACAGAAGTCCTGGGAAGAATTTGGAGAAAAGCTAGAAAAGATGCACAAGAAAACCAGAAATTGTTCTATAAGACCCTAAAGAACATGAGGAAGGAAAAACAATGCCCTCTCAAATTTATAAAGGACAAGCATGGCAAATTGGACTGTTTGGCAAAGAAGAATATTCCAGCACCTCTGATTCATGCTATACAAAGCTTCTACAAGTCTTGCAGAAATTATGTGAGGACAGCAAACCATAAGTCAGAAGAGTTCAGGACCACCACTGGTGTAAGACAAGGTGATATCCTATCACCTTACCTCTTCATACTCCTTATGGACGATGTCATCAAGGCATGTAAGGAGAGAACAAGAAAGTATTCAGTGGGGTACTGGAAGATGAGACAGGTCTATATTTCAGAGCTGGCATTTGCTGATGATGTTGCCCTGATTGCTAAATCAGAGGCACATCTCCAATCCAACCTGCAAGTCTGGAAGGAAGAGCTGGAGAAGAGAGGGATGGTCATAAGCAGCTCTAAAAGAAAATCCATGGTGATATCACGAGAAGAAAGAAGACATCAGATTAAGCTGGGAGAACAGGTCCTGGAGCAGGTCGACCACTTTAAATACCTCGGAGCTATTATAGACCGAAAGGGAGGCATCAAAGAAGAGTTGGCCACTCGAAAAGCAGCAGCTGGGAGACTTTTTCAGGCCATAAATCGAGGATTCCTCAGCAAGAGAGAGGTTGGTAAAAAAACGAAGATGGCTGTATACCGCTCCACCTATGTCCCAGTCTTGACATATGGATGCGAGTCATGGGCAATGACTACAACCCACAAAAGCCAGATCCAAACCTCAGAAATGAGGTATCTGAGGAAGGTGGTTGAAGTAACAAGAAGAGACATGGTCCGCAACCAGACGATACGTCAAGGCCTAAAATGCCACCCCCTGCAAACCCAAGTAGAACAGTCCCAATTAAGATGGTTTGGCCATGTCTGCAGAATGGGAGAAGATCGGCTACCACGACAAGCATGGGAAACAAAAAACCAAGGATCCAGACCCCCAGGACGACCCAGAGTCCGCTGGGAGGTCAACATTAGACAATCTTTGAAGGACCGAGGACTAGAATGGAACCAGGCCAGGAGGAAGACAGCCGATAGGATAGTCTGGCGCTCTCTCTTCCAAACCTCTACACCTCACGGTAGAAGGGGAACGACTAAGTAAGTAAGTAAGTACATATGTATCTCAATATTCATTGCCTACAAAAGAATTTGTGCGTAAAAGAAGGGTAGGGGTGGGCGGTCACCCCAGCACAGAAGGAGGGAGGCTCCAAAAAGTCAGGTTGTTTCTCTGCGAACGCATGTGTCCAACTAACATAATTTGAATCTTTTCTTTCTCAGCAGATTCTCTCAATATCATTTTTGACTTCAAATCCAAAGTATTCCTATTCTTCAGCTGTATGATCACAACTAGTGTTAGTGAGCAGCTGTATGTCCTCTCTAGGCTGTATGATCACAACTAGTGTTAGTGAGCAGCTGTATGTCCTCTCTAGGCTGTATGATCACAACTAGTGTTAGTGAGCAGCTGTATGTCCTCTCTAGGCTGTATGATCACAACTAGTGTTAGTGAGCAGCTGCACGTCCTCTCTAGTCAGAAAACCTATATGCTACATATCTATTACCTCAAAGCCCATGTTGCACGGAAGCAACTCCATTTGGAGTTCAAAAGCAGAAGCTATTAAAGTCATTTATGAAAGATTTGATGAACTGGCAGATCTACTTGAGAAGCTCCATCAAAATGTTTTTAATTTCATTTTAATGATTTGTTTTTTATTTTTCTGTATCAAATTCTTGGAAAAACTGACCATGTACCAAAACAATTGCAAGGTCCATCAAGGAACATCAAAGGTTTGAAGTCTCTCAAAAGAGAACTTAACAAAATGAGTGACATTGTTTGCAAAGAAGAGTTTGAATACAAAGACCAATGCAAAAAATACAACAGCACAATATTTATTAGACATCTTCCATTTTACACTCTAAGGATCCACACAGATCACAATAGACATGAAGTCCCCCAGGTCCGTTATATTGGGCCAACAATCAGTGTTTGCCCCTACACTTTGAAATTAACTGAACAATACATATATTTGAACATAGTCCTTTTCTGTGCATTAAGCAATAGTAATTATCATATTTATGACATAGCCCATAAAGTATCAACTGAGACTTATATCCTATTTCATACACATTCAAGATCATCAATAAAAGAATGAATAATTTCGGACACAATGAATAAGCACGATCATCTCACGTCATAATAATTCTTACACATAATGATGTGCTAAGCAATGACCTTTTGAGCACCACAAAGTTCCCAGATAAAGGACACTTTGTATTATGCAAAAAGAGGTGCAACAGATCAAAGCTGAAGGTCGATGTGTGATGCCCATTGAACTATCAAAAAACTTCCAGCAGAAGATAAGATTGCCCGAGTGATAAGATGCATTCTAGACAGACTACAGCAGGAAATGTCAACACCATTTAGTCAACTGAAGCATATAAACATGGACTTTGAATTTCTTCTCAACACTGAGACTTTTATCAAGACAGATAATGCTTAAGAGATCTGTTAGAAGTCCACTGACCTGGCAAACTTTTATGTCACAGACATTGATGGCAAGATCCTGCTTTCTAAGATAAGCAATTGTAGGATGCTACAGTAGTCACATACATTGATGGTAAGATCCTGTGTTCTAAGATAAACAATTGTAGGATCCTACAGTAGTCACAGACATTGATGGTAAGATCCTGTGTTCTAAGATAAACAATTGTAGGATGCTACAGTAGTCACAGACACTGATGGTAAGATCCTGTGTTCTAAGATAAACAACTGTAGGATGCTACAGTAGTCACAGACACTGATGGTAAGATCCTGTGTTCTAAGATAAACAATTGTAGGATGCTACAGTAGTCACAGACATTGATGGTAAGATCCTGTGTTCTAAGATAAACAATTGTAGGATGCTACAGTAGTCACAGACATTGATGGTAAGATCCTGTGTTCTAAGATAAACAATTGTAGGATGCTACAGTAGTCACAGACATTGATGGTAAGATCCTGTGTTCTAAGATAAACAATTGTAGGATGCTACAGTAGTCACAGACACTGATGGTAAGATCCTGTGTTCTAAGATAAACAATTGTAGGATGCTACAGTAGTCACAGACACTGATGGTAAGATCCTGTGTTCTAAGATAAACAATTGTAGGATGCTACAGTAGTCACAGACATTGATGGTAAGATCCTGTGTTCTAAGATAAACAATTGTAGGATGCTACAGTAGTCACAGACATTGATGGTAAGATCCTGTGTTCTAAGATAAACAATTGTAGGATGCTACAGTAGTCACAGACATTGATGGCAAGATCCTGCTTTCTAAGATAAACAATTGTAGGATGCTACAGTAGTCTAGAACTGACTTTGTTCCAACAACTGCTTTGGGTTTACTTTCATTTGTTGTGTCTTATGGAAATTATGTATTCCAAAAGTTACACATAGAACTGCATATTCTGTAATGATTTCTATTTCAGTAGCCAGTTGTGAGCATTTGTTTAGTACACTAAAGCTAGTTCTTTTGTATTTATGAGTATCTATGGGACAGGAACATCTGAGTAATCTGGAACTTCTTAGTATTGAAAGAGAAAATCTTGAGAACATTCATTTAGTAAAATAACTGAACAATTTGCAGGAATGAAGGTACTAATAATCGATACGTAAAAAAAAAATTTACATATGTAGTGTACTGTTTATTAAGTCAAGGAAGATGAGGGAAACTGTGGTAAGACATGGAGTACAATGGATGGGTATGAAAAAAAAAATTGAATAAAGGTGATTCATCTTAGGTGGACAAAAGACAAAGAAAATAGCCAACATTGTGGTGACAAGGCCTTCTTCAGGGAAAGGAACACTTTTCTTTTACGGGCATGCACGTCTGTTCGGTGGCAACAGTGTTAGGACCCAGCTGCCTTTAGGGAAGTACCCAGGTTTTATTTTTATATTTATTTAGGTTCTTATGTGTCCTATATAGCCTTCACTTTCTTTCCTTTCCTTGACGAAGGACTTGTGGCTGCAACATTGGCTATTTTTTTTGTCCTTTGTCCTCATAAGACGAATCACCTAGTGTACTGTTTATGCTGTTAATAAAAAGCTTATTAAAAAGAGTGGTTTATTTATTTTCTTTATTATTTTCTCTACTACTACTTAGTCATTCCCCTTCTACCGTGAGGTGTAGGGGTTTGGAAGAGAGAGCGCCAAACTATTCTATCGGCTGTCTTCCTCCTGGCCTGGTTCCTGATTATCTTTCTCTAATTCTTAAATTTCATATTTTCCCAACAATTCATCCTGGTGCTCTTAGAAGAATTCAAAAGTCACAACAGTGCTTTATATAGTTCTTTGAACTTTCTTTTGATTGGTCTACAAAATTAACATATACGAGGGACGGTCAAAAAGTAATGCCTCGTAATTTTTAATTTCATTCAATAGGCAAGAAAACAGATAAAATTCACATTAAAATGTAGCCCCAAGTCTGAACTTCAAAAATGTATTTCTATGTAGTCTCCGTTATTTGTTACAGGGTACTGTAAAAATTTGTGTCCTTTTGCCTAAACCACTTGCGTACGGCGCGTTTAAGGGTCTCTGTCACATGATGATGATGATATCAGTGTAATGTAGATGTCACATGATGATGATGATGTCAGTATAATACAGGTATCGAGGATATGTTGTAACGATAATGATGGTATCAGTGTAATATAATTATCAAGCATATATTGTATTGATGATGATGGTGATTACGCTGATGATGATGATGATGTTTATGGTCAAGTATGGTGTAAGAAGATAGTAAGCACCTTTGAGAATTAATTATTGCGACAGCATGCTTCCCCTCAGCATGTGTCATTTGGGGGCTCTTTGAGGGAAATTGTACCCGCCAGAAGAATCTAGCCAGCCGTGCCAAAAGTATTCAGCCATTTTACAATCCAGTGTTGCCAGTCAAGAAATATCTATTATATTCCTATTATATTACCTCTGGTTAAGGAGCAGTCATGCCCTTTTCAGGGCAGCTCGGCCACCTTTGGTCCAAACCTGGCATTCAGCTCTCACCTGTGGCTCCTCGTAGCTGTCAGCATGCGACAGCGGCCACCCCCCGGGAAACGGCTTTGACAGGCCGGCTAAACTAGGTGAGGGTAGCCGACTGGTTATAAACCTTCGGTGAGTTAGGGTCTGCCTACCCATGCATGTGAAGACTGGATTCGGTAGACTGCGCGGAATAAACCACCTGTTGGTTCAACGGGCATGACGGCGATTACCAGCAACGCGCTGTGGAGCGTAAGGAGCATGGCGAGGCACGTAGAAAGCCATGGTCATCCACTGCACCTGACTTCATCTTAAGTCATCTTGACTTGTCTTGCCACTGGATTAAGATGGACCCAGGCGAGAGAGTGAGGTCGACGAATTGCGCAACTCTTCCTCACTTTAAACCAAATCACTGCGCAAGTCACTCTTTCATCCACTCATCCACTCATCCATCCACTCACAACAAGTCCTGTGGCGATGGGCGAGCAGCGAAGCGGCAGGCGTGGGTGCGCTGGCAGTCGTAGTCGCAGACCTACACACAGGCGGCTCAGGCCATATGGTCGTCTTCCACTGATCGGAGCAGAAGTGGGATTCGGCAGCCCCCTGAGTGACTGAGCAGCCCTCTTTAGGAAAGCACTGCTCACCTCCATGGCATGAGGAAGGGGCTAGAAAAGGTGCCCTAAACATTGCCTGCTCCACCATTACCTAACCAGCTTACCGCGGTTGGTGGGTACCCTACTTCAGCGGCGACACATAAGAAAAAGAAAGGACAGATTTTTCCCCCTCATTCTAGGCGCATGGAATGTGCGCACTTTACTCGACAAAGACTTTAACACAAACAGACCCGAGAGGCGAACTGCCCTGATAGGGAGAGAACTGGCCAGATACAACATTGACAAAGCAGCACTGAGTGAAACTCGACTTGCAGGCGAGGGCCAACTTTGCGAAAAGGGTGCAGGTTATACATTCTATTGGAGCGGAAGAGGAACTGAAGAAAGACGAGAAGCAGGGGTTGGATTTGCAATCAAAACATCAATTATTGGCAAGCTAGCGGAGCCCCCAAAGGGAATAAATGACCGACTCATGACGGTCAAGATCCCGCTGCTTTATGGAAGGAAACATGCCACCATCATTAGCGCGTATGCACCAACTATGACAAACCAGGATGACGTCAAGGATAAGTTTTACGAAGAACTACATGCAGTCATTGCATCAGTTCCCAAAGCAGATAAGCTTATTATTCTTGGTGACTTTAATGCAAGAGTAGGCTCAGATAACATCTCCTGGAATGGCACTATCGGAAAGTACGGCGTGGGTCGCTGTAACAGCAATGGACTTCTTCTCCTCCAGACTTGCGCAGAACATAACCTCCTTGTCACCAACACCATTTTTCGACTTCCTATCCGCAACAGGACCTCCTGGATGCACCCTCGCTCGAAGCATTGGCACCTAATTGACTATGTAATTGTTAGGAAGAAGGACAGGCAAGATGTCCGGGTGACCAAGTCCATGTGTGGTGCCGAATGCTGGACTGATCATCGCCTCATTGTGTCTAAACTTAAAATTCGTATCCAACCTGCCAGGCGCCCTCAGGGAAAGAAAACTCAAAAAAGGCTGGATATTACCAAACTAAAGAAGACAAAAATTAAACAGTCATTCACTGACACCCTAGAAGACCGTCTCAAATCTATCTCGTTAGACGGCCAAAGTGCGGAAACAAATTGGACAGCCCTAAGCGAGCAGATCTACAACACTGCTACAGAGGTCCTGGGTCCCGCCATCAAGAAACAAAATGACTGGTTTGATGAGAACTCAGATGATATAAAGAAGATGTTGGCTGAGAAACACCATCTCCATAAAGCATATTTAAATGATCCAAAATCTACATCCAAGAAAGACGCTTTCAACAACATGCGTAGAATCGTCCAACATAAACTACGCCAGATGCGGGATTCATGGCTGAGTAATAAAGCAGATGAGCTCCAAGGCTTTGCTGACAGCCATGACTTGAAAAATTTTTACCATGCACTCAAAGCGGTCTATGGTCCAACATCATCAGGATCATTTCCCCTCCTTAATGCAGATGGAAAAACACTAATTACAGACAAGGAAAAAATTCTCCAACGCTGGGTCGAACACTTTAATAATATTCTGAACCAGCCATCATCTATTAATGATGAAGCCATCAACCGACTGCCCCAAATTCCTATAAATGAAGCACTAGATGATATACCGACTTTGGAGGAGACTCAAAAAGCGATTCGTCAACTTTCTAGTGGAAAGGCCCCCGGCTCCGATTCAATTCCTGTTGAAGTCTATAAAGATGGCGGTACAGTTCTGATAGAGAAACTTCACATGATCTTCCAGCAAATGTGGCAGAGTGAAACCATCTCACACAATCTCAAGGATGCGTCAATTATACATCTTTATAAACGTAAAGGTAATCGCCAAGACTGTAACAATCATCGAGGCATCTCACTACTATCAATCGCTGGGAAGATATTTGCCAGAATCCTTCTTAATCGCCTTACGGCTCATCTTGACAAAGGTCTTCTACCTGAAAGTCAGTGTGGATTCCGGAAAGAACGTGGAACCACCGATATGGTGTTCGCTGCAAGACAGCTTCAAGAAAAATGCCAAGAACAACACTGTGACCTGTACACAGCTTTCATCGACTTGACAAAGGCGTTCGACACGGTCAGTAGAGAGGGTCTATGGAAGATCATGGCAAAATACGGCTGCCCAAAGAAATTTATCTCAATAGTGCAGCAGCTGCATGATGGAATGCAGGCTAGAGTTCAGGAAAACGGTGAGCTATCGGAGCCTTTCCCAGTCTCAAATGGAGTTAAACAAGGGTGTGTACTTGCACCGACTCTTTTCAGTATCATGTTTTCTGCTATGCTGACTGATGCTTTCAGAGACGGGGACACAGGAATCGACATCAGATATCGTATTGATGGAAAATTGTTTAACCTTAGGAGGCTTCAAGCAAAAACCAAGGTCAAATCACACACCATCAGGGATCTTCTGTTTGCTGACGATTGTGCCCTCAGTGCTGGCTCAGAGGCTGATCTGCAGCATAGCGTTGATAGATTCTCCGAAGCCTGCTCCAACTTTGGGCTTACCATCAACACGGGGAAAACAGAAATCATGTACCAACCAGCTCCTGGCACAATTTATACTGAGCCAGTCATCAAGGTAAATGGTGAGAAACTGAATGTTGTGAACAGGTTCACATACCTTGGTAGTACACTATCCCAGAACATCGTCATTGATGATGAGGTGAACACCAGGATCTCCAAAGCCAGCAGCACATTTGGCAGACTATACACCAACGTTTGGCATCGAAGTGGCATTAGTCTACAGACAAAGCTGAAGGTATACAGAGCTGCGGTGCTTCCAGTGCTGCTTTATGCATGTGAAACATGGACTGTATACAGGCGCCACGTAAAAAAGCTCAACCACTTCCATACAGTCTGTCTCAGGAAGATAATGAACATCAAATGGCAAGACAAGATCCCGGATACCGCCGTTCTTGACAGAGCTGGTATCCCTAGCATCGATACTATTCTGATGCAGTCACAGATTCGCTGGGCAGGTCATGTAGTCCGCATGCCAGACCATCGACTGCCAAAGATACTCTTTTATGGTGAGATGCAGAAGGGTAGACGCTCCCATGGTGGCCAGAAAAAGCGCTTCAAAGACACGCTTAAGGCTTCATTAAAAACCTTTGACATAAACCCAGACACATGGGAAGCTGCTGCGCAAGACCGAACTGCCTGGCGCACATCTCTTCGTAAAGGTGCAGTGGCATGCGAATCTTCCAGAAGAGCAGCAGCGGAACAGCAGAGACAAGCTAGAAAAGATCGTGAAATAAAACCTTCACATGAAGCAAACATTCCCTGCCCACACTGTCCGAGATCCTTCCAGGCCCGCATCGGGCTCATCAGTCATCTTCGTACTCATAGACTATCCTAACATCCTAATAATTGGATGAACAGAGTGGTCTTCATCACCTGTGATGGACGAACAAAACAACATTATATTCCTGAAAGTTTCGCTCTTGTATGTTGGCGTACAGCGCAGACTTCGCTGGCTTGGCCATGTTCGCCGCATGGAAGATGGTCGCATCCCAAAAGATATCTTCTACGGACAATTAGCAGATGGCAAGAGAACAGTTGGGCGACCACAGCTGAGGTTCAAAGATGTGTGCAAGAGAGATATGAGGCCACTGGACATGGGTCCAGCAACATGGGAGGATGAAGCTGCCGATCGCAATAAGTGGCGATGCTATTTACGGCACCGCCTCGGATTGGGCGAGGAGAGGCTCACACAAGAAGCAGAGGTGAGGAGAAAACGTCGAAAGGAGCACCAGGAAAATAAGCAGCTGAGGGCTGCCACCTCAGGGGCGCATTCCCATAGTCAGTTATGACTGAAGGGGCTATTATTATGTTGGCGTGTTCACACAACACTGAATTTCAAAGACTAGGCTATGTTCAGCCTACTATCGATTTAAATTACTGGTTTCACGCAACACGTAATATTCAAGACATTTGCATGTAAGAGCAGAATGTATTGCCACTAGTATCAGTTATTAACGCTTGAGTTTCTGTCAACCATAGGAAGTTACACTCTGTTTCAAGAATTTGCTTGATTGACATTCATCAGCGCTTGAGTGGTGGCTACTTGCACAGCTGTACGCTGTTTTTGAGGACTTACATACTGTTATATATCCATTATTATCGTCTTGTTTGTGGTCCTTACTGATGTACTTTTTGCCATAGTGTCAGGACTACCATCAGTGATATGTACAACAGATTTCAACATTGAAAATCTACACGCTTGCCGCATCGTGTGACCATAATCATTCTGAATTCAAGAACGTCTACGCTGCTTGCCGCATCTTGTGCAGTATCAGAGAACATTCTTACTTCAAGAACATCTACACTGATTGTCGCATCTTGTGCAGTATCAGAGAACATTCTTACTTCAAGAACGTCTACGCTGTTTGTCGCATCTTTTGCAGTATCAAGGAACATTTATAAGGCATATTTTTCAAGACATCCTTACGGTAGAGTCTACGACGCTTACCGCATCCTGTGCATTGGAACTGATTATTTGGAAACTAAAACATCATTACAGCAAGATGACTCGTCAGTACAGCTCACCGCCTCCTCCCTTGTGCATGAATACTTCTACACAGTGAAGTCTACACCGCATACTAAGCAAGACACCATACAGTGACAGGCTGCTAAACAGATGTCATTTTTGTGCTATCATTGCTCTTGTTCGTGCATACCACACTGTTGGCATTCCTGTCTTTACCTCATCTGTTGCTTGTTGTTATTGTGCGTGACTTACGTGTTTGCTTAAATTACGTTTTAGATTCAATGTTTAGTCTTCTTTATAGAGGAACTGATGTTGAGTTAATCTATTAGGATTTTGTTAAAATTAATCCCTTAAGGGGCCACATCTGTGTTGGATCGGGTGATATGGAGTGCCCTGAGTGATTTCTTGGAACATAATACACGTTAGTTGTGTTGGTTTAGTTCGTAGAAAGCGTTGCAATCGTATAAAGCCTCTTTCTTGTCCAGTTTACATGTTGTATTCTTCAGTTATTTTTCTTACTATCATTGTACATAAGTTCTTTTTTTTAGTCCCATTGTGGTTGGTCGTCTGTCAGGTTCGGTTTTATATATAAATCTATATTTTCTATTTATTTTTTTTTCTCTTCTTTTCTGTACGGTATTATCCACCAGCCTGCTAGTTTTCATTGTCCTTATTGTAGCGTCTGTTTTCTTCATCTATCAACTGTATCATTATGTGTCATTCTGTGTCATGAACATCAATTATTTAGCTGTATAGTTAGTAATTCGTAGACATACTGCCGTTTGCAGAACAGTTTACCTTGTATAAATATAGTATTGTTTTTTTTTCTGGTTTGGGTAACCTCAATTTTAGTCGAAGACAAGATGGCAAGTCTCAGAGATTTTATTGATATGGGAAAACAGTTGAACAAAACAGGCCTTGAACTGGAAACATGGGCAATGGAACAGTTCAAAGAGGCAGAAATAAAGGGAAAACAGGATGAGGAACGAAAAGAAAGATATGATGAAAGACTGTTAAAGAAAATGGAATTTGAGGCAACTACCAAACAAAAGGAAGTTGAAGCAACTACCAAACAAAAGGAAGTTGAAGCAACTACCAAACAAATGGAAATTGAAAAAGAAAAGACCATTGCTTTAAAGAAATTAGAATTGGATGCTTCTAGTCATGAGTCCTCTGGTAGAGAGTCCTCGGAGAAGGAACCATTCCAGGCATATAAATTAAAACTACCAAATTTTACGAACTCCTTCGACTTGATCGACGTGTACTTAGAATGCTTTGAAGGAAAGATGATATCACTAAAGATAAAGAAAGAACGATGGAGTTCCATGTTATGCGACCTGCTCACTGGCTAAGCGTTACAAACTTTTTTTTTATTACCTGTAGATGATCGGCTCAACTATGATGTTGTGAAAGAAACATTGCTTTGCAAATACCGTCTTACTTCACATGGTTATTCTATGCATTTTAAAAATGAGAAACCCAGTAAAGATCAGGATTTTGGCGACTTTATTGCTAACATAAAACTAGCATTTACTCGCTGGATAGATCTATCTGGGATCACTAAAGATTTTGAAGGCCTCAAAGATCTCATCTTGAGAGATAAAGTGCTCTCGGCCTGTAGTTCGGACTTAGTTGCGTTCTTTCAGGAACGTGACCCAAAGAATCTTGACACCATGTTAGAGCTAGGGAGGCAGTATATGACTGCCCATCCTGGGAGGTCAGTACATAAGGAGGTGGAACCTGAGAATTTTCTAGTATGTTCTGCAAGGGAAGTAAACAATGCACCATATCGTAGACCGCGATTTGATAATGTGAACAAACAATATGACAGGAGGTCGAGATTTGATAGGACATTTAACCACGATTCCAAACCGTGTTATTCCCCGCCCAAGCATTTTCCTCAGCGTAGGTCAGATAGCTCTAAATGGGGGTGTTGTAGCTGCGGTTCCTGGCAACACACATCCAAATTTTGTGACAAATCAGGTCCAAGCCCTACTAATACACCACCATCCAGCCCAAAGGGAAGTCCTAGGGAGAACTACTGCCGTGAAGCTCACTGTTACCTGTGTAATGCGATAAAGCATTTCCAAAAAGAATGTCCAACCAGGAAGACAGAGCATGCAAACGCTACATCGGTATTGGAGACATTTAACAGTGAAGATTGTCTAGGTTGTAAGCCTTTATTCGAACCTAACGGTAAGCCGATACTGATCTGTAGTCAAACTTTGCCTGTGTTGTCATCGATTGAGGAGGGTGGTACTTTGACTTTACACCAAGGTTTGGTAGCCGGTAAATTAGTAAGTGTGCTACAAGACACTGGATGTACGACGATTGGAGTGAGACGTTCATGCATTGACGAGTCGTGTCTCGTCGGAAAAACTGCCAGATGCGTTACCTTTAGAGGCAGAGTAGAGTACTATCCCCTAGCAGTGATAGAAATAGATACCCCTTTCATTGTGGGTAAAGTTCGCGCATGCGTCCTTGATTCTCCCGTCACAGATTTAATTATAGGCAATTTACCAAAAGTGCAGAACTGCACACAGCAGGATATAGATGACTGGAATCAACAGCACTCACTTGTAGCAAACGCAGTCACTACTAGGGCACAGAAAAAGGCTGAGGATCAACAGGTGGATAAGGATCCGGTACTGTTGGTTGATAATAAGGCTGCTGGCCCAAACAAAGATCCTGAGGCTCGTTGTGCATCTTTTGTGGAACAGCAGTGTGCTGACTTGTCTCTTTGACCTTTATTCAATTTTGCTGACAGGGCTGATGTTAGACACACTAAATCAGCAAGATATTGGTTTCAATTGAAGAGTGAAGTGCTAACCAGATGTTTTGCCAAAGGTCATTCTCTGGTGCGGCAAATTGTCTTGCCCAGTTTACTTAGGACTGTGGTGCTTAAAACTGCACAGGATTGCCCGTTCGCAGGCCACATGGGAATAGCTAGAACAAAAAATAGGGTGTTATCACAGTTCTATTGGCCAGGTTATAATAAAGACATTCGGGGATATTGTCGTTCGTGCGTGGTGTGCCAAAGTACTTTTCCCAAAGGCAGGGTCCCAAAAGCACCATTGCAGATTACGGACATATCTAGTAGACCATTTAAGAAACTGGCAATAGATATTGTAGGTCCCCTTCCCATAATGTCTGACAGAGGACATTGATACATTCTTACTGTGGTAGATCTTTGCTCTAGATGGCCCGAGGCTGTCCCTATGAAAGTAATTACTTCCGCGGCCATAATAGAAGCTCTCCAAATGATATTCAGTAGGTTCGGGTTTCCAGATGAAATATTATCCGATAGAGGAACACAGTTTACATCAGACATGATGAAAGAGGTATGCAAAATGCTAAATATTAAACAGTCATTCACAACTCCTTATCATCCACAAACTAATGGCCCTTGCGAGTGGTTCAATGGATCGTTGAAGCGTATGTTAGGAAAGGTGACGACAGAGTCACCCACAGAGTGGGACATATACTTACCAACCGTGCTTTTTGCTTATAGAGAAGCACCGCAGGAAAGTACGAGGTTCTCGCCATTCGAACTTATATATGGAGCTAATCCTCATGGCCCCATGAGTCTATTGAAGGATTTGTTCATCGGTAAATACCCCAACAAGGAAGTCAAATCTTCATATGAATTAGTTGTCAATCTGCAAGAGCGCATCGTGAGATCATGTCAGATTGCAAGCGACTCATTGAGTGGAGCGGGTGCTAGATATCATGCTTATGCTAACCGTAAAAGTAAACTATTGGCTCTTCAACCTGGAGATAAGGTGTGGCTCTTGCTCCCCACCAATAGAAATCATTTGCTTATCTCCTGGCAGGGTCCATTTTCTGTAATTCAAGCAGTTACAGACGTAGATTATATGATTGAAGTGAAGGGGAAGAAAAAAATATTCCATGTCAACATGTTAAGACCCCACTATGAATGCCCTGATTCCCTCCAGCACATTGCGGAAGCCGTTCTAAGTGATACACAGGAAATTACTTGTTCTGCAGTGGTGGCAGAAAAAGGCTGTGATGGATATGATATCCATCTCCAGTTGTCCTTTCTTCCCTTACAACAGTCAGAGTCATGGAAGAATGTAGAGATATGCAACTCCGTTCCTCTCGATCAACAACAGCAACTTCAAGCATTACTTCAAGACTATGCTGATGTGCTGACGGATAAACCAGGCAGGACGACACTGATAAGTCACGACTTCAAATTGTTGGATGAGCGCCCTATCAGACTGAAACCATACCCGCTACCTCTCCATTATAAGGCGACAGTGGAGAGAGAGATAGACGAAATGCTCCACTTGGGGATTATTGAACCTTCTGAGTCCCCATATGCGTTCCCGTTAGTGATTGTTAAAAAGAAAGACAACTCGTTACGTATCTGTATTGACTTTAGGTGCTTAAACGCTATTACAATCACAGACGCAGAACCTATGCCAAATCAGGATGACCTGTTAGTACAAATGTCAAAAGCTCATTTCTTTAGTAAGTTCGACCTATCTAAGGGGTACTGGCAAGTTCCCCTAATGGAATCGGCGAAACCTCTGACAGCTTTTGTCACGCCAAAAGGTCTGTTCCAGTGGAACTATATGTGCTTTGGGCTTGTTAATGCCCCAGCGACATTCGTGCGTATGATGAGAAAGCTACTCGGTGACCGGCCTGATGTAGTCACTTACCTAGACGATATATGCCTATTTAGTGATTCTTGGGAGCAGCATGTCTGTGGACTCTCATCACTTCTTGCATGTCTTAGACTGCATAATCTAAGAGCTAGACCCACAAAAGTCAAAATCGGGTTCCACGAACTTGGTTTTCTAGGATATAGAGTAGGTGGGGGAATGCTCAAACCAGAAGACACTACTGTAATGAAGATTATGAATCTCCAAGTTACTACTAGCAAAAAACAAGTACGCAGTCTCTTAGGGTTGATTAATTTTTACCATAGATTCATTCCCCAGTTCTCTTCATTGTCTTCCACTCTCTCCTCATTAACGTGCAAAGGTATGCCTAATAGAGTGGTATGGACGGATGAGTGCGATGTTGCATTAAAAATGATAAAATGTATTTTCTCCAAACAACCAATTTTGATGCTACCTGACGTACATCTTCCATTTGTCCTCAGGACAGATGTGTCCTCTGTAGGCATAGAAGGTTGCCTAATGCAAGAACACCAAAACACTCTGCATCCGGTCTTATATACAAGTCGGAAGTTATTACCAGCAGAGACAAGATATGCTACCATCGAAAGGGAATGCCTAGCCATTGTATGGTGTGTTGCGAAGCTTTCCAAATATCTGATGGGAGCTCATTTTTTTCTTAACACAGATCATAAACCTTTAGCTTATATGAGGACAGCAAAATCGCCAAACAGCCAGTTAACAAGATGGTACCTACTGCTACAACAATATGACTTTTCAGTAATACCTCTTGAGGGAAAAATCCAATGTGTTGCGGATGCTTTATCCCGTCTATAGCTGATAATATATTCATAGTTAGATTTTTCATAAAACAATTTTGGATGATATTATGTTTGCTAATTTACCTGTAACTAGATGTAATCCACTCGTTTATTGTTCCAGACATTTGCCTTACTCTATGAGAAAACTGTGTTTTCTTCTGGAGAAGGGGGTAGTGTCACATGATGATGATGATATAAGTGTAATGTAGATGTCACATGATGATGATGCCAACATATCGAGGATATGTTGTAATGATAATGATGGTATCAGTGTAATATAATTATCAAGCGTATATTGTATTGATGATGGGACCCAAAGATGCAGCAATAGTGAATGCAGTCAGCAAAACATAGCTTGACTGCTTGCATCAGGATCAGCGAACCAGAGCTGGTCAAGACCGTACTCCACCTCCACGTGGTGGTCCTGGAAACAGTCTGCAGCAGTGCAGTTCTGGCTGAGCGAGTACGGATCGCAGAGGGAAGGCAAACCCGGTCCCAAAAAAATGCTGTGCTGAAGTCAGATGTGTCGACCGAAAGGTGCAGATATCACAGCTTAGGCGTAAAGAGACACAACGCAACCACCGTCCGTTTCAGGGCGAACGAGGAAGAAGAAGAAGAAGTATTGATGATGATGGTGATTACGCTGATGATGATGATGATGTTTATGGTCAAGTATGGTGTAAGAAGATAGTAAGCACCTTTGAGAATTAATTATTGTGACAGCATGTTTCCCCTCAGCATGTGTCAGTCTCGTTGTCCTCAAAGTGATGTCCATGAAGATCTTCTTACAGTGGTCCAAACAGATGGAAGTCAGAAGGTGCAAGATCAGGACTGTAAGGCGGATGTGGTAATAATGTCCAGCCAAATTCTGCAATCGCATCAATGGTGCATTTAGCGGTGTGTGGCATGGCATTATAAGGCAACAGTAGTGCAGTTCTCTTATCTTTTAATGGGTAAAGTCGCTGAAGATGACCTCTAAGCTTCTTCAAAGTTTCAATGTAACAGTCTGCATTCACCGTGTTTCCCTGTTAAAAGAAGTCGAGAAGAATCACACCCTTCTCATCCCAAAACACGGAGGCCATAACTTTCCCTACAGATGGTGAACTTTTGAACTTCTTTCTTGTCTGCGATGTTGTGTGATGCCATTCCATTGACTGCCTCTTGGATTCTGGTTAAAAAAAAATGAACTCAAGTCTGATCACCTGTCACAATATTCGATAAAAACTCTTCTCCTTCAGTTTCGTAATGGTGCAGGAGGTTGATGGCTATGGTTTTCCTTGTTTCTTTATGTCTGTCTGTCAAAATTCTGAGTACCCACCGTGCACAAACTTTTGAATAACCCAGGTCTTTAATGATGTTCTGGATACTGCCTTTACTAATGGACAACATGGAAGAAAGTTCATCCAGTGTTACCCAACGGTCACCACGAATGATGCCATCAACTTAATGAATGTTGCGTGGAGTCACTGCGGTAGACGGACGGACAGTCTGCTTTGTGTCAGCCATTGAGAATTGACCTACTTCAGCTTCATCACAACGATGTACCCAACGTTGGACAGTGCTAACATCCCCTGTTGAATCTCCATAAACATTCTTCAAACGTTCGTGGATGCGAATTGGGGTCTCGCCTTCAGCATTGAGGAATTCTATGACATAACGTTGTTTTAACCGAACGTCTTTGGCAGCCATTTTTAAACTGTTACAGTGGTGCCAATTGTTACTGAAACAGGTTGGTAATGCTATACAGGGCAGAAGAGTGTTTGTGGAATCCTGCTAAATTTACAAATTGCACACTGATGCAGTATAGACATACATAAAAAATAGGAGGCATTACTTTTTGACCTTCCCTCGTATTTTATCTGGCAGTGACCAGGGGCTATAAACCCTTGGTGTGCAACTGCCCCAAAGAAGTAAAATTTGCAGAAAGGGATTTTCTGTGTAGACTAAAGATACCCGAAAAAATATGAAAAATAATTGAAATTTAAAAAAAAAATACACACCTGTGCATTTAGGGTAGAAACCCTAAAAAATAATGATGTTTGTGGTGGATGTGTACAAATAACACTTATTATGTTACATATTCATTGATAGTTGTAACATATTGAGCACATGTTACATTTATGTTAAAAAGCTGTAAAGCATTACTGAGTAAATTGTCACCAGCAGGATATACAGATGTGGAACTGGTCCTCGTACTCTCTCTCCCTGCAGAAACATGACCATCTTCCTCACCTTCACTTTGTATCTTCACTGTGTGTCCCTGAAAACAAAATATTGAACACATTCAAGTTTGAAACAAATCATTTCAGTCATAAATAATTAAAATATTGCCCCAATTTTACAATTACATGATACATTTTATGTATTTAAATTTCTTTCCTTTTTCAGCCACTGTCCCTGATGAAGACTGTAAATTACATTGACATATGCTTCATTGTAAAAGAAAAAAAAAAGAAAAGAACCTAGCAATAAGTAATAAAATGTTAAAATGGACAATATTTTAACAGATTTCTCAGTTTAACTGCCTTAGGCTGTATAACAATTTGTTATCAAAAATTAAAAAGAAAACTCACTTTAAAATCTGTACTGATGTCCTGTTTTATTTTTTGATCCAGGAATGGGATCTTCTGTTCCATATTTTTTTGCAATCTGAGAAGAAAAATGAATTATATGTAACAAAATCTGAGATAGTTAGTTACAAGCTGGTTATTTAAGATACTGATTTTACAAGAAATTTCACTCAAATTTTCTTTTTTTTTAAATAGTGGTGAAAAACAATATAAAAACTTGAAAATGTAAGGAAGAGTGATACATTATTAATTGTAGAATGTCCAATTGCACATTCAATAGTCTTTGCTATATTGACTTTCTTCTGAGTGATATATGTTTAATGGTAGAATGTCCAATGTTACATTCAATAGTCTATGCTATATTGTCTTTCTTCTGAGTGATACATGTTTAATGGTAGAAAGTCCAATGTCATATTCAATAGTCTTTGCTATACTGACTTTCTTCTGAGTGATACATGTTTAATGGTAGAATGTCCAATGTTACATTCAATAGTCTGTGCTATATTGTCTTTCTTCTGAGTGATAAATGTTTAATGGTAGAAAGTCCAATGTCATATTCAATAGTCTTTGCTATACTGACTTTCTTCTGAGTGATACATATTTAATGGTAGAATGTAAAATGTCACATTCAATAGTCTTTGCTATACTGACTTTCTTCTGAATGAGTCGGAGCTGCCAAGTGCATGCAAAATGTGTATATGATCATTTAAATAAAAATATAACTTCTGTCTATAATCTATCTATAATCTATATATAATATCTATCTATAATCTATCTATAATCTATCTATAATCTATCTATACATGTGCTTTATGCATTACACTAAAGCATTTGAGATACAGAAAATAGATGAGAAAATTATGAAAATGATAGAATGCATCAACATTGATTGTAAGGACCTGAGAGTTATCAACAACATGTACTAGCAACAAACATCAACTATGACAATTAACAGCCATATAGGAACATTTTAGCAGATTAATAAAGGGCGTTATACATGTTTGATGACAGTATGTCTGTAATTGTATTTTAAACAGTTTGTGCCATATTGATTTATTTTAGTGATTCAGAGATTTTCAAATGCATACTAAATGTGTGTAAGATCGTGTTTGAAAAATGTAACTTTTCCCATTTGATAGCTAGAATGTAAGTTTTCCCATTTAATAGCTAGAATGTAAGTTTTCCCATTTGATAGCTAGAATGTAAGTTTCATATAATAGACAGATTTTAAAATGGCAATTTTTCAATCAATCAATCAATACCCTTTAGCTCCCCAAGGAGCATAGGCCTTCAACAAACACATGCCAAGTCTTCCTGTCTCATGCCATCCGCTCAAGTTCTTTCCATGTTTTCCTCATCATTTTCACCTCTGTTTCCAGTTCTCTTCTCCATGTACTTTTGGTCTACTTCTGCCTCTCTTTCCCTGGGGGTTCCAGAACAAGGACTGCCTTGTAATGCTATCAACAGGTTTCCTCAATGTGTGTCCTATCCATCGCCAGCGTCTTCTTCTCAACTCTTGTTCCACTGGCACTTGTCTGGTTCTTGTCATCAATTCCACATTTGTGACTGTCATACCATTTCAGTCCTTTTATTCTATGCAAGCACCCGTTTATAAAAGTCTGTAGCTTTTTGGTTGTTGTTTTTGTTGTTTTCTATGTCTCAGAGCCATACAATAGGACTGACTTGACATTTGAGTTGAAGATTCTTATTTTCATATTGGACTTGATTACTCTTGTTCTCCATATGCTTCCCAATGCAATGAAAGCTCATCTTGCTTTTTGTATTCGTATTTTGATATCACTGTCTGTCCCTCTAACTTTGTCTATATTACTGCCAAGGCAATTTTTACAAAAGTAATTTTTTTTTTTTTTTTTTAACATTGTTTTTGAGATCAGATGTACAGAAAAGTTACAAATTTTGTCAGAAAGTGCTACAATTTAGTAAATTCTATCACAAAATAATGAAATAAATGAAGGAAATTTGATATAAATTTGCCCATTTAGCCACTTTATTTTATTTTGTGAGCAATAGATCTCTTCTGTTCCTTACCATTTAGTTCCCTGTGATGTAGCCTACAGTGTAGTCACATTTTATACTAGAGAAGCACTAATGAGGATGTCACATAATTCAAAACTAGTGTTCTCACAGGAATAAATGTAGGGGGTGTGTTCTCACAGGAATAAATGTAGGGGGTGTGTTCTCACAGGAATAAATGTAAAGTGAGGGGTGTGTTCTCACAGGAGTAAATGTAGGGGGTGTGTTCTCACAGGAGTAAATGTAAGGGGTGTTTTTTCACAGGAGTAAATGTAGGGGGTGTGTTCTCACAGGAATAAATGTAAAGTGAGGGGTGTGTTCTCACAGGAGTAAATGTAGGGAGTGTGTTCTCATGGAAATAAATGTAAAGTGAGGGGTGTGTTCTCACAGGAGTAAATTTAGGGGATGTGTTCTCTCAGGAATAAATGTAGGGGGTTTGTTCTCACAGGAATAAATGTAAAGTGAGGGGTGTGTTCTCACAGGTGTAAATGTAGGGGGTGTGATCTCATGGAAATAAATGTAAAGTGAGGGTGTGTTCTCACAGGAATAAATTTAGGGGGTATGTTCTCTCAGGAATAAATGTAGGGGGTGTGTTCTCAAAGGAATAAATGTAAAGTGAGGGGTGTGTTCTAACAGTTGTAAATGTAGGGGGTGTGTTCTCACGGGAATAAATGTAGGGGGTGTGTTCTCACAGGAATAGATGTAGGGGGTGTGTTCTCAGATGCATAAGTTTCAAACAATCATAGCATTTTTTTTTTTTTGCTTTTAAACATGACAATTTTGTTGATTAATGCCATCTTTCTCTTTTATTACAGTATCATATAATAATTATAGAATAAATATAGGCCATCTTACAAGTACCATGTTGAGCTAATCATACAGAAGTGCTAGTGAAGTCTGGCAGCTTTACAAACAATGACTTCTACACCCGGGATGGTCATAAGTAGCTCTAAAACAAAATCCATGGTGATATCACGAGAAGAAAGAAAACATCAGATTAAGCTGGGAGAACAGGTCCTGGAGCAGGTCGACCACTTTAAATACCTCGGAGCTATTATAGACCGAAAGGGAGGCATCAAAGAAGAGTTGGCCACTCGAAAAGCAGCAGCTGGGAGACTTTTTCAGGCCATAAATCGAGGATTCCTCAGCAAGAGAGAGGTTGGTAAGAAAACGAAAATGGCTGTATACTGCTCCACCTATGTCCCAGTCTTGACATACGGATGCGAGTCATGGGCAATGACTACAACCCATAAAAGCCAGATCCAAACCTCAGAAATGAGGTATCTGAGGAAGGTGGTTGAAGTAACAAGAAGAGACATGGTACGCAACCAGACGATACGTCAAGGCCTTAAATCCTACCCCCTGCAGACCCAAGTAGAACAGTCCCAATTAAGATGGTTTGGCCATGTCTGCAGAATGGGAGAAGATCGGATACCACGACAAGCATGGGAAACAAAGAGCCAAGGATCCAGACCCCGAGGATGACCCAGAGTCCACTGGGAGGACAACATTAGACAATCTTTGAAGGATCGAGGACTAGAATGGAACCAGGCCAGGAGGAAGACAGCCGATAGGATAGTCTGGCGCTCTCTCTTCCAAACCTCTACACCTCACGGTAGAAGGGGAACGACTAAGTAAGTAAGACTTCTACACCCCTGGAGCAGAGGCTATTGTTTTTTCTATATCATTAGCTGGTCATTTCAGTAATCGAATATGAGCTGGGGATACTCATGCTGTCAATATTACGACATATTGGTAAAAGGCTGGGAACACAATCAAAATTAATGGATGCATGTCATCATGGGCTGTGCATGAGATAAACCCACTGTGACTATGAAGTACATGCTTGGATCGGTATTGATTAGATCCAGATATGTGATGGGCCAGTCAAAAAGCCTACATGCTGATAACCACAGACAGAAGACACACCCTGTCTAGGAACATAGCTGGCATAAAAGGAGTACAAATACAGAGGGATATCATAAATGGCAGAGGGAACAATAGGGCAGGTGATAACAGTTAAAAATATATTCAAAGGTGAAGAGTGGAGTAAGTAAGGTGAGAACTAAATAAAGTATCAGCAGGTCATCAACAACCTTTTTTTTTTTTTTTTTTAATTAATGTGTTTGCTACTTTTCTTTGTAGCACGCCCCTTTCAACCATCTACCATGTACATGGAGTTGTTGGTTATATCAGGACGTGTTTCCTTTATTGTAATATGTTTTTGTTTGTATTTATTTTATACTATATTATCTCTAGTCGGTATTTTTCCTTTTGTAGTTATAGTTCAACATGGTTTTTAAAAGAAATTCCAAAATACGCTATTTTCTAAGTTAGTATGTTTTTAATTTTCACAAGATGGTTTCTTTGGTTAATCTATATGTATCTGGGGCGAGTCTTTCACGAGTTTGGACTACTGACTCAAATCCTTATTTGTTTTTTATATGTTAGCTTTAGTTTTTGTAATATAGTGTTTTATTAACTTTTGCATTTCTGAAGGGGTCTTTGTGCCTATGAGATTTTCTACCCTCATTTCTACATTGTGGTTACTACAGTATGTCTTAATGTTTTGCCTCTGTTGGTCATATTTCTTGCAGTCCACCAGAAAGTGTCTAATTGTGTTTGGTTCTTGACACTCTTCACATGTGGGTTCCTCAATCATGAAATATCCAGTTCCAAGCTTGAGCCTCAGCTATTTTTTATTAAATGGTATTTTTAGTTCATCTTTTATTTGACATTTTTTGCTTGGTTTTTTAAGGATTTTATATGAGTGTCTTGCTTTTTTACTTTGGTCCCATGCTGTTATCCACTCTTTAGTTATTGCTTGAGCAATTAAGCTCTTAAAAACCTTGGTAGGGAGTGCAGAGCTTGAGGTAATGGAAAAGTAGAGCTGAAAATTAATCAACTAATAAATGATTATAGCAAGAATGAAAACAAATATATAATGATTAGTGAGACATGGCAGGGGAAAATGAAGATCTTGTGAGGTAAAAGTGCTACATATCCCATTACTCTAATTCCTTCCCATCCCTTTTTATTTTGTTTGTTTGTTTGGTTGTTACACTGTGATATGTACAAACAGACAACTGGTAGTAAATGAAAAACCACATACATGCAAACACTCACAAAATTTAGAAATTTAAATTGACATTATTTACAGCTAGTGGACAGGAAAAGTGAAGTAACATCAGGTTTTGGCAACTGAAGAAATTATTTGGACTTAGAGACACCAAAGGGCCTATATTGTAATTTATAACTGAGGTTAAACTGACTATTTTTATTTATACATTAACACTTTATAACTGAGGTTAAACTGACTATTTGTATTTGTACATTAACAATTTATACTAGTGGCGCTAATTATTTGTTTATGAACAATGGCAAGAGATTCATCTTCTTAACACTGGATATAAGCTGATCAAGAACAGCTGCTTCTTGTCTCAGTGAACAGAATAGAATTATAGCAAGATGGGGATACAGAGCAGCTGAATGAACAGGTATGAGGTAGCATAACAATTGCTAAACTTTCTGCCAGTAAAGGGAAGAAACCCTTTCAAACAAGTGGAGTCTCAAAGTGGATAGAAATTGCTGAAGGCATGACACAGAATGCATTTCAGTTTTGTCAAAAGGAGTGACTAAGGGGCTTGACCTGTCAACCCCACTGAAATAATAGCATTTTATTTACTGATGAAATTAAAGTGCATGTGTCAGTGCATCAGTTATTATGCCAAACTCAAATGTATTCAGATTAATCCTTCAAAACAATATTTAATGTATGCTCGATGGACCAGAGTCACATGCCCTGAACTGCATAATTTTACTGCTGTCCTAATAAATATTAGGATTCTTAATAAACCATTCATTCATGACTACAGGTTTACATCTGCAGAATTGTATACACCTTGGTTTAGTCACATGTTATCAAGAAATAGAAATGAAGCATTATATCATATTATGCTTCATGTCTCTGATGACACTCACAAGAAATAGATATGAAACATTATATCATATTATGCTTCATGTCTCTGATGACACTCACAAGAAATAGATATGAAACATTATATCATATTATGCTTCATGTCTCTGATGACACTCACAAGAAATAGATATGAAACATTATATCATATTATGCTTCATGTCTCTGATGACACTCACAAGAAATAGATATGAAACATTATATCATATTATGCTTCATGTCTCTGATGACACTCACAAGAAATAGATATGAAACATTATATCATATTATGCTTCATGTCTCTGATGACACTCACAAGAAATAGAAATGAAACATTATATCATATTATGCTTCATGTCTCTGATGACATTCACAAGAAATAGAAATGAAACATTATATCATATTATGCTTCATGTCTCTGATGACATTCACAAGAAATAGAAATGAAACATTATATCATATTATGCTTCATGTCTCTGATGACATTCACAAGAAATAGAAATGAAACATTATATCATATTATGCTTCATGTCTCTGATGACATTCACAAGAAATAGATATGAAACATTATATCATATTATGCTTCATGTCTCTGATGACATTCACAAGAAATAGAAATGAAACATTATATCATATTATGCTTCATGTCTCTGATGACACTCACAAGAAATAGATATGAAACATTATATCATATTATGCTTCATGTCTCTGATGACATTCACAAGAAATAGAAATGAAACATTATATCATATTATGCTTCATGTCTCTGATGACACTCACAAGAAATAGAAATGAAGCATTATATCATATTATGCTTCATGTCTCTGATGACATTCACAAGAAATAGATATGAAACATTATATCATATTATGCTTCATGTCTCTGATGACACTCACAAGAAATAGATATGAAACATTATATCATATTATGCTTCATGTCTCTGATGACACTCACAAGAAATAGATATGAAACATTATATCATATTATGCTTCATGTCTCTGATGACACTCACAAGAAATAGATATGAAACATTATATCATATTATGCTTCATGTCTCTGATGACACTCACAAGAAATAGAAATGAAGCATTATATCATATTATGCTTCATGTCTCTGATGACACTCACAAGAAATAGATATGAAACATTATATCATATTATGCTTCATGTCTCTGATGACATTCACAAGAAATAGATATGAAACATTATATCATATTATGCTTCATGTCTCTGATGACACTCACAAGAAATAGATATGAAACATTATATCATATTATGCTTCATGTCTCTGATGACACTCACAAGAAATAGATATGAAACATTATATCATATTATGCTTCATGTCTCTGATGACACTCACAAGAAATAGAAATGAAGCATTATATCATATTATGCTTCATGTCTCTGATGACACTCACAAGAAATAGATATGAAACATTATATCATATTATGCTTCATGTCTCTGATGACACTCACAAGAAATAGATATGAAACATTATATCATATTATGCTTCATGTCTCTGATGACATTCACAAGAAATAGATATGAAACATTATATCATATTATGCTTCATGTCTCTGATGACACTCACAAGAAATAGATATGAAACTTTATATCATATTATGCTTCATGTCTCTGATGACATTCACAAGAAATAGATATGAAACATTATATCATATTATGCTTCATGTCTCTGATGACACTCACAAGAAATAGATATGAAACATTATATCATATTATGCTTCATGTCTCTGATGACATTCACAAGAAATAGATATGAAACATTATATCATATTATGCTTCATGTCTCTGATGACACTCACAAGAAATAGATATGAAACATTATATCATATTATGCTTCATGTCTCTGATGACATTCACAAGAAATAGATATGAAACATTATATCATATTATGCTTCATGTCTCTGATGACATTCACAAGAAATAGATATGAAACATTATATCATATTATGCTTCATGTCTCTGATGACATTCACAAGAAATAGATATGAAACATTATATCATATTATGCTTCATGTCTCTGATGACACTCACAAGAAATAGATATGAAACATTATATCATATTATGCTTCATGTCTCTGATGACATTCACAAGAAATAGATATGAAACATTATATCATATTATGCTTCATGTCTCTGATGACACTCACAAGAAATAGATATGAAACATTATATCATATTATGCTTCATGTCTCTGATGACACTCACAAGAAATAGATATGAAACATTATATCATATTATGCTTCATGTCTCTGATGACACTCACAAGAAATAGATATGAAACATTATATCATATTATGCTTCATGTCTCTGATGACATTCACAAGAAATAGATATGAAACATTATATCATATTATGCTTCATGTCTCTGATGACACTCACAAGAAATAGATATGAAACATTATATCATATTATGCTTCATGTCTCTGATGACATTCACAAGAAATAGATATGAAACATTATATCATATTATGCTTCATGTCTCTGATGACATTCACAAGAAATAGATATGAAACATTATATCATATTATGCTTCATGTCTCTGATGACACTCACAAGAAATAGATATGAAACATTATATCATATTATGCTTCATGTCTCTGATGACATTCACAAGAAATAGATATGAAACATTATATCATATTATGCTTCATGTCTCTGATGACATTCACAAGAAATAGATATGAAACATTATATCATATTATGCTTCATGTCTCTGATGACACTCACAAGAAATAGATATGAAACATTATATCATATTATGCTTCATGTCTCTGATGACATTCACAAGAAATAGATATGAAACATTATATCATATTATGCTTCATGTCTCTGATGACATTCACAAGAAATAGATATGAAACATTATATCATATTATGCTTCATGTCTCTGATGACATTCACAAGAAATAGATATGAAACATTATATCATATTATGCTTCATGTCTCTGATGACATTCACAAGAAATAGATATGAAACATTATATCATATTATGCTTCATGTCTCTGATGACATTCACAAGAAATAGATATGAAACATTATATCATATTATGCTTCATGTCTCTGATGACACTCACAAGAAATAGATATGAAACATTATATCATATTATGCTTCATGTCTCTGATGACACTCACAAGAAATAGATATGAAACATTATATCATATTATGCTTCATGTCTCTGATGACACTCACAAGAAATAGATATGAAACATTATATCATATTATGCTTCATGTCTCTGATGACACTCACAAGAAATAGATATGAAACATTATATCATATTATGCTTCATGTCTCTGATGACATTCACAAGAAATAGATATGAAACATTATATCATATTATGCTTCATGTCTCTGATGACATTCACAAGAAATAGATATGAAACATTATATCATATTATGCTTCATGTCTCTGATGACATTCACAAGAAATAGATATGAAACATTATATCATATTATGCTTCATGTCTCTGATGACACTCACAAGAAATAGATATGAAACATTATATCATATTATGCTTCATGTCTCTGATGACATTCACAAGAAATAGATATGAAACATTATATCATATTATGCTTCATGTCTCTGATGACATTCACAAGAAATAGATATGAAACATTATATCATATTATGCTTCATGTCTCTGATGACACTCACAAGAAATAGATATGAAACATTATATCATATTATGCTTCATGTCTCTGATGACACTCACAAGAAATAGATATGAAACATTATATCATATTATGCTTCATGTCTCTGATGACATTCACAAGAAATAGATATGAAACATTATATCATATTATGCTTCATGTCTCTGATGACATTCACAAGAAATAGATATGAAACATTATATCATATTATGCTTCATGTCTCTGATGACATTCACAAGAAATAGATATGAAACATTATATCATATTATGCTTCATGTCTCTGATGACACTCACAAGAAATAGATATGAAACATTATATCATATTATGCTTCATGTCTCTGATGACACTCACAAGAAATAGATATGAAACATTATATCATATTATGCTTCATGTCTCTGATGACACTCACAAGAAATAGATATGAAACATTATATCATATTATGCTTCATGTCTCTGATGACATTCACAAGAAATAGATATGAAACATTATATCATATTATGCTTCATGTCTCTGATGACATTCACAAGAAATAGATATGAAACATTATATCATATTATGCTTCATGTCTCTGATGACACTCACAAGAAATAGATATGAAACATTATATCATATTATGCTTCATGTCTCTGATGACATTCACAAGAAATAGATATGAAACATTATATCATATTATGCTTCATGTCTCTGATGACACTCACAAGAAATAGATATGAAACATTATATCATATTATGCTTCATGTCTCTGATGACACTCACAAGAAATAGATATGAAACATTATATCATATTATGCTTCATGTCTCTGATGACACTCACAAGAAATAGATATGAAACATTATATCATATTATGCTTCATGTCTCTGATGACATTCACAAGAAATAGATATGAAACATTATATCATATTATGCTTCATGTCTCTGATGACACTCACAAGAAATAGATATGAAACATTATATCATATTATGCTTCATGTCTCTGATGACACTCACAAGAAATAGATATGAAACATTATATCATATTATGCTTCATGTCTCTGATGACATTCACAAGAAATAGATATGAAACATTATATCATATTATGCTTCATGTCTCTGATGACACTCACAAGAAATAGATATGAAACATTATATCATATTATGCTTCATGTCTCTGATGACATTCACAAGAAATAGATATGAAACATTATATCATATTATGCTTCATGTCTCTGATGACATTCACAAGAAATAGATATGAAACATTATATCATATTATGCTTCATGTCTCTGATGACATTCACAAGAAATAGATATGAAACATTATATCATATTATGCTTCATGTCTCTGATGACACTCACAAGAAATAGATATGAAACATTATATCATATTATGCTTCATGTCTCTGATGACACTCACAAGAAATAGATATGAAACATTATATCATATTATGCTTCATGTCTCTGATGACATTCACAAGAAATAGATATGAAACATTATATCATATTATGCTTCATGTCTCTGATGACACTCACAAGAAATAGATATGAAACATTATATCATATTATGCTTCATGTCTCTGATGACATTCACAAGAAATAGATATGAAACATTATATCATATTATGCTTCATGTCTCTGATGACATTCACAAGAAATAGATATGAAACATTATATCATATTATGCTTCATGTCTCTGATGACACTCACAAGAAATAGATATGAAACATTATATCATATTATGCTTCATGTCTCTGATGACATTCACAAGAAATAGATATGAAACATTATATCATATTATGCTTCATGTCTCTGATGACATTCACAAGAAATAGATATGAAACATTATAACATATTATGCTTCATGTCTCTGATGACATTCACAAGAAATAGATATGAAACATTATATCATATTATGCTTCATGTCTCTGATGACATTCACAAGAAATAGATATGAAACATTATATCATATTATGCTTCATGTCTCTGATGACACTCACAAGAAATAGATATGAAACATTATATCATATTATGCTTCATGTCTCTGATGACACTCACAAGAAATAGATATGAAACATTATATCATATTATGCTTCATGTCTCTGATGACACTCACAAGAAATAGATATGAAACATTATATCATATTATGCTTCATGTCTCTGATGACATTCACAAGAAATAGATATGAAACATTATATCATATTATGCTTCATGTCTCTGATGACATTCACAAGAAATAGATATGAAACATTATATCATATTATGCTTCATGTCTCTGATGACACTCACAAGAAATAGATATGAAACATTATATCATATTATGCTTCATGTCTCTGATGACACTCACAAGAAATAGATATGAAACATTATATCATATTATGCTTCATGTCTCTGATGACATTCACAAGAAATAGATATGAAACATTATATCATATTATGCTTCATGTCTCTGATGACACTCACAAGAAATAGATATGAAACATTATATCATATTATGCTTCATGTCTCTGATGACACTCACAAGAAATAGATATGAAACATTATATCATATTATGCTTCATGTCTCTGATGACATTCACAAGAAATAGATATGAAACATTATATCATATTATGCTTCATGTCTCTGATGACACTCACAAGAAATAGATATGAAACATTATATCATATTATGCTTCATGTCTCTGATGACATTCACAAGAAATAGATATGAAACATTATATCATATTATGCTTCATGTCTCTGATGACATTCACAAGAAATAGATATGAAACATTATATCATATTATGCTTCATGTCTCTGATGACACTCACAAGAAATAGATATGAAACATTATATCATATTATGCTTCATGTCTCTGATGACACTCACAAGAAATAGATATGAAACATTATATCATATTATGCTTCATGTCTCTGATGACACTCACAAGAAATAGATATGAAACATTATATCATATTATGCTTCATGTCTCTGATGACACTCACAAGAAATAGATATGAAACATTATATCATATTATGCTTCATGTCTCTGATGACACTCACAAGAAATAGATATGAAACATTATATCATATTATGCTTCATGTCTCTGATGACACTCACAAGAAATAGATATGAAACATTATATCATATTATGCTTCATGTCTCTGATGACATTCACAAGAAATAGATATGAAACATTATATCATATTATGCTTCATGTCTCTGATGACACTCACAAGAAATAGATATGAAACATTATATCATATTATGCTTCATGTCTCTGATGACACTCACAAGAAATAGATATGAAACATTATATCATATTATGCTTCATGTCTCTGATGACACTCACAAGAAATAGATATGAAACATTATATCATATTATGCTTCATGTCTCTGATGACACTCACAAGAAATAGATATGAAACATTATATCATATTATGCTTCATGTCTCTGATGACATTCACAAGAAATAGATATGAAACATTATATCATATTATGCTTCATGTCTCTGATGACATTCACAAGAAATAGATATGAAACATTATATCATATTATGCTTCATGTCTCTGATGACATTCACAAGAAAAAAAGAAAAGACTGAACCATTTATGAACATTTTGTTACAAAAATTCCAGAATGCCATTTACTCATTTCAAAATCTCAGTTTGGATGAAACGTGCATAAGGTATAAAAGCAGATGGCAAATACAAGCAATATAATCCACATAAACCAAGCAAATATCACAAAAAAGCAACTGGATATGTGGTGAACATGTTCACATATTTTGGTTCAGATACATCATATGATCCTGAAGTGGATTCAAACAGTAGGCAAGCTCTAAAGATTCTTTAGACCCTAATACAGCCTTTGGGTACAGGCCACCATTTATTTCTTCTTCTTCGATCCTTAGCCACCGATCGTCAAAGCAGTCAGTGGCCATCACGCCTAGTGGCGTCTTGTAGGGCAACAACAAATTGATTCCACTTTGCACGGTCGGTGGCCATCCTTCGTACAGTGCCCCAACTCTGGTTCATTCTTTGCATCTCAGCCTCCACAGTCCTCCGCCAAGTTGTTTTTGGTCGGCCTCTCTTTCGCTTTCCTTCAGGGGTCCAAAGCATAGCTGTTCTTGTGATGGCATCGGGGTCTCTTCTGAGGACATGACCAACCCAGCTCCAGCGTCTGCCAGCTATGATGGTGTGCATGTCCTCTTGCTTGCTACGAGTAAGCAGATCTTGGTTGGTGATGGTATTCGGCCAAAAGATGCGGTGAATTTTTCTTAGGCATGTTGTGTGAAAAGAGGACAATTTTGGCATTTCCTTCTCTGTGACTCTCCAGCATTCCGCACCATAGAGAAGCACAGAAAGCACGCAGGAAACTGAGAGAAGAGTGATTCCTCTCCAATTATTGCAGTCTGCAAGATCTCCCTTTTTGGGCAATTTGACAATTATTCCTTTGTTCCACTCTGATGGTGTTGTCCCCGTTTTCCACACTTGTGCAAATAGTGGTTCTAATAGTTCTGCTGCTAGCTCAGGGTCTGTCTTAAATAGCTCTGCATTTAAGTTATCATGGCCCGGAGCTTTACCGTTCTTTAACCCTTTGATTGCTGTGATGATTTCTTCTTTTCGTGGAATGTCTGTATTTACATCTAGATCGTTTTCAGCCTCAGGAACATTCAATTGTGTCTCTGGTTTCTCTGAAGTGCTCTGCCCATCTTGTTTCCTGTCCCTCTGCTGTCTTGATGAGATTTCCTTGCTTATCTCTTACTAATGTAATATTGTTTGCACCTTGTTTTCCGCTGATGAATTTAGTTATTTTGTATACTGTGCTTTGTTCATTTCTCAGTGCTGCCTCTTCTGCCTGTTTTGCAAGATCATCTAGGAAATTCCTTTTGTTGGCTCGGGTTTGGCGTTTAACTTCCCTGTCCAGCTGGCTGTACTGTTCGCTATATAGTTGCTTTAACCTGGGGGACTTCGCTTCTGTTTTCTTTCTTTTCATTTCCTTTCTCATCTTTATGGTGTTTAGTGTTTCTGGTGTTATCCAGTCTTGCTTCTTCCTTTCCTGGAATCCTAAGCATGATTTGCTACTTTCCTTATATACTGTTGAAATGGTGTTGAAATTCTGGTCTATATCATCAGTCAATGTCTTTTCCTGGCTTTTGGCAAATTGATATCGTTTCTTAATGTCGGCCGCAAAAGCTTTTCTGGTAAGGGGGTCCTTCAATTTGCTGATGTCAAACCTTTTCTGTGTGGTTACAGTTGGTCCAGCCCTTCTTAGTTTCACTTTCAGTTTTGCTACTACTAAATGGTGATCACTTCCCACATCTGCACCTCTTCTTACCTTCACATCTTGTAATGCATGTCTCCATCTACCGTTAACCATGATGTGGTCTATCTGGTTTCTGTCCCGACCATTTGGTGATTCCCATGTTAACTTGTGAATTTCCTTATGTGGGAGAGTGTTCCTCCAATGACCAGGTTGTTAATGCTACAGAAACTTATTAGCTTATCTCCATTTTCGTTTGCTGTTCCGCTGCCGCATTTCCCCATTGTTCTTTCATTATATGTATTGTGTGTACCAACTTTCGCATTGAGGTCTCCCATTACTATAACAAGATCATATCTAGGTGTGTCTTCCATTTCTTTCTGCAGTTGTTGATAGAATTCATCCTTGACCTCCTCATCGCTATCATTCGTTGGTGCGTAGCATTGTATTATTGTAGTGTTGGTGAATCTCCCTCTCAATCTCAATCGTATCAGTCTGTTGTTGATGGGTTTCCATTCCAGTAATGTCCTTTCTATCCCTTTCTGTAGAATAATGGCTACGCCTTCACTGTGCTGTCCATCCTCTCTTCCAGAGTAAAGTACTGTTTCTCCTGTTGCTGTTTTAACTTTTCCTGCCCCTGTCCATCTGCTCTCACTTATCCCCAGGATGTGTAACCTATAGTTTCTCATTTCTGCCGTGACCTGTCTTAGTTTACCTGTCTCGTACATTGTCCTGACATTCCAAAATCCTATTCTTGTATCCTGTTTTGCAGTCAGGACATCCGTTTTCATGTCAGTGGCTTCCTTTCGGCTTTCACCACTGACAGTCATATGAGCCACAGACTCCGAATGTCCATCCCGCAGCAAAGTTTGTTCATTTGATGTTGTTTCCGTAACTTCATTATTTTTTTTTACATAGACAGGGGTGTCAGCCTTATGCTAAAACCCCCAACCTGGAGGACCAGGGTACCAGCTTTTGTCTGACCCCTACCCACACAGACCAGTCCAGCTTGGTTGAACCTACCAGGAACCATTTATTTGCTAAGAGTAATTACACCTCAAGAGAACCCACTGACTTCTTACTGGAGATGAAGCAATACGACACCATCACTCTCAACATGATATTAAGAAATGTTCCCTTGAAACTGAAAACTCTGCACCTTAGTTATATTTGAATACAGATGGTACATGACACAAACAAGCAAGATGTTGCATACAACCTTTAGTGATAAAAAGGCCAAGAAATCAGTTTTCCTTGTGTATTTTCAGGTCTAAGTAAAGACCATAACCACATGGAAGCACATTGTAATGCTGAAAATTATAGATGAATACAACAATTCAATGAATGGGTATGACTTCCTGGACCAAAGTGTTGGCTATTATGGTGTACATAATTGAACATTTTTTAAATAATTGGAAAACATTTTCTTCTGGCTGCTTGAAGTACAGGAGGTCTGTGCTTCAATGTTATATTGTTTTCATAATGATGCAGTTCAAGAGAAATCTGCTTTGCCAACTAACTGAAGCTTCTGTTGTTCTGAGTACACTAAGTATCCAAGAAAATGCAGCTACTGATATTGTTAGACCTCAAGCAGCCTCAGCTATGAAGAACGTTTCTGACACTATGCCACTTATATGTTATATAAAAAGAGATAGGAACTGTGTCCTCAGCAGCATACCTGCTTGCCATCAGCACTCCAATCATTATTACACTGGGTGTCAAAACCAGTCACAGTGTATTTACGACTGCCATGAAAGCATAAGGATAGTGGCAAAATTCTTCTGGGAAACATAAAATAGAATGTGGTATGTGTAAATACTATTAATAACAGTAGTTTCATCTTTGGTTCTTACAGAAATGGGTGGTTTAAAAAAAAATTTTTTTTAAATTTATTATATCTATGAAGTGATTGTGACAAAAAAGGGTTGATATGTTTTAAAATGGATGTACATTTAATTAATCTTTTTTTTTTAATTGTTTTCAATCAAGTCTACACTTCACAAGACACAGACATTTTATTCACATCACTTAATAGTTTAAAAACAGTTTGCAAGATTTCTAAGCCCCTGTCCTTTATTTTTATTGATAGCATATGCAATTATTGATTCAATGTAGGTCCTGTAGTTGTACTGCCTGTTTTTAACACAACATTTTGAAATAAAAACATGCACCCAATTTAGGAGCCCATTTTTTTAAAAATATGTGATTCTCTTTTTAAAAAAAACGATATATGTGAAGTAATAATGGTACAAATATGTAGATATGTTTAAAACTAAATGTGTATTGATATTAAGAATATTTTATGGCCGTAGATTGGACAGGTTTAAACCTCAGAAATGAGGTATCTGAGGAAGGTGGTTGAAGTAACAAGAAGAGACATGGTCTGCAACCAGATGATACATCAAGACATAAAAACCTAACCCCTGCAGACCCAAGTAGAACAGTCCCAACTGAGATGGTTTGACCATGTCTGCAGAATGGGAGAAGATCGGCTAAAGCGGCAAGCATGGGAAACAAAGAGCCAGGGATCCAGACCTCCAGGATGACCCAAAGTCCCCTGGGAGGACAACATTAGACAATCTTTGAAGGACCGAGCACTAGAATGGAACCAGGCCAGGAGGAAAACAGCCAATAGAATAGTATGGCACTCTCTCTTACAAACCTCTACACCTCACGGTAGAAGAGGAACGACTAAGTAAGTAAGTAAGATTGGACAGGAGCTGAAATGTTTAAGAGAAGGAAACACAATTTCATTTATTTATTTATTTTTAAATTTATTTTTTATCACATCTGCACTTCACAAGGAACAACAGACACAACTTCATACTAAATAATGATTTAAAGTATTTCACAAGATTTTTCGTTCAATATCCTATATTTTTTATGTATATCAAAAGCGCCTACTGAAATAATATATGTATCTACTGCCTGTTTTTTTCTGCTGTGGTAGCACAGTGGTTAGGCACTGGCTCCCTTGGTCCATGGTTCGATCCCCAGTTGAAGTGGAATTTTTTAGACTGTGAAAAACTCCAAGGTCGACTCAGCCTCATGAATAGGGTACCAACTCTGGGAAGGTTAAAGCGGCTGGCGTGATGCTGACCATATCATTCCTAGTCTGTCGATGGTCAAGAAAATATAGGCCGAACAACATATTCCCAATATGCCTTAATGGATATGCAATATCACCCTTGACCTTTTATAGCCTGTCATTTGAAATATCACAGGAAGAGAAATTCTGCAACCAATTTTGGGTGCCTGTTTTTAAGGAAATATGTGGTTTTGAAGAAAAAAATAACATCTTTGAACTGACTGTGATAAAAATGTGTAGATAAGTTTAAACACCAGAAATGGTTAAGTACATGGGAGCATCAGGCGAACTTTTACTCTTAAGGGTCCTACAGGCAGCATGGTGCAACAAGACCATACCAAAGGATTGGGAGATTGCCATCATAACATTAATTTTCAAAAAGGGTGACAATCGACAATGTGGAAACCTTAGAGGCATATCCCTTCTCAGTGTCCCTGGTAAAATCTACTCTAGAATCCTAGAGCAGAGACTCCGATGCCTAGCTGAGCCACAATTGGATGAGGTGCAGTGCAGATTCTAAGCAAATCGAAGTACTCAAGACCTAATCTTTACACTCAGACAGCTGAGTGAAAAGGCTCTTGAGTATAAGAGTGAGATCCATCTTTGTTTCATAGATCTGGAAAAGGCATTTGACAGGGTCCCCTGGAGAAAACTTTGGGACTGTTTGGAAGGAAGAACATTCCAGCACCTCTGATTCATGCTATACAGAGCTTCTACAAGTCTTGCAGGAATTATGTGAGGACAGCAAACCATAAGTCAGAAGAGTTCAGGACCACCACCGGTGTAAGGCAAGGTGATATCCTGTCACCTTATCTTTTCATACTCCTCATGGATGATGTTATCAAGTCATTTAAGGAGAGAACAAGAAAGTATTCACTGGGGTACTGGAAGATGAGACAGGTCTGTATTTCAGAGCTGGCATTTGCTGATGATGTTGCCCTGATTGCTAAATCAGAGGCACATCTCCAATCCAACCTGCAAGTCTGGAAAGAAGAGCTGGAGAAGAGAGGGATGGTCATTAGTAGCTCTAAAACAAAATCTATGGTGATATCACGAGAAGAAAGAAGACATCAGATTAAGCTGGGAGAACAGGTCCTGGAGCAGGTCGACCACTTTAAATATCTCTGAGCTATTATAGACCAAAAGGGAGGCATCAAAGAAGAGTTGGCCACTCGAAAAGCAGCAGCTGGGAGACTTTTTCAGGCCATAAATCGAGGATTTCTCAGCAAGAGAGAGGTTGGTAAGAAAACGAAGATGGCTGTATACCGCTCCACCTATGTCCCAGTCTTGACATATGGATGCGAGTCATGGGCAATGACTACAACCCACAAAAGCCAGATCCAAACCTCAGAAATGATGTATCTGAGGAAGGTGGTTGAAGTAACAAGAAGAGACATGGTCTGCAACCAGATGATACGTCAAGGCCTAAAATGCCACCCCCTGCAGACCCAAGTAGAACAGTCCCAATTAAGATGGTTTGGCCATGTCTGCAGAATGAGAGAAGATCGGCTACCACGACAAGCATGGGAAACAAAGAGCCAAGGATCCAGACCCCCAGGACAACCCAGAGTCCGCTGGGAGGACAACATTAGACAATCTTTGAAGGACCGAGGACTGGAGTGGAACCAGGCCAGGAGGAAGACAGCCGATAGGTTAGTCTGGCACTCTCTCTTCCAAATCTCTACACCTCGCGGTAGAAGGGGAATGACTAAGTAAGTAAGTAAGATAAGTTTAAAACTACTGTGCACCAATATTCGGAACATTTTATTGCAGTTATATCAGTATAAGTTTGCAATTTTACTTTTTTTTTTCTTTTTCTTATTTGAGTATTTTTCAGTCACGTCTACACTTCCCAAGACTTGAAAGATTGGACTTACTTTTCCGCACACACAAAAAATTTATAGCATTTCACAAGATTCCTCAGGCAATTTTTCATGTTTTTATGTATAAAATATGCACTTACTGAAATAATGTAGTTGCTGTTTAAGGTTTTGCCTTCTACGAGCAAGACTTTGTACTTTCAACCTAGACTAAAGTCTGTTGGTTATATCCGAGAGCAATTCACCAATCAAAAGTAAGTGACCTCTGTTAACTAAGAGCTGTGTTGATGCACTATAAGCCCAGAAAAGTGCTACTAGCATCCTTCAGCTCCCATGAAATAGCCTCGAATAGGACTGCTATCCAGATTAGGGTTGATAGACACTAGGTCCTAAGCAGGACTAACATTATCTATCTGCTAGCGTGATGGAGCCCTGAAACGGACTGGCAGCTACGCCAATGCTGTCCTTACCACCTGAGGGTTTATCAAACTTGTTTAATAAGAGAAGAAACAACGATTTCAAATAAGAGAAGAAACAACGATTTCAATTTTCATAAAACCGTATCCATTTTGGAGAGTGTGCGAAATGTAAAATACAAAATTGCATGGGATAGAAAGATGAACCTATCGCCAACACTGTTTCGAGCTTTGATAAAAATAACGCCCGACAAACATAGAGCCCCTTTATCTAAAGTATAAAGAGGCTCTTGACAAACACTGAGACTGTTTTAAAAATAAAATTACAAATCCAATATGGAGGTATCCTTCTTCTTCTTCTTCGTTTGTCCTGAAAAGGACGTTGGTTGCGTTGTGTCTGTTTACAGCGAAGCTGCGATATTTGTGCCTTTTGGCCGACTTCAGCACAGCATTTTTGGGACCGGGCTAGCCTTCCCTCTTCGATCCCTACTCACTCAGCCAGACTGCAGTGATACAGCCTGTTTCCAGGACCATCACTTGGAGGTGGAGTAGGGTCTTGGTCAGCTCTTTTTTTTTTTTTTAAATTAATGAAAATAAACATAAATCCCATTCAACCTCTGATGGGTTATAATTAGGATATATATTGTTTTCAATTCCAAATAATATGAACAACTGTCGACATGAGAAAGTGGCATCACATTTGTAAATAGGGATACTCACAATTGTGCTTAGGCCTATACGTTAAATAATAAAAACAAACAAACAAACAAAATCAAGAAGAAACTATGAACAAGAATAATATTAAAGTGGAGGGGTGTAAAGGCCTGGTGGTTCTAGTTATATAACGGACTTTACCAGATATTTAATTGACTTTCATCTGTTTAAAGTCACGTGCATTGTAAGAACAGCATCAGACCTTCACATTCCCAGCCACTATATATTAACATGTGTTCCTTTTAAAATATTGTTTGACTATATTATGCAGTACCCTAGTTCTGTCTATTCTCAACACCTCCTCTATATTTATGGGTAAGTTAGACGCCTGCAAATAATCCAACATTGGTATTCTCATTTGGTCATACTTCTTACATTTTAACAAGAAATGTTCTATATTATTGTCTTGAAGACATCCTGTACAGTAAGGTTCTTCTATTCTGAAATAGCCTTTTCCCAGATGTATTCTGAGAAGTTTCTTATTACTGGGAATTTTCAATTCCCTAGATATCTGACATTTTCTTGTTGGAGCCCTGAACATCTTATATGCATGTCTTCCTTTTAGATTTTTATCCCACTCTGCTTTCCATTCATCTGTTATTAAATCTTTAATTAAGCTCTTAATTTCTGATTTACTCATCCCTACATTTATTAGATTTATATCAGATCTACCTTTCTTGGCTTCTTTATCTGCCTTTTCATTTCCTTCTATGCCAACATGTGAAGGTATCCAAGCAATTAAAACTGAACATCCTCTGGAATATAAGTATGTAGTAGCCAGAAAAATCTCCTCTGCTATATCAGGTCTACTACATTCTCGTAAGTTTCTAAGTGCTTTAATTGTTGAAAGAGAGTCAGTTAAAACTGTTAATTTTTTGGGAGGATTATTAGAGAATATTTATAGTGCTTTTAGTATTGCCACCATCTCTGCAGTGAAAATGGATGTATTTTCTGTGATGCTATATTCTTTTGCCATTTTCCATATTGGAATATATATTCCTATCCCCAATTTGCCATCCTCTCCCTTGGATCCATCTGTGTACACGGTAATGCTGTCTTTTGATATTTGTTGTATATATTTATTGATTGTGTTTTTAATATTTTCTATATTATTTATTTTCTTAAGTATTTCTGCTAGGTGGTAGTCCGTGTCTGGTTTCTTGATCTTCCAGGGCGGAATCAATGGCTTGTATTCACAACTGTTATTAATTAATGTACCCAGATGGACAATTTCCTCCATACACTTCCATCCTGTAGGGTATCTAGTGTTATTCATTGGCTTGGCCTGAGTTGTTAGTTCATTCATTCATAACCCTCCACTCCCAAAGGAGCATAGGCCTTCAACAAACACATGCCAAGTCCTCCTGTCACGTGCCATCATCTCAAGTTCTTTCCATGTTCTCCTCATCATTTTCACCTCTGTTTCCAACTCTCTTCTCCATGTACTTCTTGGTCTTCCTCTGCCTCTCTTGCCCTGGGGGTTCCAGAACAAGGACTGCCTTGTAATGCTATCAACAGGTTTCCTCAGTGTGTGTCCTATCCATCGCCATCGTCTTCTTCTCATTTCTTGTTCCACTGGCACTTGTCTAGTTCTTGTCATCAGTTCCACGTTGGTAACCTTGTCATACCATTTTAAACCCTCTATTCTACGCAAGCACCCATTTATGAAAGTCTGTAGCTTTTTGGTTGTTGTCTTTGTTGTTCTCCATGTCTCTGAGCCATACAATAGGACTGACTTCACATTTGAGTTGAAGATTCTTATTTTCGTGTTGGGTCCTATTTCTCTTGATCTCCATATATTTCCCAATGCAATGAAAGCTCCTCTTGCCTTTTGTATTCTTATTTTGATATCGCTGTCTGTCCCTCCAACTTTGTCTATATTACTGCCAAGATATGTGTATGATTCTACATCTTGTATTGGTGTTTCTTCAAGTTCAACCCTGTTATCATTACCTGCATTTATTCGCATTATTTTTGTCTTTTCCCTGTGTATTTTCAGACCCAATTGCTGTGACCTCTCATCGAGTGTTTTCAATTTGTCCTGCATCTGATTACGGCTATGGGACAGAAGAGCCAAGTCATCAGCAAAATCCAGATCATCCAACTGCTTAGTCAGAGTCCACTGGATTCCATTTCTGTTGTGTGTTGTCGATGATCTCATAACCCAATCTATTGCCAGCAAGAAAAGAAATGGAGACAAGAGGCATCCCTGTCGCACTCCTGTTCTTATCCCAAACGGTTCTGTAAGCTGTCCTTCGTGAAGAACTCTGCATGTCATGTCTTCATAGTTGTTAGTTGGCATCTGGTAAAAGCTGTATGTGCTGGGTGAGACTTATCTAACATAACTCTGTTCATGTAATTTAGTCTTAACTCCTTTCTCCGTAATTCTAAGGGTATGATTCCTAAAGCCACCTCTATAGCTCTCATTGATGTTGATCTGATTGCACCTGCTATTGTACATAAAGCCTGATGCTGAATTCTGTCTAATTTAATCTTGTTACTGTGTGCAGCAGAGTCATATATTATACTTCCATAATCTATTTTTCCTCTAATAAAAGATTTATAAAAAGTGAACATTGTCTTAGTGCTTGCACCCCATCCATTATCTTTCAAATATCTTAATAAGTTAGTCAATCCTCTGCAAGACTCCACTAGTTTATCTATGTGTTTATTCCAGTTCATCTGTTGGTCCAATATCATTCCTAGATATCGAGTGGTTTGAACTGTATTAATGTTTTGCCCTTGGATATTTATATCTATAAGTTTATTTTTTTAGCTCTGGTTCGCTGACCCTGACGCAGGCAATCTAGCTATGGGTCGCTGACTGCATTCCTCACTGTTGACGCGTCTTAGGTATCCAGTAACACTGTCCTTTAACAACGAAATTGATAAACAACATCGAGCGAAAGAAATTGTGAACCGTCATGGTCACCTAAGCCAGTGAGCACGGTACTTGAAGATGACAAAGATATATATTCCTCGTATGTGTTTATAAATAATGACAATTTTCACAACTTACACATTGGTTCTAGCAGCTCTACGCAAAGGTTTTGTTGTTGCCAGTGTTGCCACTTTTTTTTTTTTTTTTTTTTTAGTAAAACACAGTGCCTTCAAAAACGAATGTTGAATTTGAACTGTCCAGAATAGATGCATGTCGATTTTATTAGTAGCGTAATTTGGCACATTAGTTTAAAGCTAATTGCATTCTTCTTCTTCTTTCGTTCGCTTGAAATATATTGTCTTTATCTGCAATATTGTTTCTTCTATAAACTTCACTGTCTTTTCTAGTTCATACAGAGGTCCGTAAAGTTTTGCTTCCAGTGTTGTTTCTCTGGGCCAGTGGGTTTGCCTCAATATATCATATTTAGGGCAGTCTTGAAGTATGTGCTGTGCAGTCTGGGATGCATGTCCACATGTACACATGGCTGAATTGCCAATCTTAATTTTGTTATACGTGTGGCTGTGGAGTCGGTTGTGTCATGTTCTGAGGCGCAGAATAACAATTTGTTCTGATCTGCTCATAGCTTGGTAATCATCCTGTGTTGGTTTTGTGATTGATTTGATCATCTTTTTCTTCTGATGGTACAAACCTGGTACACCCGATTGCTCGTCTGCAGCACTTTCTTTAGCCAGTCGGTCTGCTCTCTCGTTTCCTAGTATTTCACAATGAGACAGTGTCCACTGCATGGCGACCTTACGCTAGTTGCACGGTTAAGGCAGCAGGGCTTGTATACCTGGCAATTTTCTGGATTGAAGCGCTTGGAGTGCTGATCTTGCATCTGGCAGGAATACCACATGCTGTGGAAAGAGACTGATGTTCAACAGTTTTTCGGTTGCCACCTTGATTGTCAGAATTTCTGCATCATAGTTGTTTCACGATTTCCCCGTTGGTACTCTGACCGTAACCCTAGTGGTGTTTGGGTATTCTATGTACACTACTGCTCCTCCATCCTTTACTACATTTTATGCTGACCCTTCCGTGTATTCTCGGACCCAGAGGTCCTGTGGGTAGTCATCATCCAGGAAACTTGAGAGTGACAGAAATGTCTTGTCAGAACCTTCAAGTACCGGGAATAAAGAAGATGGAAATGTCTTGTAAGAACCTTCCAGTACAGGGAATAAAGTAGATGGAAATGACTTGTCAGAACCTTCCAGTACAGGGAATAAAGTAGATGGAATTGTCTTGTCAGAACCTTCCAGTACAGGGAATAAAGTAGATAGAAATGTCTTGTCAGAACTTTCCGGTACAGGGTAGGCCTATAAAGTAGATGGAAATATCTTGTCAGAACCAGTACAGGGAAAAAACTAGATGGAAATGTCTTGTCAGAACCTTCCAGTACATGGAATAATGTAGATGGAAATTTCTTGTCAGAACCAGTACAGTGAAACAAGTAGATGAAAATGTTTTGTCAGAACCTTCCAGTACAGGTAATATAGTACATGAAAATGTCTTGTCAGAACCTTCCAGTACAGGGAATAAAGTAGATGGAAATGTCTTGTCAGAACCTTCCAGTAAAGGGAATAAAGTAGATGGAACTGTCTTGTCAGATCTTTCCAGTACAGGGAATAAAGTAGATGGAAATGTCTTGGCAGACCCTTTCAGTACGGTATAGGGAGTAAAGTAGATGGAAATGTCTTGTCAGAACCAGTACAGGGGATAAAGTAGATGGAAATGTCTTGTCAGAACCTTCCAGTACAGGGAATAAAGTAGATAGAAATGTCTTGTCAGAACTTTCCGGTACAGGGTAGGCCTATAAAGTAGATGGAAATATCTTGTCAGAACCAGTACAGGGAAAAAACTAGATGGAAATGTCTTGTCAGAACCTTCCAGTACATGGAATAAAGTAGATGGAAATTTCTTGTCAGAACCAATACAGTGAAACAAGTAGATGAAAATGTTTTGTCAGAACCTTCCAGTACAGGTAATATAGTACATGAAAATGTCTTGTCAGAACCTTCCAGTACAGGGAATAAAGTAGATGGAAATGTCTTGTCAGAACCTTCCAGTAAAGGGAATAAAGTAGATGGAACTGTCTTGTCAGATCTTTCCAGTACAGGGAATAAAGTAGATGGAAATGTCTTGGCAGACCCTTTCAGTACGGTATAGGGAGTAAAGTAGATGGAAATGTCTTGTCAGAACCAGTACAGGGGATAAAGTAGATGGAAATGTCTTGTCAGAACCCACAGTACAGGGAATAAAGTAAATGGAAATGTCTTGTCAGAACCTTCCAGTACAGGGAATAAAGCAGATGGAAATGTCTTGTCAGAACCTTCCAGTACAGGGAATAAAGTTGATGGAAATGTCTTGTCAGAACCAATACAGTTTAAATACCCACATTTAATGTTTACCGACGTTTATTTGCTCCAACGAGTCGTTTTTTGTACCAAGAATAAGTAGGCTTTAGATGTGAACAGAGAAATGATAACAAAACTTTCAGGTTTTCTGGTGACCCTATGTTTTAATTTTTAGGATCTATTGATAGACCCCCAAGAGGTCCTTGGATGACAAGGTGAAAAGCCCTGATTTGATGTTTTAAGGACATATTTTTTTTAATTTCTCTGGCTCAAAATTTATATTGACATTAGCGGGTAAAGATCATTGGTTAACAGCTTGTGAATAGCTATCATAACAATGAAGACGACGATGGTGATTATAATGATGGTGACAACGATGGTGATTATAACGATTACTATGACGATAGTGGTTATAACGATGGAGTCGACGATGGTGATTATAACGATGAAGATGACGATGATGATTATAACGATTACTACGACGATGGTGATTATAACGATTACTACGACAGTAGTGATTATAACGATGGAGACGATGATGGTGATTATAACAATGAAGATGACAAAGATGATTATAACGATGGTGTCGACGATGATGATTATAACAATGAAGACGACGATGGTGATTACGACGATTACTACGAGGATGATGATTATAACGATTACTATAACGATGGTGATTATAACAATTAATTTGACGATGGTGATTATAACGATACGGCGACGATCGAAAATGTGACGATGACGAATAAGAATGTGATTATTACGATGAAGACGACGATGGTGATTATAACATTGAAGAGGACGATGGTGATTGTAACGATGAAGACGACGATGGTGATTTTAACAATGAAGAGGACGATGGTGATTATAACGATGAAGACGGCGGAAATGATTATAACGATGACAACAATGATGGTGGTTTCTTTTACGTGGATTTTTAGAATTCTTGGGGCATCTACAACCCTGACAGTGTTGTGATGCGGGTGTTTTGGTATCCATCTCCATAATAGTACCTGTCGCCTCTATTTTGGTATGAGTTATCAGACCTGCGTCAACCTCTATTGGAGCGATTGTAGTTTTGTCGTGGTAAATCACCTTCATAATATCGACGAAAATGTATTTGATCATGACATGGTCGACTCCCAAAGATATAGCATCCACGAAATGATCTAGCACTTCGATCACAATTTCGACTACAGTTCCTCTCTATACTCTGAGATCGAGGTCTAGTGTTATTCGTGTACATTTACACACAGGTAAAGCCTCTTTGATATTTATGTTGCTAACAACCCTTCCATGATGCGCTGTCATAAATTTACATCCCAAGGATTCTACATTTGTTGTCCTCTGATGCAGATAGACGTGAATATCCGGACTTGTAGATTACAGAACTTTGACTCTCAATATGAGATCCATTAAGTCCTAATATGTGCCTTTTATTTCTGACAGTTCAATCTAACGATTGAAGCACATTTTGATTGAGGAGAAAACCTCTCCAAAGTCAATGTTGGTCTCTGGTAACAGTTTTTAAAAACGTTATCGATAACCATCTTCATCCAGTTGATATCTCCTAAATAACAATGCTCTAACAGAATCATAATTCTTTCTGTTATCCTCATCCAACGTGTCCACTGTGGATAATGCATCACCTGTTAAATATGATTCCAGGCGAATACACCATCTGGCAACTTTATATTCCTCACATAATTCTTTAAATCGGAGTAAAAAGCAAAAAATATCATCAACACCTGGGTTAAAATTTGGCAAACGAAATTTAAAACAGGCTGTTTGTTCCTTCTTAGAAGAACCTTCATTACCAGAACTTTTGTGTTTATTTTCATTTATTAACCTGAGTTTCTCAAGTTCAGTAGCAGCTATTTTCTGTTAATGCTATAACTGGGTTAATCTTAGCTTCTCTTCATGAGCTAACCTTTCTATTTCTTTCTTTTCTTCAGACTAACTCTTTTTTCTTCTTCTAATCTTCCTTTTTCTCTCTTTATTTCAGTTTTCAGTTTTTTCTTCTCTTTCAGCCATCTGTTTCTTTTCTTCTCAGTAATTTGTTTCTTTTCTTCTTTAGCATACTCAGTAAGAGTAAAAGTTTTCAGAGTTTCACACTCCATACCAAGGGCTTTTCTCTGTTTAATAAAGTAATCCAGTGAAGACATGATGTCCTTTTGTAATATAATTTGCTTAGTTTGTATTTCACTTTGTGCAATGTTGACAAAAAAGCAGCACAAATGCAAAATCTTTTTATCCCCAAGATTAATCAAATGCAATTATCATAAATCATTGGAACAAAATGTGGGGCAGAAAAATACAAACTAGGACAATAAAAGACAGTAGTGCAAGCAAAGAAAATATAATGATGGTAGAAAAAAATAATGAATGTGTGAAAAATAAAATAATTGCTTATCACTAGAAGAATCACAATACAAGGACGCAGGACAATATTAAAATATGTATCAAATAAACGATAGCATGATCAGAGGAAATAGGCACAAACAATAGTAATGAATAAAACTGATTATAAAAACAGTCAACAACCACAAACTACAGTAAAAATCATGACATCAAAATATATAATGGATATGATCATTACAGATGACGCGTTATACCACTCAGCACTGTTCGCCGGACCTCCCTATGAAAAAATTCATATGCTTGCCCTATAGCACACCTTGATTTTGGGACCATCTGACGAGGTATTTCAAAACCAAAGACCCACCTGCCTCCCACACTCACAAAATCACATGGAACATACAACACGAACTGAGGACTCTAACATTAAAATTATTGATGGAAGCAAAACACGAACATTAAATCACATAGCTTATAATAATCCTCCACGTAGGAATGACGCACCTATGTTGGAAAGAATCGGTGCCTCCCTGTAGCACCCAGTGGCAGTGGAAGAGTGGTCTTATGTGGTCTCCCAGTACTCAGTTTTTTGGGTTAACTGTACGCCATTGTGAACATTTCGTGATGACAAAGGAAGCAGTTAACAACGATTTAGCAAAAGAATCTGGAAAACATGTGACATCATAACCTTCCAGGACCTCACACGCAATAACGTCAGTCTTTCAGAATCAGAAGTGATTGGTAATAAACATCAAGCGATGCCGTGATATGAAGTAATTACTGTAATTTTAGTGGCATACTGGTTGAAATGAAACGATAACCTTTTCACAAGGACTGCCTAGACCTTGCATAATGATGTAAGACATGTGTAAAGTTCGTGGCTTTGTTTGCTCGTATTTTGTCCTTACTTACTTAGTCGTTCCCCTTCTACCGTGAGGTGTAGAGGTTTGGAAGAGAGAGCGCTAGACTATCCTATCGGCTGTCTTCCTCCTGGCCTGGTTCCATTCTAGTCCTCGATCCTTCAAAGATTGTCTAATGTTGTCCTCCCAGCGGACTCTGGGTCGTCCTCGGGGTCTGGATCCTTGGCTCTTTGTTTCCCATGCTTGTCGTGGTATCCGATTTTCTCCCATTCTGCAAACATGGCCAAACCATCTTAATTGGGACTGTTCTACTTGGGTCTGCAGGGGGTAGGATTTAAGGCCTTGACGTATCGTCTGGTTGCGTACCATGTCTCTTCTTGTTACTTCAACCACCTTCCTCAGATACCTCATTTCTGAGGTTTGGATCTGGCTTTTATGGGTTGTAGTCATTGCCCATGACTCGCATCCGTATGTCAAGACTGGGACATAGGTGGAGCGGTATACAGCCATCTTCGTTTTCTTACCAACCTCTTTCTTGCTGAGGAATCCTCGATTTATGGCCTGAAAAAGTCTCCCAGCTGCTGCTTTTCGAGTGGCCAACTCTTCTTTGATGCCTCCCTTTCGGTCTATAATAGCTCCGAGGTATTTAAATTGGTCGACCTGCTCCAGGACCTGTTCTCCCAGCTTAATCTGATATTTTCTTTCTTCTCGTGATATCACCATGGATTTTGTTTTAGAGCTGCTTATGACCATCCCTCTCTTCTCCAGCTCTTCCTTCCAGACTTGCAGGTTGGATTGGAGATGTGCCTCTGATTTAGCAATCAGGGCAACATCATCAGCAAATGCCAGCTCCGAAATATAGACCTGTCTCATCTTCCAGTACCCCACTGAATACTTTCTTGTTCTCTCCTTACATGCCTTGATGACATCGTCCATAAGGAGTATGAAGAGGTAAGGTGATAGGATATCACCTTGTCTTACACCAGTGGTGGTCCTGAACTCTTCCGACTTATGGTTTGCTGTCCTCACATAATTTCTGCAAGACTTGTAGAAGCTCTGTATAGCATGAATCAGAGGTGCTGGAATATTCTTCCTTGCCAAACAATCCCAAAGTTTGCTCCAGGGGACCCTGTCAAACGCCTTTTCCAGATCTATGAAACAAAGATGGATCTCACTCTTATACTCAAGGGCCTTTTCACTCAGCTGTCTGAGTGTGAAGATTAGGTCTTGAGTACTTCGGTTTGCTCGGAATCCGCACTGGACCTCATCCAATTGTGGCTCAGCTAGGCGTCGGAGTCTCTGCTCTAGGATTCTAGAGTAGATTTTACCAGGGACACTGAGAAGGGATATGCCTTTATGGTTTCCACACTGTCGATTGTCACCCTTTTTGAAAATTGGTGTTATGATGGCAATCTCCCAATCCTTTGGTATGGTCTTGTTGTACCACGCTGCCTGTAAAACCCTTAAGAGTAATAGGTCGCCTGATGCTCCCATGAACTTAACCATTTCTGGTGTTATACCATCATGCCCTGCTGCTTTGCCCATCTTGATTTTCTCCAGTGCTGCCTTCAGTTCTTCCATCTTTATGTCATCTTCACCATCATTGGTTTTCTCTTCTGTGCTAGTGTTTATCATTTCTGATGCTTCACCATGCTCACCATCCAGGAGTTCTGAGAAATATTCTTTCCATCTTCCCATTACTTCCTTCGGGGCAGTAAGCAATTTGCCTTGCTTGTCCTTTATAAATTTGAGAGGGCATTGTTTTTCCTTCCTCGTGTTCTTTAGGGTCTTATAGAACAATTTCTGGTTTTCTTGTGCATCTTTTTCTAGCTTTTCTCCAAATTCTTCCCAGGACTTCTGTTTTGCTGCTAGCACTTTGTTCTTTGCTTCTGTTCTGAGTGTCACATATTCTCTATATTTTTCCATTTGTCCTGTTGTGTTTTTAGCTCCTAAGTATTGTTTCCATGCCATTTTCTTCTCTCTTATTTTCTCTTTGACTTCCTCTGTCCACCAACGTGTCCTCTTTCTCTTGTTCCCAAGTCGGACTTCACCGCATGCTTCTGCAGCAGCTGTCTTTATGATATCCTTGAATTTAATCCAGAGGGTTTCCAAGTCATCAGGTCGTTCTTCTGTGTTGCTCACCGCTGCAGCAATAAGCCCCTGATATCTGGTCTTTATTTCTGGCTCTCTCAGCTTGTAGGTCCTAATGCTCATTTCTCCTGCTCGTTTACTTGGTTTCTTGCGTGATGTTGGGCAGTTCCTAGGCTGAGCAACTCTTTCAGTTGTTCTTTTGATTGTTAGCAGGTAGTGATCACTTCCAATCTCTGGCCCCCTCCAGACTCTAGCAACTCGGACATATTTGAATGAGCTTCTCCGAACAATGGCATAGTCGATCACTGACTTCTCATTCTTTGTTGGTTCACATCTAGTGTATGCATGTATGCGCTTATGGGGGAACTTTGTGTTTGTTATGATCAGATTCTGCTCACTGCAGAATCTAAGGAGTCGCTTTCCATTGTCATTGAGAGTATCTTCTCCATATCTTCCGATAACTCCACCCCATCTAGCATGGTCATTTCCAACTCTGGCATTAAAATCTCCGAGCATGATTACTTCATCTAGGCAGTCATCCACTGTCCTTTGAAGCAGCTCGAAGAATTCCTCCTTGACCTCTGCTCTCTCATCCTCATTTGGCCCATACACTATGACCAGGTTGACTATGGTTTCTCCTTCTTTTAGTTTAACAACCATAATGCGCTCCGAGACAAAGTTCCATCCCTTGATACTATCTTTTTGATTTTGGGCCACAATGCAACCCACGCCCCCTTTAGCTCTTTCAGACATGGGTACACCACTGTAGAGCAGCGTGTTGCCATCGAGATCCATGACTCCTTGTCCTTTTTTCTTTGTTTCCGTTATAGCCAGGATTTCTAGTTTTGCTTTCCTCATCTCTTTCACCAGCTCCTCTTTTTTCCCATTTATACTTCTTGTGTTCCAAGTTCCATAAGTCGTAGTCCGTAGTCCGTTCCAGTTCGTCGCCTTTAGAATCAGTCCAGTTTTCTCTCTTGTGTTACTAGTAATCGTCGTATTTTGTCCTGCGATGTACAATACTGGCAAATAGCCACTCAAAAATCCCGAGCTTGACGACCCATTTAAGTTGTTGTGTTCTATTTGTTTAGTATCCTCGTATACAAAAATGATGGCTGCGTTATAAATGAGGTGTCTGTGATGATTAAAGCTTCAACCATTCAATTTGGACAAGTACCAACTTGTAACTTGAAGAAAATAATACATCTCACAATGGAGACAGGACTGACAGTTTATTCACAGTATTCACAACATGAAGCTCCAAACTATAGATAATGCTGCATAATAATAATTGTAAACAGACTAACCACACTGGGTCATCTTCAACAACAAGTGTAGGCAATTATGCCGTCATCAAGTCCATTGTCTGCGACACAATTAACCTGAACTTTGTCGTCAAATCTATAATCGACATAATGCTTCTCTAGCCGTACATACACGGATCTCTCACGTAGAGAATATCAAACATCTCTTCTAGAGTGCATGCATCTTGCAGACACAAAATATTAGAGCAGGAGCTCACACACACACACACACACACACACACACACACACACACACACACACACACACACACACACACACACACACACACACACACACACACACACACACACACACACACACACTCCCACCCACCCACCCACACACACACACACACACACACACTCACACACAAACACACACCCACGTCTTGTCCGTTACAGAACACAGCTCAAAAGTCCGTTACTTCTGCACTACACGAATCAAGTATCGCATTTACTGCAACGCTCCATTTAAGTAGAACTCCATTTGAGTAAAGCGGTGATTTAAACTAATGAACGCATTGTGGTGCGCAAAGGGAGATGTAACACTCTGGTAATCTTCTCCTCTATCTGACTCTCGACTGACTGTGCCTATCGTCACTTTTAGCTAGACATTTGCTCTTTGTATACCTCATTCCCCACTGCAATGAACTACATGCTCTCTGGTTCTTTCTCGATCAGCGCACGTATCTCTTCATAGCCACAGACACTCTTTTCCGTCTTACAGACGTGGTTCTTGAACTTAATTATTTCGAACTTAATGGTCAGTTCTTAAACCAAATCAGTGGGTGTTGCTATAATTCTAAGATGGGTCCCAGCTTGCCTGCCTTTTCATAGGCCATTTAGAGCACCATAATTGGCAACAGTACTCTGGTCTTTTCCCCATGGTGTATCGCTTATATATCGATAATAGCATAGGTTTCATTGATATAGCTGAAGCTGGCTTATCTTGCTTTATTGATTTTATTAACCACATAGCACTGCAGTTAAAAATATCCTCTTCCGTCACTTATTTATTCTTCAAGCGGATTATGTGACTAGAGAAGTGTTCAGAGAGGCACCTCTGGTATCCTTTAGATGCGACAAGGACCTAAAGGATCTTCATGTTTCACAGCACTTTCACAACTGAGAGTACCGGCGACTTTTGCACGCGACTTTGCGGCACAGCACAATGCATTACGTTCGAAAATGTCATTCTACCTCGTAAGGTGTCATTTCCCAAGGCCACGTTCACCTTCACCGATGCCTTCATACGCGAGTCATGAAACGTCACCTACAATATTATATAAGTATATGAGGAGAACTTCGGTAAGACAGGGGTAAAACAGTTGAATGGAAAAAAACACACACACACAAATAGTAATACGTCTTACAAGGAGAAAGGACAAGAAAAACCTACGTTGCGGCCACAAGGCCTTCGTCAGAGAGAGACAAACAAGAGACAGGAGGGAAAGAAAATGAGAATTAAGTAGAGAACATGAAACTATGAAAATAAGAGAAAAAAAACCTCCCTTGTGTCCAGTCACATGGTAAAGCAAGATGGCTGCCACTAAACCGGAAGTCAATAGTACATTAAAAACAAAAAATAAGAAAAAAATGAAAACAAGGACCGGAAAAGAGTGAAAAAAAATTAAATAAATAAATAAATAAAATAAAAATAAAAAAAGGAAAAAAATAATAATAATTTTAAAAAAAATTATAATATTAAAATTAAAATATTTAAAGTGAGGGAAAAGCGATTTTAAAAAAAAGAAAGAAAAAAAGATAAATAAATAAATAAAATAAATAAATAAATAAAATATAATATTTAAAAAATAAAAAAATAAAAATTAAATTAAATTAAATTTTTAAAAAATAAAAAAATTATGGGTGATCGCATCAAAGTAGACAGTCATAATACAATAGGGACTAGATTGAGAAAGGCGTCTCAGGCAAAAGAATGTTGGGTATTCAAACCGTGTGGTTTAAGGCAACCCATAAGATGGATGAGGCGTTGTTCCTGGCGAAACCGACCGTTGGCGTCCGAGGAACATGACCTGATGGCTGTCACCTGGATGTCAGTGGCACCGTGGGGGTCAGGGCCATTGAAGTGGATGGCCACAGGTGTGGATTTAAACTGAGAGATGTCGTAGATCTGTCTGCAGAATCGGTCGCCCAGTCGTGTGCCCCTTTGGCCGATGTAAGTAATGGTGCAACGTTTGCATATAATAGCATAAATGACGTTGCGTGACTCACATGTGAAGCCATGGGTGATGGTGAACTTGGCGTTAGGGAACGAGACTGAACGTGTTTCGATTACATACTGACATGTCTTACATCAAGTTCGGTTACTCTTGAGAAGGCCGGACGATGAGAGCTTGTCGTGACTCCTTGCCTTTCTCACAACTTCTCCGTCTCCGTCGGTTATGCCAAAATGATGACAACTTTCTATGCCGAGCACAAGAAATGTGGACTTCTTTCGTAACAGACAGTATCCAGAGGATATTCTTACCTCTGCCTTAGAGCGTGTTTTCCCTATCTCACCTCTAGAGGCCCTCAAACCCCGCCTAAAACCTCCTCTGATAGAGTCAAGTTAATAATGACCTATCACCCTCACAACACTGCTGTCAAAAGGATCCTGTATCGTCACCTACCTCTCCTCCAAACTGACCCAGCTGCGCGGGAAGTGTTTAGTGAGCCACCCTTGCTGGTATATAGAAGGGATACAAATTTGAGGGATCTCCTAGTCCACAGCCGTCTGAAAACTGTCAACGATGGCCACTTTGGGACCAAGCCATGTAACCGAACTCGATGTAAGACATGTCAGTATGTAATCGAAACACGTTCAGTCTCGTTCCCTAACGCCAAGTTCACCATCACCCATGGCTTCACATGTGAGTCACGCAACGTCATTTATGCTATTACATGCAAACGTTGCACCATTACTTACATCGGCCAAACGGGCACACGACTGGGCGACCGATTCTGCAGACACCTCTACAACATCTCTCAGTTTAAATCTACACCAATGGCCATCCACTTCAATGGCCCTGACCACCACGGCAGGGTTGCCAGATCGAAATTTCAATTTAAAGCCAAACAATACTAGAAAGAAGCCAAAAAAAGCCAAACACATTTTAATATATTTTTCATACTCACATCACATGAAAAGCTCCAGATCTAGGTCATTACTATCTTCCCCACTGGAATGAGTGGAACACACGGCATAAACCTTGTCTGATGTGAAGTTTTTTAGCATTTCTGGAGATGCAGTGAAGTCTTTGCAACATTTGCTTGAAAGCAATAGTTCTGCCCTGATTCTCACAATTGCATCAAGAAGATTCAGCTGCATTCTGTTTCTTGCCTTCGTTTTAACGGAGGATACAAAAGAAAATATCCTCTCAACTACAGCATGGCTGACAGGGGTTATTAGGTCAAGTAAGGGCAAAGGTCTTTAAATGCCTGATGCTGAAGTACACCAATCCAAAACTGTTCAGTGTCTACAGGGAGTCCATCTTTCTTAAATGGAGCTTCTTCTTTCCAATCGACAAAAGGCATTTGTCTGTATTGTTCTTCAATTTTGCTGACGTTGTTTCCTGCATGGTGTATAAAGGGTAACTCGGAAAACATAGGCCTTGGAATATGATTTAAATTTTCACAGGGCTCAATTTTAATAAACTTTCAAATGTATCTCTTGCCGACGGAAGTCTACATGTAACTTGACTGAGAGCTTCTTCTAGCATAGACATACATCTTTCTTTGAAATTTTTAACTTCTAGATCAGCCTCAGCACTGTTGTTCTGCTGTAGGAACTTATTACATGCTGTTAAGAATTTTACACCAAAATCAACTTGATGAATATTTTTTTTCTGTCTTTTGGCATCGTACAGTCTGTTCTGAAGACTCTTCTGGTGTAAGAATATTTGTTGGTACAATTCATGAGGATCAGCTTTGGTTTGCTGAAAAAGGCTGTTCAGTCTTTCAAATTCCTGCACAAGAGGTGTTGCAAACTCAAAGAACAAGTAATTTTTGTAGTCTGACAACATTTCCTTTAGAAGTCTTGCTTTGAATTTTGTATCAAACTGTGATTGGGCTAGTTCAGCAGAAGTGAAATAAGCCGTTAGCTCTTCCCAGTTCATCAAAATATTAAACATAACCTTTCCACGCACAAGCCACCGCGAAAATGAAGGTTTTTCAAAGGGAAGGGGGGCAGTTCGGGTTGGCTCAAATTCTGTAGCTGTGTTCATCACAGTACAGTTCATAGGTCCGAGACACCAGAAAAACTGATATTCTGATATGCCCCGGTTCCGGTTGGCGCCTTTTTACCCAGATTCTTGGAGCAGAAATATTGCCAATGACCAAAAAACATTTCTGTTAAAGGAAAATGATTTCGAAAATTTCTGTTAAAGGAAAATTTGTTGTAATTTTCGTGCAGATAATTTTAGCATGTAAATAAGCCAAGAAAAAGCCAAATGAATTTTCTAAAGCCAATCACATTTTAAAAAAGCCAGATTTCTGAAATCTGGCTTTAAAAAAGCCAATATTGCAACCCTGCACCACGGTGCCACTGACATCCAGGTGACAGCCATCAGGTCATGTTCCTCGGACGCCAACAGTCGGTTTCGCCAGGAAAAACGCCTTATCCATCTTATGGGTTGCATTAAACCACACGGTTTGAATACCCAACATTCTTTTGTCTGAGACGCCTTTCTCAATCTAGTCCCTATTGTATTATGACTGTCTACTTTGATGCGATCACCCATACATTTTTTTTATTTTTATTTTATTTTATTTTTTTTTATTTTTTATTTTTTTTAAATATTTTATTTTATTTATTTTTTATTTATTTTATTTATTTATTTATCTTTTTTTATTTATTTTTTTCAAAAATCGCTTTTCCCTCACTTTATATATTTTAATTTTAATATTATTATTATTATTTTAATTTTTATTATTATTTTTTTTTCTTATTTTTATGTTTATTTATTTATTTAAGTTTTTTTTCTTTGTTCTCACTCTTTTCCGGTCCTTGTTTTTATTATTTCTTGTTTTTTGTTTTTAATGTACTATTGACTTCCAGTTTAGTGGCAGCCATCTTGCTTCACCTTGTGACTGGACATAAGGGAGGTTTTTTTCTCTTATTTTTATAGTTTCCTGTTCTCTACTTAATTCTCATTTTCTTTCCCTCCTGCCTCTTGTTTGTCTGTCCCTGACGAAGGCCTTGTGGCCGCAACGTAGGTTTTTCTTGTCCTTTCTCCTTGTAAGACGTATTACTATTTGTGTGTGTGTGTTTTTTGTTTTGTTTTTTTCCCAATCAACTATTATATGTTAATGTTGCAGTGAAGCATATATTGACTATACAGGTTAACGACTTGGGGACAGATAATGCCAGCACCTCATTAGCATCTCCTGTAAGGAATCTAAACCAGTAGCCATTCACTTCAATGGCCGAACCACCTCGGCCCTATAGACATCCAGGTAACTGCGATCAGATCCTGCTCCTTCGACACTGCTAATGGAGTCCATCTTGAACAACGCCTCATTCATCGTAGGAGATGCCTCAAACCATTATGTCTTAATACCCAACATTGCTTTGTCTGGTGCTACTTTTCAACTCTTAATCTTTGACCCCTCATCGAGTTATTACTGTTTATTCCATCTCCACCATGCATGGAGGCATATCTCAAGTCATCTTTATATTACCATCAGCTATGCAATATGCTACAATATACAAATGTGGAAGTGAGCCTATGTCTGTGAGGCTAATTACAACTTCATTGACTCTTGAAATGATCCACACACATCCAGAATTTCACCGGTGGTGAAACTTGGTGAGAACCCTACATTGCACACTAATCTTGGAGAAGTCACTTGAGCCCTAGATGTGATTCTTTGGCTTTGACCTGGATGACTGGATGCAGGAATATCGCACTGTGGACCCAGTGATAGGTAGGGGGAGCTGAGAAGTGGCTCTGTGCAGGACGTGGCAATTTCTTGGGACATCCCAGAACCAGAACACAGTAGTTTAGCCCTGCATAGTTGGTGAGCCCCCTTGGATGGCGGGAAATGCACAGTATGCCACGCGCCTCTTATTCTTAGCATGGGAACATATGTGATGATCCTTTAAAAGCCAGCCAAGCTAGAGAAACGTTAGCTCATAACTTCAACACGTTTCGGACTGGCAGAAAAGCCACAAGAAAAGCCTAGTTCTAGAGTGCAGATAATACCAAGGACTCATTAAACTGGTATTGGCTGCAAAAGAGGGAGAAGCTCAGCAGCCCTAGGACAACAATTACATCTCCACTTTTGGCCAAAAATTGACCCAAGGTTATGAATCGACATTACATAATTTTATATACACAATATCATACGGCTAGCAGTTGGGATCTTCATACAACATTTCATTTTAATGTGACACTTCCTTCTTTTCAACTACTAACCCAAAACTTTAAACACGTTTCTTCTCAAAACAAGCACGTGAATGGCTCATACACCAGAAAACAAACACGTGAATGGCTCATACACCAGAAAACAAACACGTGAATGGCTCATACACCAGAAAACAAACACGTGAATGGCTCATACACCAGAAAACAAACACGTGAATGGCTCATACACCAGAAAACAAACACGTGAATGGCTCATACACCAGAAAACAAACACGTGAATGGCTCATACACCAGAAAACAAACAAGCCTAGAACGTGCTTCGTTTTACACATCGTACATGCATTACCGAGCCGCGGTAGCGCAGTGGTTAGTGCACTGGTTTTCTATCTCGGTGCTCCGTGGTTCGATCCCCAGTTGAGATGGGAATTTTTAGACCACAAACGGCTCCAGGGTCGACACAGCCTCAAAAATTGGGTACCAGACTAACTCTGGGAAGGTTAAGGCGGTAGGTGTGATGCTAACCACATCACTCCTAGTGTGCCGATGGTCAAGGAAATATGGGCCAAACAAGATATTCCTAATATACCTCAATGGGCGTGTAACGGGATCCTTGTTTAACCCTTACTTGCACTACCATAAAAGCAATTTTCTATCATTATGATTAGACGCTAGAGGTATGTTTTAAAAGATGTTTGATTGTGCTATTCATGAAACTCTCATCAGTCAATCACGAACAATTTTTCAATTGTGCAAAACACTATGATTTTTCTCACGAAGCTGTAGTGAGACCAGTTTTTGATCCATGGGATGCTTTACTTTGTAATTTCAATTGACCTGACAACTATGATGGATCATCTCGGAACAGCTAAAGAAAATGAACATAGCTTGTACTTAATATCAAGATAATATGGGCCTAACACCATGTTCCCAATATGGGCCTAACACCATATTCCCAATATGGACATAACACCATATTCCCAATATGCCACAATGGTCGTGTAACGGGTTCCTTTACCTGTACCTTTTGTACTTAATATACAGCATAGCACAAGCGTCACTACAGTATTTTGTACCCGGGGTGGGTCCTACCTTTGGCACCCACCACCATAAAAGAAAACACGTGCAAGTATATTTTTAACAGTAAATAAGCCTACTATCATAATAGTGTCTGATGGTAACCCCTTGCAGGCTTTCACCCTGGAGGGATCGTCCACTCGAACCCTCTTAATACGCCTCTGCAGCACATACCATTACTATTTCTGACATCCTTAATGCGGGTAGTATTACAAAAAAATAATTGAAGTCTGACTGTTCTGTTTAAAAGGCGTGTATAAATCAATATACTACTCTGGACACGTTCATTTTTGAAGAACTTGTTCGCACCAGTTGTCAGAAACTGACCCACTTGGCGAAAGATACATAATTGGCGGTACATTTATCCCCCGCAATTTGATGGAAGATGATTACACATTTACCGAGGCAGCTGGGTGCATTTTAAAAACTGTTTTACAAAGTGACACGTTAAATGCAGTAAAAAATAAACAAGTTAACAATTATGCAACAGATTTTTATTGTCAGGAAAATCAACATTATTGGAAAACTGTACCTTCTGAATCCAAACTATGTTACTGTTAACGTAATTTGCTTTACACTAAAGTGTCGTATTACGCTATTCATAAAATAGACATGAATTTATTCTTGAAAGTTCATAGTCAACGTTCCTTTTTTCAAGGCAATGTATTTTACTAAAAAAAAAAAAAAAAAAGTGGCAACATTGGCAACTACTATATTTTTTTCGCAGGCTGGAGGAATCTATGTGTAAGTTTTGAAAATTGTCTTTATTTATTAACAGATCGAGAAATGTGAACCTTTGTCGTCTTCAAGCACCGTTTTCGCTGCCGTAGGTGACCATGACGGTTCAAAATTTCTTTTGCTCGACTTTGTTTATCAATTTCGTTGTTAAAGGACAGTGTTACGCGACCTCCATTTTGGATTTGAAATTTTATTTTTAAGGCGACCTCAGCGTTTGTCGGGCATTATTTTTACAAAGCTGGAAACTGTTGGCGATAGGCTCACTCTTTTTATTTTTATGTAGTTTTGAACTATTTATTTGACCCATTCACCAAAATGCCAAAGCAATGAGCCAATATGGTATGAAAATTAAAGCAGTTCGCTGAACACTGACGTTTGGCAAATGCTGAAAGGATATATAAAAAAAAAAAGGTAAAGGAACCCGGTACACGCCCATTGAGGCATATTGGGAACATGGTGTTAGGCCCATATTATCTTGACCGTCGGCACACTAGGGGTGATGTGGTCGGCATCACGCCGGCTGCCTTAACCTTCCCAGAGTTGATTTGGTACCCATTTGGGGCTGGGTCGACCCAGGAGCCGTTTGTGGTCTAAAAAATTCCCGCCTCATCTGGGGATCGAACCATAGACCACTGCGCTAGGAAGCCAGTGAAAGGATATAGTATAACAGATAATACATCTTCTCACTTCCATAACCTGATGCTGTTCTTACAATGCATATGACTTTTAACAGATGAAAGCCAATTAAAATCTGTTAAAGTTAGTTAGCCTATATAACTGGACCCATCAGGCCTTTACACCCCTACACTTAAAATTGTTGTTTAGCCTAGAGGTTCTTCTTGTTCTTGTTTGTTTGTTTTTTAACGTACATGCATACTTGATAATTGTGATTGTCCCTAGGCCTATTTACAATGATTTGACAAATGTGGTGCCACTTTCTCATATCGGCAGTTGTTCATATTATTTGGAAGTGAAAACAATATATGTCCCAATTATAACCCATCAGAGGTTGAACAGAATATTTTTCTTCATTAATTTAAAAAAAAAAAAAAAAACTTTTCACAGCAGAGATGGTTGCAATTCTGAAAGCTCTGGAAATCTTCTCTAGCAACCCTCCTCATAAATTGACAGTATTAACAGACTCACTTTCTGCTATTCAAGCTATAAGAAACTTACGAGAATGCAGTAGACCTGATATAGCAGAAGAGATATTACTGGCAAATACTTCCCTAAGGTCCATAGGATGTTCTGTTCTTATAGCTTGGATACCTTCACATGTTGGCAAAGAAGGAAATGAGAAGGCCAATACAAAAGCTAAGAAAAGTACAAATATTAGAAACCAAATAAATGTTAGGATGAGTTAAACATAAAACAAAAACTTAATTAAAATAAAACAACTGAGGAATGGACAGTAGAGTGGGATGGAAGTCTGAAGGGCAAACTTGCATATAAATTGTTCAATGCTCCAACAAGAACGTGCCAGAGAACTAAACATTCCTAGTAATAAGAAACTTCTTAGACTGCAACAAGGAATGGGCTATTTTAGAATAGAAGAACCGTACTGTGGAGACTGTCTAGAAAAAAAAAATGATATAGAGTATTTCCTATTAAAATATAGGAAGTATGAACAACAGAGAAAACCAATATTAGGTTATTTGCAGGCATGTGATGCATCCATAACTGTGGAACAGGTATTGAGAATAGATAGACCTAGAGAATTGCACAATATGTTAAACAGTATGTAACAAGAACTAATTTAATATACTTACTTAGTCGTTCCCCTTCTACCGTGAGGTAGAGGTTTGGAAGAGAGAGTGCCAGACTATCCTATCGGCTGTCTTTCTCCTGGCCTGGTTCCATTCTAGTCCTCGGTCCTTCAAAGATTGTCTAATGTTGTCCTCCCAGCGGACTTCTAATTTAATATATAAGGATGAGGCAATTGATACATTTTATGACAATTTGGATGAAGCAATTAAGAAAATTCCAAAGAAAGATCTTCTCATTGTTCTAGGTGATTGGAATGCTAAAATAGGGCCAGATGCATACGGTCACTGGGCTGGCACAGTGGGGAAATTTGGGACTGGAGAAACCAACGATCGAGGACTAAGGCTACTAGAATTTGTCAGCAACTATAAACTAACCCTTGCAAATACACTATTTCCTCATAAGTTATCAAGAAGAACAACGTGGCATGCCCCAAAAACTGAGATACATAACCAAATTGATTTTATTCTTGTATCCAAAAGATTCAAGTCCAGCATTAATAAAGCCAAGACTAGGACTTTTCCTGGCGCCGACATTGGTAGTGATCACGACATGGTATTGATGACGCTCAAGCTTAAACTCAAAAAGAACTATAATCAAAACAGATGTTCTCAGTTAAGATTCAATTTAGACAAATTGAAAGATCCAGAAATCGCGGGAATCTTTGAGGCAACTGTTGGAGGAAAATTCGCAGCTCTCAACTTTTTGGAGGATGATATCAACTCAATCACAGAGAACATGAAAGACGTGCTCATTGAATCAGCAACAGAAATACTTGGTAAAAGAAAGAAAATAAACAAACCATGGGTTACAGATGACATTCTGAAGTTATGTGATACACGACGGGAAATGAAAAAGGTTAAGAAAGAGGTTCCTGAAGCAGCATGGCAATACAGTATGGTGAATAAAAATATTAGAAAGAAAATGAAACAGGCCAAAGAAAAATGGGTAGCTGATCAATGTGAGTCCATTAATACGGGGCTAATAAAAGGTAACAGCAAGGCAGTTTTTGACACATTAAGAAGACTATCAAAACCCCAACAGCCCAGGGTAACTGTCATAGAAGATAGCAATGGGGCTCTGCTCAATGAAAAAACAGCTGTAATGAGAAGGTGGACAGAATATTGTAAAGAATTATATAACTAAACTTGACACTGACTTAGGCATATTAAACAACATTAAGTGCGAAAACAGAGAACTCGGAAATGCAGCAATACTACGGGAAGAAGTGGAAGAGGCTATATGTTCGATGAAAGGAGGGAAGTCACCGGGTGTGGATAATATACCAGCAGAGCTCTTGAAATATGGAGGACCAGATATAGTAAAAATCATGACAACAATTTGCCAGAAGATATGGAGTACAAAAAAATGGCCAAAAGAATGGACGCAGTCATTAGTAATACCGCTTCCAAAGAAAGGAAATCTAAAAATGTGCAAGAACTACAGAACCATTAGCCTTATTAGTCATCCAAGTAAGGTGATGTTAAGGATACTTTTGAACAGAATAAAACAGAAATCAGAAGAAATCTTGTCAGAGGAACAGGCTGGCTTTAGACCAAAAAGAAGTACCTCAGAACAAATCTTCAATATTAGATTACTGATCGAAAAACATCTCCAGCATCAACATGATTTATACCATAACTTCATCGATTTCACAAAAGCCTTCGATCGAGTCTGGCATGAAGGTTTATGGCAAATAATGAGAAAATTCAATTTTGATACCAACATCATAGATATCATTGAAGCACTATACAAGGACGCAAGCAGTGCTGTTTTTGCAAGCAATGACATTGGAGAATTTTTCAAAACAACTGTAGGAGTTCGCCAGGGATGTATCCTGTCACCAGTGCTCTTTAACATTTATCTAGAACATATTATGCAGGAGGCTCTCTACGATTATAAATCAACCATATCGATTGGAGGCCGACCTCTGTGTAATCTACGTTTTGCTGATGATATTGATCTGATAGCTGGAACAGAATCAGAACTTCAAGACCTTACCTCTAGACTGGAGAAAGTAACAAGAACATATGGGATGGAAATTAATATAGAAAAAAGCAAGATATTGGTGAATAGCCATAAGAAACATGTTCCGACCAACATTACGTTAAATGGGCAAACGTTAGAAGAAGTTAACACCTTTAAATATCTCGGGTCCACTATATGTAGTGATGGAAGATCAAATAAAGAAATCAAGACAAGACTTGAGATGGCCTCAGCTGCCATGACAAGGTTGAATGTGATCTGGAAAAGTAACATCAGTTTTCCTGTGAAGATCAAATTATACAAATCACTTGTATTATCTATTCTCTTGTATGGGTGTGAGGGCTGGACACTCACTGCAGATACGGAGCGAAGGATTCAGGCTTTCGAGCATAAATGTTACAGAAGAATTTTGCGCATTTGCTATAAAGAGCACAAAACAAATGTCTATGTTAGAGAGAAGATAAACACCTATGCAGGCCATCAAGAACCACTTTTGTCAATAGTGAAACGTCGAAAGCTTGCCTGGTTTGGGCATGTAACTCGTCATGACTCCCTTTCGAAAACGATCCTCCAGGGAACAGTCGAAGGTAAACGGAGAAGAGGAAGGCAAAGAAAATCCTGGGCTGATAACATCAAAGAATGGGCAGGACACGGTTTCTCCACACTTGTACGCATTGCTGAGAATAGAGAGCAGTGGAGGACCCTGTCTGCTGATGCTTCCACCATGGCACCCCTACGACCCATGACGGGTTATGGGTTGAGATGATGATGATATAAGGATCAATGATGGTGGGAGGAAAAGGTTTAGTCTGATGGGGTGCTTGTATGACTGATGTCAGATAATTGGTGGATTTGATGCAATTTTGGACGCAGCCCCCTCCCCCCTTTCTGATCCATTTTCACCTTGTAACAACACGGTATTGTTGAAAGACTTCATTTTAGTTTTTTTTTGTTTGTTATTTGTTTATTAGTGTCTTTTTTTTAAAATAATAATTTGTTTGTTTATTTTTATTGTTTGTTTCTTGGAAAGGGGAAGTCACACACACATACATTCATACAATTTTGGTTTTGATTTACTATATTTGGACTGAGTGGAGGGGGGACGAAGATACAATATTTAAATATCAAAAACCAGATGTTATTGTCTTGAATTTATTACACTATATATTATTATTATAACCCATCAAGGGTTGAACAAGATACTTTGTTTAAAAAAAAAAAAACTGAACACTGAGGAGGTGTAGACAGCATTGGCATAGCTGGCAGCCTTTTTCAGGACAAGTCCTTTTCAGGGCTACATGATGCTAGCAGATAAATGATGTTCTTTTTACAACTTATTGTCTATCAACCCTAGTCGGGCTTGTAGTCCTTTTCAAAGATATTTCATGCTAGCTGGTGGAAGATTGTAGTCATTTTCTGGGCTTATATTTCATCAACACAGCACTTCACTTAACAGCTGGTGGAAGATTGTAGTCATTTTCTGGGCTTATATTTCATCAACACAGCACTTCACTTAACAGCTGGTGGAAGATTTTAGTCATTTTCTGGGCTTATATTTCATCAACACAGCACTTCACTTAACAGCTGGTGGAAGATTGTAGTCATTTTCTTGGCTTATATTTCATCAACACAGCACTTCACTTAACAGCTGGTGGAAGATTGTAGTCATTTTCTGGGCTTATATTTCATCAACACAGCACTTCACTTAACAGCTGGTGGAAGATTTTAGTCATTTTCTGGGCTTATATTTCATCAACACAGCACTTCACTTAACAGCTGGTGGAAGATTGTAGTCATTTTCTGGGCTTATATTTCATCAACACAGCACTTCACTTAACAGAGTACACTTATTTTTTAAAGGCAAATTGCACTTGGCTATAACCAACGTAGAAAAGACAAAGATTATGAAAATAAATGCAAGAGATGATAAAAAGGTTAAACTTGAAAAAACACCACTAAAAGATGTAGAATCATACACATATCTTGGAAGTAATATAGACAAACCTGGAGGGAAAGACAGTGATATCAAAATACGAATACAAAAAGCAAGAGGAGCTTTCATTGCATTGGGAAACATGGAAAACAAGAGAAATAAAGTCCAACACAAAAATAAAAATCTTCAACTCAAATGTGAAGTCAGTCCTATTGTATGGCTCTGAGACATGGAGAACAACAAAAACAACAACCAAAAAGCTACAGACTTTTATAAACGGGTGCTTGTGTAGAATAGAAGGACTGAAATGGTATGACAACATCACAGATGTGGAATTGATGACAAGAACCAGACATGTGCCAGTGGAACAAGAGCTGAGAAGAAGATGCTGGTGATGGATAGGGCACACATTGAGGAAACCTGTTGATAGCATTACAAGGCAGTCCTTGTGCTGGAATCCACAGGGAAAGAGAGGCAGAGGTAGACCAAAAAACACATGGAGAAGAGAACTGGAAACAGGTGAAAATGATGAGAAAAACATGGAAAGAACTTGAGCAGATGGCACAGGACAAGAAGACTTGGCATGTTTTTGTTGAAGGCCTATGCTCCTTTGGGAGCTAAAGGGTATTGATTGATTGATTGATAACCAACGGACTTTAGAGTAGGTTGAAAGTGACATGCCTCGGCCTTAGAAGGTGAATTGCTAAACAACAACTACATTAGTTTAGTACATGCATTAGTTGTATATGTGACAGGGCGCTAGGTGTGATGGCAGTGAACTTATGTCAGTGTGGCTACCTCACACCCAAGACCCATGCACTAAGAAAATTTATTAAGGATCGTTTGACGGGTTGCAATTATTGGTTGTTTGCAACCCTCTCAGCAGCAGACTTAGCAATTCAAGCAACACAAAGCCTTATACAGATCAACATTTAATACTACCGAACAAAACCAAACAAACACCCAGTCAGTGTTCATAGACTTTCTGAAAGAAATTATATAAAACAATGTCTAAGTGAACATCAATAGCATAGATAATGAAACTCACTATACAGAAAGCATGTGCCCACCTGATACCCTCAACTATCTCACACACTCATGCGTGTCGTCCAATGCGACTAGTATGGTGTTGTGCATGAGGCTGGCAATCTCATCGTATAACATAGGTTGCTACCAAAACTACTGCTGCAAGAGCACACACTCAACTATCACACACACACACACTCATGCATGTCATCCAATGAGACTAGTATGGTGTTGTGCATGAGGCTGGCAATCTCACCGTGTAACACAGTTTGCTACCAAAACCACTACTGCAAGAGCATCTGAATGCTTCATGCGGAGGCAAACCACACTGGTGACCCCATGCTCCCTCAGGAGTGGAGAAGAGAGATATATATCTCCAAGTGAGCCCACGTGCTCTCAAAAACCATTCTTCACATAACAATCATTAAATAATAATCAACTGGACATAAAATAATATTCTACTACATGTACAACAAATACTCTCAATAATGAGAATCAACCACCACCTCGCAACTGATCCATCTCAATATTCATCACTGCTCTCTGAACATGTCGTAAGTGATGACTGGTGTGCCTAGCCACAAGCGTGTCATATATGACCCCTAATGAGATTGGGAACTCATCACATGAAACACATTGTTACAGAAACAACCACTGCAATAACATAAAAATGCTTCTTGTGGGCCTGTGATGGACACCAGCCACATTGGTGTTTCCATGCTCCACCAGGAGCAACCAGAGAAACACCTGTCTCAACATGGCTTATGCACCCTGGCAAGGCTCTAATCTCACCAGAAACACCTGTTTCAACGTGCCTTACGCACCAAGGAGTGGCTCTAATCTCACCAGAAATCTAAATGACTATTCTCACTTCAAAGTAACCACTAAAGATAAACAGTAGGATTATGATAAGTAGGCTATCGTGAAATACACTTAAATGCTCTTACAATAAAGAATAAAATATAATTATTCTTAACTTAACAACTAAAACTAAAGTCATCACCATGTGGCTGCCATCTTGCTATTTTGCTAACAAGTTAATATCATCTAAATTCACGTAATAGATTGCTTCTCTGTCTGGTTTCATGTATGAAATACTTTCATACTACATCTATGTATTTCACTAAACATTAAAATAGCCACACTCAATATAATTTCAGAATTATAGAACACTAATGCTAATCTAACTTAACTCACATGCTCAAGGCATCTACAGATTGACACAGATTGTCTCTGGTGCCTAACTTCATCTGTTCTCTTCTGGGCGGCTCTCTCAAAAATAGGGCTGTTTGCCACTTGCTATCTCTTTTATAAGCCCTAGGTTAATCACTCAACTTACTGCGCGCTGCGCGTATTAATTTGCGCCACGCAAATAACACACACGATTATTGCTCTAGAAGGCATGAAAACACAAATATTCACAACTATTTCTAGAGCAAAAACACATCTAATTTGTAGGCTTTATTATGGCCTTGTAATAAATCTTCTTGAAGATAACATGGTGAAAAGGCACTAAACCACAGAAACAATATGGTTGACAAGATGGGTGTACCACAGAGACAATAGGGCTGACAAGATGGCGCGGTCACATATATAAAAACATGAAACTGGCTGAGGAGTCTTGTGAAATGCTATAAATTGTTAATTGGTGTAAAAAAGTAGGCCTTATCTGTCAAACCTTGTGAAGTGTAGACCTGATGGAAAAAAAGAGGTAAGATTGCAAACATACACTTAAATAATTGGCAATAAAATGTTCAAAATATCAGTGCACATTTAGTCTAAAACTTACCTACACATGTTTATCACAGTCAGTTTAAAGATGTAATTTTATTATTTATGAAAACCACATATTTCTGTAAAAATAGGCACCCAAAATTGGTGCAGAATTTCTCTTTAGGTGATGTTTTAAAAACAGGCAGTAGATACATAACATATATTATTTCAGTAAGTGCTTTTGGTATATATAAAAAATATAGGAAATCGAACGAAAAATTTGTGAAATGCTTTAAATCATTATTTGGTATGAAAATATTTGTGTGTTATTTCCTTGTGAAGTGCAGATGTGATAAAAAATAATGAAAACTAAATAAAGAACATTGTGTCCTTCACTTAAATATTTCAGCTCTAGTTTAATCTATGGCAATAAAATGTTCAGAATATCAATACACATTTAGTTTGAAACATATCTACATATTTGTATTATCACTTCACATATGTCATTTTTTTTTAAAGAGAACTACATATTTTTCAAATCAAAATGGTAAAAGGGTTTAGAAATCTTGTGAAATGTTTTTAAATTATTATATTTTGTGAAAAAATGTCTGTGTCTTGTGAACTGTAGACCTGATTGAAAATAACAGTATAAAAAGATTAAGTAAATATCTCTTTTTCTTCTTATATCCTTAGCCGCCGGCCGTCAAAGCAGTCAGTGGCCATTACACCTGGTGGCATCTTGTCAGACAGCAACAAATTGATTCCACTTTGCTCGGTCGGTGGCCATCCTTCATATAGTGCCCCAACTCTGGTCCATTCTTTGCATCTCAGCCTCCACAGTCCTCCGCCAAGTTGTTTTTGGTCGGCCTCTCTTTCCTTTTCCTTCCGTGGTCCATAGCATAGCGGTTCTTGTAATGGCATCAGGATCTCTCCTGAGGACATGGCCAACCAAATTCCAGTGTCTGCCAGTTATGATGGTGTTCATGTCCTCTTGCTTGCTCTGAGTAAGCAGTTCTTAGTTGGTGATGGTATTTGGCCAAAAGATTTGGAACATTTTTCTTAGGCAGGTTGTGTGGAAAGAGGACAATTTCAACATTTCCTTCTCTGTTACTCTCCAGCATTCCACACCATATAGAAGCACAGAAAGTACACAACTCTCATATAGTCTTAATTTTGCGTTCATGCTGTACTGAGAGGACTTTTCATATTCAAACTGTTCATGCACACCTTCATTTGCACACTTTTCTATTTTCGGGAGAGTACATATAAGAGAAATAATACCATACATGCCACACCTCAGAGATAAAAAACCTGCAAAAAAAATTTTAAAACCCTGTACAAAGACAAAAAAGACTGGAAAAATGTATCAAAGGAGTTAATTCGTGTAAACAAATTTCTATTACAGCTGCATTATAATTGAGGCATGGGGACTTTGCCTTTTAAAGAAGGTCTTCACTTTTTTAAAAACTCAAACAATAAATGTCTGAGTTTATTTTACACTGCAAAAATGATGTGATATTTCATCATTTAGTCTATTTCTGCGCTTAATTATCACTAACAGACCAGGAAATCCTGAGTTTAATAGAACCTTATAAAAGAATTCTGAGACACAGTAATTAGGGTTATGGGTTAGAAATCCCAAACCTTAATCTTAACCCTAACGACGTTCAAGGATGATATCGTCGAAGAAGATATTCCACTGTTCTCACAACTAATGTTACTACTTCATTATTATTTTTAATGCAAAGAAAAATTGAACTAAATTATATTATCCTGTTATATGAAATGGAATGGTGAGGTTTCTAGGGTGGTTTAGAATTAGTTCAATAAATATTTGATGTAATTTTAAAAATAATAAAATCTTATTATGATATAAATAAAATAAAAAATTAAAATCTCATAATTTGATACAAAAATATAAACTGGCGCTAGCGTAATTTATTCTCTACCAAACTTCAGAAATGAAAATAGCCATTTTAGCCTAATTTGCAGTTTTAAATACCCAAATGACTAGTTTCAACCGTCAATAAGACAACCATTGATAGTAATTTATTAATTAATAATTTAATAAAATAACTCACTGGATGATCATAATTATGATATATCCACCAAAGAAAAATCATAATGATTTTAAAGAAAGGAATTTAAAATGAAGAGAAGTAACTCCAAAAAAACTTTTCGAGGGGCTGTGATTGGATCGAGTTAAGATACAAATTTACCTTGCTTTCATGATTTTTTTTCACAGTTTCAAATTTCTTTTTATATTATTATTAAAATGTACATTTCTTACACAGAAGTTTTAGTGAAATTAAGTAATATGTAGTGTTATGTATTTTGTTGTTGCTTATAAGTAGCTGTAAATAATAAATTATGCTCAGTGCGGCATAATCTATAACATGCTGGCTGCCGTCAGCATTCATGAAAAGTGATGAATGAACGACACACCATGCAGACCCTCGCAAATCCCACATCAATTGAAAAATAGGCAGCTTGATTTTAATGGTTGATCTTTTATTCACATGGCCTTACATCTCGCCGAATTTCACAACGCAAATATCAGCTATAGTGTAATGCAAGACAATCCATTTATATATAGTTCATAATGAAGTGAAAAAACCTGTTCATAAATTATGTACACATCTGAAAACGCAAACACCTTGTACAGATTATGGGTAAACCATAGCATGTGGCATGTACACAATACAATTATTGTCTAACTTTCAACCACAGTTGCACCCTTTAGCTGTGGTTGAAAGTTGATGCACTCTCTCGAAAATAGAAAAGTGCGCAAATGACGGTGTGCATGATGTGACCCAGACCATCTGACATACTTACGGCGGGAATTATGAGGCTTCATTTCTATTTCTTGAAAACATGTGACTAAACCAAAGTGTATACAATTCTGTAGATGTAGACCAGTAGTCATGAATGAATGGTTTCGTCTGAATCCCAATATTTTTTTGGACATCAGTAAAGTTATCCAGTTCAGGGCATGTGACTGTGGTCTATCAAGCATACATTAAATATTGTTTTGAAGAATTATTCTGAATACATTTGAGTTTGGCATAAGAAGTGATGCACTGACATATGTAATCTTTAATTTCCTCAGTTAATGAAACACTATATCATTTCAGTGAGGTAGACAGGTCACACCTTTTGACAAAACTGAAATGCATCCTGTGTCAAGCCTTCAGCAATTTATGTATACTTTGGGACATCTTGTGAGACTTTAATAGCCTCTCAACTTGTAGCTGTACTGCTAACTTTACTGGTTGTTTGAAATGGGTTTTTTACTCTTTCCTTTTCCATTACTGGCAGAAAGTTTAGCAGTTGTTATGGTACCTCATACCTGTTCTTTCAGCTATTAGTATCCCCATCAGATTAATCACTTTCATGAATATTCTAACATCAAGTCTTAGCAAAGTCCTCATCTGGATCACTAAGACTAACTGAACAACTACTGTCACTATAATTCACTTCTGTTCACTGAGAAATAAGCAGCCATTCATGAACAGCTTATAGCCAATGTTAAGAAGATGAATCTCTTGTGATTGCTTATAAACATAAGATTAGCAGTGCTAGTAACGGCTAACAAGAAGTTTACAATTTCAGTTTTATAAATTTTTTTCCCCATTCCCTAATGGTCACCAGCAACTGGTACAGACAGACACCTTCACATACCTAGGATGCATAGTAACACCAGATGGCAGGGCAGGCAAAGACATCAACATCAGAATGAATAAGGCAAGAACAGCCTTTTTTAGCCTAAACAACATCTGGAAGTCCTCTCAGTACAGCACAAGCACAAAATTAAGATTATATCAGAGATGTGTACTTTCTGTGCTTCTCTATGGTGCATAATGCTGGAGAGTTACAGAGAAGGAAATGTCGAAATTGTCCTCTTTTTACACAACATGCCTAAGAAAAATTCCCCGAATCTTTTGGCCGAATACCATCACCAACCAAGATCTGCTTACTCGGAGCAAGCAAGAGGACATTCACACCATCATAGCTGGCAGACGCTGGAGCTGGGTTGGCCATGTCCTCAGAAGAGACCTGGATGCCATCACAAGAACAGCTATGCTTTGGACCCCTAAAGAAAAACAAAAGAGAGGCCGACCAAAAACAACCTGGCGGAGGACTGTGGAGGCTGAGATGCAAAGAATGAACCAGAGTTGGGGCACTGTACGAAGGATGGCCACCGACCGAGTAAAGTGGAATCAATTTGGGTTGCTCTACAAGACTCCACTAGGTGTGATGGCCACTGACTGACTAATGGTCACACACTCATGCCAGTGTATTTATATGATGTAAACCAGCTTATTACCAGGGATTTTAAAATTTCTGTTCAAATTCAGACATATATCATGTTGGCACAAGATGTGGTTTGCAGATAAATGTAAAGAGAAAAGTGATGTGTAGTATAGTACTACTTTGGGTTAGAATGAGTTAAAGCTGTTTGACGAAACTTGAAACTGACGTGTGGTAAGGTTAAGGCTAGTATAATGTACATACCAATAGCCAGTCTGGCAACATAAGAGACACAGTCTCCTTATCCAAACTTCTATTTTTTCTTTTTTAAATGTATGAATAAATATGGAGTTTTATCTCAGTTACAATTACAATATAGGCCCTATGATGCCTCTATGTGCAGATAATTGCTTTAGTTGCCAAAACGTGATGTGTCTTCACTTTTCCTGTTCAGTAGCTGTAAATAATGTCAATTTAAATTTTGAGAGTGTGTTTTTCCATTTCCTAAAAGTTGTCTGTTGATACCTGTCACAGTATAACAACAACAACAAATAAAAACAAAGGGATAAGAATGAAGTAGAGTAATGGGAAGGCTTGAAGTGTTTGGACAGATTTTTTTATATGCTTTTAATATTTCAACAACAATATGTAGCACTTGTATCTCACAAGATCTTCATTTTCCCCTGCCATGACTCACTAATCATTTAATATTTGTTTTCATTCTTGCTATAATCATTTATTAGTTGATTAATTTTCAGCTCTACTTATCCATGACCTCAAGCTCTGCACTTCCTACCAAGGCTGTTGATGACTTGCTGATACTTTATTTAGTTCTCACCTTACTTACTCCACTCTTCACCTTTGAATATATTTTTAACTGTTATCACCTGCCCAATTGTTCCCTCTGCCATTCATGATATCCCTCTGTATTCTTACTCCTTTTTTGCCAGCTATGTTCCTAGACAGGGTGTGTCTTCTGTCTGTGGTTATAAGCATGTAGGCTTTTTGACTGGGCCATCACATATCTGGGTTTATCTCATACACAGCCCATGGTGATGTGCATCCCTTCATTTTGATTGTGTTCCCAACCATTTACATTGTAATATAGACAGCATGAGTATTCCCTGCTCATATTCAATTACTAACATAACTAGCTGATGATACAGGAGAAACAAGTCTCTGCTCCAGGTGTGTAGCAGTCATTGTTTGTAAAGCTGCCAGACCTCACTAGCACTTCTATATAATCAGCTCAACATGGTGCTTGTAAGATGGCCTATATTTGTTCTATAATTATTATATGATACTGTAATAAAAGAGAAAGATGACATAAATCTGCAAAATTGTCATGTTTAAAAGCAAAAAAAAAATGCTACAATGATTGGAAATGTATGCATCTGAGAACACACACCTTCATTTATTCTTGTAAGAACACACCCCCTACTTTACTTTTGTTCATGTGAAAACACACTTCTTACTTTACATTTATTCCTGTGAGAACACACCACCTACATTTCATTTTATCCTGTGAGAACACACCCCTACATTACATTTATTCCTGTGAGAACACACCCCCTACATTTATTCCTATGAGAACACACCCCATACTTTACATTTATTCCTATGAGAACACACCCCCTACATTTATTCCTGTGAGAACACACCCCCTACATTTATTCCTGTGAGAACACACCCCCTACTTTACATTTATTCCTGTGAGAACACACCCCCTACTTTACATTTATTTCTGTGAGAACACACCCCATACTTTACATTTATTCCTGTGAGAACACACCCCTACATTTATTCCTGTGAGAACACACCCCCAACTTTACATTTATTCCTGTGAGAACACACCCCATACTTTTCATTTATTCTGTGAGAACACACCCCTACTTTGCATTTATTCCTGTGAGAACACACCCCTACTTTACATTTATTCCTGTGAGAACACACCCCTACTTTACATTTATTCCTGTGAGAAAACACAACCTACTTTACATTTATTCCTATGAGAACACACCCCTACTTTACATTTATTCCTGTGAGAACACATCCCCTACTTTAGATTTATTCCTGTGAGAACACACCCCATACTTTACATTTATTCCCGTGAGGACACACCCCATACATTACATTTATTCCTGTGAGAACACACCCCTACTTTACATTTATTCCTGTGAGAACACATCCCCTACTTTAGATTTATTCCTGTGAGAACACACCCCATACTTTACATTTATTCCTGTGAGAACACACCCCATACTTTACATTTATTCCTGTGAGAACACACCCCCTACTTTAGATTTTTTCCTGTGAGAACACACCTCACACTTTACATTTATTCCTGTGAGAACACACCCCTACTTTACATTTATTCCTGTGAGAACACATCCCCTACTTTAGATTTATTCCTGTGAGAACACACCCCATCTTCTTCTTCGATCTTTAACCACCGACCGTCAAAGCAGTCAGTGGCCATCACGCCTAGTGGCGTCTTGTAGGGCAACAACAAATTGATTCCACTTTGCACGGTCGGTGGCCATCCTTCGTACAGTGCCCCAACTCTGGTTCATTCTTTGCATCTCACCCTCCACAGTCCTCCGCCAAGTTGTTTTTGGTCGGCCTCTCTTTCGCTTTCCTTCAGGGGTCCAAAGCATAGCTGTTCTTGTGATGGCATCGGGGTCTCTTCTGAGGACATGACCAACCCAGCTCCAGCGTCTGCCAGCTATGATGGTGTGCATGTCCTCTTGCTTGCTACGAGTAAGCAGATCTTGGTTGGTGATGGTATTCGGCCAAAAGATGCGGTGAATTTTTCTTAGGCATGTTGTGTGAAAAGAGGACAATTTCGACATTTCCTTCTCTGTGACTCTCCAGCATTCCGCACCATAGAGAAGCACAGAAAGCACGCAACTCTGGTATAATCTTAATTTTGTGCTTGTGCTGTATTGGGAGGACTTCCAAATGTTATTTAGGCTAAAGAAGGCTGTTCTTGCCTTATTCATTCTGATGTTGATGTCTTTGCCTGCCCCACCGTCTGGTGTTACTATGCTTCCTAGGTATGTGAAGGTATCTGTCTGTACCAGTTGCTGATTCCTTACTGATATGGGCTCAGGGTTGCTCACATTGAGCGTCATGACCTCAGACTTCTTTAAATTGATGTTCAAGCCCACCTGCTGGCTAAATTTATTAAGTCTATCCATTTTTTCCTGGATGTGTTGATGTGAATGTGCCAGCAGTGCAATGTCATCTGCATTAAATTAATATGAAACAAATATAAAGGTATGTTATCAGGCACTCGCCGGAAATAAAGAAGTAGAACACCAGACAACAGAAAAACAACAGACATGAGTGGCTTACCCAGAATTTGAACACCGGACCTTCCGTGTGACAACCCCGCCTAGCCATGAAAGCGAATCACACTATCCGCCCTGCCATCTACACATCCTCAAAAAAGGATGTTTCAATGGCAGGTCAACAGTGCGAACCACAATACATGACACCAGAAGTCCACCATGGGCAGTACAGCCTATTAATGACGCAATCACTTCTGTTGTATTTCTATCAAGCAGTATAGGCCGAATCCAACAAGACAAGGACCTTAATACTGTGTCCAGTAAATGATAGTAGACTTAGAACAGTGAGAACAGAACAGTGGGTAGGTTTGGTATTGTATAAACATTTATTACAAATAAGGGAGGGAAACCCGAGGCCTGTAAACAGTAAATTAATATGAAACAAATATAAAGGTATGTTATCAGGCACTCGCAAGAAATAAAGAAGTAGAACACCAGACAACAGAAAAACAACAGACATGAGTGGCTTACCCAGAATTTGAACACCGGACCTTCCGTGCGAGCGAACACTTTCCCTTATTTGTAATAAATGTCATCTGCATATTCCAGATCTTCCAATGTAGAAAATGTAGTCCATCTTATTCCTCTTGGACTGCCCTCTGTTGTCTGGCGCATCACCCAGTCTATGACTGTTAAAAATAGAGTGGTTGATAAGGGGCATCCCTGTCGTACTCCTGTCTTCACCTCGAAGGTTAGGCTGCTCTGCCCAACACTACACGTAAAGTTGGCATAGAGGCTTTTTATGATTGACACTATGCAGCTTGGAATTCCATAAGCCCTCAGTATTTTCCATAAACTGTCCCTATGTATGCTGTCAAAAGCCTTTTCAAAATCAACAAAATTTATGTAAAGCTGTCTTTGCCATTCTGAGCACTGCTCTATTATGTTCCTGAGAGTGAATATATGGTCTACACATCTTCTGTTCTTTCTAAATCCTGCTTGTTCTTTCCTCAGTTTGTAGTCTACTGCCTTTGAAATTCTCTGTATAATTATCCTGCCTAGTATTTTGCTGGGAACTGAGAGAAGAGTGATTCCTCTCCAATTATTGCAGTCTGCAAGATCTCCCTTCTTGGGCAATTTGACAATTATTCCTTTGTTCCACTCTGATGGTGTTGTCCCCGTTTTCCACACTTGTGCAAATAGTGGTTCTAGAACACACCCCATACTTTACATTTATTCCTGTGAGAACACACCCCATACTTTACATTTATTCCTGTGAGAACACACCCCATACTTTACATTTATTCCTGTGAGAACACTCCCCATACTTTACATTTATTCCTGTGAGAACACACCCCATACTTTACATTTATTCCTGTGAGAACACACCCCATACTTTACATTTATCCCTGTGAGAACACACCCCATACTTTACATTTATTCCTGTGAGAACACACCCCCTACTTTACATTTTTTCCTGTGAGAACACACTCCCTACTTTACATTTATTCCTGTAAGAACACACCCCAACTTTACATTTATTCCTGTGAGAACACACCCCCAACTTTACATTTATTCCTGTGAGAACACACCCCCTACTTTACATTTATTCCTGTGAGAACACACCCCCTACTTTACATTTATTCCTGTGAGAACACACCCCCTACTTGACATTTATTCCTGTGAGAACGCACCCCCTACTTTACATTTATTCCTGTGAGAACACACCCCCTACTTTACATTTATTCCTGTGAGAACACACCCCCTACTTTACATTTATTCCTGTGAGGACACTAGTTTTCAATTATGTGAAGTCCTCATTAGTGCTTCTCTAATATAAAATGTAACTACACTGTGACCTCACAAGGAGTTAAAAGGTCATGAACAGAAGAGATCTATTGCTGACACAATAAAATAAAGTGGCTAAATGGGAAAATTGTTATCAAATTACCTTCATTTATTTCATTATTCTGTGATAGAATTTAATAAAATGTAGAAATTTCTGGCAAAATGTGTAACGTCTGTATATCAGTCAAGAACAGTGCAAAAAAAAAAAAAATTACTTTTGTAAAAATTGCCAGAAGTTTATATTAACTGAAACTTAAATTCTAGCTATCAAATGGTAAAAGTGGGACCCAAAGACGCAACAATAGAGAATGCAGTCAGTGACCCATAGCTTGACTGCTTGCGTCAGGGTCAGTGAACCAGAGCTGACCAAGACCCTACTCCACCTCCAAGTGGTGGTCCTGGAAACAGGCTGTATCACTGCAGTCTGGCTGAGAGAGTAGGGATCAAAGAGGAAAAGCTAACCTGGTCCCAAAAAATGCCGTGTGGAAGTCGGATGTGTCGGCCGAAAGGTGCAAATATCGCAGCTTTGCTGTAAATGGGCACAATGCAACCAACGTCCTTTTCAGGACGAACGATTAAGAAGAAGAAGAAGAAATGGCAAAAGTTGCATTTTTCAAACATGATCTTACTCACATTTGAAAATCTCTGGTCCTTATCATCAATGTTGATGCTTTCTAACATTTTAAAATGTTCTCATGTTTTACTGTCTCAAATGCCTTAGTGTAGTGTATAAAGCACAAGTATAGATAGATTATAAGTAGAAGTTATAATTAAAATAAAAATTATCATATACACATTTTGCATGCACTTGACAGCTCTGAATGATTCAGAAGAAAATCAGTATGGCAAAGATTGTTGAATGTGATGTTGGACATACTACCAATAAACATGTATAACTCTTCTTATATTTTCAGGTTGTTATATTTTTTCACCATTATTAAAAAAAACTTTGAGTGATATTTCTTGTGATATCAATATCTCAGATAACCAGCATTAATTAATTGTCTAAGATTTAGTTACCTGTAATTCATTTTTCTTTTCAGATTACAAAAAAAAAATATGGAACAGAAGATCCCATTCTTGGATCAAAAAATAAAACAGGATATCAGTACAGATTTTAAAGTGAGTTTTCTGTTGAATTCTTGACAACAAATTTGTATAGAGCCATAGCCAAAATGAGTTACACTGAGAAATCTGTTAAAATATTGTCCATTGAAACATTTTATTACTTATTGCTGGGTTCTTTGTACTTTATTGTCAATAACAATGCAGTATATGTAGTTGTAATATAAGGTCCTCATCAGGGACAGAGGCATAAAACAGTTGAGAAAAGACAGTAATTAATATACATTAAAGTGCAATGTTTAAGACTGAAATGGTTTGTTCAATGTTTTGTTTTCAGGGACACACAGTGGAGGCAATGTTTAAGACTGAAGTGGTTTGTTTCAAACTTGAATATGTTCAATGTTTTGTTTTCAGGGACACACAGTGAAGAAAGAAATTGAAGATGAGGAAGATGGTCATGTTCCTGCAGGGAGAGAGAGTATTAGGACCAGTTCCACATCTGTATATCCTGCTGGGGACATTTTACTCAGTAATGCTTTACAACTTTTTAACATAAATGTAACCTGTGCTCAATATGTTACCACTATCAACAAATACGTAACATAATAAGTTATTTATACACATCCACCTCAAGCAAACATGTATTATATATCACAGTTACATCAAAGAAAAGTCAATAACACTAATCTTGAAAAAAAAAAAAAATTACAATGAACCTTTACTGATGAAAACAAAATGTCATTTGTATACAGTTCAATCTTGTCTACACAGTTACTAAGTAATTGATTTAAGTTCATTGGTTCTACAAAGTAACTCTGCCTATGCCGGTCCCAAGCCTGGATGAAAAAGGAGGAGGGCGGCCTGCATGGAGGCTGTAAGGAGGCAGCCCCTCCACCATGCAAAGGCACAACAGGCCAATCACCTGTTTGCTTTAAATCACGATTACGAGCAACACAAGAGAGAAAACTGGACTGATTCTAAAGGCGACGAACTGGAACGGACTACGACTTATGGAACTTGGAACACAAGAAGTATAAATGGGAAGGAAGAGGAGCTGGTGGAAGAGATGAGGAAAGCAAAACTAGAAATCCTGGCTATAACGGAAACAAAGAAAAAAGGACAAGGAGTCATGGATCTCGATGGCAACACGCTGCTCTACAGTGGTGTACCCATATCTGAAAGAGCTAAAGGGGGCGTGGGTTGCATTGTGGCCAAAAATCAAAAAGATAGTATCAAGGGATGGAACTTTGTCTCGGAGCACATTATGGTTGTAAAACTAAAAGAAGGAGAAACCATAATCAACCTGGTCATAGTGTATGGGCCAAGTGAGGATGAGAGAGCAGAGGTCAAGGAGGAATTCTTCGAGCTGCTTCAAAGGACAGTGGATGACTGCCTAGATGAAGTTATCATGCTCGGAGATTTTAATGCCAGAGTTGGAAATGACCATGCTAGATGGGGTGGAGTTATCGGAAGATATGGAGAAGATACTCTCAATGACAATGGAAAGCGACTCCTTAGATTCTGCAGTGAGCAGAATCTGATCATTACAAACACAAAGTTCCCCCATAAGCGCATACATGCATACACTAGATGTGAACCAACAAAGAATGAGAAGTCAGTGATCGACTATGCCATTGTTCGGAGAAGCTCATTCAAATATGTCCGAGATGCTAGAGTCTGGAGGGGGCCAGAGATTGGAAGTGATCACTACCTGCTAACAATCAAAAGAACAACTGAAAGAGTTGCTCAACCTAGGAACTGCCCAGCATCACGCAAGAAACCAAGTAAACGAGCGGGAGAAATGAGCATTAGGACCTACAAGCTGAGAGAGCCAGAAATTAAGACCAGATATCAGGGGCTTATTGCTGCAGCGGTGAGCAAAACAGAAGAACGCCCTGATGACTTGGAAACCCTCTGGAATAAATTCAAGGATATCATAAAGACAGCTGCTGCAGAAGCATGCGGTGAAGTCCGACTTGGGAACAAGAGAAAGAGGACACTTTGGTGGACAGAGGAAGTCAAAGAGAAAATAAGAGAGAAGAAAATGGCATGGAAACAATACTTAGGAGCTAAAAACACAACAGGACAAATGGAAAAATATAGAGAATATGTGACACTCAGAACAGAAGCAAAGAACAAAGTGCTAGCAGCAAAACAGAAGTCCTGGGAAGAATTTGGGGAAAAGCTAGAAAAAGATGCACAAGGAAACCAGAAATTGTTCTATAAGACCCTAAAGAACATGAGGAAGGAAAAACAATGCCCTCTCAAATTTATAAAGGACAAGCAAGGCAAATTGCTTACTGCCCCGAAGGAAGTAATGGAAAGATGGAAAGAATATTTCTCAGAACTCCTGGATGGTGAGCATGGTGAAGCATCAGAAATGATAACCACTAGCACAGAAGAGAAAACCAATGGTGGTGAAGATGACATAAAGATGGAAGAACTGAAGCCAGCACTGGAGAAAATCAAGATGGGCAAAGCAGCAGGGCATGATGGTATAACACCAGAAATGGTTAAGTTCATGGGAGCATCAGGCGACCTATTACTCTTAAGGGTTTTACAGGCAGCATGGTACAACAAGACCTTACCAAAGGATTGGGAGATTGCCATCATAACACCAATTTTCAAAAAGGGTGACAATCGACAGTGTGGAAACCATAGAGGCATATCCTTTCTCAGTGTCCCTGGTAAAATCTACTCTAGAATCCTAGAGCAGAGACTCCGACGCCTAGCTGAGCCACAATTGGATGAGGTCCAGTGCGGATTTCGAGCAAACCGAAGTACTCAAGACCTAATCTTCACACTCAGACAGCTGAGTGAAAAGGCCCTTGAGTATAAGAGTGAGATCCATCTTTGTTTCATAGATCTGGAAAAGGTGTTTGACAGGGTCCCCTGGAGCAAACTTTGGGACTGTTTGGCAAGGAAGAATATTCCAGCACCTTTGATTCATGCTATACAGAGCTTCTACAAGTCTTGCAGAAATTATGTGAGGACAGCAAACCATAAGTCAGAAGAGTTCAGGACCACCACTGGTGTAAGACAAGGTGATATCCTATCACCTTACCTCTTCATACTCCTTATGGACGATGTCATCAAGGCATGTAAGGAGAGAACAAGAAAGTATTCAGTGGGGTACTGGAAGATGAGACAGGTCTATATTTCAGAGCTGGCATTTGCTGATGATGTTGCTCTGATTGCTAAATCAGAGGCACATCTCCAATCCAACCTGCAAGTCTGGAAGGAAGAGCTGGAGAAGAGAGGGATGGTCATAAGCAGCTCTAAAACAAAATCCATGGTGACATCACGAGAAGAAAGAAGACATCAGATTAAGCTGGGCGAACAGGTCCTGGAGCAGGTCGACCACTTTAAATACCTCGGAGCTATTATAGACCGAAAGGGAGGCATCAAAGAAGAGTTGGCCACTCGAAAAGCAGCAGCTGGGAGACTTTTTCAGGCCATAAATCGAGGATTCCTCAGCAAGAGAGAGGTTGGTAAGAAAACGAAGATGGCTGTATACCGCTCCACCTATGTCCCAGTCTTGACATATGGATGCGAGTCATGGGCAATGACTACAACCCATAAAAGCCAGATCCAAACCTCAGAAATGAGGTATCTGAGGAAGGTGGTTGAAGTAACAAGAAGAGACATGGTACGCAACCAGATGATATGTCAAGGCCTTAAATCCTACCCCCTGCAGACCCAAGTAGAACAGTCCCAATTAAGATGGTTTGGCCATGTCTGCAGAATGGGAGAAGATCGGCTACCACGACAAGCATGGGAAACAAAGAGCCAAGGATCCAGACCCCCAGGATGACCCAGAGTCCCCTGGGAGGACAACATTAGACAATCTTTGAAGGACCGAGGACTAGAATGGAACCAGGCCAGGAGGAAGACAGCCGATAGGATAGTCTGGCGCTCTCTCTTCCAAACCTCTACACTTCCCGGTAGAAGGGGAATGACTAAGTAAGTAAGGTTCTACAAAGTTATTGATTTTTGTATCATTAGGTCTTTTATGAAGTTGTTAGTTCATGGTGGTTTTACCTACAGTAGCTAGATTTCTGACTACAATCACAGTCACTCCTGATTTATCCAGGTGTGGGAAAAGGTTGTGTTGTGTGAATAGAGCTATCTCAGGGTTTCAATGCTTTCTTTCCCTGATCTAAGTTTCTTGTCATCGATGAAAATGGAAGCTCTTTGTGTAGACTACCCTAAAGAACCACTTGGTTGTACATTGTTGCTAACAAAACAAGATTTTGGCAAAGGTAAGCCTTTGCAACTACCGCTGCCAGGTCTATGAAATGAGTTCTCTCGTGACCAAAGTTTTTGATTGCAGTGTCTGGGCTTAGTGAGCTCTAGGGTTAAATACAAAAAATCTCATTTTCAGCTGACAGATGTATGGGACCACAAACCATCTTTCCTAAACAATTTCTCATCTGAAATTAATGAAATCCTGAACACTCTTCCCTTGAAAGAGGGTCAGGGAAATACATTTTTTAAACCATGGTTTAAGAGCATGAAAACTAATTATAATCACTACTACTGCGAAGTAGCCACCATATCAATTACATCCCATTTATGTTAGCTGCCCAGCAACTATCTGTTCTATTCAAGCCAGGTCAACTACTTTTGCTGTGGCAGAAATATCCACTGATTTTGTAATAAAAAAGAGGGAAGTTTAACCTACTGTATGTGAATTAATCTTTATTCATTGGGCTATAAGAATTTTACAGATTTCATGCAAAGTACCATCCATGTGTGGATTTTCATTGTTTTATAATAGTTAAACAGTGTCAAATTATCCTTTAATTTGTGATAGAGGTAATTTATTTATTTATTTTCTGAAAACTTGTTAAGGAGTAACTAAACATTATCTCCCCTTAATTTGATCTGTGCAGCATGCCTCGTTAAATTAGGGAAGTCAATTTTATGAGCTTGGCATAACAAGAACAGAAAGGCTTTGTCATACTTCATGAGAGAAAACATTGTTTAGTCACCAGATGTTTGTATTTATATCAAGGAAGTTGAGGGGAACTGTATATTTTTTTTTTTTATGTGACAGTCAATCATGATTGAGATTGTCATACTTAAATAGGTAGATAGAATATTGTTTAGTCATCAGATATGAGTATTTTTAGTCTCTCCTGCTCACTCTCCTTTACTCTTCTTCTTCTTTGATCCGTATCCGCTGATCGTCAAAGCAGTCAGTGGCCATCATGCCTGGTGGCATCTTGTACAGCAGCAACAAAGTGATTCATTTTTGTTTGATTGGTGGCCATCCTTCTTACAGTGCCCCATTTCTGGTTCATTCTTTGCATCTCAGCTTCCATATTTCTCCTCCAAGTTGTTTTTGGTTGGCCTCTCTTTTGCTTTCCTTCAGTGATCCATAGTATCGCTGTTCTTGTAATGGTATCAGGGTCCCTTCTGAGGACGTGGCCAACCCAACTCCAGCGTCTGCCAGCTATGATGGTGTGCATGTCCTGCTGGCTACTCTGAATAAGTAGTTCTTGGTTGCTGATGAGATTCGACTAAAAGATCCTGTACTCTGTCTGTTGTTTATTGCATGTAGGTCATGCACGTGTTTGCAAAAGAATGACACTGAATACCAGTATTAAACTCTTGTGTATTGCAAGCAGTAAGTCACAATCAATTTCATAATGATTATAAGCAACATGGTTTAATCAGGTTAAAAAATTATTAATTTCAACGCTTGAATAAAAAAAATAATGCTATCATTGTTGAGCGAAGAAAAAAACAAAAGTAGGTACAGAATACAGAATCTGTTTATATTTCCCAAACAGGATGTATTAAATAACACTGAACAAATTAGGTCAGAACTCAGGATGGCATTGAAATAATCATGCCTAGGTAGCATTTACACATTCAACAATTTCCATGATTGAAAGATGGGCAGGTGGTATTTGAAACATAATTGTGCATCTGAAAATATAAATAGAAACTTGTTTGTTGTGAATTTCCCCATCTTTAATGTGCATATTCCCTTTAGATAACAACAGGGCATAAATGGTAGAGTATGTGACTGAAATGTTAGGACTAGGGCTGATAATGACATTACATGTAGTGTGTTCATGTATATACTATTGTATAGATTAGAATTGTCATTATTGTGTACGTTATATGATCACAAAAATATATGTCATTATCATGTTTTAACAAATTATATTACCAAATCTGCTTTACCAAACAACGGTTTTAACATTACTACTAGCTATATTTCTCAATTGTAATTCATGCTCATGTATAACTATTAGTATAAGTAGTAGAAAGTAGCCATAAGTAATTATTTCTCGACTCATTTTTCAATAATTCATACGAGGGGCGTTCAGAAAGTAATGCACCACATCGTTTTTCTCAGGAGCTGTTTATTCAAAAAGCATGAAATTTATACACAATATACATGGATATGTCATGTAAACATTGGTATTATTCAACATAATTCCCATCAACTTGTACGGCTTTATGCCAGCGTGAAACAGGTGCATGTATTCCTAGCCCGTACCAGATTTTGTCTTGATCGTGTACCCATTTCTTCACTGCATGAATCACTCCTTCATCATCTTCAAACCTTGTCCCACGGAGTGCATCTTTAAGTGGACCAAATAGGTGAAAATCAGAGGGTGCCAAATCGGGACTATAGGGTTGATGGGGTAGTACAGTCCAACCCAATTTGGTGATTGCTTCCCGTGTTGCCAGACTTGTGTGAGGTCGCGCATTGTCGTGAAGGAGAAGCAGGTCTGCTGGATTCTTGTGCGGCCAAACTCTGCAAAAACGTTGATTGAGTTTTTTCAATGTCTTAATGTAAGCTTGCGAATTTATTGTCTCTCCTCTTGGCATAACGCCACAAGAATCACACCTTCAATGTCCCAAAAGACAGTGATCATGACCTTTCCAGCTGAAGGAATTGTCTTGAATTTCTTTCTTCGTGGTGATTGCGGATGATGCCACTCCACTGACTGTCTTTTTGTTTCAGGTTCAAAATGATGTGCCCAGGTTTCATCACCTGTAACGATCTTAACCAAAAAGTTCTCTCCATCAGCATTGAAATGCTCCAACAATTCAGAAGAAATTGCTTTCCTTTGCAATCGGTGGTCATTTGTGAGACTTCGAGGAACCCATCTTGCGCAAACCTTAGAAAATCCGAGAGCTTTTATAACTGCATTTGCACTACCAATGCTGACTGACAGCTTTAAGGCCAATTGTTGAGTAGTGATTCGCCTATCAGTAAGAATAATGCCCTCAGCGCATTTCAACATTTCTGCGTTGGTGGCTGTGGCAGGATGTCCACAGCGTGGCCGATCAAGCAGCTCCGTATCTCCACTTCCTGATTCTTTGATTCTCTGAACCCAGCGACTGACTGTACTCCTGTCAACTGCAAAACTCCATACACATCACATAGACACTTGTGAATGTTCACAACAGTTTCCTTCTCTGCAACGAGAAATTCTATCACAATTCGCTGCTTATAACACAAGTTGCTAACATGCTCCATTTCAACGGTTAAGGGCAGCCGCATTATTTGGCTGGTTGCAGTGCAATTTGGTGCACACAATTGGCACATGCCATATTTGAAGTGTGCACAATTTCATGCTTCTATCTTCATTATTAGCTGAGAAAAACGATGTGGTGCATTACTTTCTGAACGCCCCTCGTATTTGAAGAATGCTGCACATAAAATTCAGTTATGTCCATGTTCTATGGCATATCTACTTTAGATCTATCTACAATGTGAATACAGTGTTACTGTGTAGTAGTAATATTTACTCATGCGCGTCGTACAAAAAAAATTGTAAAAATATAAGCGTAATGGCTTGCCAGTTTATCTTCGTATAATTTATACCTTAGATACATGTACATTTGAACACAATCTTCCTTGATAATGTCTCAGTAGTAATTTATGCCCATGCATGCTATATAGTGAAATTACTGTACAGGTTCATGCTATTTTATCTAAACACCCACCTGCATGGAGGCATACCTGGTATCGTTCTTATATGACCACCAGTTGCGCACAATGTTATAATATACGTACAAATGTGGAAGTGAACCTCTGTCTGTGAGACAAATTACATCCTCATTGACTCCTTAAATCATCCACACAGTTTCAGGTATTCCCCCTGTGGTGAAACTTGTTGAGGACCCAGCATTACATATGATTAAGATGGACATTTTGGAACGGAAATAGCGACACAAAAATTTAAAAAATATATAAAGTAACAGGTAATACATCCATCTTTACAGCAGAATTAGTGGAAATCTTAAAAGCTTTAGAAATAGTTGCAGTTATATAGTGTCTAGGTATAGAATTGCAGGCATCACTGAAAATGAGCAAAACTCATTTTATCAAAAACAAAGTTTGATTTTTACTGACACAGTACTGTTACTCCACAGATCTATCAGGTAATGTCATGAGGTTCTTTTCTTGCAAACAAGTTTTAGTCATGACAGACAAAAATAATTATTAACAATATATTCTTAATCATTTCAGGACTGTTTGGAGGGAAGTAATTAAGAAATAAATTGTTATTACTCATTTCTTACATCCATGGGAAGTAATCAAACAATAAAAATATGCGATTAGTGACCACATTAAAAAAAAAACATTTTGCAACACCATTTAAAATTATTAAATGTATACTATTAGTTTCAACTTATGCAATACACTATGAACTATTAACATATCAGACAGAAACAAATACTTCTTAAATAATCTTATAGTGGCATATTTTTTAAATCATACCTAATATGATGCTACAAAACATACAGAATTAAAATTTGTTAAGCATGCCATAATTATCTGAAGTTTTTACTATTATGTTTTATTCAATTAATTTCAGGTGACCATTCCTGTAGCCAGCAATCCTGCCTATCTTCTAGTGTTGACATTCCAGATTTGAAAATTATGAGCAGTTTCATAAAGAGTGAACCAGTGCAAAATGCCAAATTCAATCAAGTGTTGCCAGAAATCACAGAAAAAGTTGTTAGTGAAATGAAAGCTGATGTAAGTACAGCAGCTGCAACATTAAATACAGACAATAACATTGAATCAAGATTAATTAAAAGAGGTACAATCACTGAGTGTCACCAACTCTGTGATAATTTTTTTTTTTTTTTGCGTTCGCCCGCTAATACTCGAAACGAAATCTCAGGTTATCATTTATGTCTAACCTGACATTGATTTTACGTGAGTATCCCTTTATTTCTTGTACAGAGACAAATGTCCCTCGCCATTCAGGCAAATACTCGCCGATTTCAGAGGTACCCATTGCAGCTGGGTCGGCTCAGGAGCCGCCAGTCCCTGGTCGATGACACTCCTTCAAATGTCCTCGCCAGGTCTCAAGTTAATCCAGTCCAAATCCCGGTCGACGAAAAATCCTCAAATGCCGTCGCCCGGGTTTGATCCTGTATCACCCGGTCGCCAGAGCGGTGTTGTAACCACTACGCTAGCACGGCTTCCACTCTGTGATAATGACTGTAGACATAAATCTGACTCCTGAGATTTATACTGCAGTCTTACAAAATGAAAACTGCAGCAGGAAATCAACAATATTCTATGATGATTGTACTCTCAACAATGGAAGTAGAGAAGGTTTTAAATTGTGTGGCAGTGTACAATCAGATGAAATAATAATAGGTACAAAAGAGAAACTTTTCAGCTGTCATGTTTGTGGAGTACAGGCCTGCAAGAAAGGTGACTATAATGAACATGAACTTTCACATATAAGAGAAAAGTTGTTATATAAGTAATGTTGGTAATATAGAATTAGCTACAAAATCCTGTCTATGTCAAAAAGAAAGAATAAAAAAAGCACAGAAGAGCATTCTAAATATGATCTTATTGGTATGGGGGCTGCTCATTTTGGTTATCTAAAGGCACATGTAATGCAGCATAAAGAAGAACTGCCTAACAAGTGTGATGGTCTTAGTAAGTTTTCTAGGACTGATTATCCAAAGAAACCCATAATGCAGCATAATAGTGAGACATTACAAATATGATGTCAGTGCAGCAGAATTTTGTCAAAGTGATCACAAGGTGACAAATACAGATGGAGAATCTTACATGTGTGATGAACTTACAGGACAAAAACTTTATTCAAAATTGCACAAAAGTCAACATACAGAAGAAAAACCTTATAAATGTGATGTTTGTGGAGCAGAAATTTCTCATAAAGGTGCTATAAAAAAAACAAAATGACACACACAGGAGAGAAACTTTATAAGTGTGGTGTTTGTGGGGCAGAATTTTCTCACAAATTCCATGTGTCCAGCTTTTAAACAAAATTAGAGAAAAAAAAGAAGAAGAAATCAATTTTTTGGGTCTATTATGCGATAATCTTTAGAGGAGTTTAATTGTTTTGGCTTGATGACATTTTTACAAGTTCCAACATGTTAAAGCCTACATCAAATATTAAATGAGTAAGGACATGAAAATTGATGACAAAAATGCTTTGATCAATTGACAGTCTGATCAGTTAAGTCAAGTCAAATCTGAATGATAATACTTTTTTTCAACTACTGGGCACATGAACAGTGGATCAAACTCTTTGAACAATCAAGAAATGTAGAGTTATATTTGGAACTACTACAAATTGCTCTTTTTTTTAAAAAAATTTTGCTGTTCCAAAAAATAATGCTAATACTGAGAGGCTTTTATTTTTTCTTTCATGGAAAGTTAGTGGACAAAGGACAGAAACAAATTCATTGTTGAATGTATAAAAGGAATATTACAAGTTCAATAAAATTATAAGAATGATGCACATTTTTCAATGACGGGAAGAGGCACACGTCCAGCTCTGCCACGGATTTCTACTGTGACAAATCTATTGGCACAGTTCTGTCTTCTGAAGGACTAGGAAAATGCAACATCGGAGCTAGTACGTCTTGTTGTGTAAAGTGTATATATCATATTATTTCCTCTCATTCTCTGATGTTAAAAATCATTAGGCTAATGAAATTATGTAGTTGAAGCTTTCCTGGAAGTCTCTACAGGTTTTGAGTTTATTTGCAATTACAAACATAAAAGACAAATGACATAATCCATGTAAAAGAGAGACTTAAAATCTACTGTATAATTAATATAATGATTTAAATGGTAAATGCAGTAAAAATTAATGCCGCAATAAATGCTTAATGATTAACAAAGGGAAAGGAAAAAATAATTTGGCCGACATTTTTTGTATTAATAATAAAATAACACAATCATGTAATTTGTCCTCTTCCCGTCCCTCCCAACAAATTTCTCTCAGGTGACCTCTTGGTTTCTCTGTGCTACATGAACAGAATGTGAGTAAAGGACAGCTACAATACAAGTGCCAGATGTCAGTACAACAAGCCAGTGCCCTGAGAGGAGATTCACTTGAGGAATTTTGATGCAGCTGACCTCAAGTGACAGTGAGTTGGACACGGACTAATATGTAATGTTTCTTTGTTTATAAAAATCAAATTTTAAGCAGTAAAGGTTGTTTCAATCAAGAAAATAACCATCAATTTGAATTGTACAACTCAAATTACATTAATATGGAAGTTTTCAGCTCTATAGCTGCAATATTCATGATTTTATTACAACATTTGGAATTTCGTGAGATTTTTCTTCCGAACTGCAAATTTAGCCTTCGATCCATTTTCACATAATGCAGTTTTATAGTATTCAGTATTTCATGGGGCTCAAAAAAATTAAGCATCAAGTATATATTGCTCTCTTTAAGCTCAATAAATCTTATAGCTTTCATGTGTGTAGTTTTTGATTTATGAGTGCATGAAAATGCATATTTGCACTTTGCGAGCACAACAATGAGACTTGCTACTGCATCTTTTGTCAATTTTGATGGACCATAATTCATTTAATTGATTTGTTGTACTTCCCATGTTTCTTTTCTGCAATAAGGACTTGTATGACTTTGTACAAAAAGCATTATTGACTTGGTAAGTGTTTGTTGACTGTAGTTATGATTGTGCAAAGTCAGGCAATTTGTTCGGTGCGAAGATGTTTGAAAATTTTTGTAATTCCCCACAATTTTGAAATGCTGTAACTTGGTTGTTTGATGTCCGATTTTTAAAATTTGAAAAGGAAATTTCATGGCTTAAAGAAATCCATTAAGATCTATAAACAAAGACACTGTAAAAACAAAATGAAAAATCAGTTTGTGGTACCTAATAATAGAAGGCAACAAGGCATCAGTGTTTCATGCATTGAAATCCGACTTAAAGCTCTGGAACTTTAAAAATCTTGTACAGACACAACAACATTTAAAGCGTCATATGGATGGGCAGTTCGTTTTATGACGCGACATGGTCTTTCAGTTTGTCGAAGAACTACTATCGCGCAGCATCTTCCATCTTCTTTCAGTTTTTTAACAAATGTTTCATAAAATAAAATCTTGAAAAATTATGATGCGTATTATACATGAATTTCCATTTTACCATAAAATTGTGGGCTAAATCAAGCATGCGTATTATACACGAGTGCGTATTATACGCGAGATTTTATGGTATATTGCAATAAGCTGTACCCATAAAGAGTTGATTTTGCACAGTTTTAAGTGATCTTTTTCAGAATTTATGGTGATCTATACTAGGTATTTGTTAATATAAAATTCTAGCATAATTATATACAGTTAACTAAAGTTCATGGCTTGTAAGAAACTCAGTGTTTACAAGGCACCAAAGAATATTAAAACAATTGATTAAAATGTAAAGTAGGTGAAAAGCAGGAATTGAGTTGTAGGTGATTTATTTTTTATTTCACTGATCACTTATTGAAGGTTAGGAGGTTTCACTAAATCCTAGAAAGGTAAGGGGGATTGGGGCAACTGCCTATATAAAGCATCTTTAAAACATTGTGACTTGACAGGAGACAAGATTGAGGTGCTGTCCACTGCTGTTGAGGTTAGGCCCTGGCAAAGACATTTGAAGGAGTGTTGTTGACCAGGGAGTAATAACCGAATGGCTCCTGAGCCGACCCAGCTCTAATGGTACCTCTGAAATTGGCAAGTATCTGCCTGAATGGTGAGAGGACACCTGTCATTGTACATGGAAAAAAGGGATGCTCATGTAAAATCAGTTTCAGGTTAGACATATTAACCAGAGATTTTGACTCGAGTAATATCGGGCTTACGATAAAGAACAAAAAAAATTAAATGTGACATACTGGAGCAGGTTAAGTTTATTCTGACTGCCACATAATAATTTATTCTGAATGAAATAATCAAGAAAGAAGGATCAGTCCAATTTTATAATGAATGTGGTGTGGCTATGCCCAGTGCAAATCTCATGAGACAGCTTTGCGTTTGAAGCCTGTAGGAAAGTTAGTAATGAAAAAAGTAGAAGTGGTGGCAAGGAAATGAAAAAAAGTTAAAGAGGTTGCAAACATGTAGTATGCAAGAACACACCATATGATAACTGGAAACACAAGGTTTCTAACAGTATGCAAGGTGTTGTGTAACCCTGACAGCTTATATTTTATGATTCTGTTAAGATGGGCTGACATACAGATTCACATAACATAGATTGAGAGAATAAATCAAGCCAGGACAATCCAAGGTTTAAGTTGACATAATAAATCCAACAGAAAATATTTTCAGAGCATTTCAGGCATTACTTCTGACACCTTACTTACTTAGTCGTTCCCCTTATACCGTGATGTGCAGAGGTTGCTTCTGACATCACATATCCATTACCTTCTTTCATGACCCTAGTTACTTGTACTGCACATATTTCCATTATTGTACCCAGTTTCATGAACAGCAGTTGCATTGTTACAGCCTGAAATTTGACTAATTATCCCACTGATAAATGAGAGGCCCAGCCTGCTTTGGGATTTCACAGTCTTGAACGTTATTAATAAAGTATGCATAAAATAGACATCTAGTCCTTCTATCGACTTGGCAAACTTTGAGTCTCTCTCCAACATCACACTTTTCACTCTGACATCCTTCACAATGCGTTTTACTTCTTTTATAAAGCCTGCACAACAATAATTTGAAGGAACACTCTGTCAGAGAAACCCGATTTCTTCAATGATCATGCACTGCTTACAACACAAGGCACCTTTTGATAAGTGAAAACACATTAAAAGACAATGCTCATAATCAAATCAGCTAATGAGCCTTGAAAACTAAGCAGATAGCAGAGATGCAGAAAGCTGCTAGATTGCAGACATTGTCCTACAGAAGAGATACAAAAAGCATGATCCAGATGGAAAAGTACAACAGTATGCCAACGCACCCAATGAAGGCAAGACTAGATGATCTGACATTGGGATGTCTAAAATGTAGCAGCTTTGTCCATCAGGGAAAAAGACTTAAAAGACAGCATTAAGAAGACCTATCCATGAAGACAACACCACTGAAGCCCACCATATACCCTGTACCATGGAAACAGGCCAGCAGTACCCTCCAAATTAATACATCAATCAGTGGTCTCAGAATTGGATATCTTCTTCTTCGTTGGTCCTGAAAAGGACCTTGGTTGCGTTGTGTCCATTTACAGTGAAACTGCAATATTTGTGCCTTTTGGCCGACTTCAGTACGGCATTTTTTTGAATGAGTATAATGATCTGCAAAAACAAACTGCTACATTGAGTTTGATCCATGAAAGCTATCCCGAACAATCATGGATACTTGCCTACATGGATGGATCAGCAACAAATGCCATTAAGAATGGAGGCGCCGGTATCTTTATCTCATGTCCCAACAACCACGATGAGACGGCATATTCTAGAGCAAGCTGCAAAAAAGGATTTATAACACCAACTTTGACTGCCACTAGGTTGTCATCCTCACAGATGCACTGTCTGTACTGCAAGTTCTCAAGGGGGGTAAAATCCTGCATCTGAGAAATGAACTAAGCAAGGTAGCTGCCAAAAAGTGAACCATACTTCAGTGGGTACCATCCCATTGTGGTGTACGTGGAAATGAAAAGGCAGATAAACTTGCCAAAAATGGAGGAGAATGTGAACAAGAAGATAATAAAATCACATACTTTGAGAAAAAGAGAGCTATCCAGGCTATCATAAGAGAACAGAATCAACCCAACGACGACTACCACACTCTTGAACGGCAGGGACAGATCACCATTTTTTTGCCTCATGACAGGGCATAACAAACTGAATAAACACATGTACAAGCTACGATTGTCTGCTTCACCACTGTGCACATGTGGATTAAATGAACAAACTGCTGAGCATGTTCTACAGGATTGTCCTCTGTATGACCAGGTAAGAAAGGTATACTGGCCCAATGACTCAACACTAAACTCAAAGCTGTATGGAGCTAAAGAGGAACTCCAGACAATGGTCAAATTCATCATGAGAACTCGTCTGACGGTGTAAACATCAAAGATGTGATCGCAAGAAGAAGAAATCAGCTGCATACTGGTATATAGGAAATTTTTTTTTTAAATGGTTGTTATGTGTGGAAACTGGGCCAGGAGTAGACTGTAGTAGTGGCCATGTGCTAGTACTAGAAAAAAAAAAGTTTCATTCTTACTGAAGAAATTAAACAGGGCCTAAAAAATGTCAAGCTATATTTAGCTTTAATTGAATTAGAAAAGGAAATGAGTGAGAGGCTTTCAACAAATTCAGATCAAGCCTTCCTGTCCTATGCCATCTGTTCAGTTGTTTTTCCATGTCTTTGCATACATTTCATGTCTGTCTCCATTTCCCTTCTCCATTTTTTTTTCCCTCTGCCTCTCTTATGTTATAAACATAGCACCATTTTTACAGCGTTATTTTTCTTTGTTTCTCTTCCTTGCCAGCTTGTTACATTTCAATTACTTTAGAAATTCAATTTGATTATTTACATCAACTGTGAAGACAAACCTTGGCAATGGCTAAACAAAATTCTAACCTCAGTGATGCTAGACCATGTAAAAGAAGCTTTAAATAAACAAACTCATGGAAGAACAAACACATTTGAATAGCAAAATCATATGCAGATCAGGTAGCAAGACTCAGAATCATCAATGTCAGGCACATTTATACATCAACTTTGTGGACACTGATAATTTATTTCCAGGTTTTTACTGAAGTCTTTGTTGTGTATGCAAACATACTTCAGACACTTCAGTTTGTTGTTAGTCTCAAAATTGAACCTTGTAATAACAGTATTGATTGGTAATGATTGTAAAAATTCCTTTACATAACCTATGATTTTGTATTACATGCCATCCAGGAGTGTTATTGGAATGACTTCTCTAAAGATTCAGACATGAATTCCCAGACCATTTTTACAGCGTTATTTTTCTTTGTTTCTCTTCCTTGCCAGCTTGTTACATTTCAATTACTTTAGAAATTCAATTTGATTATTTACATCAACTGTGAAGACAAACCTTGGCAATGGCTAAACAAAATTCTGACCTCAGTGATGCTAGACCATGTAAAAGAAGCTTTAAATAAACAAACTCATGGAAGAACAAACACATTTGAATAGCAAAATCATATGCAGATCAGGTAGCAAGACTCAGAATCATCAATGTCAGGCACATTTATACATCAACTTTGTGGACACTGATAATTTATTTCCAGGTTTTTACTGAAGTCTTTGTTGTGTATGCAAACATACTTCAGACACTTCAGTTTGTTGTTAGTCTCAAAATTGAACCTTGTAATAACAGTATTGATTGGTAATGATTGTAAAAATTCCTTTACATAACCTATGATTTTGTATTACATGCCATTCAGGAGTGTTATTGGAATGACTTCTCTAAAGATTCAGACATGAATTCCCAGACAGTTGCAGGCATTAGCAGGGAGAGATTAGAAGAGCATAAAGTAAAACAGTCAGATATATGGAGAAATGAAGGTACACATGTAAATAAGTTTCTTTTTTAAGCAATGGAGCATCTCAGTTGAGGCTGAATGCTGGTGCATATAATGTAGGCTTGTGGGCTGTTTTTATTGTGTTACTTCAAGATATTTGCCACCCCATGGATCTACCTTTTTCTGGGTCATTCTGTAACACTGTTTTCTTCTATAGCTAATTTTTTGGAGGAGGGTTTAAAAAGTAGCCATGGTGAAATCAAGCATTAAGAGATCTTATAGCTTAAACTACCACATACAAAATATTGATACTGACATCTTTGATATGCTTGTCTGTAATCTAGTGTGACATGTAGTTAAAGTGGGAATAGTAGCACATTCAATAAAACCGTATGCACACGCTCCCATGGTGGCCAAAAGAAGCGCTTCAAAGACACGTTAAAGACGTCATTGAAAACCTTTGACATAAACCCAGACACTTGGGAAGCTGCTGCGCAAGACCGAACTGCTTGGCGCACATCTCTTTGTAAAGATGCAGCGGCATGCAAATCATCCAGAAGAGCAACAGCGGAGACAAGCTAGAAAGTACCGTGTAATAAAACCTTCACATGAAGCAAACATTCCCTTCCCACACTGTCCAAGATCTTTCCTGGCCCGCATCGGGCTCATCAGTCACCTTCATACCCATAGACTAACCTAACATATTCCTAAATATTTGGATGAACTGAGTGGTCTTTATACCTGTGATGGATGGATGGACGAACAACATGCACTTGCTACCAGTCTAGCTGTTGTCTGGAGAATGCTCTGTAGAAAGGGGTAGCTAAGTGCAGAACCTGTTTTACAACTTTCAGTAAAAGAGTGTTTCGTACATTTATTTCCTCATGAATGAAGGATTGTACCTTCTATGCTTCTTAAGAAGCATGGGACAATCACAGCATTTGTGGTGATAAATTCTCAAGTGGGCTGTTTTACATGATGAGATTGCAAGTCCTTAGTCACATCTGAAGCTGTGCCATTTTTGAAGCAGTTGTCCTCATCTTTTGCCTTCTTATAGAACCCCTGAAACTGCATTGATTTTTATCCATAGTGACAGGTTACAATGGAAGATGGACTGATAGAATAAATTAACATAGGAATAAGTACCAAAACTGCAAAAGATGATACAGAGTGAGAATCACTGGCATATTTATAGGGATACTGGAAATTAACTGTCTCTTAGCAGGTTGAGAATCCTCTGAGTAGTGTAAGAGCTAATATGTATCCAGGCCACTGTTTCTTATGGTACTTAATTATTGGAAAGAACCCCCGTTGATTAAATACAAACATTTATTAGACATCACAGTAACATCAAAGAAAAGTCAATAACACTAATCTTGATTTCAGAAAAAAATAACAATGAACCTTTACTGATGAAAACAAAATGTCATTTGTATACAGTTCAATCTTGTCTACACAGTTACTGAAAGTTCATCGTAAGTAATTGATTTAAGTTCAGTGGTTCTACAAAGTTATTGATTTTTTATCATTAGAACTTTTATGAATGTTACGTACATTTATTACCTAAGGGGGTAGTCTTCGGTCCTGCCAAATGTACGCACCAGTTTTATATAGTTATATTATTTGTGCGTTCGATTGATTCACGCACTGACGTGCACAATGCAGTGTGAGTTGCTTGGGACGCACGGGTAACCTAGTTTAAGGATTGTGACGTCATGTTTTGAATGGGGTAGTTCGGACCTTGTTTATGTCCGAGATATATTTCTTGGAATTTCTGGCAAGTTTGTAGAAGCCATTGTGTTATATTAATTCTACTGGTATTCGTGATGAAACCAATAGTAGAAGTATCAAGTAAGTGTTGCCCCATGTTATATCAAATGTTTATTGATTTAAATTAAAGTATCAGGCTGCTCCTAGTTTGATCTAGCGGGAATTTATCATAGCATGGCAATTCCTAGAATGGACAGACGGAGTCGTTAGCCCTGTTGTATTACCGTAGAGGGATGATACCTACGAGTAAACGAAGTTAATTGATTTGTATGCTTCACATGTTTTATATGCCATATTTTCGCCAATGCCAAGTCGTGGCATGGATATAAAGAGAGGTTAGTCAACACAGAACTCTAACCTGGTTGTATTGTTGTGGATGACTTTGGATTAAATATATGCTACATAAGTATTGTATGAAGAAAGTCTGGGAATTTCACGGGTATGATATAAAAGATTGATCATTGAACATGAATCCGTTTACCACGATAGACGTCCTTGGAAGAAGGTCAACGGACTTCATTGTAAATGTATATTAGAGAGTAACAGAAGTGATCCTTAGCTCACTGGGATAGAAGAGGACTTGATTCTTGAAGAATCTCCAAGAATTTGAGAGTATGATCAGCAACTTTAAAGTATGACATTTGCATCTGTAATCTGTAACCATGATCGTCTGTCTTGTTCCACTCCATATGTGTCACGTGAAATAAAATACATGTACAGTCATCAACAGACTTGTGTACTGCCAATAAGTGACCAATTAAACCCCTACTTGTTGGAGTTCGTTTGAAGAACAGTTTTTTTGACATTTTGTTCCTATTCAACCATTCGCGTTATGAAGATCAATACCATTATAACGAACGGACTCAACAGTAATTGGTATGCCAGTGTGGTCTGGAATTAATAATTTCAAAGGAACGTACTCAATCAAAGTATCGTTTGAAAAGAAGATTTGTACTTTCAAGGCGACAACATCTCAAACTGGGAACCTAGTGATGATGAATCAGAAGCAACTTACCGTTACCAAATGCTCAAGGTCATCAATCAACCTCCACGTCAAGTTTAACAGTGACTGACTGCCTTGGGATCACCTATTCGTCATTATTTCGTGCGAGCTGTTCATATATACGCAGAGCGAAGTATTTTATCCTCATACGTACATCCACGGAGACGAGGCACATTATTTTTTCCCGGCACACGCGAGATGAGTATAACGTGTTTTCGTTATACATTTTATTACTGTTAGCTGTGCCTTCTATTGTTATGTCCACCTTTACATTTTCCATGTTATATGTTTGTTGCGTGATAAATTCTCGCAACATCGTTTTATTTCAATATCTGTTTTATAACGCAAGGGCAACAACTGCTTGAAATTTATAGTCACTTTTCTCGGTAAGCATTTGTCTTCTCGCGTTGGTATCGAATGCAGTTAAGTTTGAGCTGTGGTCATTTTTGCGCTGGACTGCGCATGACTGTTCTTGCTTCTTTGTCGATCGGTTTCCGCCCACCACTAGTGGAGTGAGCGATTTGGAATGGCGAAAGAGATGCCTCGTTGAAGAGGGGATCTCCGCTATTTTTGTTCTGTCAGGGATGTGTAGTCCTCTTATGGATATTTCGTTTATTCGAGATAATACCTCTAGTGTTTCCCACATGTCGGGAGGCGTGATATTTCTGTGTATTTCATGAAAGCAAGGTAAATTGACTTTTTCATTAACTCTATCGATTTTGGGTCGTGAGCGATTTCGATTCATAGCCTGTCTTCGAAAGTCGTCGTCACGAGATGTTTTCCCAGCTCACATGTCGCTGCATTGTACTGCATCGGTTGATGCAGGTACCAAGGACCATTACTTGCTACTTTGTTAAATGAACTAGGTTTGGAAAACCTTTATTATCTAGAGGATATTTTTGAGGACATTATTTATACTTCGGCAGACGTGTCTGTCTTGCTGAAGTCAAACTAAGGAGAGTGAACTGATCTCATACATCTGGTTATCTCCTGGCTGTTATAGAAAAGGATGGAGTTTTTCACCTGACTACATTTACAGCACTATGAAATATAACATGCATCTGACTCATCATTGTAATGCTGTCTACCGTCTATTGCTGTATTGAATGTTGCTGTGATAATGACTGTTTGATGTGCCTACACATTTGCGTAACCATTTTGTCACTGTGGCGTCCACAATAAATAATGAAGAAAAACGTCAACGGCTGTTTCAAGACTCATTGACTTTATACGTCGTGAGTTTACTGACGTCCTATGTGGATTGCCCTGTTATTGTTGTATGAACATTGTTTTGACTGAACACATCTACACACTACACAAAACCAGACATGCGGATACCATCCATCATCATATGGCATCACGCATCATTTGGTGGCCATAAGCTGGTTTGATTCTGGTACCAGCAAACACGGGGTCCCTTCCCCAATTCATTTTCAACAAGAATTCATCAGCATCCTTCAAGAAATTAACATTCTTCAATACAGTCAACATCTTCAAAATTTTCAAAGTACTCGGCGTTGCCCGGTAAAAGTCAAAATTTCAATTTTTTGACGGAAACAAGAATTTGACAGTACCCGGCGTTGTTACATGTTGCCGGATAACTCGGACTGCTGTTATCTTTTACGCAAGTCAAGCAAGTTGCTGCTGTCAAGGTTCCAGTGCTGTCGTTTTTTGAGAAGGTCAAGTGCCGGTTGAAACGGGTTGTTTTCTGAAGAAGGCCAAGTACCGATTTCCATCAACTTACTTTTGGATTAGAAGGTCAAGTGCCGAAACAACTCAACACACAGTATTTCAGAAGCTCTTGTACCATCGTGTTAGCAGTGGAAGCAGTTCAGATGTGCCATCATCGTTGGAGCTTCGCTCTTTAGGACGTTGATTGACATCCGTTTTTCTGCTGTTCTACGATTGGAAGCCTATAAGTTAAGTGGCCTGTTTGTATGTAAACTGTGCCCTTATACTTCTGCTGAGTCTTCTGTGTATCATCTCATTCTATATGTTATATGTTTATATGTTATTTGTATATTTATATGTTTATATTTCAGCGGGTTCTCGGTTGGGTGGTGTCTCCGTTAGATTATGCCACGTCATAGAGGTCGTCTATTGTGAGCGTTTTCTGTAGGGTTTGCAAATTTCCGATACTGGAATTTGCTAAGCGACTTCTGTTGCTATTTATGTTAGCTGTGATGACATGTTTTAATATTGTTTTCGTTATTATTTCGCATTCTTTAGTTTTGTTTTGATTTGTTTGTATTTGTTAGCCTACTCTTGTCTATAATTTAGTTTCATACAACATTTTTGTTTATACACTGTGGTGTCATGTATTTTGTTTAATTCTATCGCAGATATCGTCACATTTTTTGTGATATTTCATTAATTTCTGCTTTATTTTTAGTTGATTTCTGCGAAAGTTTTTGTATTGTTGCTGATCTTTGTTATTGTTTACATTGTTATTGTTTACATTGTTTGTATTGTTTACATTTTCAATGTTTACATTCTGCATGTGTTTACATAGTCATTGTTTACAGTTATAGTAATTAGTTAATGGGCTATGCTAATGCACTGTTACTACTACACTGATGATAAATGAATGATGAATAGTGTCGTGCACTATTGAATGAGAAGTGCACTTATGATCAAGAATTGAGTGCTGATATTTCATATACAAGTTCTTTGATTGGAGACTTGTTTCCCACAGAGACTGGGATAATATAATGTGATGTGAATATACAAGTGCTTAATTAAGACTTGTTACACTTAGGTTTGAAATAAATTAGTTAATTATTTCAGGTTTTGGACTCATATGTTAGACAACATGTCTACATTTGAGCACTTTATTGAGCAGGGTAAATTGCTTGGGAAGACTGGTGATAAGTTAGAAGAATTTGCAACTGCTCGATATGATAAAGCAATGGAAGCTGAACAAAAGAAACTGCAGATGCAGGTGGATGAAAAAAGATTCCAAATGGAAATGGAAAAACAAAAAAGGGAATCAGAAGCTGAGGAGAGAAAACTCCAGAAGCTAGAAGCTGAAAGACTTCAAAAAGAGGCTGAGAATAAAAGACTTGAAAAAGAGGCTGAGAATAAAAGACTTGAAAAAGAGGCTGAGAATAAAAGACTTGAAAAAGAGGCTGAGAATAAAAGACTTGAAAAAGAGGCTGAAAATAAAAGACTTGAAAAAGAAGCTGAAAATGAAAGACTTCAAAAAGAGGCTCAGGCTGAGGAAAGAAGATTACAGAGAGAGTCTGATGAGAGGAAAGAGAAAGCAAAAATGGAACATGAAGAAAAGGTCTTAGCTTTAGAGTTGGAAAAATTGAAATTGACGAGCATGAGTAATGGTAATGATTCAAACAAGGGTTCATCTTCTGGTAAGGCTAATAATGATACTTTTAAGATTAAGTTACCAACATTTAGTCCTTCCAGTGATGACATAATGTTCTATCTGGACAGATTTGAACAAGCATGTACAGCTCATAACATAGACAAAGCAAAATATGTTTATCAGTTATCAGGGATACTGACAGGTAAAGCTCTAAGTATATTAAATATGGTGGATGAACCTGACAAGAACAATTATGAGGTTGTCAGGGCCGCTTTGTTAAAGAAATATCAGCTTAACGAAGACGGCTATCGTCTACAATTTAAAAACATGTTACCTGAAAATGGAGTTGAATTCTCCGAGTTTATTGCAAGAATACGCATTACTTTCTCACGATGGGTTGAACTATCTAAGACGGAAAAAACTTATGAAGGACTTATGGACTTAATACTTAGAGACAAAGTCATGTCGTCTGTCAATGAGTCTTTCCTTGCTTTCCTTCATGAACGTAAACCTAAAACAATAAAAGAAATGGAAGATTTCTGTTGCCAATACGTAACTGCGCACCCACACATAACCATGGGTAACTCTAAGGTGAAAGAAGGTTTACCAGTTGCTTCGGCAGCTCCGTATGGTCAAAACTTTGCTCGTAGATCCCAACAAAATTTTGATAGAAAGAGTAGCGGTAATTTCTGTCAAAATCATGGAAATCAATTTCATGGTGATTCTTCTTCGAAGAATTGGAGACAACCTGATAGTACTCGTTACTATCACCCTAATAATTATAAGCATTTCAAAAGAGGATATGGTAATAGAGGTTATTCCTGCCGAAGACCTCAGAACCAAACAAATAGATGTTCGCATCAATGTGAACATGATAGTAATCGTGGAAACTGGAATTCGAACCAGGATAACAATTACAATAGAGACAATAATAACTGCAGAGATAATAATAACTCTGATAACTTCAGAGGTAATAATAGTCGGGGTAGATCTCAACACAAAAAAAAGAGATATCAGCAGGCTAATGCTGTACAACAGGAAACTGAGGGAGCCTGTAATCATGTTGTTGATAGTAAAAACTTTGACGCTGTCACTGGTTCTGCTTTTGACTTTGAGAGAGCAAACAAATGCCCCCAATGCAGTACTTTATTCGAACCGGGTACCATAACTACTTTGAGTTGTGGTCACCCACTTCCCGCTCTTCCTGCTGCTGTTGCGCATGACGGGAGGGGTTCTTTAATTCTACATAAGGGTCTTGTTAATGATACTCCGGTCTCACTACTTTTCGATTCCGGATGCACCACTATTGGTGTTAGACAATCGCTTGTAGATCCATCTTGTGCTACAGGAAGGGTTATTAAATGTGTCACATTTGGCGGCACTCTAGAAAAATATCCTACTGCTGTAATTCGCATTGCCACTCCTTTCTTTACTGGAGATGTGCATGCTTGTCTCTTACCTAATCCTATTGCGGACCTTATTATTGGTCGTATTCACGGAGTTAGGGAGTGTACCCCACAGCAGATTGCTGCTTGGGAAGATAATAACATGCAAGCTACAAATGCAGTAGTTACAAGAGCACAAGCTCTACAAACACCCGAAACTTCACTGAATAGTGATAATGAAGTTGATAGCCAAGATAGTCACTTAGTAATCACTCGTGACTCTTTCATAAAATTGCAAGAAGAAGATCCTTCTTTAAAAAAATTCTTCGTTCTTGCGAAGAAAGGTGATCCGAATCAGGATACAAATAGAAAATCTTGGATTGCAATGAGAAACGGCGTACTTGTACGTATGGTACAAGATTCGACTACGTCGGCACATTCGCAAATTCTTGTTCCCAAGAGCATGAGAGTCCAAATATTACAACATGCTCATGACTCGCAATGTGCTGGACATATGGGTTTTGCCCGTACGAAGTCGAGAGTCCTTGCGGCTTTCTTTTGGCCTTTTGTCAATAAGGACATTCGTATTTACTGCCGATCATGCAAGGTATGTCAGGAGGTCAAATCTAGAGGACCACGACATGCTGCGCCTATCCAGGCTGCTGACATTCCTATTCGGCCGTTTCAGAAAATGGCCATAGATATTATTGGCCCTTTTAAGGTCAAGTCGGCCAGAGGACATCAGTTTATCCTTACATGTGTCGATATGTGCACACGTTGGCCAGAGGCTATTCCTCTTAAGAGCATATCTACTACAGATATCGCAGATGCTCTTTGGTTGATATTTTCTCGCTTGGGGTTCCCCAGAGAAATATTGTCAGACCATGGCACTCAACTCATATCTGACACTATGTCACAGGTAATGTCTACCTTACATATTGAACGATCTCTCAGTAGTATCTACCATCCTATGTCTAATGGGTTAGTTGAGCGTCTGAATAGAACGCTCAAGACTTTGCTTGGTAAGATAACTGAAGATCATCCTCAAGATTGGGACAGGGTTTTACCCGCGGCTCTCTTTGCCTATAGAGAAGTCCCTAATGAACACACAGGATTTTCTCCCTTCGAACTTGTCTTTGGCGCGCGTCCACGCGGCCCTATGTCTTTATTACACGATCTCATCACTGCCGATGATATTAGCGATGAAACTCAATCCTCATATGAGTATGTCATTGCTCTTAGACAAAAGATCATTGAGGCATGTAAGCTAGCAACTGCTTCATCAGAAATTGCTAAAGAGAAGGCAAGGCAGTTTGCTAACAAGAATAGATGTCTACGACAACTTTGTCCAGGTGACAAAGCATTCGTCCTACTCCCCAGTAGGGAAAATAGACTTCTTATTGCATGGAAAGGTCCGTATGCAATAGTCTCTCGGATTTCCGATGTTGACTATGTGGTCGATATTGATGGAAAGCATAAAACTTTCCACATAAACATGCTTTCGGAATTTCACGAACGTCCGGACTATTTGCTGCCTATTTTCCAGGCAACGGATGATGCTCCTGCACCTCACGGTCATTATTCATCCCTGTCTGTCATTCAGGATGAGGAAGCTACCTTCTCTGATGTCAACCTTCCCCTTCCAGTGGTTCCATTACATTCCACGGAATCTTGGAAAAACGTTTCTGTTTCTCCTAATCTTTCTGGTGACGAACATCGACAAGTCTCGTCGATGTTACAAACATTTCAGGATGTTCTCACTGACATTCCTGGACACACAGATGTCATAGAACATGACATAATTCTTACCGACAATAATCCAATTAGGGTTAGGCCGTATCCTATTCCTATACACTTTCAGTCGCAAGTGGAAAAGGAATTGGATGAAATGATTCAATTAAATATAATTGAACCATCGACTTCACCATATTCTTCTTCCATGGTTATTGTCCGGAAGAAGGATAAGAACATACGAATTTGCGTTGATTATCGCAAATTGAATCAGGTCACAAAGTTCGACGCTGAACCGATGCCTTTGTTAGAAGATCTACTGATTAGACTTTCTAATTCTAGATTCTTCACTAAACTTGACTTGTCTAAAGGTTATTGGCAAGTGCCTTTAGCAGAGCATGCCAAACCTCTTACTGCTTTTTCTACACCTAGGGGTCTATTTCAATGGAATGTTATGCCTTTTGGTCTCATGAACGCCCCTGCCACTTTCGTTCGCATGATGCGTCGAATTCTGTCACATCGTTCGGATGTCATCGCATACTTAGATGACATCTGTCTCTTCAGTGATACCTGGGAAGATCACTATTTAGGGTTATATGACTTACTGTCCACTCTACGTGAGAATAATTTGACAGCAAAACCTTCTAAAGCTTTTGTTGGTTTTGGTGAAATCTCTTTCCTGGGTCATCGTGTTGGTCATGGTCTCTTGAAGACAGAAGACCACAATACTTCCAAAATACTGAACATCTCTGTTCCTAAAACGAAGAAACAAGTTAGGAGTCTCTTAGGTTTAATTCAATTTTATGGGAGATTTATTCCAAATTTATCTTCGATCATGGCACCTCTCTCAACATTGTTGAAGAAAGGTTCGCCTAATCTGGTCCGTTGGTCTGAAGAATGCCAATCTTCACTAGACCAAATCAAGAATATATTTTCTTCTCCTCCCATCTTAAGATTACCTACTCTTGATAGGACTTTTGTTCTTCGGAGTGATGCTTCATCCACTGGGATTGGAGCAGCACTGATGCAAGAATATGCAAATACTCTGCATCCTGTTATGTACATTTCTAGAAAACTAAATGCGGCAGAGAGGAACTACTCGGTTTTAGACCGTGAGTTGTTAGCGATGGTTTGGTCAATTCTAAAGCTACAAAGATTCCTCCTGGGCGCACATTTCATTCTAGAGACTGATCAGAAAGCTCTTACAGCTATTCAGACTAAGAATTTGAAGAGTTCGAGATCCACTCGATATGCTATAGCTCTTCAACCTTTTCACTTCACGGTACGAGCTATCCGTGGTGCGGATAATGTGATGGCTGACATTTTGTCTAGATGCCCACATGACTCCAACTAATACTTCTGTCCTATATTTCCATATATTACAGAGTCATAACACACCTATATTTCTACAATAGATTAGCACATCTGTACTTACTTTATATGTACACACTATCGTGCTTTGTTGTCATCTTCTTCTGTTCGTTTTTTAAGATGATAGAGGAGGACTGAGTAGTTAATATAAGGGCCGTTAGTTTACTAAACAGCCACAATTATTAATAATGTATTGTACCTTATGAAGCATATTAGTTATTAATTAGCATTATATTGCTTGTACTTTCTCAGAATGTCATTGTTGAGCTGAGGACTTACCTTACGAGTTCTAGATTGTGTACTTACCCTCGGAATACCAGAGCATATGTCCTGGATCGTCATGTAGTTTAACTTTACTATGTACTTATGTCATTACATGTCAAAGAATGTACTATTTAAATTTTCCTATCAGATTTGTACATCCATTTTTAAAGACAATATTAGAGTATGCTGTTTAATGATGATTATAGTAACTTGCATACGTATATTGTGTTTACATGCTAACGTGATGTGTGTTGGTGACACCTCCCCGATGTGAATATTTTTTGAGACATATTTATTTTTCTGTTGAGGTATATCCTCACCAGACACTCTATAATTAGCCTATTGTTTGGCAATTTAATTAATTATCAGCGCATAATTCGTGCGTTTTGAGCCGCTTATCGCTTGCTCTTTGATATTGAAAAAAAAAATATGTTCCACATTTTTTTTTTATCGGGAGGAGGTGGTGATATGTTGCGTGATAAATTCTCGCAACATCGTTTTATTTCAATATCTGTTTTATAACGCAAGGGCAACAACTGCTTGTAATTTATAGTCACTTTTCTCGGTAAGCATTTGTCTTCTCGCGTTGGTATCGAATGCAGTTAAGTTTGAGCTGTGGTCATTTTGCGCTGGACTGCGCATGACTTGTCTTGTTCTTTGTCGATCGGTTTCCGCCCACCACTAGTGGGAGTGAGCGATTTGGAATGGCGAAAGAGATGCCTCGTTGAAGAGGGGATCTCCGCTATTTTTTGTTCTGTCAGGGATGTGTAGTCCTCTTAATGGATATTTCGTTTATTCGAGATAATACCTCTAGTGTTTCCCACATGTCGGGAGGCGTGATATTTCTGTGTATTTCATGAAAGCAAGGTAAATTGACTTTTTCATTAACTCTATCGATTTTGGGTCGTGAGCGATTTCGATTCATAGCCTGTCTTCGAAAGTCGTCGTCACGAGATGTTTTCCCAGCTCACATGTCGCTGCATTGTACTGCATCGGTTGATGCAGGTACCAAGGACCATTACTTGCTACTTTGTTAAATGAACTAGGTTTGGAAAACCTTTATTATCTAGAGGATATTTTTGAGGACATTATTTATACTTCGGCAGACGTGTCTGTCTTGCTGAAGTCAAACTAAGGAGAGTGAACTGATCTCATACATCTGGTTATCTCCTGGCTGTTATAGAAAAGGATGGAGTTTTCACCTGACTACATTTACAGCACTATGAAATATAACATGCATCTGACTCATCATTGTAATGCTGTCTACCGTCTATTGCTGTATTGAATGTTGCTGTGATAATGACTGTTTGATGTGCCTACACATTTGCGTAACCATTTTGTCACTGTGGCGTCCACAATAAATAATGAAGAAAAACGTCAACGGCTGTTTCAAGACTCATTGACTTTATACGTCGTGAGTTTACTGACGTCCTATGTGGATCGCCCTGTTATTGTTGCATGAACATTGTTTTGACTGAACACATCTACACACTACACAAAACCAGACATGCGGATGCCATCCATCATCATATGGCATCACGCATCAATGTTATATGTTGTATATTCGTCGTGGGAGGTAGGGAGGTTGATCTGACGAACGAGATCCATCTCGAAGCCAATTCGGGCTCTTCGTCAGACGTTCTGTAGGGCTCAACTTGTAAGTTTCAATTGAGCGATATTTCCGGTACAAGGCTAGAAACCTTGCCGAAGTTCTGATCGCTAATTGTTCCTTATAATAGTATCTGTTTAGCTGTTTCGTCATGTTTACTTGTTGTTTTTGGTAGTTATTTTTACTCGTATTTAGTTTTATGATGAATTTTGTTTGTATTATGCGTCCATCTCACCTTTCCTGTCGTTCAGTTTTTTACAAAACCTATGTTTTTACACTGTATTGTCAATTGTCCTGGTGAGTGTCTGATCGTAGTTATCATCGTAAATTTTTACGATATTCTATTTTAGTTATACATTTTTTAATTTTGTTGATTTCTACGATTGTGTTCACCCGTCTTTGATTATCGTGTCTTGTCGGTAATGTTTCTATTGTCTTTCACGTTGTTGATTTCATGACATTTCATTACATAAATTACTGTATTGATTATTAACATATTTCATAATTATATGATAACAAAATATACTGTTCTAGGACAGGAACTAAGAACACTTGTTATAGTAACAAGGTTAATTAATTTACATTGATTAATTATCATTTTATAAATCAAGAGTATTGTGACTACTTATAAAGCATAATGTATTCACTAGATTATTTCATTAAGCAAGCAAAAGCTCTTCAGATGGCTCCTGATGAAGCAAAAGCATTTGCACTTGCAGAATATAGGAAAGCTCAAGATATAGAAGCCGAACAGAGAAAGTTAGAAACTTTAAGACTAGAAAAACTTCAATTTGAGGCAGATCAAAAACGGATTGAGGCTGAGGAACATGAGAAGAAGATGAAATTTGAGGCAGATCAAAAACGGATTGAGGCTGAGGAGGATGAAAAGAAGAGGAAATTTATTGCTGAGGAAGAGGAGAAAAAATGAGATTAGCCGCTGAATTAGAAGAGAAACGATTTCAGCGAGAGGCAGAACATAAGCAAAGGGAGTCTGAAGAAAGACTTAAAATTGAGATGGAAGTTAAACAAAAGGAAATGGAAGTTAAACAAAAGGAAATGGAAGTTAAACAAAAAGAAATGGAAGAAAGAAGATTAATAGCGGAACAAAATACAAAACGACTTCAGCTTGAGATGGAAGAGAATAATAAAAAACGACAGCATGAACTGAAATTAGCAGAGTCAGAATATGAGAGACTTAGGTTAACTCAGGAAGCTAATTCTCAGAGAACTTTTGAAAGCCAAACTTCATCCAGACATGATCATTTTAAGGAAATTAACCTTAAATTACCTAAATTTAATCCCCCGTCGGATGACATAATATTTTTCTTAGATAGATATGAGGCCACTTGTAGTTCATATAACGTGGATAAAACACTGTATTGCACATATTTATCCAGGTTACTTACTGGGGATGCTTTAGCAGTTTATCATACTACCAGTATTAATGAGAAAAATGATTATCATGCTCTTAGAGCCGCACTTCTGAAGAAATTTCAAATGACAGAAGATGAATACCGATTACGATTTCGTACATTACTACCGCAATCAAGCAGAAATTTCAGTGATTTTCTGTCACAAATACGACTAACCCTAGAAAGATGGATCGAATTATCCAAAATTGAAAAGACGTATGAAGGTCTCTTCGATTTACTGATGCGCGATAAGGTACTATCGTCTGTAAATCCTACATTTCTCGCATTTTTACACGAACGGAAACCTTTATCAATGAAAGATTTAGAAGAACATGCAAAAAATTTTTGCACTGCTCACCCAACCATGGATCTAAGTAATGCACAGATTAAGAATGAATTGCCTGTTGCTTTTGCAGCACAACAAAACAATTTTTCACGAAATCGTTCCTTTAGTGCTGACAGGTATGTCAATAAGGGAAATAATTACAATTTTAACAATGATAACTTTTACAAAGGGAAGCAATTTCAACAATCTGCTCCATTTAATGTTTCTTGGAACCAAGCTCACAGATCGCGAGATTTTGGTAACAATAATTTTAAAAATAATCAAGGACATTATAATAAACAAAACTGGAGATCAAGATCTCAGGGTCCGCAAAACAGACAAGGTTCTTGGAATAAAAATTTTAAAGAACATCATAACTTTAATTATACAAATTATCGGACTCATCCAAATTTTAACTCAAGCAGAAACGACAATTATGGCAATTTTAATGCAAATAATCAAAATCGATCGCGTCGTAGAGATAGATCGTCGAGTAATACGGGTAGACATTCTAATGTCGCTTTAAGTGATACACAGGCTAACATTGAACAGGGTAAAGTAGCTGAAACTCACAATGCTATGTCTTGTTCTCTTGATTGTACCCAGGTGAAAGACTGTCCAGAATGCTCGACTCTTTTCCAGCCTAAGGCGATCACGACGCTGCGTTGCGGACATACCTTGCCTAGTCTACCTGTAGTCTGTACGGCCACTGCTGCGTCAGTACACCAGGGACAGGGCTCTCTTAAGTTTAACAAGGGATTTGTCAACAACATTTCATGCTCTCTCCTATTTGACTCAGGTTGTAGCACTGTGGGCGTCCGGACTTCGCTGATCAACCCAAGTTGTGCCACGGGCAGGGTTGTCAAGTGTGTGACTTTTGGTGGCACCGTTGAAACATTTCCCACTGCTATTATTGACCTTAATACACCATTTTTTTCAGGAAAGATCCAGGCATGTCTCCTTCCGAATCCAATTTGTGATGTAATACTTGGTCGCATACATGGTATTAAAGAGTGTACACCACAGCAAATAGCTGAATGGGAAGAGCGACATATTCAAACTGCAAATGCAGTAGTGACTAGAGCGCAAGCTACTAATATGTCGCATGATACACCTATTGAACCTACAGTTCATACCACTTGTGATGATGATGCTCCTATTTCACGGGAGTTGTTTGCAACATTGCAAAAGAATGATGATTCATTAAAAAAAATTTTTCAGTATGTGAACAAAAAGAATACCAGCAACAAACTTGCAAAATCTAGACATGACTTTATACTTAAAAATGGGATTTTGGTTAGAGTAATACGGGAAAAGGATTCATCCTTATGTTATCAGATCTTAGTCCCATCCTCTATGAGATCTCGTATATTACGACATGCGCATGACTCGCAATGTGCGGGCCATATGGGTTTTTCGCGTACCAAATCCAGAGTGCTTTCGGCATTCTACTGGCCAGGCGTCCATAGGGACATCACTCTCTATTGTCGGTCCTGTTTGATATGTCAGGAAGTTAAGGTACGGGGTCCATTTCATGCGGCTCCTATTCAAGCTGCGGACATCCCGATTAGACCATTTGATAAAATGGCTATAGACATTATTGGTCCGATGCTTCCATCTGCTAGAGGGCATACGCATATTCTTACGTGCATTGATATGTGCACTCGTTGGCCTGAGGCCATCCCTCTCAAGAACACTTCATCTGCCAGTGTAGCAGAGGCATTGATGTTAATCTTCTCACGCATTGGTTTTCCACGGAAAATCTTGTCGGATCATGGGGTTCAGTTCATTTCTGAATCCATGTCTCAAGTTATGAAGACATTAGGTATAGACAGATCTCTTAGTTCTATTTATCATCCGATGTCAAATGGGTTAATTGAGCGTCTCAATAGGACACTCAAGCAGTTGTTGGGTAAGATGACTCAAGACCATCCCCAAGACTGGGATCGGGTCATACCCGCTGCTCTGTTCGCGTATCGCGAAGTACAAAATCAAGCCACGGGGTTTTCTCCATTCCAGCTAGTTTTTGGCATGCAACCACGCGGTCCGATGTCGTTAATCCACGACTTATTGGTTGACGAGAATATTGAAGAGGAAACTCAATCCTCTTATGAGTATGTGATCTCTCTGAGAAAGAGAATCATAGATGCTTGTAGACTAGCTACTGCATCATCCGAACAAGCCAAAGAAAAAGCTCGTCTATTTGCAAACAAGTATAGACGTCTTCGCCAGCTTATTCCTGGTGATGAAGCTTTTGTATTACTCCCTGCGCATAACAATCGTCTTTTAATTACCTGGAGAGGTCCTTTCAGGATCATCTCAAGAATATCCGATGTCGACTACATCGTTGATGTTAATGGTAAACATAAAACCTTCCACATTAACATGTTGAAGGAGTATTACTCACGTCCTGATTATCTACAGTCAGTGTTCCAGGCAACTGACGATCCTACACCTCCTATTCAACACTATTCTAGTTTGTCAGTCATCCAAGAAGAAGAATCTTCTTTCGATGATGTACAACTACCAATACCAGTTGTACCACTCCATTCCACTGAGAAATGGAATGATGTTACAATCTCATCTACTCTTTCGGCTGATCAACGTCAGCAAGTCTCTAATATTCTACACTCGTATGAGGATGTCCTCACTGACATCCCAGGTCATACGTCAGTCATCCAACATGACATTATTCTGACTGACGATACGCCTATTCGAGTTCGCCCATATCCTATCCCTTTACACTTTCGTGATAAGGTTGATAAGGAATTGGATGAGATGCTTCAATTAAATATAATTGAACCATCTTCATCACCATATTCTTCTTCTATGGTAATCATTAGGAAGAAGGACAACAATATACGTCTTTGCGTAGATTACAGGAAATTAAACAAAGTTACAAAATTCGATGCGGAACCATTACCTCTTTTAGACGACTTATTGGAGAAATTATCTCATGCCACATTCTTTTCGAAATTTGACCTTTCAAAGGGCTATTGGCAAGTGCCACTCACTCCTAAAGCAAAGCCATTCACCGCTTTCTCGACGCCACGGGGTCTTTTTCAATGGAATTTTATGCCATTCGGATTAATGAATGCGCCAGCTACCTTTGTACGCATGATGCGCCGCATATTGTCTCATCGTCCCGATGTCATTACTTATATAGATGACATCTGTCTTTTCAGTGACTCTTGGGATGAACATATTCATGGATTAAAAGCTTTACTTTCTACCTTACGGGATTATAACTTAACAGCGAAACCTTCAAAGGCTTTTGTCGGTTTTCATGACATCTCATTTCTGGGTCACCGCATAGGTCATGGTTTCATGTATACAGAAGACAGTAACGTCTCTAAAATTTTAAACATCTCGGCACCTAAGACAAAAAAACAAGTTAGATCTCTTTTAGGACTAATACAGTTCTATTCAAAATTCATCCCTCATTTGTCTACTATAACTGCACCTTTTTCGTCTCTACTGAAGAAAGGCACATCTAATGTAATAAAGTGGTCGCAGGATCACCAAACGGCGTTAGACTATATAAAACGATTTTTTTCAAATGAACCTTTTTTGAGGTTGCCTAACAAAAATCTCACTTTCATCCTTCGCAGTGATGCGTCTTCCTACGCTATTGCTGCAGTTTTGATGCAGGAATATAACGGCACCTTATTTCCAGTGATGTACGTGTCCAGAAAACTTACGGAGAGCGAACTCAAATACTCCGTTCTTGATAAAGAGCTCCTCGCATTAGTGTGGGCAATCACAAAACTGGAACGTTACCTCCTTGGTTCATACTTTGTGGTGGAATCTGATCAAAAAGCTCTTACCGCACTGAATACGAAGAACGTTAAATCATCGAAGTCAGCGCGTTACGCTATAGCACTTCAACCATTCAATTTTGAAATATGAGCTATTCCTGGAGTGAAGAATGTGTTCGCAGACTGTTTGTCGAGATGCCCAAGTGAACTTGTCAAAAATAAACCACTTCCAGAGGTTGAAACATCCTCACCGATAACATGAATAACTGTGTACAGTATCATTGATTGTACATCTATAAAGACTGTTTATATAACTGAAGTATTCGTATAAGTATAACTTGCAGGATATACTTACTTATTGATTATAACATTACTTCTTGTGTAGTAACATTTTATTAGTACGGGAACATTGATACTATAGTAACGTTTTGTTAGAACGGGAACAGTGATATTAGAGTAACATTTTTATTAGTACGGTAACATTGGTACTACAGTGACTTTTTATTAGTATGGAAACATTGTTAAGAGCGACAAATATACATTTGTTATTCCTATGGAACATATTACACTACATATTGTGTTCGAGAATATATTTTATCATGTATGGAACATTTAGAACATCATCTCGTCAATTACTAACTAGTTGTAACTGAACATTGACTTATTGATAGTGATCTTGTAATTACTTAGAATATATTAGTAACTGTTTATTTGTTATTAATTAAGAAATATATAAATTAGAATAATTCAATTTAATCTATTTAATTGATTATGGATCACACACATACTAACTTTCTTAGTTGTCACGTAATATCTGCATTCACGGGTCTTATTTATGATATCTCACTTTTAGATCACTAGTCAACCGTACTAGTGTTAGAAAAAATTAAGGGTGTTGATTCTTACAGTGTTTAATTTTGCATTGCTTCATTTTTGCACATTGTATTTTCAATTTCTCTGTTTTATTGATTCTCTTGTCATTGATCATCATCAGTGTTACTGTTCATTTTCATTTTTGAAATCATATGTTTCAAATTTTTTTTCAAATACTTAGTTGAATTTTATTATCATCTTTTTTTTATGGTTTTTTCATTGTTCATTTTCAACTTGTTTTTACTTCGAATATTACCACATCGTTCCAAAGTAGGTCAATGGTGGATGTGTGCTTTAATGCATACTATCATTTAGTTATATTGATTTCGTTTAATATTCTTTTCTTAATATGATATAACTTTATGCATTTCATATACTTGTTGTAGTTTTGACTCACCTCTCTCGGGTACTAAGTTCAAAAAAAATTAATAGAATTAATTTTTTTTAAGGGGAGGTGATAAGGGAGCTGTTACGTACATTTATTACCTAAGGGGGTAGTCTTCGTTCCTGCCAAATGTACGCACCAGTTTTATATAGTTATATTATTTGTGCGTTCAATTGATTCACGCACTGACGTGCACAATGCAGTGTGAGTTGCTTGAGACGCACGGGTAACCTAGTTTAAGGATTGTGACGTCATGTTTTGAACGGGGTAGTTCGGACCTTGTTTATGTCCGAGATATATTTCTTGGAATTTCTGGCAAGTTTGTAGAAGCCATTGTGTTATATTAATTCTACTGGTATTCATGATGAAACCAATAGTAGAAGTATCAAGTAAGTGTTGCCCCATGTTATATCAAATGTTTATTGATTTAAATTAAAGTATCAGGCTGCTCCTAGTTTGATCTAGCGGGAATTTATCATAGCATGGCAATTCCTAGAATGGACAGACGGAGTCGTTAGCCCTGTTGTATTACCGTAGAGGGATGATACCTACGAGTAAACGAAGTTAATTGATTTGTATGCTTCACATGTTTTATATGCCGTATTTTCGCCAATGCCAAGTCGTGGCATGGATATAAAGAGAGGTTAGTCAACACAGAACTCTAACCTGGTTGTATTGTTGTGGATGACTTTGTTTGGATTAAATATATGCTACATAAGTATTGTATGAAGAAAGTCTGGGAATTTCACGGGTATGATATAAAAGATTGATCATTGAACATGAATCCATTTACCACGATAGACGTCCTTGGAAGAAGGTCAACGGACTTCATTGTAAATGTATATTAGAGAGTAACAGAAGTGATCCTTAGCTCACTGGGATAGAAGAGGACTTGATTCTTGAAGAATCTCCAAGAATTTGAGAGTATGATCAGCAACTTTAAAGTATGACATTTGCATCTGTAATCTGTAACCATGATCGTCTGTCTTGTTCCACTCCATATGTGTCACGTGAAATAAAATACATGTACAGTCATCAACAGACTTGTGTACTGCCAATAAGTGACCAATTAAACCCCTACTTGTTGGAGTTCGTTTGAAGAACAGTTTTTTGACATTTTTGTTCCTATTCAACCATTCGCGTTATGAAGATCAATACCATTATAACGAACGGACTCAACAATGAAGTTGTTAGTTCATGGTGGTTTTACCTACAGTAGCTAGATTCCAGACTGCAATCACAGTCACTCCTGATTTATCCAGGTGTGGGAAAAGGTTGTGTGGTGTGAGTAGAACTATCTCAGGGTTCCAAAGCTTTCTTTCCCTGATCTAAGTTTCTTGTCATCGATGAAAATGGAAGCTCTTTGTGTAGACTACCCTAAAGAACCACTTGGTTGTACTTTGTTGCAAACAAAACAAGATTTTGGCAAAGGTAAGCCTTTGCAACTACCGCTGCTAGGTCTATGAAATGAGTTCTCTCATAACCAAAGTTTTTGATTGCAGTGTCTGGGCCTAGTGAGCTCTAGGGTTAAATACAAAAAATCTCATTTTCAGCTGACAGATGTATGGGACCACAAACCATCTTTCCTAAACAATTTCTCATCTGAAATTAATGAAATCCTGAACACTCTTCCCTTGAAAGAGGGTCAGGGAAATACATTTTCTTTACCATGGTTTAAGAGCATGAAAACTAATTATAATCACTACTACTGCGAAGTACCCACGATATCATTTATGTTAGCTGCCCAGCAACTATCTGTTCTATTCAATCCAGGTCAACTACTTTTGCTGTGGAGGAAATATCCACTGATTTTGTAATAGAAAAAGAAGGAAATTTAAACTACTGTATGTGCATTCATTTTTATTCATTGGGCTAAAAGAATGTTACAGATTTCATACAAAGTACCATCCATGTGTAGATTTTCATTGTTTTATAATAGTTAAACAGCGTCAAATTATCCTTTAATTTGTGATAGAGGTGATTTATTTATTTATTTTCTGAAAACTTGTTAAGGAGTAACTAAACATTATCTCCCCTTAATTTGATCTGTGCAGCATGCCTCGTTAAATTAGGGAAGTCAATTTTATGAGCTTGGCATAACAAGAACAGAAAGGCTTTGTCATACTTGATGAAAGAAAACATTGTTTAGTCACCAGATGTTTGTATTTATAAAGGGGTTTTTATTTTTTTTTTTTAATGTGACAGTAGATTGTGATTGAGATTGTCATACATGAATAGGTATTTAGAATATTGTTTAGTCATCAGATATGAGTATTTTTAGTCTCTCCTGCTCACTCTCCTTTACTCTTCTTCTTCTTTGATCCATATCTGCCGACCGTCAAAGCAGTCAGTGACCATTATGCCTGGTGGCGTCTTGTAGGGCAGCAACAAATTGATTCCACTTTGTTCAGTTGGCGGCCATCTTTCGCTCAGTGCCCCAACTCTGGTTCATTCTTTGAATCTCGGCTTTCACAGTTTTCCTCCAAGTTGTTTTTGGTTGGCCTCTCTTTTGCTTTCCTTCAGTAATCCATAGCTTTCGTAACACAGTCTATTCTTCTCTCCATCTTTGTCTCCCTTCTCTTCACGTCTTTCTCTTCTTTATTTTCAGTAATTTTCATGTTACACTACGGTATTTTTGGCGTTGTAGTCAGCGTTTCTCTTTCTCAGACAACACAGTGCTTACTAATGGTCACTGCGCAAATACCGCAAACGCATCAACCCCAGGTTATAACACATGGCCAGAGGATATACCTTTATTAAGAGTAAAAAGGCATCTTAAAGTCTAGAGATCCATTGCTTTATTGCATCCTATTTGATGGACCTGATGAAAAATGCCACAGTGTCAAATTTCATTGCATCTGCCAGCACATGTATGCCTTCTCGTAGTAACCAATAATTACCGTGTGGGGAAGCTTTCTCATGTGAGACAAAGTTCAAGATTGCGTCACACAAGCTCAGAGGTCAGGGAGAGAATTTGTGTGTGATTACGTCGGAACACCTACTCCTCACAATTCAGTGACGTGAGCAACAAGGATATCCCATCCAACAATCTAGAACACGTGAGAAGAGACTCATAAAAGCTAGAAACTTAGACGCAAATACCACTTACACACAGAACGTCTGGGCAGAGTGTATCTACATGGTGGGGAATTGTACATTACAAGCACTTTGGTATTAACCAATTGAATGGGAAGAAAAAAAACACACACACACACAAATAGTAATATGTCTTACAAGGAGAAAGGACAAGAAAAACCTATGTTTCGGCCACAAGGCCTTCGTCAGGGACAGACAAACAAGAGACAGGAGGGAAAGAAAATGAGAATTAAGTAGAGAACATGAAACTATAAAAATAAGAGAAAACAAACTCCCTTCTGTCCAGTCACATGTGAAGCAAGATGGCTGCCACTAAACCGGAAAGCGGAAGTCAATAGTACAATAAAAACAAAACAATAAGAAATAATGAAAACAAGGATTGGAAAAGAGTGAGGGAAAAAATAAAAGAAAAAAAATACTTTAATGAAATAAATAAACAAAACAAAACAATAAATAAATTATAAAAAAATAAAATAAAAGAAATAAAATAAATAAAATAAAATATAAAAAAATTTTAAATAAATTAATAAAATAAAATAATAATAACTAATAAATTTAAAATAAAATAAAGAAAATAAAAACAATAAAAATAAATAAATAAATAAAAATATTAAAATATATAGAGTAAGTGAAAAGCGATTTAAAAAAAAAAAAACGTGATCGCATCTAAGTAGACAGTCAAAATACAACCGGGACTCGATAGAGAAAGGCGTCTCAGACAAAAGAATGTTGGGTATTCAAACCATGTGGTTTGAGGCAACCCATGAGATGGATTAACCAAGCGGTGTTGTATGATTTCACTCTGTGCAGACTGTTACAACATTAGCAGTTGCAGAATTCAGTGTTTGGTGCCTGGTGGTAACAGACAGCCAGTCTTTTGACCGATCAGCAGAACCAAAAGCCAGAGATCTCATCAACTCCTAAGCATAAAGGAGCATAGATCAACGCTCGCACATGTAATGTCATATCGCTGCTGGATGACAGCATCTAACAACCTGCGCCAAGGCTGACAACATCGGATTACATCATCATCATCAGCTGCCATCTCCACAACGAAGGTTGGCTGTAATGGATCTCCAACGTCTTCTGTCTCTTGTCTTGGTGGTGCACTCTGATAGACTCTTTCCTGTCCATCTCTTGATGTTATCTTCCCACTTATAGCAAAGCATAAGGATTGTTTTCCTCCAGATGTCTCAGAGATCTCACTCAAAATTCTAAACAGAACTTTCACCTAAATACTCACTGAACTCTATTTAAAGTGCCTTCCAGGGTATTACAAAGTGAACATTACATTCAACCACGTTAGGCAACTCTCATGATAGTCACACCAGTACTAATGATGATTAGTAGGACATACTAGGACTGTTAGTCATTCAGTGTTTATGTCCATATTATTATTTTTGTTTACCTTTTCATTTTTCTTTGTGTCGTATATGTGGTTTAGGGATTAAATATCTGCACATAAGTTATATCATCTACCAAGTGGTCGAGTGAGTTTCTTACATTTACTGTCTCTTAAATCCATATATGTGTCATTTCATCAGTATGAGAGGATGGGGGCTTAATAATAATTATAATATTCAGTAAGAATACTAGGGGAGATTTGTCGCAAGGAAACACAATCCATTCTCATGTGCCCTTCTGAGACATTACCTCTTTGTGAGAATATTCGCCTTCCTATTCACCCCTCACTTGTATAGGAATCTAACATTTAACAAGCCACTTATGAGATCCTATATATCTTTCTTACATTTCTTAATGTTCATCTATCGTATCCAACTGTGCTGTGACAATTAATGTCCAGTTCAGGATAACGGCGCGACAATAGCATAGCTGTTCTTGTAATGGTATCAGGGTCCCTTCTGAGGATGTGGCCAACTCAACTCCAGCATCTGCCAGCTACGATGGTGTGCATGTCATCCTGGCTACTCTGAATAAGTAGTTCTTAGTTGCTGATGAAATTCGACTAAAAGATTCTGTACTCTGTTGTTTATTGCATGTAGGTGACGTACGTGTTTGGAAAAAATGACACTGACCAGTATTAAACTCTTGTGTATTGCAAGCAGTAAGTCACAATCAATTTGATAACGATTTTAAGCAACATGGTTTAATCAGGTTAAAAAATTATTCATTTCAATGCTTAAATACAATAATAATGCTATCATTGTTGAGCGAAGAAGAAAACAAAAGTTGGTACAGAATACAGAATCTGTTAATATTTCCCAAACAGGATGTATTAAATAACACTGAACAAATTAGGTCAGAACTCAGGATGACATTGAAATAATCATGCCCAGGTAGCATTTACACATTCAATAGTTTCCATGATGGAAAGATGGGCAGGTGGTATTTGAAACATAATTGTGCATCTGAAATTGTAAATAGAAACTTGTTTGTTGTGAATTTCCCCATCTTTTATGTGCATATCCCCATTAGATAACAACAGTGCATAAATGGTAGAGTATGTGACCGAAATGTTAGGACTAAGGCTGATAATGACATTACATGTAGTGTGTTATTGTATATACCATTGTATAGACTAGAATTGTCATTATTGTGTATGTTATATGATCACCAAAAATATATGTCATTATCATGTTTTAACAAATTATATTACCAAATCTGCTTTACCAAACAACGGTTTTAACATACTGCTAGCTACAAGCTTGTATATTTCTCAATTGTAATTCATGCTTATGTATAACTATTAGTATAAGTAGTAGAAAGTAGCCATAAGTAATTATTTCTCGACTCATTTTTCAATAATTCATATTTGAAGAATGCTGCACATAAAATTCAGTTATGTCCATGTTCTATGACATGTCTACTTTAGATATATCTACAATGTGAATACAGTGTTACCGTATAGTAGTAATATTTACTCATGCACGTTGTGCAAAAAAAATTGTAGAAATATAAGCATAATGACTTGCCAGATTCTTCTTCTTTGATCCTTAGCCGCTGACCGTCAAAGCAGTAGGTGGCTATTATGCCTGGTGGCATCTTGTAGGGCAAAAACAAATTGACTCCACTTTGCTCGGTCGGCGGCCATCCTTCGTACAGTGCCCCAACTCTGGTTCATTCTTTGCATCTCAGCCTCCACAGTCCTCCGCCAAGTTGTTTTTGGTCGGTGTCAGAACAACAATCTCCGGATGTTGCTGGACCAAGCCCTATCTGTACTGTGGATTTAACACATGGCAATCTATATCTTCTGGCTCGTTGACCACAGCACACAATAGCTGACATAAAATAACCAACAACACTTGGGACAGGTACTGCCCTTTTTAATGAACACTGTACACACACAAAGCCACACACGGCTATCAATACGCAAGAATAAACAGTACACAATGAAATGAAGAATGCCCAAATAACCTGCTAAACACTGTAGCTCAATATAATAGCAAAAATAGTTACCGACATAATCTAACCAGCAACTACACACTGACTATCGCTCAAAGACGAAGTCCAGTACCAAAGTAAAGCAATACATAATTGCAAGATTCTATGTAAATAATATCCAGGAAAGAACTACTAGGAAAAATCACATCACCAATCTAGTAATCTATCAATAATCCTGAACACCTGAAACAATCAGCAAGCAATGAGCAAAAATGGCATTCATATACTTCCCAGCAAAAACTGCTGACAAAGGCAACAAACGTTCGAACATGACGGCAGACATCTCGTAGAATGATTTGTGCCAAAAGTTTCATATCATCTTCCGTTTTGGCCAAACTGAAAAAAACGGGTTTTTAAAATGAGTATCAATGTTGCCACACTTACATCGTGACCAACTCAAGATTTCTGCGAATGTCTATACTGTGACAGTCGGCCTCTCTTTCATTTTCCTTTAGGGGTCCATAGCATAGCTATTCTTGTGATGGCATCGGGGTCTCTTCTGAGGACATGGCCAATCCAGCTTCAGCGTCTGCCAGCTATGATGGTGTGCATGTCCTCTTGCTTGCTCCGAGTAAGCAGATCTTGGTTGGTGATGGTATTCGGCCAGATTATCTTTCTATAATTCATACCTTAGATACATGTACATTTGAACACAATATTCCTTGATAATGTCTCAGTAGTAATTTATGCCCATGCATGCTAGATAGTGAAATTACAGGTTCATGCCCTTTTATCTGAACACCCACCTGCATGGAGGCATACCTGGTGTCATTCTTATATGACCACCAGTTATGCACAATGCTATAATATATGTACAAATGTGGAAGTGAACCTCTGTCTGTGAGGCAAATTACATCCTCATTGACTCCTTAAATCATCCACACACTTTCAGGTATTCCCCCTGTGGTGAAACTTGTTGAGGACCCAGCATTGCATATGATTAAGATGGACATTTTGGAACGGAAATAGCAACACAAAAATTTAAAATTTACAAAAGATATAAAGTAACAGGTAATACATCCATCTTTACAGCAGAATTAGTGGAAATCTTAAAAGCTTTAGAAATAGTTGCAGTTATATAGTGTCTAGGTATACAATTGCAGGCATCACTGAAATTGAGCAAAACTCATTTTATCAAAAACAAAGTTTGAATTTTACCAACACAGTACTGTTACTCCATGGTAGCATAGTGGTTAGTTCACGGGCTTCCTAGCTCAGTGGTCTATGGTTCGATCCCTAGATGAGGTGGGATTTTTTTAGGCTGCAACAGACCCCAAAAGGGTACCAGAGCAACTCTGGAAAAGTTAAGGTGGCCGGCGTGATGCTGACCACATCACCCCTGGTGTGCTGATGGTCAAGAAAATATTAGCCTAACACCATATTCCCAATTTGCCTCAATGGGCATGTAACGGGATCCTTTACCCCCTACTGTTACTCCACAGATCTATAGGGTAATGTCATGAGGTTCTTTTCTTGCAAAAAAGTTTTAATCGTGACAGAAACAAATAATTATTAACAATATAATATTTGTAATCATTTCAGGACTGTTTGGAGGGAAGTAATTCAGAAATAAATTGTTATTACTCATTTCTTACATCCATGGGAAGTAATCAAACAATACAAATATTAATGAATAAATGCGATTAGCGACCACATTAAAAAAAAAACATTTTGCAACACCTTTTAAAATTATTAAATGTATACTATTAGTTTCATAGTATGCAATACAAAATGAACTATTAACTTATCAGACAGAAACAAATACTTCTTAAATAATCTTATAGTTGCATAATGTTTAAATCATACCTAATATGACACTACAAAATGTACAGAATTAAAATTTGTTATGCATGCCATAATTATCTGATGTTTTTACTATTATGTTTTATTCAATGATTTTCAGGTGACCATTCCTGTAGCCAGCAATCCCGCCTATACTCTAGTGTTGACATTCCAGATTTGAAAATTATGAACATGGGAGAGAAACCTTATAAGTGTGATGTTTGTGGAGCAGAATTTTCTCATGGTTGTGCTTTAAAGAGTCACAAAATGACACACACAGGAGAAAAACCTTATATGTGTGATGTTTGTGGAGCAGAATTTTCTCGTAGTGGTGCTTTAAAGAGTCACAAAAGGACACACACAGGAGAGAAACCTTATAAGTGTGATGTTTGTGGAGCACAATTTTCTCAGAGTGGTAATCTAAAGAGTCACAAAATGACACACACAGGAGAGAAACTTTATAAGTGTGATGTTTGTGGAGCAGAATTTTCTCAGAGTGGTGAAGTAAAGAGACACACAACGACACACACAGGTGAGAAACCTTATAAGTGTGATGTTTTTGGGGCAGAATGTTCTCGTAGTGGTGATTTAAAGAGTCACAAAAGGACACACACAGGAGAGAAACCTTATAAGTGTGAAGTTTGTGGAGCAGGATTTTCTCAATGTAGTGCTTTAAAGCGTCACAAAAGGACACACACAGGAGAGAAACCTTATAAGTGTGATGTTTGTATAGCAGAATTTTCTCATAGTTGTGCTTTAAAGAGTCACAAAAGGACACATACTGGAGAGAAACCTTATAAGTGTGATGTTTGTGGAGCAGAATTTTCTCATAGTTGTGCTTTAAAGAGTCACAAAATGACACACACAGGAGAAAAACCTTATATGTGTGATGTTTGTGGAGCAGAATTTTCTCATAGTGGTGCTTTAAAGAGTCACAAAAGGACACACACAGGTGAGAAACCTTATAAGTGTGATGTTTGTGGGGCAGAATTTTCTCGTAGTGGTGATTTAAAGATTCACAAAAGGACACACACAGGAGAGAAACCTTATAAGTGTGAAGTTTGTGCAGCAGGATTTTCTCATAGTGGTGCTTTAAAGCGTCACAAAAGGACACACACAGGAGAGAAACCTTATAAGTGTGATGTTTGTGGAGTAGAATTTTCTGAGAGGTGTCAAGTAAAGAGACACACAATGACACACACAGGTGAGAAACCTTATAAGTGTGATGTTTGTGGGGCAGAATTTTCTCGTAGTGGTGATTTAAAGATTCACAAAAGGACACACACAGGAGAGAAACCTTTTAAGTGTGAAGTTTGTGTAGCAGGATTTTCTCATAGTGGTGCTTTGAAGCGTCACAAAAGGACACACGCAGGAGAAAAACCTTATAAGTGTGATATTTGTGGAGCAAAATTTTCTCATAAAGGGGCCATAAAGAGTCACAAAATGACACACACAGGAGAAAAACCTTATCAGTGTGATGTGTGTAGAGCAGAATTTTCTCATAGTAGTAATTTAAAGAGTCACAAAAGGACACACACAGGAGAGAAACCTTATAAGTGTGATGTTTGTGGAACAGAATTTTCTCAGAGTTTTAATCTAAAGAGTCACAAAATGACACACACAGGAGAGAAACCTTATAAGTGTGAGGTTTGTGGAGCAGAATTTTCTCAGAGTGGTAATCTGAACAGTCACAAAATGACACACACAGGAGAGAAACCTTATAAGTGTGATGTTTGTGGGGCAGAATTTTCTCGTAGGGGTGATTTAAAGGGTCACAAAAGGACACACACTGGAGAGAAACCTTATAAGTGTAATATTTGTGGAGCAAAATTTTCTCATAATAGTGCTTTAAAGTGTCACATAAGGACACACACAGGAGAGAAACCTTATAAGTGTGATGTTTGTGGATCAGAATTTTCTCATAGTTGTGCTTTAAAGAGTCACAAAAGGACACATACAGGAGAGAAACCTTATAAGTGTGATGTTTGTGGAGCACAATTTTCTCACAGTGGTAATCTAAAGAGTCACAAAAGGACACACACAGGAGAGAAACCTTATAAGTGTGATGTTTGTGGAGCAGAATTTTCTCAGAGTGGTCACGTAAAGAGACACACAATGACACACACAGGAGAGAAACCTTATAAGTGTGAAGTTTGTGGAGCAGGATTTTCTCATAGTAGTGCTTTAAGGCATCACAAAAGGACACACACAGGAGAGAAACCTTATTAGTGTGATGTTTGTGGGACATAATTTTCTCATAGTGTGGAGCAGAACTTTTTCATAGTGGTGCTTTAAAGTGTCACAAAAGGACACACACAGGAGAGAAACCGTATTAGTGTAATGTTTGTGGGGTAGAACTTTCTCGTAGTGGTGCTTTAAAGAGTCACAAAGGGACACACACAGGAGAGAAACCTTATAAGTGTGGTGTTTGTGAAAAGAGAGGAGGGCGGCTTGCATGGAATCTGTAAGGAGGCAGCCCCTCCACCATGCAAAGGCGCAACAGGCCAATCACCTGTTTGCTTTAAACCACGATTATGTGAACTGCAAGATAGAACTGGACTGATTCTCAAGGTGACAAACTGGAAATGACAATGACTTATGAAAATTGGAACACAAGAAGTATAAATGGGAAAGAAGAGGAGCTGGTGGAAGAGATGAGAAAAGCAAAACTAGAAATCCTGGCTATAATGGAAACAAAGAAAAAGGGACAAGTAGTCATGGATCTTGATGGCAACACGCTGCTCTACAGTGGTGTACCCACATCTAAGAGGGCATTAGTTGCATTGTAGCAAAAAACCCAAAGGATAGTATCAAGGGATGGAACTTTGTCTCGGAGCACATTATGGTTGTAAAACTAAAGAATGAGAAACCATAGTCAACCTGGTCATAGTGTATGTGTCAAATGTGGATAAGAGAGCAGAGGTCAAGGAGGAATTGTTTGAGCTGCTTCAAAGGACAGTGGATGACTGCCTAGATGAAATTGTCATGCTCGGAGATTTCAATGCCAGAGTTGGAAATGATCATGCTAGATGGGGTGGAGTTAGCGGAAGATATGGAGAGATACTCTCAATGACAATGGAAAGCAACTCTTTAGCATATGCAGTGAGAAGCGCATACATGCATATACTAGATGTGAACCAACAAGGAATGAGAAGTCAGTGATCGACTATGCCATAGTTAGGAGGAGCTCATTCAAGTATGTCCGGAATGCTAGAGTCTGGAGGGGGCCAGAGATTGGAAGTGATCACTACCTGCTTACAATTAAAAGAACAACTGAAAGAGTTTCTCAGCCTAGGAACTGCCCAACATCATGCAAGAAACTAAGTAAATGAACGGGACAAATGAGCATTAAGACCTACTAGCTGAGAGAGCCAGATATCAGGGGCTTATTGCTACAGTGGTGAGAAACACAGAAGAACAACCTGATGACTTTGAAACCCTCTGGCTTAAATTCAAGGACGTCTTAAAGACAGCTGCTGTAGAAGCATGTGGTGGTCCGACTTGAAAACAAGAGAAAGAGGACACCTTGGTGGACAGAGGAAGTCAGAGAGAAGAAAAAGGTATGGAAGCATTACTTAGGAGCTAAAAACACAGCTTGACATATAGAGAAATATAGAGAATATGTGACACTCAGAACAGAAACAAAGAACAAGGTGCTAGCAGCAAAACAGAAGACCTAGGAAGAATTTGGAGAACAGCTAGAAAAAGATGTGCAAGAAAACCAAAAATTGTTCTAAAAGACCCTAAAGAACATGAGGAAGGAAAAACAATGCCCTCTCAAATTTTTAAAGGACAAGCAAGGCAAATTGCTTACTGCCCTGAAGGAAGTAATGGAAAGATGGAAAGAATATTTCTCAGAACTCCTTGATGGTGAGCAATGTCAAGCATCAGAAATGATAACCACTAGCACAGAAGAGAAACCAATGGTGGTAAAGATGACATAAAGATGGAAGAACTGAAGGCAGCACTGGAGAAAATCAAAAATGGTGGAGCAGCAGGGCACGATGGTAAGAGAAAAAAAATGATCCCCTTACTCGCACATTGAGGAATATTGGGAATATGGTGTTAGGCTAGTATTTTCTTGACCATCGGGCACACTAGGGGTGATGTGGTCAGCATCATGCCGGCCGCCTTAACCTTCCCAGAAGTTGCTCTGCTACCCAGTTAGGGCTGAGTCGACCCAGGAGCCGTTTGCGGCCTAAAAGAATTCCACCTTATATAAGCATTGAACCATAGACCACTAAGCTAGGAAGCCAGTGCACTAACCACTATGCTACCATGACTCCCAGGGCATTATGGTATAACACCAGAAATGGTTACGTACATGGGAGCATCATGCGACCTATTACTCTTAAGGGTCCTACAGGCAGTGTATGCAACAAGACCATACCAAAGGATTGGGAAATTGCCATCATAACACTGATATCGACAATGTGGAAACCATAGAGGCATATCCCTTCTCAGTGTCCCTGGTAAAATTTGCTCTAGAATCCAGAGCAGAAAATCAGATGCCTAGTTGAGCCACAGTTGGATGAGGTCCAGTGCGGATTCCGAGCAAACCGAAGTACTCAAGATCTAATCTTCACACTCAGACAGTTGAGTGAAAAGGTAATTGAGTATAAGAGTGAAATCCATCTTTGTTTCATAGATCTAGAAAAGGCATCTGACAGGGTCCCCTGGAGCAAACTTTGGGACTGTTTGGCAAAGAACATTCCAGCACCTTTGATTCATGCTGTACAGAGCTTCTACAAGTGTTGCATAAATTATATGAGGACAGCAAACCATAAATCAGAAGAGTTCAGGACCACCACTGGTGTAAGACAAGGTATTATCCTGTCATTAAGGCATGTAAGGAGAAGACAGGAAAATATTCAGTGGGGTACTGGAAGATGAGACAGGTCTGTTTTTCAGAGCTGGCATTTGCTGATAATGTTGCCTTGATTGCTAAATCAAAAGCACATCTTCATTCCAACCTGCAAGTCTGGAAGGAAGAGCTGGAGAAGACAGGGATGGTCATAAGCAGCTCTAAAACAAAATCCATGGTGACATCATGAGAAGAAAGAAGACATCAGATTAAGCTGGGAGAATATGTCCTGGAGCAGGTCAACCACTTTAAACACACAGGAGTTATTATAGACCAAAAGGGAGGCATCAATGAAGAGTTGGCCACTCAAACAGCAGCAGCTTGGAGACTTTTTTAGGACGTAAATCAAGGATTCCTCAGCAAGAGAGAGGTTGGTAAGAAAACGAAGATGGCTATATACCACTCCACCTATGTCCCAGTCTTGACATATGGATGCGAGTCATGGGCAATGACTACAATCTACAAAAGCCAGATCCAAACCTCAGAAATAAGGTATCTGAGAAAGGTGGTTGAAGTAACAAGAAGAGACATGGTCTGCAACCAGATGAAAACGTCAAGGCCTAAAATCCCACCCCCCGCAGACCCAAGTAGAAGAGTCCCAACTAAGATGGTTTGGCCATGTTTGCAGAATGGGAGAAGATCGGCTACCATGACAAGCATGGGAAACAAAGAGTCAGGGGTCCAGACCCCTAGGATGACCCAGTCCACTGGAAAGCTACAATAGACAATCTTTGAAGGACTGAGGACTAGAATGGAACCAAGCCAGGAGGAAGACAGCCAATAGAATAGTCTGGCACCCTCTCTTCCAAACCTCTACACCTCACTGTAGAAAGGGAATGACTAAGTAAGTAAGTAAAGAGACACAAAAGGACACAGAAACCTTATAAGTTTGAGATTTTTTGAATACACTACTCTAAGAAGGCATACAGGGGAAAAGTCATATAGGTGTAATCTTTGTGGTGATGTGTTTTCTCAGGCTACTCAAATAAAGAGACTCGTGTTGAAACACATTGGAGAGATGTATAAATGTGATGTTTGTTGTATTAGGTATTAGGTTTTCTCAAGTCTGTATTCTACACAAAAGAAGGCACACATGAGAGGGACTTTCTAAGAGTGATGTTTGTGACATTACATTTTCTCAAGTCAGAGTCCACTGGATTCCATTTCAGTTGTGTGTTGTCGATGATCTCATTACCCAGTCTATTGCTAGTAAGAAAAGAAATGGAGACAAGAGGCATCCCTGTCACTCCTGTTCTTATCCCAAACGGTTCTGTAAGCTGTCCTTCATGAAGAACTCTGCATGTCATGTCTTCATATGTTTTCTTTATTAAATTAATAATCTTTAGGGGAACTCCATAATGCCTCATCAATTTCCAAAGTGATTCTCTGTCTACACTGTCAAATGCCTTTTTGTAGCCCACAAATTCGATGTATAGTGGTGAATTCCATTCCAGACTTTGTTCAACTATTATTCTCAAAGTGGCTATCTGGTCTGTACAGGATCTGTTTTGTCAAAAACCTGCTTGTTCATCTCTCAGTTTCTTGTCTATGGACTCTTTTAATCTCTCAAGGATAATCCTGTTTAATACTTTTCCTGGCACTGATAGTAACATTATTCCTCTATAATTTGTGCACTCTTGTAAATTTCCCTTTTTAGGCAACTTAACCAGATATCCTTCCTTCCATTCTGCTGGTATCTCTTCCTTTTCCCAGACTTTACCAAGTAATTTAAATAACATATCTGTAGCTGTGTCGATATCTGCTTTGATGGCCTCTGCTGGAATGCCATCAGGTCCAGACGCTTTTCCATCTCTTAGAAGCTTTATTGCTTTCTTTATTTCTTCCTTCATTGGTCTTTCACCATTAATTTGTAGCTCTTCTTCTGCTAGCTGGATGTCCGAGGGGTTTTCTGGAGCTGGTCTGTTGAGATGGTCCTCAAAATATTCTGTCCACCTCTTCATGTGCTCTTGTATATTGCTGAGCAGATTTCCATTCTTTTCTTTGATGAGGCAACTTGATTGCTTGTATTTCCCTGTTAGCTTCTTTGAGTTGTTATACAGGTCTCTCATATTTCATATGGCTGCAGCATCTTGTGCCTCTCTTGCCAACTCCTCAATATACCTCCTCTTTTCTCTTTTGATACTTCTTTTTACATCTTTGTTTGCTTTTGTGTACACTTCTTGAGCCTTGGCTTTGGAACTTCTGGTTTTGCTTGTGTTTAAATCTGCTTTCTTGTTTTTCCTGTCTTTTATCTCATTGATGGTTTCTGTTGTTATCCATGCTTTTTGTTGTTGTTCCCTTTTCCCCAGTATTTCTTCACATGTCTCATTCCATACCATTTTGATTTGCTGCCATTACTCTTCTGTATTCTCTACATCTTCCAGCTGTTGAAGCATGTGGAATTTGTTTGATATTGTGACCACAAATTTGTCTTTTGTTTCTTGATTTCTTAGATGTCCTACATTAAATTGTTGTCTATAATTTTGCATTGTAGCATATCTCTTGAGTTTCATTTTTACTCTGGCTATCAGAAGGTTGTCATCTGATGCCACATCTGCTCCTCTATATAGCTTTACATCCTGCAATGATGATCTAAACTTCTTATTTATGCATATATGATCAATCTGATTTTCTGTTCTATGGTGTGGTGATATCCATGTTGCCTTGTGTATTCTCTTATGTGGAAACATACTTCCACATATAGCCAGTTGATTTGAAGCACAGCAGTTTGAGAATAGTTCCCCATTTTCATTCATTATTCCTAGCCCATGTTTTCCCATGACTTCTTCAAAGCCGGTGTTGACTGTACCTATCTTTGCATTCATGTCACCCATCAAAATTGTGATGTCTCTTCTTTTTACTTTTTCCATAATTGTCTGTAGTCTAGTATAAAATGCTTCTTTCACAGACTCTTCTTTGTGATAGTTGGTGCATAACATTGGATGACATTTACATTTATTTTCTTTTTAGCTGTTTTAACTCTTAGAGGCCGGAACGACGCTACCAGCATACATCCGCAAAACCCATAGAAGCCAAAACGACGATGGGAACGTCGTTTTTGTGTTCCGTGAAATGTGTTCCGTATTTTCGTAATTTGGTATTTTAACATAACGGAAGTTACTCTTCTTTTATTCAGAAGAGCGCTATCTTTGAATTGTGATTCGGAAACACGCTTGTTCTTGCTAATTTCACTGTGAAAAACGGTAAATCTGTCAGCTTTCGATCGGCGATTATTGTTGTTTATACAGACAATGTCTAGCGAACCAACCACATCATGTTTATCAAAACGTAGGTCTTTTTTATCTGTAGAAAAAGCTAGGGAACTATGCATCTTTGTCGAGTTTATTTAGAATGATGATTTCGAAAATAAAATCGATGATTTCGAATTTGAACTTAACGAAGAAGCTAGTTCTAATCAGGAGGGGGCGTGGTTACAGCCAGGCCCTAGTGCTACAAAACGACAAAAAGTTTTGACCAAATCATCGACAAAAAGGGGGAAAAGCATTAGTACCAAGGAGCAACAAGGGGCAATTAGTAATGAATTGATTTCAGTACCAAACATCAGTATTACTGAGACCCAAAACGCATTCAGATTTCTTCCCAAATATGGTCGCAAACCAGGAGTACACGATGACTTAGGTCTTAGTGAGGCATCAACTCCTTTTGACTGCTATAGGACATTGTTTACTGATGACATTAACAAAACATCACAGAAAGCTGAAACTTGTAATTAATATTCATATATGGATTAGTGTTATTTAAAAAAAACCATGGAGCACTTTGGATAATATTTCAGTCTTTATGCATGTGTTGGTGGGTACATTTTTCATTCACTAAAATGAATTTAAAAAAAAAATTGTTTTCATTATTACTGATAATTGAATATAATATGAAGAATAGCACTTAAAAGCCCCAATATTATAATTCTAAATATATTTATCTTTACTGTGAAACATAATTTGTGTGTCTTTTGTTGTGTAATATCAACACAATATATGATTTAATTTAAAAGTTCACGCGGCCTTGAATATCTTCTTTTTTATTTTAATGATGATGGTACGGTCTGCTGGATGGTCTCTAAAACATTAACAAAATATCACAGAAAGCTGAATCTTGTAATTAATATTCATATATGGAATAGTGTTATCTAAAAAAAAAACCATGGAGCACTTTGGATAATATTTTAGTCTTTATGCATGTGTTGGTGGGTACATTTTTCATTCACTAAAATGAATTTTAAAAAAAATTGTTTACATTATTACTGATAATTGAATATAATATGAAGAATAGCACTTAAAAGCCCCAATATTATAATTCTAAATATATTTATCTTTACTGTGAAACATAATTTGTGTGTCTTTTGTTGTGTAATATCAACACAATATATGATTTAATTTAAAAGTTCACGCGGCCTTGAATATCTTCCTTTATATTTTAATGATGATGGTACGGTTTGCTGGATGGTCTGTAAAACATTAACAAAATATCACAGGAAGCTGACACTTGTAAATAATATTCATACATGGATTAGTGTTATTATAAAAGATGCTGGAGCACTCTGGATAAGGTTTCAGTTTTTATGCATCGGTAGGTGAGTACATTTTTCATTCACTAAAATGAGTTTTTATTAAAAAGTAGTCTATAAAATATGTAGAATATCACTAACATCCTTCATATTCTAATTCTACATTCATTTATCTTTACTGTGATGTATAATGTGTGTGTCTTTGTTGTATAAAAACAATACAATGTATGATTTAATTTAAAAGCTTCACTCGGCCTCTAATGTCCTTTTTCTTTCCAAATGTCTATAATGTTTATATGGTTCACTGGATGGTCTGTAAAACATTAACTAAATATCACAGGAAGCTGACACTTGTAAATAATATTCATATATGGATTAGTGATATTTTAAAAGACCCTAGAGCACTCTGGATAATATTTCAGTCTATTGCATGGGTTGGTAAATATATTTTTAATAGACTAAAATTATTTTTTTTCTTGAAAGTGGTCTATATTATTACTCATCACTGATTACTATATGTGGAATTTCACTAAAAGTCCTTCATATTCTAACTCTACATTCATTTATCTTTACTGTGATGTATAATATGTGTGTCTTTGTTGTGTAATAACTCAGTAACTTTGGAATTTATAAAGGTACTGCTTTAAGGTACAAAAATAATTCTGGCAAAACTGATGAAAAAATTCCGGCCTGCAAGAGTTAAAAGTAGCTGTTATTATTCTGGGTGCAATGGCTTCCCATTCAATGAGTGCTTTCTGTCCTTCTTTAGATAACATAAGAGCTACCCCTTCACTGTGGTGTGAACTTTTGTCTTCATGTCCTGAGGACAGTACCAATTCACCTGTGATGAGTTTCTTCTTGTTTACCCCCTTCCACTTTGTTTCACACATTCCCAGAACCTCGATTTTATATTCCTTCATTTCTGCTGCTACTTGTGCCACTTTGCCTTGTTCATTTAATGTCTGAACATTCCAGGTGCCAAATCTGGAAGTTCTTCTAGAAGACAGAAGGTTTGTCAGTAACACAGACCCCTTTCGGCTTTCTCTATGTTGCATCATACACCTCCCTGCGAGAGGACCTTCCCCTGTTTTGGATGGCTGTGTTTTATTTTCCTTAATTGACTTGTCCATGTTTGTTGATGTTTTTTGTGGTTTAAATTTTTTACAGGATGGGGTAACCAGCCCCATGCCCAGCCCTCCTTAGTCGCTTTCTATGACATGCATGGCAGGGAACAGTGTAACTATTCTTTGCTCCCCTTTTGGGCCCCGGTAACACATGGGTGATGCTCAAATTGTGCCATTAAAAAGAAAATTGCTATAAATGATTATGTGTGCTACAACAGAAATGGAATCCAGTGGACTCTGACAAAGCAGTTGAACGATCTTGATTTTGCTGATGACTTGGCTCTTCTGTACCATAACCGTAATCAGATACAGGACAAATTGAAAACGCTTGATGAGAGATCACAGCAATTGGGTCTGAAAATACACAGGGAAAAGACAAAAATAATGAGAATAAATGCAGGTAACGATAACAGGATTGAACTTGAAATAACACCACTACATGATGTAGAATCGTACACATATCTTGGCAGCAATATAGACAAAGTTGGAGGGACAGACAGTGATATCAAAATAAGAATACAAAAAGCAAGAGGAGCTTTCATTGCATTGGGAAATATATGGAGATCAAGAGAAATTGGATCTAACACGAAATAAAGAATCTTCAACTCAAATGTGAAGTCAGTACTATTGTATGGCTCTGAAACATGGAGAACAACAAAGACAACAACCAAAAAGCGAGACTTTCATAAATGGGTGCTTGCATAGAATAGAAGGATTAAAATGGTATGACAAGGTTACCAACGTGGAACTGATGACAAGAACCAGACAAGTGCCAGTTGAACAAGAGATGAGGAGAAGACGATGGTGATGGATAAGACACACACTGAGGAAACTTGTTGATAGCATTACAAGGCAGTCCTTGTTCTGGAACCCCCAGGGCAAGAGAGGCAGCGGTAGACCAAGAAGCACATGGAGAAGAGAGCTGGAAATAGAGGTGAAAGTGATGAGGATAACGTGTAAAGAACTTGAGATGATGGCACGTGACAGGAGGACTTGGCATGTGTTTGTTGAAGGCCTATGCTCCTTTGGGAGTGGAGGGTTATGAATAAATTATTTTTCAGTTCCCTAAGGAGCAGTGGGGCCACAACAAATGTATGTCAAGCCTTTACTTCCTGTGTCATCTGTTAAACGTCTTGCCATAACTCTTTCATGTCTGCCTCCAGTTCCCATCTCAAAGTGTTTTTTTGGTTTCGCTCCTTCTGTCTATCTCTAAAAATAAATAAATACATACCGTATCCATGTGTACACACACAAAATGGTACATATTACCACCTCAACAAAAATTAAAGATAGGAGCTACTGATGAGTGTAACAGTGGCACTGATAAAATACTGTATATATGTTATATGGTGCTAATACTAATATGTATTTGTTTGTTAACATGGTGCTGAATATCAAATTATCAAAGATAATGTGATGGTGGTGGGACACCATGATACATACAAAAAAAGCTAGCATTTAACTAAGAAATAGTTTTGTCATCTCTATTCTTTAACCTTTTGAAATTGCAAATATGTTCCTAAATACAAGTATATATCACAAAATACAACTTAAGAACTGCTGAGCTAATTTTGTATATGTTTTGTATTTAACATTCAGGCAAAACAAACTGTCCAGTTTCAGACTTGATCAAAATCTGATAAGAATGAAGGGCACTTGAGTGCTACTCAGTTGGGGGCTGTATGTTTTAAAAAACTCCATCAATTTATCTCATGTCTCATTTTTAACTGTCAGTATATTGTGAGCTGTTTTCATTTCCAAGTGAATTCATGCAACATGGATACTACATCTGCTGATCACAGTTCTCACTAGAATGTGTGCTTTTGTACCAAGTGTTTCTTTATTAACTAGTAGGTCTGTACATGGTCAATCCATGTATTTCCTTTCACAAACTGTAATATTAAATTTCTCATTCCTAGACTAACTGACTGAGACCTGAAAGACACAACACTGTATTAAGACACAGTTGAATTGCAAAGTACTCTCAGGCTGTATTTTGTCTGCTATTTTTTAAATGTTTGTTTTAAGTCATGTTTTTTGTTGAACATTTTAAGCAGATGAAACAAATAATCCATTTTATAATATGCAGAAGTGTGTGACATTGTTTCCCTTGATGGTATCCAATTTGATCTATCAACTGCCATCTTAGCATTGAATATATCTCCATCTTCTGTCTCTTGTCTTGATGGTGCACTCTGATACTCTTTCCTGTCTATTGCTAGATGTTAACTTCCCACTTATGGCACTGTCTTCCTCTACACTCAACTCTTTCCGGCTGCAAAGGTACAATGTTCTAAACAGGTATCATCATGCTCATCTACCCAGCTGTAAATGAGTACCACAATGTGCTCTTGATTTATGGAAGGCAAAGGCAGCAGGGACAGGAACTGGTCAGCTAAATTCAATGAGCTGGACCTAGTATGGTGAAGTCTCTAACACTCCATTCCCCTACAGCAGTATCTGCTATGGGTTAACTTTGACCTTTTGTGTTTTAAAACTTGTTAATCTGATTTTGTTTAGGGTGATGGGTAACTGTAAATTATGGTTATACTGGGGTTTCTTAACTGGTGGTTCACAGAGCCCATAGTTGGGGGGAGGGGGTTCGGTTAGGCTGTGCATATCCTTAAAATTTCTTAATTTAATTTTACTCTGGAAAATTATGATAGATTTTTGCATGTAAGTAAATTTCTTCTTTTTACAGATCGTTATTGTATTTCAGTATGACTGTATGTAAGATTAACAATTTTTTCTTTGTAATAAAATGTATTACTTGTATGCCAAAAATGTCATTGTGTATATGTACATTCTTTCTAAGGAGTCCTTGGCCTTCAGTGGACAACCTAATGGGTCGTTGGCCTTCAGTAGACTATATATATATTTTCCCAGAATTCACATTGTCAGTGTTATATTTGGTACACAAATCATTCTCTGTGTTTATGTTGATATACCTTCCAAGCTATCATGTCAGGTTTCACACCCACATTTAAGAAGCACTGCTGTACAGTTAATGCCATTAATAATGGTTGATGCTTTATACTTTGTTGCTGTTCATTTTATTTTGAATTTGTGTATGACCAAAGTTTGTGTCATTTATTAGTTTTTGTTAATTGTGAACATTTATATGAACTAAATTTTTTTCAGTGGCTAATAAACTGTATTACTAATGTTGCCACGTGTTTTGAGAATTGATAGCTGCAGTGGGCTTGTATGGGATGTTTTAGTTTTATGTCATTCGTGTCTTTTTCATGTGTTCCTAGGTCTCCCTCTCTCACCTTAGGGATTACAGAACAAGGACTGCCTGATAATGATGTCAAAAGATTTCATCTCGGTGTGTGTCCTATCCATCTCCAGTGTCATCTTATCTCTTGTTCCACTGGCACTTGTCTGGTTTTTATCAGTTCCACATTAGTAATCTTATACCACTTCAATCCTTCTAATGTACGCAAGTACCCATTTATGAAAGTCTGTAGCTTTTTGGTTGTTGTTTTTGTTGTTCATGTTTCAGAGCCATACAATAGGACTGACTTGACATTTCAATTTGAAGATTTTGATTTTTGGGTCCGACTTGATTTCTTTTGAGCTCCATATGTGTATGTTGTTTACTCATCACATTTTAGTTAACAAACACTGTACCACTATTTCTGCAAAATTTGTGCAGGGCAAGTTAGATGTGGGGGGGAACAGAATGAGAGTTCTTAATGGAGGGACATCCTCGTTTGTCTTCAGACTTCCACATTAATGACTCGAATAAGGCAGTTGTCAACTCAAGGCTCATGACATCTCCAAACAGTCTTTGGGAACTGAAGTAGGTTGTTGCTATGTGCTACTCCATTGCTGTATGTTGGGCAGGACTTCAGAAGGTGTTCGGCTGTCATTGGGCTAGTGCGACAGATCTGTTGCACCTATTCTGTACTTGTGGTATAGATGGTATCTCAATCTGTTGTGTCCAGTGCATGGGCCGAAAAATGGTGACATAGTCTCGCCTAGATAGCTTATTATATGCATCATATGGGGAAGGAAAATGGATGCAATAGCCAGGTAGCACTGGAAATCGCATCTTTGCAGCACGTAGAATCATACATAAATCTTGGTAGCAGTGGAGACAAGACAAAGAGTTGGAGGAACAAAAAATTTTATGAAAAGGCCAGTGCTCTCAAAGCAGTGGGCAGGATATGTGGAAGGTATTCCCAATATGCCTCAATGGGCGTGTAACAGGATACTTTACCTACATTTGTTTAACTCTCATTACTTAACCATGTTGTTTTTGAAGTGGTTATTTTTTTTTTTTTTAAACGTTTTTACACGATGGAGTAACCAACCCGTCCATAATCAACTTCTATGACATACACGATAGGATGCAGTGTTCTTTTCTTTGCTGCCCTCTCAAGCCCTGGTGATATACATTGAGGAAGCATGCTGATATTATCCCTAGGCAGTCATTGTTCTGGAACATACAGGGTTAGAGAGGTAGATGGACACTGAACAAGACATAGAGAAAGGAAACTGCTCTCTCTCAGGCATGACTTAAAAGGTGACTTAATATGGTTGTGCATAGGGCTGACTACTGCAACAACTGGAGAGGAATTACTCTCCTCTCAGTTCCCAGTCAAATACTAGGCAGGATAATCATCCTGAGAATTTCAAAAGCAGTTGACTATAAACTGAGGAAAGAATAAGTGGGTTTTAGAAAGAACAGAAGATGTGCAAATCATATATTCACCCACAGGAACATTATAGAGCAGTGCTCAGAATGGCAGAGACAGATATACATTAAGGTTGTTGGTTTTGAAAAGGCTTTTGACAGCATACACAGGGACAGCTTATGGAAAATACTGAGGGCTTATGGAATTTCCAGCTGCATTGTTTCCATTATAAAAAGCCTCTATTCTAACTTTACATGCAGTGTTGGATTGAGCAACCTAACTTTCGAAGTGAAAACAGGAGAATGACAGGGATGCCCCTTATCAACAACAATATTTTTGACAGGCATAGATTGGGTGATGCACCAGACAACAGAGGACAGTCCAAGAGGAATTAGATCGACAAAGTTTACTACACTGGAAGGCCTGGAATATGCAGATGACATTGCAGTACTCGAACATGATCAACATATCCAAGAAAAAAACCGATAGACTGAATAAGTATAGCCAGCAGGTTGATCTGAACATCAGTCTGAAAAAAGACAAAGGTCATGACACTCAATGTGGGCAATCCTGAACCAATAACAATAAGGAACCAGAAGTTAGAACAGACAGACACATTTACTTACCTTGGATGCATAGTAATACCAGATGGCGGAACAAGCAATGACATTAACAACAGAATGAATAAAGTGAGAACAGCCTTCGCTAGTCTCACCAACATCTGGAAGTCTTCCAAGTACAGCTTCTTCTTCTTCTTTGATCCTTAGCCGCCAACCGCCAAAGCAGTCCATGGCCATCACGCCTAGTGGCGTCTTGTAGGGCAACAACAAATTGATTCCACTTTACTCGGTCGGCGGCCATCCTTTGTACAGTGCCCCAATTCTGGTTCATTCTTTGCATCTCAGCCTCCACAGTCCTCCGCCAGGTTGTTTTTGGTTGGCCTCTCTTTCATTTTCCTTCAGGGGTCCAAAGCATAGCTGTTCTTGTGATGGCATCGGGGACTCCTCTGAGTACATGGCCAACCCAGCTCCAGCGTCTGCCAGCTATGATGGTGTGCATGTCCTCTTGCTTGCTCCGAGTAAGCAGATCTTGGTTGGTGATGGTATTCTGCCAAAAGATTCGGAGAATTTTTCTTAGGCATGTTGTGTGAAAAGACGACAATTTAGACATTTCCTTCTCTGTAACTCTCTAGTATTCCACACCATAGAGAAGCACAGAAAGCACACAGCTCTGATATAATCTTAATTTTGTGTTTGTGCTGTATTGAGAGGACTTCCAAATGTTGTTTAGGCTAAAAAAGGCTGTTCTTGCTTTATTCATTCTGATGTTGATGTCTTTATCTGCCCCGTCGTCTGGTGTTACTATGCATCCTAGGTATGTGAAGGTGTCTGTCTGTACCAGTTGCTGATTCCTTACTGATATGGGCTCAGGGTTGCTCACATTGAGAGTCATGACTTCTGACTTCTTTAAATTGATGTTCAAGCCCACCTGCTGACTAAACTTATTAAGTCTATCCGTTTTTTCCTGGATGTGAATGTGCTAGTAGTGCAATGTCATCTGCATATTCCAGATCTTCCAATGTAGAATTTCTCTACTAGAAAATGTCCAAGTACAGTACAAACACCAAATTAAGACTATGATAGCTGTGTGCTTTCTGTGCTTCTCTATGGTGCGGAATGCTGGAGAGTAACAGAGAAGGAAATGTCGAAACTGTCATCCTTCCACACAATTTGACTAAGGAAAATTCTATAAATCTTTACCGAATGCCATCAGCAACCAAGAAAAAACTTATTCGGAGTAACCAGGAGGACATGTACACCATCATAGCTGGCAGACCCTGGAGTTGGGTTAACCACGTCCCCAGAAGGAACCCTGATGCCATTACAAAAACAGCTATGCCTAAGCAAAAGAGAGGCCATTACAAAAACAGCTATGCCTAAGCGAAAGAGAGGCCAACCAAAAACAACTTGGCGAAGATATGTGGAAGCCAAGTTGCAAAGAATGAACCAGAGTTGGGCACTGTAAAAAAGGATGGCCATCGACCGAACAAAGTGGAATCAATTTCTTGCTGCCCTACAAGACGACACCATCATACACCAGAAAACAAACACGTGAATGGCTCATACACCAGAAAACAAACAAGCCTAGAACGTCCTACGTTTTACACATCGTACATGCATTACTGAGCCGTGGTAGTGCAGTGGTTAGTGTAAATGCTTCCTATCTTGGTGCTCCAGGGTTCGATCCCCAGTTGAGATGTGAATTTTTAGACCACAAACGGCTCCGGGGTCGACCCAGCCTCAAAGATTGGGTACCAGTAGGTACCCCAAACCACCCGCTTTGAGCTGTTGCCAGTGGAGAAAACTGAGGGAAATTCGTCAAGTTTAAGTCGTCACTGCCCCTTTGCTATTAAGCGGATTGTAATAAAATTTATATCACGATACTCCTTATCTTCTTCTCTTTTGAAATGTATTAATTAAAAAAAAAAAATAAAAGCTATTGAAGTATTTTTTTACTAATAAAAACGAACAGCAGCGTTACGCGTAGTTTGCTACGGCTCCGAACGTTTTCGTATCACCCCGCTTCATTCAAATGAGGATCGCTTGACCAGCAAACGTCTGATTTGCATACGGTTTTCACCATTAGGCGGGTCAAATCCATAGCATTGATTTCGTATAATGCAAGCTGGCGAAAACAAAGTGGAAGACGTCGATTTATCGAAGTGAAGTTGCAATTTTACAAGATTTGACATTTTAAGTTGTGTTATAATTCCTTGCATGGTATGAGAAGATTCGGGAGCCATTTTTATTTATTCCTGTAAAATATCAAAGACTTTTGATGTTTGCTGGTGAAGCGATTTGACTTTTAGTAACGCTCTCTCAGTCAAGAATTGTAGCGAAAAATGCAGAGCGAGGCTGTTACATCGACCGTGATAAGTCCCTATGTCGATCAAACTCAGCATGCCACTTATGTTGGTTCGTGCTCAAACTTCATCACATCTTCTGATTTGAAGATGACTATACGTAAGTTTCAATTATTTAGGCAGTAAAATGACTCAGGATGGTGACACAACAAGAGAAATCCATACTAGAATTGCTTTGGCAGCTAGCGCCTTCAATAGATTATCTAACATTTGGAAATTACGATCATTGAATATACATACCAAGCTTCGTCTGTTTAATTCAAATGTTATCTCAGTGTTAACATACGGCTGTGAGAGTTGGAAAATAACAAAATCATTGGAGAACAAGCTGAATACATTCGAGAACAAATGTCTTAGAAAACTCATGAACATCAGTTGGAAAGAATTCAAGACTAATCGACAAATAAGAGAAGAATCTAGGCAGAAATATGTCTCCGACTATATAAGGAAAAGACGATGGTCATATATCGGTCATGTCCTACGAATGCAAAACAACAGAATACCACTACAGGCGCTCACTTGGGTTCCTGAGGGTAAGAGGAAAAAAGGAAGACCAAAAGAAACACTCAGAAGAACAATAATAAGAGAAGGAAGAACGTTGGGCCTAAATAATGTGCAAGAGCTAAGAGGAGTGGCGTCACAACGAACAACCTGGAGAGCACTGGTTTCTGCCTTATGCGCCGTGTTTGGTGCTTAAAGAATTTATTATTATTATTATACGTAAGTATATCACTTATTAAGAATGTTTTGAACTTTAAATGTAAACTTTACAATAGTTTTAATATTATTTAGCAATTTAACACGATCACATAGTTGTTGTAACAGCGTGAAATGAATGTGTTAAAACCACTTCAGACATTCACGCATCAATCTAATTATTTCACGAGCTTGAAAAGCTAAGAAAGTTACCAATCTGAATAAAAAATGCATGTTTTGATTAATGTGTAATTGAATGAAGGTTTATTTTGCAACATAATAGGGTGAATTATATCTCAAAAGCGAAGGATATCGCTAGGTCAAAGCCATTTGCCGACATATCAAGTCAAGGCTAAGAGACCGGACAATGCCATAATTAAAGCTGCTGATGCTGTACTGAAATGTCCGGACTCGCAGCCAATAGTTGATAGTCTTAAAATTCCCCGAAAAGAAGAAATATATATAAACAGCTTTCATAAAATAGGAGCCGCGGTAGCTATATATAATATATTATAATATAATATGGTAATTTCCTATTACTCGTACCTTTTTGCTCCATAGTGAATATGTGTAGTTATGTGTTCTTTCGTAGCAGTTAGGTTTAGGATTAGGGTTAGTGTTAACCCTAAAGTTAGTGTTAACCCTAAACACGAGTAATGTAATACTATAATAGACTGGAATGGAAGAAACGAAGTAAAGAATCAGAGAGGGCAGTTAAAGAAAAAAATCAAACAGCGAATAACTGACAACAATAGGAGGAAAAAAGAGAAAGATGTTAAGAATGCAGAGAAGAAGTTAGAGTTATATAACACAATCATTAGCCATAGGGGTCTGTGCACCACAAAGGAGGATGTGGATACAATTTGTAAAGGACGAAATGCCCTTAGAATAGAAATCTTAAGGCTCAGTTAAGATACAGAAAATTAATATTGAATGATAATGACATTAAACTTTTAGGAAATATCAAAGAATTGTATTTTGGACTTCTGAAGCATTTAGGTTTTGAGGCGCCATTGCCCTCTCGCAGGGAAGGAGTGCACCACGATCATTCTCCTCCAGTTTAAAAATGTCTTTTTAAATGCTAATAACCAGTTGTTTAAAAATAAATATAGCGTTTAGATGTTGTTAATTATTGTTTAGATGTTGTTAATTATTGCCTACACATTTTTTAAAATGAAATATGGACAGTATCTTAAAAAAAAAAAATTTTCTTCATTTTCACATTTTTTTCTTCCAATGGGACAAATAAGCCTCTGGACACATTTAAAAAAAATTATACAAGAACAAATGGATGTTTAAATCCTGTGAAAAAAATTGAGATATATGTGTGTAGTATGCAAATTGATATGTACAAATTTAAAGCTTGTACCTTTTATATTTTTTGAAATATGATGTGAAAATTGATGATCATGCAAAATACTACATTTTTTGGTAATGATTTGCAATATTTGGTCTAAAATATATTGATAATTATTCATGATATAGCCCTATAGTTCTCTGTATGTGATCAGTGTATTGCAGACTGTATGCTGTTTATCAGAGAAGGTTCTAAGATTATATTTAAGAAAACGGGAGCACTCTGAAGTTGGTGTGATGTAACTTTTTTAACTTTGTGAAAGTACATACACATTTTAAAATGCCGTAACTTTTTTATTTTTTGTCCGATTTTTAAAAATTAAGTACCCAGTTTCATGGTTTTCCTAGAGCTTCCAAACTGCATTGTTTTCTCTGGTGCTTCTGTGCAAACAAAAATCACTTTGTGGTACCTAGTACCAGAGCAACTCTGGGAAGGTTAAGGCGGTAGGCATGATGCTAACCACATCACCCCTAGTGTGCCGATGGTCAAAAAAATATGGGCCAAACACCATATTCCCAATATACCTCAATGGGCGTGTAATGGGATTCTTTTTTAACCCTTACTTGCACTAACATGCAAGCAATTTTCTATCATTATGATTAGACGCTAGAGATATGTTTTAATAACTGTTTGCTTCTGCTATTTATGAAACTCTCATCAGTCAATCACGAACAATTTTTTTAACAGTTCAAATCACTATGATTTTGCTCACGAAACTGTGGTGAGAACAGTTTTTGATCCATGGGATGCTTTACTTTGTACTTTCAATTTACCTGACAACTGTGATGGATCATCTTGGAACAGCTAAAGAAAAATGAACATAGCTTGTACTTAATATACAGCGTAGCACAAGCGTCCCTACAGTATTTTGTACCCGGGGTGGGTCCTACCTTTGGCACTCACCACCATAAAGGAAAACACTTGCAAGTATATTTTTAAGAGTAAGTAAGCCTACTATCATAATAGTGTCTAATGGTAACCTCTTCCAGGCTTTCACCCTGGACGGACCGCTCCCTCGAACCCACTTAGTACGCCTCTACAGCACAGACCATTACTATTTCTGAGATCCTTAATGCGGGTAGTATTACAACAACAATAATTGAAGTCTGACTGTTCTGTTTAAAAAGCGTGTATAAATCAATATACTACTCTGGACACGTTCATTTTCGAAGAACTTGTTCGCACCAATTGTCAGAAACTGACCCACTTGGCGAAAGATACATAACTGGCGGTACATTCCCCCCCCCCCACCCCCTCCCCGAAATTTGAAGGAAGATGTTTACACATTTACCGAGGCAGCTGGGTGCATTTTACAAAACTGTTTTACAAAGTGACACGTTAAATACAGTAAAAAATAAACAAGTTATCAATTATGCAACATATTTTTATTGTCAGGAAAAAACATTATTAAAAACTGTACCTTCTGATTCCATACTGTTAACGTAATTTGCTCTAAAGTGCCGTATTACGCTATTCATAACATGGACACTTTTTTTTTTTTTTTTTACATTAATGAAGAAAAATATCCTGTTCAACCTCTAATGAGTTATAATTAGGATATATTTTGTTCAAATTCCAAATAATATGAACAACTGCCGATATGAGAAAGTGGCTTCATATTTGTCCAATCATTGAAAATAGGGACAATCACAATTAGCTATGCTTCTACGTTAAATAAATAAACATAAAAATAAAAAACAATATTTAAACACACAAACAAACAAACAAACACACAAACACACAAACACACAAACAAACAAACAAACAAACACACAAACAAACAAACACACAAACAAACAAACAAACACACAAACACACAAACAAACACACAAACAAACACACAAACAAACACACAAACAAACACACAAACAAACACACAAACAAACAAACAAACACACAAACAAACAAACAAAATCAAGAAAAAAACTCAAATACCAATTTATTCTTGAAAATTCATAGTCAACATTCTTTTTTTAAGGCAATGTATTTTACTCGAAAAAAAAAAAGTGGCAACATTGGCAACTACTATATTTTTTCGCTGGCTGAGAGAATCCATGTGTAAGTTTTGAAAATTGTCTTTATTTATTAACAGATCGAGGAGTGTAAACCTTTGTCATCTTCAAGCACCATTCTCGCTGCCGTAGGTGACCATGACGGTTCAAAATTTCTTTCGCTTGATGTTGTTTAACAATTTCGTTGTTAAAGGACAGTGTTACTGGCGACATCCACGTTGGATTTGAAATTTTATATTTAAGGCGACCTCAGTGTTTGTCGGGCGTTATTTTTGACAAAGCTCTAAACTGTGTTGGCGATAGGCTCACTCTCTCTATCCTATGTAGTTTTGAACTTTTTAAGTAATTTCCTATTACTGGTGCTTTTTTTTGCTCCACAGTGAATATGTGTAGTTATGTGTTCTTTCGTAGCAGTTTGGGTTAGGGTTAGTGTTAACCCTAATACAAACCCTAACTGCTACGAAACAAGACATAAAAGTTAGTTGCTTATCCTTTACAGGACGTGGCAATCAACCCCAGCTTTTATTGGCTGTTTGTGATTTTTCTAGGCAATTTTTACGTTCAGTAGTTTGCCATTGCTTTCTGAACGGTACGGCGCTTATACCATTGTTAAAAATCCACACAAAGCGATCTGCCACCAAACCGCCTGCAGCAGGTTTCGAACCTGGTATATCTGGATTATGAAACTGCGTTCATATCCATTAGGCCACAGACGCCGACCTACATATATTCACTGTGGAGCAAAAAAGCACGAGTAATAGGAAATTACCACTTTTTATTTGACCCATTCATCAAAATGCCAAAGCAATTATGTGGTATGAAAATTAAAGCAGTTCGCTGAACACTGACGTGTGGCAAATGCTGAAAAGATATAGGCTAGTAAAACAGATAATACATCTTTTAACAGCAGAGATGGTTGCAATTCTGAAAGCTCTGGAAATCTTCTCTAGCAACCCTCCTCATAAATTGACAGTATTAACAGACTCACTTTCTGCTATTCAAGCTATAAGAAACTTACGAGAATGCAGTAGACCTGATATAGCAGAAGAGATATTACTGGCAAATACTTCCCTAAGGTCCATAGGATGTTCTGTTCTTATAGCTTGGATACCTTCACATGTTGGCAAAGAAGGAAATGAAAAGGCAGATACAGAAGCTAAGAAAAGTACAAATATTAGAAACCAAATAAATGTTAGGATGAGTAACAGAAATCAAAAGCTTAATTCAAATAAAAATAACTGAGGAATGGACAGTAGAGTGGGATGGAGGTCTGAAGGGCAAACTTGCATATAAATTGTTCAATGCTCCAACAAGAACGTGCCAGAGAACTAAATATTCCTAGCAATAAGAAACTTCTTAGACTGCAACTAGGAATGGGCTATTTTATAAAAGAAGAACCATACTGTGCAGATTGTTTAGAAAAAAAAATGATATAGAGCATTTCTTATTAAAATATAGGAAGTGTGAACAACAGAGAAAACCAGTACAGTGCAGACCTGATAAGGAGAACTCACCAGGGACCCAAGAAATAGTTCCTCTTATCAGAAATTCCTCTTATCCAGATAAGAGTTCAAGCATATGGTAATGCATTTACAATGTACAATACAATAATGAATTAGCGTTGAATACGACAGATGTATGACACAGAAAATATGTAAATCACCAAAAGTGTTAATGTACAAAGTTGGCACAGATATCTAGAGAATAACAGCACTTTTTACACTTTGAAATGAAAAAGCTGCAATTTTCCTCTGTATCTTAGTACCCGTACTTGAGTTAATAAAAATGTCTTTCCATGACATCCTTAAATTCAAAGAAATGATAAATTAAATCATCTTGGCATTCAGCCTGCATTATATACATGTTAGTTTTATCCATGCAATTTGAAACTTCCAACTGTGAAATAGTTTGTACCATTAACCCACAGTCATCATTATCTCTAGAACTTGTACACTCTTAAATGAAAAAGTCTGTACTTTTCCTCTGTACCTTGGTACCTTACTTACTTACTTACTTAGTCGTTCCCCTTCTACCGTGAGGTGTAAAGGTTTGGAAGAGAGAGCGCCAGCCTATTCTATCGGCTGTCTTCCTCCTGGCCTGGTTCCATTCTAGTCCTCAGTCCTTCAAAGATTGTCTAATGTTGTCCTCCCAGCGGACTCTGGGTCATCCTGGGGGTCTGGATCCTTGGCTCTTTGTTTCCCATGCTTGTCATGGTATCCGATCTTCTCCCATTCTGCAGACATGGCCAAACCATCTTAGTTGGGACTGTTCTACTTGGGTCTGCAGGGGGTGGGTTTAAGGTACCTTGGTACCTGAGTTAATAAAATGTCTTTCCATGGCCTCTTTAAATCCAAAGAAATGAGAAATTATATACATGTTAATTTTATCCATGCAATTTGAAACTTCCATTTGTGAAACAGTTCGCACTGGCAACTCACAGTCATCATCATCATCTCCATCTAGGTCAGGACTGGAAAAGACAGAAAATGAAACTGTTGGCATACACATCCTTAGAATATCAGCACTGGCAAGGCAAGCACTACATGTAGTAACAATATCATTGTCAATGTTGACATAATCTCCTGCTGAAATGTTCAGTTCCTGATATAGTTGATGAAGCAAAGGTTCCACAGAAGTTTCAGTTATAATACTGCCATTACAAGTATTTGATACAACCGTGTTTTCATCATCTGTATCATCTCCAACTTTAAAGCCTGCTTTTCGAAAATAGTTTATAATAGTCACAGGCAACACTTTACCCCATGCAGATTTCAACATAAGAATAGCATCCAGAAGGGTTATCTTGAAGTCTTCAGCAATCAAGTCTGCATCAATGTGTTCTACAAGTTTGGACAACATTGCTGACCTATAATGAACCTTCAGATTTTGAATAATACCTTGGTCACAAGGCTGAAGTTTGGATGTCGCATTTGGTGGTAAAAATAAAAGTTCTGTTGCTTTTAGATTTTGAACATTTAGGTGGGCTGAACAGTTGTCAAGCACCAAAAGAACTTTGCGATGTTGACGTTCCATAGAATGATCAAATGCATGTAGCCACTTGGTGAAAATGTCTGATGTCATCCAGGCTTTTGAATTAGCTGCATAATCAAAACACAATTTTTTCAAACCTTTAAAACAGCGTGGATTTTTGAATTTACCAATTACAAGTAATGGCAATTTTTCTGAACCATCCATATTTGTACACACAACAATTGTGATTCTTTCGATTTTTTTCCCCCCATGACACTTTACATTTCTGAAGGAAAAAGTCTTGTCAGGCAGCAATCTCCAAAACAATCCAGTTTCATCAGCATTAAACACATCAGCGGAATTATGCCTACTCATGGCTAGTTTTAGCACCTTCTCCGTCCATGACTCGGTAGTCGTTTCATTAACAGAATGCCTTTCCCCACACAAAGCTTTGTAAGTAATGTTGTGATGTTTTTTAAAATGACCCAACTAGCCAGGACTACATTTCCAGCCAGTCCGACCTTCCAGAAGTGCTAACTCTTCTGCCTTTGCAGTTAATATAGGTCCATTTACAGGAACATTTGCTGATCTCGCCATGGTGAACCATTTTAGGAGTGCTGTGTCAACCACATCACACCCTGCTTTTTGGTTCTTCATTCTGTGACAATCAACTTGTCCACCATAAAACATTTTTCTGTACCGATCCTTATTTTTTATGATTCCTGAAAGCGTTGATTTTGGAATGTCAAATTCCTTTGCTATTTCCATTTTCTTTTTGCCACTATTTTCCACGTCTTGTAATTGCTCAATCTTTCTTTTCAAAGATATAGATTTTAACTTTCCAGCCATTTTTAGAGGGGAAATAACTCAAGTTCTAACACCGACGAAGCGCGCAATTCCCAAAAATAGCCATAAAGTTGTACAAATGTCCAAGTACTGTGTTTGAAAAAATGTTCGCCTTAAGCAGATCAAATTATATAGTCGGGACACGTCTAATTGTTCGGCATATCTGAAAATTCGTGATAAATGGATTCCGCTTAACTGGACATTTCTTTACAAAGACAAAGAAGAAAAATTGCTGGGGATAAACAAATTGTTCTTCACAACAGAAATTCGCTACATCCGAGATCGCCTTAAGCGGTCTGCACTGTATTAGGTTATTTACAGGCATGTGATGCATCCATAACTGTGGAACAGGTATTGAGAATAGATAGACCTAGAGAATTGCACAATATGTTAAACAGTATGTAACAAGAACTAAAATTAATATATAAGGATCAGTGATGGTGGTAGGAAAAGATTTAGTCTGATGGGGTGCTTGTATGGCTGATGGGGTGCTTGTATGGCTGATGGGGTGCTTGTATGGCTGATGGGGTGCTTGTATGGCTGATGGGGTGCTTGTATGGCTGATGTCAGATAATTGGTGGATTATATGCAATCTTGGACAACCCCCCCCCCTTTTTTTTTTTCTCACCCATTTTCACCTTGTTAACAACAGGGTATTTGTGAAAGACTTCATTTTAGTTTTTTTATTTGTTTGTTTTTCTTTATTTTTATTTGTTTATTAGTGTCTTTATTTTATTAATTAATTTTTTTAATTTGTATGTTTGTTTGTTTTTATTTTTATTGTTTGTTTCTTGGAAAGGGGAGGTCACACACACATACATTCAAACAATTTTGGTTGTGATTTACTCTATTTCGACTGAGTGGGGGGGGAAGATACAATATTTAAATATTTAAAATCAGATTTTATTGTCTTGAATTTATTACACAATATATCGTTATTATAACTCATCAAGGGTTGAACGAGATACTTTGTTTAAAAAGACAAAAACAAAAAATTGAACACTGAGGAGGTACAGACAGCATTGGCATAGCTGGCAGTCTTTTTCAGGACAAGTCCTTTTCAGGGCTTCATGACGCTAGCAGATAAATGATGTTAGTTCTTTTTACAACCTATTGTCTATCAATCCTAGTCGGGCTAGCAGTCCTTTTCAAAGATATTTCATGCTAGCTGGGAAAAGGGTTTAGAAATCTTGTGAAATATTTTTAAATTATTATATTATGTGAACAAATGTCTGTGTCTTATGAACTGTAGACCTGATTGAAAATAACAGTATAAAAAGATTAAATAAGTGTCTCTTCTTCTTATATCCTTAGCTGCCGACCGTCAAAGCAGTCAGTGGCCATTACGCTTGGTGGCATCTTGTAGGGCAACAACAAATTAATTCCACTTTGCTCGGTCAGTGGCCATTGTTACCTCGTGTTTATGTGTAATTGTGAATGTTATCGGTAACACATGTTATGTCGTGGGTTGGCATGTATAACATCCACATGTAAATGCAGTCAGACCAACTTGAAATAAGTACGCTCAGTCCATCGTACAATTAACACGATTTTAATTGACGATATTCACAACACTGAGTACTTCACACATTAAGACATTTGTATAAAAATGATGCTCCATAATAACCATATTATCTCTGGCAGTAAGAATTGATGAACTGTACAGCTGGCCGTTAGAGGTCAAACTGTCTGCAAATATTCCAAAACAACATTGTCATGAATGTTAATTTGTATTACACAGTTACGTACTACCTTCTGTCTGTCGTCTTGCCACACGTCACTCAAACACACATTCTTGAAGTAGTGTCAGTAGATAATCTGACAATAATTGAATAGAATGTAGGACCCCAGTAAGGAACTCCTAAAACACACACTGTCCATTAGGACGAACCCCTCGAATGCCCGTGACCCCCGAACGTTAACTGTTCGTTTTTCGCCGCAGACATTGCCTACGTCATACACTCATTTACATTAACAAATAGCTAGCGTTTAGCACTGGTCCGTCGCGTGTACCTCTCAGCTGTGCACAGCGATGCCTTAGCAAGCCTGTGCAAAATGAGTGGTAACACTACCCCGCCCCCCAGCGAAAACTGAAAGTTTTCCTCAAAGGAGGATGACAAACCCTTGACCATTTCACAAAACGTGAAGTAAAAGTCGTGTATGTTAGATATGATTAATTGTCCATAGAAAAGATGTCAAGAAATGGAAAAAAAAAAACTAAATGGAGATGTCAAATGATGAAATATGATAATAAAATTGTGATGCATGATACATGGAGAAGTTCAATGAAATAATTAAATGATGAATCAATTTAACTAGCTAATTGAATGATATTAAACCATATTGAAAAAAAAACAGAAAAAAACTGTAAATTTAATTATGTCCATGTGATAATGTCTAAGATGTGTTCATCATCTTGGAATAATGAAACTAGTTAAAGTTCTTAAAGTAAGGCATAGGTATTATCACTTCTTAATTTTATCGTCCCTTAAATGGTATGGTTATGAAAATGTTCCAGATGTGAGTTTCCTTTACGCCAAAAGTCAATCCGATTTTAAGCATTCTGCACAAGATGTGTCAATAAAAGTTCCAGACACGTAGTATTTGTTGAAATAACAGATGATACCAGTCAATACTGCTTGATAGTGAGTTGGAGAAGTCTGTGACCATGTCCTTAATTCTTGATCATCATACACCTAAGTTTCAAAGTACCCGCAGGAAAGAAAGTCACTTACAAATGTCTTTGGATAGCTGTGTGGCCGAAGTTACCATTGAGCATGTGCCGAGACCAACAAAAAAAACTTAACCATGCATAACAATGTCTTGTAATGTCATATCAAAAAGTCCGGAAATGACTATCAAGCACCTCATACTGTGGGTACCCTCGACATCGTGATTCAAATCCAATGGTAGATGTAGAGGTTCAGCTCTGTGCCATGGTCAGTGTATAGGCATTAATTTATTCTACACAATGCCAAATGCTTGAGAATCTGTATTATCTGTCTGTGGGTAACGCGATAGTACATCAGCCATTACGTTGGACTTGCCATCAATTGGGTGGATGATGTAGTCATATGCTTGTAAGTTTATCGCATATCTTGCGACCCTTGGGTTTTTCATCTGTGCACTCTGTAAATACGAGAGAGCCTTCTGGTCTGTCTCAATAATGAAACGAGACCCAAGAAGGTATCGCTGAAGTTTGGTCACCGACCAGATAATTGCTAGAAGCTCTCTCTCAATTATGGGGTATCTGCATTCAGTTTGAGAGAGCTTACGCGAGATATAGAGAACTGGATGAAGTATTCCATCCACCTCCTGCATTAAGGCACCACCGATCCCATACTGTGAAGCGTCCGTTCTGAGGATGAAAATTAATTTTGGATCAGGTAATTTTAATATAGGCTCAGATGAAAAGAATTCTTTTAAATGGGCTAGAGCTCTGTCACAGTGCTCAGTCCAGACAATCCTATTAGGAGAGCCTTTTGTAGTCAACTCAGATAGAACTGAAGTAATGGATGACAGATGTGGCATAAATTTATTGTAGAACTGGACAAGACCCAGGAGGCTTCTTACTTGTTTCTTTGTCCGAGGAATGGACAAATTAAGAATTTTTGAAATAGTGTTGTCTTCAGTTTTGAGAAATCCGTGTCCAACTCTGTGACCTAAGAAGGAGATTTCGTGGAACCCTATGTGAATCTTAGAAGGCTTTGCAGTAAGACCATGTGACCGAAGAATCTCGAGTAGAGATTTAAGTCCAGAAACATGTTCGTCCCAAGAGTTGTGGAACAAACAAATATCATCTATATAAGAGATAATATCAGATCTGTGAGAAAAAAGTTTTCTCATCATGCGGACAAAGGTAGCTGGTGCATTCACCAAGCCAAAGCACATGAAATTCCAATGAAAGAGACCTTTAGGAGTAGCAAAAGCAGTGAGAGGTTTGGCTCTTTCTGTGAGAGGTACCTGCCAATACCCTTTGGATAGGTCAAATTTACTAAAATACTTAGCTTCCGAAAGTTTTGCTAATAATTCCTCAAGAACTGGCATTGGCTCTGCGTCAGACTCTGTTATACTATTGAGTCTACGGAAATCAATGCATAATCTAATACTCTTATCTTTTTTTCTGATGATGACCATCGGGAAAGAATATGGTGACTCTGAATGTGAAATGATATTAAGTTTTAGCATCTCGTCCAATTCCTTTTCGACCCGATCCTGAAAGTGGATAGGGATAGGGTAAGGTTTCAAGTGAATAGGACGATTATCTGTGAGTTTAATATCGTGAGAAATGATAGACGTCCGACCAGGAATATCAGTAAGGACTTGTTGATAGGACTCAAGAATTGCAAGGACTTGAGTTTGTTGAGCAGCAGACAGATCAGGACAGATAGAAACATTTAGCCACGATTCTGAAGGCTGCAGTGATATTGCAGGAAGAGGTAAGGGTATGTCAGGGAATGCAGTAGCTTCTTCCTGAATAACAGATAAGGAGGAATATGACGTAGGACGATCAGAGGATTCGTCCAAAACATCAAAAATAGGCTTGAGATATGCAGGTCTATCATGGAATTCCTTTAGCATATTGACATGAAATGTTTTATTCTTGCCATCAACGTCAAGAATATAGTCAACATCTGTGAGTTTTGACATAATTTTATATGGTCCCCTCCAAGAGATAAGAAGGCGATTTTGTCTTGTTGGTAACAATACAAAAGCCTTGTCCCCTGGCAGTAATTGTCTAAGCTTTTTCCGTCGGTTTTGAAGGGACCGAGCTTTTTCTTTTGCCTTTTCAGAAGAATTTACAGCAATTTGCCAAGCCTCAAGAAGTTTCTGACGCAGGTTAACCACATAGTCATAAGATGACTGAACTTCGGGGGCTATTTCTGGACCTGACAGTAGCTGTTTTATCATTGACATGGGTCCTCGTGGTGGAGCACCATAAAGGAGCTCAAAAGGAGAAAACCCAGTGTGTTCATTTGGAACTTCCCGATAAGCAAACAGCACTGCTGGGAGCATTCTGTCCCAGTCTTGTGGATAACTAGTGGTCACCTTACCTAGCATTTGTTTCAAAGACCTATTTAGCCGTTCTACCATACCGTTTGACATGGCATGATATACAGAGCTCAGAGATCTATCTATATTACATAGATTCAAGACCTGTGACATGACGTCTGACACAAACTGTGGTCCCCTATCAGATAGAATTTTATCTGGGAAACCCAATCTCGTAAAAATTAGGAGAAGTGCATCAGCCACATCACTGGTAGCAATATGTTTAAGAGGTATTGCTTCAGGCCACCTAGTACACATATCAATACAGGTAAGGACAAACCTGTGACCTCTGGCTGAAGGAACCATTAGTGGACCTATTAAGTCTATGGCTATTTTTGCGAATGGTCGCACAGAGATATCAGCAGCCTGAATGGGTGCATTATGATAAGCTCCTTTAGTAGCCACCTCTTGGCATATTTTACAAGAACGACAAAACATTTTGACATCCTTCACCACTCCAGGCCAATAAAAGTCAGACAAGACTCTGTATTTTGTCCTAGCAAAACCCATGTGACCTGCACAGTTTGTGTCATGTGCATGCCTAAGAATGTATGGCCGAACCACAGTTGGTACAAGAATTTGACTACGCACTAACGTAGAGTCTGTATAATTACGCATTAAAATATCATTTTTGATAGAGTACCAAGGACATGATTTTTCTGAGCAATCAGAATCATGTGGTCTCACCAACTTAAAAAACCTTTTCAGGGATTTGTCAGTCTTCTGCATTTCAATGAATGAAGTCTTGGTGAGCATAGGTTTTTGATGTTCATCATCATCATCATCGCCAAGCACTTCAATCTGACTTTGAGCATGTGATTGTGCTCTTGTTGTCACCACATTTGCGTGCAGCCTATGCTGTCGTTCCCAGATTTCAATATCTTGTGTGGAACATTCTTTTATGCCAACAAGATTACCCAGGATCAATTCAGCAACCGGATCCTCCAATAAACAAACTTTAACTTGCCCTGCAAAGAATGGTGTGTCAATGTGTACAATGGCTAGTGGATAGAATTCTGCCGTTCCACCAAATGTAATACATTTTACCATTTCCCCTGTGCAGCAGGAAGGGTCAACAAGGGACTTGCGTACACCCACAGTGGTGCAACCTGTATCTCTTAAAACTGAAACAAGATTGTTATTTAAGAAACCCTTGTAAAAAGTAAGTGACCCTTGTCCATCATGGGAGGCTAACGCTGGTACCAATGCAGGGATGGGATGTCCACAAGATAGTCGCGACACCACGCCTGGCTGAAATAAAGTGCTGCACTCAGAGCAATTTGATGTATTGAACAAGTCAACAGCACAAGCATTAGCAAGGTTGGTGTTTACATTATTCTGATCGACCACCCCTGTGTTGCTATTATGACTCGAGTTCGAGTTTGAACGTTCCACACTTCGTGAGCGCTGAAAGTTGTTTTTTCCACGATAGTTATTTCGGTTTCCTCTTCCGTTCTGATGATTATTAGAATGTTGAGGGCATGTGCACCCTATACAGTGTTGAAAAGGTGGAGAGTTCTGGCTGTTCTCATCATTATAATATCTGTCACTTCTATACATGTAGGAATTATCAGGCCTACGCCATCCTCTGTTTGATCTATTGTACATTTGAGATGGCCCATTACCTCCAGGATATTGACGAAAATTTCTTTGATCTTGAGATGGTCGAGTATCGAAATTGTACCGTCCACGAAACGATCCGACATTTCGGTCTCTGTTCTGACCAAAATTCCGATCCATGCTTTTTGATCTGGCTCCTGGGTTTTGTATTTGCACAGAACGAGCCGAAGCAACCGGTAATGACTCTTTCACCGTGGAGTTGCTCACAACCTGCCCCGGATGAGCTGTCATAAATTGTCGACCTAAAGACTCAACAGCTTGTAAAGATTCAGGTTTTCGTTCATGCAAAAATGTTAAAAATTCTGAGCTAATGGAGGATAAAACTTTGTCCCTCAATATGAGATCCTTAAGACCCTCAAATGTATGTTCAATCTTAGCCAAACCAATCCATCTATCAAAACATAATTTAATAGATGAAATGAAATCCGAGAAGTCCTTGTTCATGTCGGGTATGAGTTTTTTGAACCTCATTCTATACCCATTCTCATCAAGTTGGTATCTTCGTAGAAGTAACGCCTTAGCTGCCTCATAGGATTGCCTATTGTTCTCATCCATAGTTAAAATAGCAGTCAAAGCATCACCTGTAACTATTTGCATTAAATGGACCACCCATGATGATCTTTCAAGTTTGTATTCTGTACATACTGTCTCAAAACGATTTATAAAGCAAGATATGTCATCAGAATTCTGGTTAAATTTGGGTAAATGAAGTTTAATTGTGTTAGGAAGTACTTTCTTAGACGAACCTGTCACTTCCTGATTTTGTGAATTGCCAGATTCTATTTTAGATCTATCTAAATTTAAAGAAGCCATCTTCTCTTCATGCTCAAATTGAGCTTTTTTCGCTGCTAAATCTATCTCATCTTGTCTTTTCCTTTCTGCCAAATCTTCCTGTCTTCTTCTCTCTGCAAAATCTTCTTTTCTCTTTGATCTCTTCTTGTCTTCTTTTCTCTTCTCTTGCTTGTACCCTTTCTTCTCTGGCAATATCTTCTAGCCTTTTTTGTTCCTCTTTCTCCAATCTACTCTCTGCTCTTGTAAGTTGCTCCATGGCAAACTCTTCCAAAGCTTGTCCCTGCTTACCAAGTTTTTCTCCCAATAGAATAAAATGCTCCAGAGTAGCCATGTTAGAAGGTTATAAATGACTTACTTGTGATGTAAAATGTGTACTATATAGTAATTAGCAGTACCAATGCAAATTCTTATAAATGTCAAGATAAAGCAAGTGAAAAATATTATGTGAGCATATGTTAATCTCGTGAAGTAGACAAGACAAACTATGACCCGGACACAGTACAACAAGCCAAGAAAGACAATACTAATGTAGAAAAATAATAAAAAAATAAAATAAAATAAATAAAAATGTATTTAAGTAAAAATAACAATAACAATGCTTAGTCTAACAAAATAACAAGACAAACACGCTTTACTACATTTAATACACACAGGAACTGAGGGACAGTAAGGTACGATCAACTGTGTACAAACAATAATGTTGCCAAAACGAAATAATCAGAAACACTCAACGAACTTGAACACCAAGCATCACGTGACAACACAACTAAACGGAAAAAAGGATATGATTAATTCAGGTGAAGCGTTATCCACTCGGCCATGTGCGCCGGACCCTCAATCCTGAAATAATCACCTACCAATCCTACAGACAACCTTGATCTTAGGCCCAGCCAGAGCGGGATGTTTTCCTATGATCAAGTCCTTCACTGACCCCCCTTTAAATACACAAAGAAACATAAAACATGCAGAAAACAAAAGGCTCTGCACAGGATATATCTAAACTAAGCCGACAAGAGATGGACCACTTAGCTTATAATGAATCCTCCCCAGGTATGGTACTGGACAGAATGGAATCGATTACTCTCACTACAGGAGGATGATAGTGTTGAAATTCTTCATTGTTGTTTACAAAAACAATGATTTTGTTGTTATTGCCGAATACGCCATCTTGTCTTGTCTGACTGTGCAAGACGTGGAGGGCTGGAGGCTGAAAATCTTCGCTGAGCTTGATCAATTTCGAAGAAAGTTGAAATTCTGCTGCCAAAACTGATGCAAATACTTATAGAATAGAAATGTCATTGATGACAATAAAAATAGTTCAAACTCTTGACCGCATCAAAATTACTAAGTTTGTAGTAGGCTTGTTAATGTTTTTGGATCCTGCCGCTAATTCGCTGCTGACGTGAAAAGGTCAGCTAAAGCTGCGCAGTGCAGTTTGTACGCGCTGAAAAGTATGGCTCGCCGATAGCGCAAATTTTGTAAAAGTGGCTCAGACAGAAGGCTTCATAATGATTAATTTCGAATTGGAGAAAAAAAACAAACTCCCGTTTGCTGGCCACCATTGGGTGTTACCTCGTGTTTATGTGTAATTGTGAATGTTATCGGTAACACATGTTATGTCGTGGGTTGGCATGTATAACATCCACATGTAAATGCAGTCAGACCAACTTGAAATAAGTACGCTCAGTCCATCGTACAATTAACACGATATTAATTGACGATATTCACAACACTGAGTACTTCACACATTAAGACATTTGTATAAAAATGATGCTCCATAATAACCATATTATCTCTGGCAGTAAGAATTGATGAACTGTACAGCTGGCCGTTAGAGGTCAAACTGTCTGCAAATATTCCAAAACGACATTGTCATGAATGTTAATTTGTATTACACAGTTACGTACTACCTTCTGTCTGTCGTCTTGCCACACGTCACTCAAACACACATTCTTGAAGTAGTGTCAGTAGATAATCTGACAATAATTGAATAGAATGTAGGACCCCAGTAAGGAACTCCTAAAACACACACTGTCCATTAGGACGAACACCTCGAATGCCCGTGACCCCCGAACGTTAACCGTTCGTTTTTCGCTGCAGACATTGCCTACGTCATACACTCATTTACATATAGGTCACACCTTAACAAATAGCTAGCGTTTAGCACTGGTCTGTCGCGTGTACCTCTCAGCTGTGCACAGCGATGCCTTAGCAAGCCTGTGCAAAATGAGTGGTAACAGCCATCCTTCATACAGTGCCCCAACTCTGGTTCATTCTTTGCATCTCAGCCTCCACAGTCCTCTGCCAAGTTGTTTTCTGTCTGCCTCTTTTTCATTTTCCTTCCGTGGTCCATAGCTTAGCTGTTCTTGTGATGGCATCAGGGTCTCTTCTGAGGACATGGCCAACCCAATTCCAGCATCTGCCAGTTATGATGGTGTGCATGTTCTCTTGCTTGCTTCGAGTAAGCAGTTCTTGTTTGGTGATGGTATTCGGCCAAAAGATTCTGAAAATTTTTCTTAGGCAGGTTGCGTGGAAAGAGGACAATTTTGACATTTTCTTCTCTGTTACTCTCCAGCATTATACACCATAGAGAAGCACAGAAAGTACACAACACTCATATAGTCTTAATTTTGTATTTGTGCTGTACTGAGAGGACTTCCAGATGTTGTTTAGACTAAAAAAAGGCTGTTCTTGCTTTGTTCATTCTGTTGTTGATGTCTTTGCTTGCTCTGCCATCTGGTGTTACCATGCATCCTAGGTATGTAAAGGCATCTGTCTGTTCCAGTTGCTGATTCCTTACTGATATGGGCTCAGGGTTGCTCACACTGAGCGTCATGACCTCTGCCTTCTTTAGATTTATGTTCAGGCCAGCCTGGGGGCAAAGTCTTTTACAGACAGGGGGTATGATGTGCTGGTGTTGTGGGTAGTGGGTTTCCCCCCTTGCTTCACCCTAGGCCTAGTGAATTCTTGTTCATGAAAGGAGCGACCATTGCAGTGTTAGTCTCTTGGCCTAGCAAAACCTCTCATACCCCAAGATTGTTGTGCGTGGTGAAGAGCCATACCCTTCTCGAGGTAGTCCTGGTAACTGAGGGTGCGAATCCTCAGGCTAAACACAACGGATCTAGAGGAGCAAACCTCGATAATAAAACCGGTGCACTACACCGTACACGCCCTCTGTGGGTGGGAAGGAGCCAGATGGATACTGAACAAGTCTTGGGAGTGGGAACGAGTGTGGACTGCTCCCTGAAGATCGGAACCCATCGTACAGGCACAGAGACACAGGACGTAACGATCCTATTGCCTTCAACTCTTGGTCACATGCCTAGAGCCTCGGAGAACTCGGCGTAACCAGCAGGCAATTTGGTGGCGGGGAAAGAGCACTGTGAGCCCTACCTTGGCTACGTATCACAAGGAGATGCAGAAACACCCCCTTTATCTCCCCCAGAGCTGGCACAGTACACTTCTGGCTTCTACCCGGGGCGGTAGGAAATCCACAGGCACCCTAGCATCACAATGCCATGAAGATGACAAAGTTGGAATTTACTAACTCAAACCTGGCAGAGCAAGTCCTCCATCAGATGCGGCCGATGCTGGGCCCACTGGCGCGTGGACACGTCCCGATCTCCATCGAGACTTGCCCGGGGAGCCCACCCCGGCTCAAAAAAGCAGAGAAGGCCATTCTCCAAACCTCCGATGTCTTGCGGGCAGTGTTAGGATGTGCAAGAACATGGACAGGAAGACTCCACAACTTCCCCACTGAAGACACGTCCTCGGCGACCGTTGCCTCAATTGGCTGTGTGTGGTGTACCCAGAAACGGGGCCTCCCAGTACTGAGGCACAGTTAAGTCCCCGATGTCACGTATCGGTGCAGAGTTGAGAGAGATGGCTGAGCATCACAATCCCCCCTGTGTTGCAGCATGATGAGAACCAAGCATTGCACACTGAGCTTGGGGGGATCACTTGGGCACCAGACTTAATACTGGCTCTTGACTGGATGGCCGCATGCAGGAGATTTCTACAATGGAGGGTTGGCAGGTGGTGGGTATCTGGAAGTGGCTCTGTGCAGGACGTGAGGATTCCTTGGGAGAGCCCAGAACCAGAGCACAGCATTGTGCAAGCTCTGCATAGTTGGAGAGCCCCCTGGATGACGGGGAATGCACAGTGTGCTACCCCACCTATCCCCAACTCTAACTTAGAACCAGAAGTGGGGTCCTCTGTATGCGTGCCAGGCCAGGATAAAATGCCTGGGAAAGATACTGGAGCTCAGAACTCACTAACTCAAAGTTGCAGGATGGCAGAAAAGCCACGGGAAAGACAGGGCTATTTTGAAGATAACGCAACCATATTTTTACCATACGAGCTCGGACGCCGCCTCGGTAAACAAGGTCCGCGCAGAGCAGTGACACCCCCAGGCTGCTTGTGAATAGTCTACTACTGGGAACTTAAACAGTCGTAGATACTGGGCCAGAAGGCGCACCGGAAACCACAGTATCACGCAACTCGCTTTTATTTTCTATGGAGAGTACACCGTCAAATAAATCTCGTACTGGTGCTCGCCCTGTGGAGCTCCACCAGGCAGGTGCAGTGCCGGGCTCTGAGCCTCGACAGAGCCCATCCTCAGCTACTGGAGGACCCTCTAGACCGTCTTGTGGAGTCAGCAGACGGCGGAGGAGAACTACTGACCAAAACAAAACAGAAAAAGAGAAACCCAGAGTGCCACTTGTCATGATGCACTGGAATGCAGAGGGAGTGAACAGCAAGCAGGCTGGATACAGCAAAAAGACAGAGCTGGAAAACATCTTGTATGAGAAGCAAGTCAGTGTTTGCTGTATCCAAGAGACTCACTTGAAAGCAGATCAAACCTTTAAAATAAGGGGATATCAATGCTTCAGATCCGACAGAAAAGATAGACGAAAAGGAGGAGTACTTACTCTTGTAAGGAATAACATTCCTGCACACGAAAGGAAAACCTTCATGGATGGAGCAGAATATCAGCTGTTGCAGATAAAGGTAGACAAGATGGAAATAGAACTCCTGAACTATTACTGTCCGAACAACAAACCCCTGAGTCTCAGCACTATACAGGTACCAGCCACCAACTTTATTGCAGTTGGAGACTTTAATAGCCACTCCCAGAGCTGGGGCTATAACCATCTGGATCACAGAGGTGAAGAGGTTGAAACTTGGCAAGATGATCACTCCCTAATCCTAGTCAATAATGCCACAGATACTCCTACCTTCTACTCCAGAGGATGGCACACAACTTCAACACCAGATCTTGCCTTCTCCACACCAGATATAGCTGGATCTATTAGTAGAGAAGTAGGAGACCAACTAGGGGGAAGCGACCATCGCCCAATCTTTCTTACTGTCCAGAGTGCAACTCTCAGTACAGGCCCAGCCATTACAAGATGGAACTACAAAAAAGCCAACTGGGGTTTATTCAGGCATCAGGTAAACACGCTGCTGTCTACCCTCAAGGTACAGAACAGAGACATTAATGAAGTGGTAAAAGACTTCAACAGATGCATACTACAAGCTGCAAAAGAAACCATTCCCAAAGGATGCCGGCGTAACTACATACCATACTGGTCCAGCACACTCCAAGAACGTCAGGAAGCTATGGACAGGGCTAGAAAGGACGCAGAGTCTCAGCCTTCACTTGAAACTCACTCGAGGCCAGCTCCTTGACGTGGAGATGGGGCACAAGTACAGCCATCAGCGGCTGAAAAACCAAGACTGGCCAGGCCCTCCTACACTCGAGCAAGACCACAGTCTGCCCTAGCAAGTCAAGGTGCTGAAGACGGAGGCAACCAGCCAAGAGGCGCACCACAGCAATCAGGATGCCACGCACATGCGCTATGGGAAGTATGCCTATATCTGCAAAACGTTATGGCACTCGCCCTGTGATGGACACCCAGGCAGGCGCAGTGCCGGGCCCTCTGCCTCGGAAGGGCCCAACCCCCACTACTGGGGGTCCTTCTCAATTGTCCCGTGGAGCCAGGAGGCATGAGAATAGAGCTACTGGCCAAGCAAAGAAAAGACCATTTAAAATAATGCACTGGAATGCTGAAGGCGTCAATGGTAAAAAAGACGGCTACAGCAAAAAATTAGAGCTCGAAAACATCTTGAATGAAGAGCAAGTAAATGTATGTTGCTTGCAAGAAACCCACCTCAACAAAGACATAGCCTTCAAAATCAGAGGCTACCAGTGCTACCGATCTGACCGAATGGACAGGCGAAAGGGTGGAATACTGACACTCGTGAGGAATAACATCAGTGCATGTCAGCTTGAAACATATATGGAGGGGGCGGAATACCAGATGCTTCATCTCAGGACAGAAAGTTCAGAATTCCACCTGCTCAACTACTACTGTCCGAGCGACCGCCCACTGGCACTAGATACAATCCCAGCAAAAGAGGGACTGATTGTGTGCGGAGGCTTCGGCGGCCGCTCACGGAGCTGGGGCTATGATCACATGGACAGGAGAGGTGAGGAGCTTGAAAACTGGCAGGATGACAATGGGCTTATCCTGATTAACCAGCCAATCGACCCACCAACCTTCTACTCGAGGTCATGGCACACCACCTCTACACCAGACCTGGCATTCCACTCACCCGGCTTGGAGTGGAACACCACACGCGTTGTAGGGAAACAACTTGGAGGCAGCGACCACCGGCCAGTCTTCCTACTTGTCAAGGAGAGCAGCGCTCTCTCTAGGTGGAACTACAAGAAGGCAGACTGGACAATGTACCAGCACCGTACTAGTATGCTGGCTGGAGATCTGACTGTGGACAAGGGCATCAGTGGGCTGGTCGATGAATTCAGCGGATGCATATTGCAGGCTGCTCGTGAGGCAATACCTAGAGGGGCTCGTGGGCACTGCAGACCATATTGGAATGGTGGGCTAGAGCGGCTGCACAACGACGTGGAAACATCTCGAAAGCAGGCAGAGACCAGTCCATGCCAAGAACATCACAATAGCTGCCAGCAAGCTGGGGCCAAATTTCAAAGGGCCGGGTTGCGGGCCGGGCGAGGGGGCTGGGGGGAGAGAACGGAGTCCTTGGGCTTTGAAAGAGATACGAGGAAACTGTGGAAGCTGGTAAAGCAACTTAACGATGAAGGTACAGAGAGAAACTCAAGGATTGCTCTGTACAAAGATGGAAACATCCTCATGGGAAAACAGGCAGCTGATCACTTTGCAGACTCCTTTGCTAAAGACAACAACATCGAAGTTAGCCCAGAGAAGCAACAGGAGACTCGTGAGAAACAACAGCGCGCAGGACGAGATGGAACCATACCTGAGGTTGTGGAGGCACCGGTCACATTAAGAGAACTGGAGCTTGCAATATCCAAATTGAAAATGAGAAAGTTGCCAGGAGTTGATGGAGTGTCCAATGAAATGATTGAGAACTTGGGAACAGCAGCAGAGACAGAGCTGCTGCAGATCTTCAATATCTGTTGGAACTCAGGCAGAGTTCCACAGACCTGGAGGGAAGCAATCATGATACCACTCCTAAAACCAGGAAAAGACAGTTCCACTGCCTCCGGCTGCAGACCAATCAGCCTTACAGGCTGCCTCTGCAAAACAATGGAACGTATCATCAACCTCAGGCTACAGTGGTACCTTGAGAGTGAAAACCTTCTTGTACCACAGCAGGCGGGCTTTAGGCAGTGTTATTCCACCGAAGATCAGGCAACTTACCTTTCCCAAGAGATTGAGGATGCGTTCCAAGATGGGAAACTGGTACTAGCAGCATGGATAGATCTAAGGAAAGCATTTGATGGGGTTTGGAGGGAAGGGCTTCTGAAGAAACTGAGAAATTGTAGAGTGAATGGTAAGATGAACAAATGGGTGAAAGCATACTTGCATAACAGAAGAGCCCGAGTACAACTCGATGGCCTCAAGAGTAAGAAAATTCTACTGCGTTGTGGCGTCCCTCGGGGAGGGGTTCTGTCCCCCACACTTTTCCTAGTCTACATCAACGACCTGGTTGCTGAACTACCGCATGGAATGAAAGTGGCAATGTACGCTGATGACCTGGTAATATGGTGCACAGATGAGCATGCAACAGTGGCCACCAGGCTGCTACAAGGAGCTATAGATGCTTTAACCTCATGGGCAAATAGATGGTGTGTCAGCATCAACACAGACAAGTGCGGCACTGCGCTCTTTGCCCTCTCTCCCAGGCAAAAAGCTGGTGTCATCAAGATAGGCGAAGAGCTCCTGGGAGAAGATGGACGGCCCACCTATCTCGGAGTTGCATTCGATGGTAGGCTGGCGTGGAGGCGGCGCATCAGCGGGGCGGCAACGGGGGCCGGGGGGAGGCTGGCCATCCTGGGAGAACTGGGTGGAACCACATGGGGAGCCGGCGGGAAAGTGCTTAGTAAAGTTTACCAGCAGGGCATGCGACCACACCTGGAATATGGGTCAGCTGCATGGTGTCCAGCATCAGACACCACGTTGCAAGAGCTAGATAGGGTGCAGGGCCAGGCGCTTGGGATCGTCGCGGGGGCAATGGGATCGACGCCTGTGGTGGAGATGGAGAGGGTGGGGAGGATGCGGGCACTGAGGGAGCGCGGGGACACGAGAGTGCTGGCACAGGCGGAGGAGTTCCTCAGTGTGCCGGGCCATCCAATGAAGAACAGATTCCGGGGCCTAGCGGTGGGGCGACTGGAGGGAGGCGGCTTTGTCCACCAGGCCGGGCGGTTTCGTGGACAGGCCTCGGGCCTGCCTGAAGTTGACGGCCCCCTGGGGTCTGTGCCGGAGCAGACCCCTTGGAGAGAGGAGCGTGGACTGCCAGTGCACATCCACACGAAAGTGAAGGGAATGTTCGGCGGGGATGAACGGGGCAGCGTGCGGCGTGGGACAGTCGCTCTCAGTTTCCTGGATAATGGGTGCCCACAGGACCTCTGGGTCTGAGTGTGCACGGATGGGTTGGCACGGAGTGCGGTGGGGAATGGAGGAGCAGGAGTGTACATAGAGTGCCCGGGCAACACTGGGGATGCGGTCAGAGTGCCAACGGGGAGGTTCTGTGGCAACTATGGTGCAGGGGTTCGGGCAGTCGAGGTGGTGGCTGAGAGGCTGCTGGACACCGGTCTCGGTCCGCAGCCTGTGGTGTTCCTGACGGATGCGGGATCGGCACTCCAGGCACTTCAGTCCAGAAAATTGCCAGGTATACAAGCCCTGCTTTCTGAACTGTGCAACCAGCGCAGGGTCGCCATGCAGTGGATACTGTCTCATTGTGGAATACCAGGAAACGAGAGAGCAGACGGACTGGCTAAAGAAGGTGCTGCAGACGAGCAACCAGATGTACCAGTAACGTACCATCAGAAGAAAAAGATGATCAAATCTATCAGAAAGCCACCAACACCAACACAGGATGACTACCAAGCTATGAACAGATCAGAACAAATAGTCATTCTGCGCCTCAGAACAGGACACAACCGCCGCCGCAGCCACATGTATACAAAATTCAAGATTGGCAATTCAGCCATGTGTACATGTGGACAGGCACCCCAGACTGCGGAGCACGTACTTCAAGATTGCCCCGAATATGATATATTGAGGCAAACCCACTGGCCCAGAGAAACAACACTGGAAGCAAAACTATATGGACCTCTGTATGAACTACAAAAGACAGTGAAGTTTATACAAGAAACAACATTGCAGATAAAGACAATATATTTCAAGCGAACAAAAGAAGAAGAAGAAGAAACTTGAAACTCACAACAAATGGAAAAAGGCTGTAGCAGAGTTTCAGAGAACAAAGCTAGAAGAAAAACGGAAAAGCTGGAGAACTAAAACGGCATCGCTGAACCTTGAGAAAGACGGCAGGAAACTTTGGAGATTAGTCAAGTCTCTAAATGAAGAGCGTTCCTCACCAAGGCAGACTATCACATTGGATGAAGGTGGCAAACTTTTCAGAGGAAAACAAGCTGCAGACCTGTTTGCTAGAAGATACAGTTCAGAAAGCAACTTACCCATTAACATAGACCATCAGAGAGAGATAAGAAAAGAAATACTGGCAACCATGGGACAGACAGATACTCCTGCCCCAATGAGGGAACCCATCACACTAGGAGAACTACAGAAGGCTATTTCCAAGCTTAAGTTTCAAAAGTCACCCGGCCCAGACAAAATCAGCAACGAAATGCTAGTAAATCTGAGCTCAGCAGCAAAGACAAAACTGCTTGAGATATTCAACCACAGCTGGTTGAAAGGAACGGTACCCCAAGTATGGAGAGAAGCCATCACAATACCCATACTAAAGAAAGGGAAATGTAAGACCGAGGCTGCAAGTTACCGGCCAATCAGTCTCACATTACTCACAAGCTGTGTTGGGAAGACTATGGAGCGAATAGTCAACCACAGATTGAAATGGTATTTAGAGTCTGAGCAGATCCTGGTGCCGGAACAAGCTGGATTTAGAGAATGCTACAGTATAGAAGACCAAGTTACTTACTTGTCTCAAGCAATAGAAGATGCCTTCCAGGAGAAGAAAAAGGTCCTAACGATCTGGGTCGACTTCAAGCAGGCCTTTGACAAGGTGTGGAAAGATGGCCTCATTGCAAAACTTAGGAGAAGTGGAATCCAAGGCAACATGATGAAATGGATCCAGTCATACTTGCATAACAGGAGAACTAGAGTCACTCTTGACGGTCTGCAGAGCAGAAAAGTGTTGCTCCATCAGGGGGTACCTCAAGGAGGAGTAATTTCCCCAACACTCTTCCTTGTTTACATCAATGACCTGGTGAAAGATCTCCCTGCAGGAGTGAAAGCTGCCTTATATGCAGATGACCTAGTACTCTGGTGCGCTGATGAAAATGTCACCACAGCAAATTATAGAATGCAGCGGGCAGCAGACATGCTAGTGTCATGGGCAGAGAAATGGCTTATCACAATAAACGCAGACAAAACCTCCACAACACTGTTCTCCCTCGCCCCCAAGGACAAATCAGCTAACATACACCTAGGGACAACCGTGATCAAGGAAGAAAGCTACCCCACCTATCTTGGGGTGACATTTGACCAAAGGCTTACATGGAATAAGCATATTGAAAATGCAGAAGGAAAGGCCCGAAGACGACTAGGCATACTCAGAAAATTAGCAGGTACCAACTGGGGAGCAAATGAACGAAATCTAAAGAAGATTTATAATGGAGTAATAAGACCACACTTAGAGTTTAGCTCAGCAGCATGGTCATCAGCTGCTAACTCACATCTGCAGTCTTTGGACAAGGTGCAAAATCAAGCTCTCAGGCTCATTACAGGAGCCATGAAAACTACACCAATAACAGAGATGCAGAAGGTTGCTGGATTACAGACATTGTCCCATAGAAGAGACACAAAAACCATGATCCAGATGGAAAAGTACAACAGTATGCCAATGCACCCAATGAAGGCAAGACTAGATGATCTGGCATTGGGACGTCTAAAGCGTAGCAGCTTTGTGCATCGGGGAAAAAGACTTATAAGACAGCATCAAGAAGACCTATCCATGAAGACAACACCACTGAAGCCCACCCTATACCCTGTACCATGGGAGCAGGCCAGCAGTGCCCTCCAAATTAATACATCAGTCAGTGGTCTCACAAGTGGATGTGAGTATAATGATCTGCAAAAACGAACTGCTACATTGAGTATGATCCAAGAAAGCTATCCCGATCAATCATGGATACATGCCTATACAGATGGATCAGCAACTAATGCTGTTAGGAATGGAGGTGCCGGTATCTTTATCTCATATCCTGACAACCACTATGAGACTAGGCACATTCCCACTGGTAAATTCTGTTCCAACTATACAGCTGAGGTTCAAGCTCTAGAGCAAGCTGCAAATATGATTTATAACACCAACTCTGACTGCCACCAGGTAGTCATCCTCACAGATGCACTGTCTGTCCTGCAAGCTCTCAAGGGTGGTAAACTCCCGCATCTGAGAAATGAACTAAACAAGGTAGCTGCCAAAAAGAGAACCATACTTCAGTGGGTACCATCTCATTGTGGTGTACCCGGAAATGAAAAGGCAGATAAACTTGCAAAAAAGGGAGGAGAATGTGAACAAGAAGATAATGAAGTCACATACTTTGAGAAAAAGAGAGCTATCCAGACTATCAGAAGAGAACAGAACCAACCCAAAGACGACTATCACACTCTCGACCGGCAGGGACAGATAACTATTTTTCGACTCAGGACAGGGCATAACAAACTGAATAAACACATGCACAAGCTACGATTGTCTGCTTCACCACTGTGCACATGTGGATTAAACGAACAAACTGCTGAGCATGTTCTACAGGACTGTCCTCTGTATGACCAGTTAAGAAAGATATACTGGCCCAATGACTCAACACTAAACTCAAAGCTATATGGAGTTAAAGAGGAACTTCAAACAACAGTCGAATTCATCATGAGAACTCGTCTGACGGTGTAATCATCAAAGATGCGATCGCAAGAAGAAGAAGAAAGCCAGCCTGCTGGCTATACTATATAAAGTCTATCTGTTTTTTCCTGGATGTGTTGATGTGAATGTGCTAGTAGTGCAATGTCATCTGCATATTCCAGATCTTCCAATGTAGAAAATGTAGTCCATCTTATTCCTCTTGGACTGCCCTCTGTTGTCTAGTGCATCACCCAGTCTATGACTGTTAAAAATAGAGTGGTTGATAAGGGGCATCCCGGTTGTACTCCTTTCTTCAGCTCAAAGGTTAGGTTGCTCTGCCCAACCCTTTTTTGTCACAATCACTTCACAGATATAATTTTTATGATTCTTTTTCCAAAACCATATATTTCTGTAAAAACCACAGATGAAACTACTATAACTAATATTATTTACATATACCAAATTCTATTTTATGTTTCCCAGAAGGATTTTGCCACTATTCATTTGCTTTCATGGTAGTCATAAATACATTGTGGCTGGTTTTGACACCCAGTGCAATAATAATGGGAGTGCTGATGACAAACAGGTGTGCTGCTGAGGACACAGTTCATATCTCTTTTTGGATAACATTTAAGATGCCTTCTGTCACTAAAGTTCTTCAAAGCTGAGGCTGCTTGAGGTCAAACAATATCAGTAGCTACATTTTCTTGTATACAAGTGTACTTAAAACAGCAGAAGCTTCAGTTAGTTGGTGAAGCAGATTTGTCTTGAAATGTGACATGCTGAAAATAGCATAACACTGAAGTACTGACCTTTTTTACTTCAAGCAGTGAGAAGAAGAAAATTTGTTTCCAATTATTTAAAAAAATGTTTTTTATGTACACTACAATAGCCAACTCTTTGGTCAAGGAGGTCATACCCATTCATTGAATTGTTGTATTCATCTATCATTTTCAGCTTTACAATATTCTTCCATGTGGTTATGGTCTCTACTTAGGCCTGAGAAAACACAAGGAAAACTGATTTCTTGGCCTTTTTATTTCTAAAGGCTGTACACAACATCTTGCTTGTTTGTGTCATGTACCATCTGTATTCAAACATAACTAAGGTGCAAAGTCTTCAGTTTCAAGGGACAATTTCTTAAGATAATGTTTAGAGTGCCAATATAGTATTGCTTCTTCTCCAGTAAGAAGTCTGTGAGTTCTCTTGAGATGTAATTGCTCTCAGCAAATAAATGGTGATGTGTACCCAAAATCGGTATTGAGGTCTGAAAAATCTTTACAGCTTGCCCACTGTCTGAATCCACTTTAGGATCATATGATGTATCTGAACCAAAATATGTGAACATGTTCACTACATATCCAGTTGCTGAATCACACAAACCAAAGACTTTTATGTGATATCTGCTTTGTTTATGTGGATTATATTGCTTGTATTGCCATCTGCTTTTGTACCCTATGCCCGTTTCATCCAAACTGAGATTTTAGAATGAGTGAAAGGCATTCTGGGATTGTTGTAACAAAATGTTCATAAATGATTCATTCTTTTCTTTACCTTGTGTATATCATCAGATACATGATGCCATAATATGATATAACTAGCAATAACCCATCAAAATTGACAGGTTTTTAATTATAGTGTGTTGTTTCTGTTACATGTATTACAGACGGTACTATTACTACTGTGGTCATTTCATTGCAGGCGACCGTCTTTAGATATTTGTAGTGAAAATTACATGGATGTATTAAATATGAAAACATGGAGTAACCTTCCTAAATGACACGTGGAGCAGTGATAATTATCTAATGGACTGGAAATTGACTAAATAACTAACATTTCTTTTATGACAACATGTCTTGTAATTGTTCGTTCATCTTTTAAAATCTTGACTTTCCATAATCAAACTGTTCATGCACACCTTCATTCGCACACTTTTCTTTTTTCAGGAGAGTACATATAAGATAAATAATAGTGAATACGATTATTGTCTAACTTTCAACCACGGTTGCACCCTTTAGCTGTGGTTGAAAGTTAATGCACTCTCTCGAAAATAGAAAAGTGCGCAAATGACGGTGTGCATGATGTGACTGACCAACTGACGTACCTATGGTGGGAATTATGGTGCTTCATTTCTATTTCTTGAAAACATGTGACTAAACCAAAGTGTATACAACTCTTCAGATGTAGACCAGTAGTCATGAATGAATGGTTTCTTCTGAATCCCAATATTTATTAAATAATAATAATAAATTCTTTAAGCACCAAACACGGTGAATATTTATTAGGACATCAGTAAAGTTATCCAGTTCTGGGCATGTCAAAGCAGTCAGCGGCCATCATGCCTGGTGGCATCTTGTAGGGCAGCAACAAATTGATTCCATTTTGCTTGGTCATTTTGTGGTTCATTCTTTGCATCTCAGCTTCCACAGTTCTCTGCCAAGTTGTTTTTGGTTGGCCTCTCTTTCGCTTTCCTTAAGGGATCCATAGCATAGCTGTTCTTGTGATGGTATCAGGGTCCCTTCTGAGGACATGGCCAACCCAACTACAGCGTCTGCCAGCTATGATGGTGTGCATGTCCTCCTGGTTACTCCGAATAAGTAGTTCTTGGTTGCTGATGGTGTTTGGCCAAAAGATTTTGAGAATTTTCCTTAGGCAGATTGTGTGGAAGGAGGACAGTTTCGACATTTCCTTCTCTGTTACTCTCCAACATTCCGCACCATAGAGAAGCACAGAAAGTACACAGCTCTCATACAGTCTTAATTTGGTGTTTGTGCTGTACTGGGAAGACTTCCAAATGTTGTTGAGAACAGCAAAGGCTGTTCTCGCTTTATTCATTCTGTTGTTAATGTCCTTGCTTGTTCCGCCGTCAGGTGTTACTATGCATCCTAGGTAAGTAAATGTGTCTGTCTGTTCTAACATCTGGTTCCTTACTGTTATTGGCTCAGGATTGCCCAAATTTAGTGTCATGACCTCTGTCTTCTTGAAATTGATGTTCAGGCTAACCTGCTGGCCATACTTATTCAGTCTATCGGTTTTGTCTTGAATGTGTTGATGTGAATGCGCGAGTAGTGCAATATCATCTGCATATTCCAAGTCTTCCAGTGTAGAAAACGTTGTCCATCTAATTCCTCTTGGACTGCCCTCTGTTGTCTGGTCCATCACCCAATCTATGGCTGTCAAAAATAATGTTGTTGATAAGTGGCATCCCTGTCATACTCCTGTTTTCACTTCGAAAGTTACATTACTCGATCCAACACTGCACGTAAAATTTGAATAGAGGCTTTTTATGATGGAAACAATGCGGCTGGGAATTCCATAAGCCCTCAGAATTTTCCATAGGCTGTCCCTGTGTATGCTGTCGAAAGCCTTTTCAAAATCAACAAAGTTAATGTACAGCTGTCTCTGCCATTCTGAGCACTGCTCTATAATGTTCCTGAGGGTAAATATATGATCTGCACACCTTCTGTTCTTTCTGAAGCCCGCTTGTTCTTTCCTCAGTTTATGGTCAACTTCTTTTGAAATTCTCTGGATGATTATCCTGCCTAGTATTTTGCTGGGAACTGAGAGGAGTGTAATTCCTCTCCAGTTGTTAGTCTGCAAGGTCGCCCTTCTTGGGCAATTTGACAATTATTCCTTTACCCCTTTCTGTTGGTGTTGTCTCAGTTTCCCAGATTTGTGCAAATAGTGGTTCAAATAGTTCTGCTGCTATTTCAGGGTCTGTCTTGAATAGCTCAGCATTTAGATTGTCGTGACCAGGCACTTTTCCATGTTTTAGCCCTTTGATAGCTGTGATGATTTCTTCTTTTCGTGGAATGTCTGTATTTACGTCTAAGTCAATTTCAGCCTCAGGAACATTCAGCTGAGTCTCTGGTGGTTCCTTATTCAGTGTTTCTCTGAAGTGCTCTGCCCATCTTGTTTCCTGCCCCTGTGCTGTGGTGATGAGATTTCCTTGCTAGTCTCTTACTAATGTAATGTTGTTTGCACCTCGTTTTCCACTGATAGCTTTAGTTAATTTATAAACTGTGCTTTGTTCATTTCTCAGTGCTGCCTATTCTGCCTGTCTTGCAAGGTCTTCCAGAAATGTCATTTTGTTAGCACGGGTTTGACGTTTTACTTCCTTGTCCAGCTGACTGTACTGTTCACTATATATTGTGTAGTCCATCTAGCATACATTAAATATTGTTTTGGAAGGATTATTCTGAATACATTTGAGTTTGGCATAATAAGTGCAAGTCAGCTCCAGGTCCTAATGGTGTTCCATATGTGGTGTATAAAAGATGCCCTGAGGTTCTCAAACGACTGCTCCGTTTACTGAAGAATGCGTGGAAAACCCAACTCGTAAGCAAGGAATGGAGAAAGGCAAACGGAGTCTACATCCCGAAGGAACAAAATTCCACAGACATTAGTCAGTTCAGGCCAATCTCACTACTCAATGTGGAAGGGAAGATATTCTTCTCAGTAATGGCGAAAAGACTCACTATATACCTCCTGGCAAATGGGTACATTGACACTACCATTCAGAAAGGAGGTATCCCAGGTACACCAGGATGTCTAGAGCATGCCGCAATGATCTGGGAAGCAATCCAAAAGGCAAAGTCTGACAGAACAAACCTCCATGTAATCTGGTTGGATCTAGTGAATGCTTATGGATCCATTCCACACCAGATGTTGTGGCAGGCCCTAGAAATGTATCATGTTTCACAAGAGATTGCAGCAATGCTGAAGCTGTATTTCGCAGGGTTTTCTGTCAGATTTTCAACCAGAGAGTACACAATGAAGTGGATTGGCCTTGAAGTTGGAATTGCGATGGGATGTACCATCTCTCCGATACTATTCGTCATGGCTATGCAGGTAATCCTCAATGCGGCTGAAGGAATGGCTATAGGCCCAAAGCTCGGTGGAATGTGTCACATGCCACCGCTCAAAGCATTCATGGATGACACAACAATTCTGACATCAGATGAACATCAGGCCTGGAGGATGTTAGCACGCCTGGATGAACTAGTCAGCTGGTGCAGAATGAGCTTCAAACCCAAGAAGTCGAGAAGCCTATCAGTCAGGAAAGGGAAGATAGCAGAGGTCATATTCATGGTTTCCAACCAAAGAATCCCTACTGTCATTGAGGAACATGTTAAAAGTCTTGGCAGGGTGTACGATGTCTCTTTAAAAGACTCAAAGGCAGTGCAACAGACAATAGAAATGGCAGACAGAGGACTACAGATCATAGACCAAAGCAGACTCCTGGGAAAGTTCAAACTGTGGTGCCTCCAGTTCATGTTGATACCGAAGTTGCTGTGGCCACTGCTTATATATGAAATAAGCACAAGTACAGTGGAAGCTATAGAGCAGAAGGTCAACAAGTTCATGAGAAAATGGCTAGGGGTATCACCAGGTCTGTCAGATGTAGCACTGTACTGCAAAAAGTCAAAACTTCTGCTTCCCTTCAAGTCAGTTGTTGAAGAGTACAAAGTTGGAAAAGCAAGGCTTGCAATGATGCTACACGAGTCAGCTGATGACGTGGTTAAGTCCATTCAGCCCACACTGAAAACGGGAAGGAAGTGGAGAGTGGAAGAAGCTGTTGATGCTGCTGAAGAGTCACTCAAACTGAGAGAGGTAATCGGATACACACAAACGAATAGACGGGGATTTGGACATGGTGACATCCGCTGGTGGTCCAAGGCATCAAGCAGGGAGCGCAGAGACATGGTAGTTCAGGAGATTCGAGGAGCTGAGAATGATAAGAGGTTGCAAAAAGCAGTGCAGCAGGTCCAACAAGGCCAATGGACTACATGGGAAGGAGCCCTGCAGAGGTCCTTGACATGGAATGATATATGGCATATGGCACCTCTTAGGCTCAGCTTCGTGGTTAGATCAATGTATGACCTGCTGCCCTCGGCCACCAACCCTGTGAAATGGGGAAAGTTGGATGATGAGCAGTGCCCCCTGTGCCAGGGGAGGCAGACACTTGAACACGTGCTTTCAGCATGTAAGGTGGCATTAGGGCAAGGGCGATACACTTGGCGCCATAACAAAGTGCTAAATGAGCTTGCTGCAACAATAGATCAGGCAAGAATGAAAGCGAATAGCAAAGTCCATCCAGACACCGCAAACACATACTTTCTGAGGGCAGGAAAGTCAGCACACCCCAAAACGAGTAAACCTGGTAGCAGTTTACCATCTCTTCTTGACTGTGCAAACGACTGGGAGATGGCGGTAGACCTACCTGGACGGGGGGCATATCCAGAGAGTATCAGAAAATCGTGAAGATGGCCGGATATAGTGCTTCATTCTTCAGCAACGCTTCAGGTCATACTGATTGAACTGACCATGCCATTTGAATCCAGATTAGACGAGCAACATTCATTCAAAGCGGCCAAGTATAGCGATCTGGTCGCAGATCTGAGACATGATGGATTCAGTGCAAGGGTCATGGCGGTTGAAGTGGGCGCAAGAGGGCTTGTGGCTGCATCAGTGTATGATTTATTGAAACTGTTCGGGCTGAAGGGACAGTCTAGAACAAGGGCATTGAAGAGGCTTAGTGAAACTGCCGAAAAGGCATCAGGCTGGCTGTGGAACAACCGCAATGGGCAATGAAAATAGTGACAATAAACGCTGCAGTACAGAAATTTTTCTAAGTCCACAACGCTGAGTATTTTTGGGTGTACTAGTGAAAGGGCTGCAACTCTGGGGCAACAGGCGATGTATACTATAGGGAGTGTCAGGTACAGAATTTCAGTGGCTTGCGGCGCGCAGGGGCTAAGGCTCGTCGGCTGCGCGCTAGTGTCTCAGTGTGTGTCCTTAGTTGTGAAGGGCGACAGAACGAACGGAATAATGTGTCTTCTCTTTGTTACTTTCACAATTGCCTCCACGGCTGGCGGAGTTGTGGATTTAAAAGTTGCTACCATAAGTGAAATGGGTTCATTTTTGATACAAGACAACAGGAAGCTGAGACGCTTGGGAGTCATGACCCAATTACCCTCCCCCCCCCCATCCCTTAGAGTGTAAAGGAGTATTCGGGCCGAAACACTTGTCGGATGGGGGGACTCCTTCTGATGATCAGATTGCTTCCTGTTGTATCGCTCTGTAAAGAGTTTCCTATCTTATCTACTCTTGGACATCTTGTAAGACTCTACTTGCCTCTCAACTTGTAGCTGTACTGCTAACTTTACTGGTTGTTTGAAATGGGTTTTTACCCTTTCCTTTCCTATTACTGGCAGAAAGTTTAGCAGTTGTTATGGTACCTCATACCTGTTCCTTTAGCTGCTCAGTATCCTGATAAGGGTGGAATTAGGATGCCGTCAAATTACCACCTCTATCGACACCAGGTATTACAATGCAAGATGTGGGTGTCTTATCTGGTTTAGATTGTTGCTGTGTGTGTGTTGCAGTAGAACAGTTCAGGGTACACCACAGGCAACATGACGTGTAGAGTCATAAAAATGGTAACTTCGCTTTAGGTTTATACCATTTATTGCACGCCACAAAACAGTCATGATACTTATGTTCACATCAGCATAGTTACAACGAATGCAGCATTCAAACTCATGTTAACTGACAGTCATGTAGAAGTCAATACTCAATAGTTGTATGGAAAACAAATATCATAGCGAAGCTTGATAAATAATACATATAACTTCTGCAACCGTGGTCAGCTGCAGATCCTTAATGTTCATAGACAATAATAATTATTCCTTCCTGATGCTAGCAGATCAGATGTATACAATACGTCCGTTTACTGTCTGCACGTGAGTAGCATACATGGATTACAGGTCAGCTCGACCTTTATAACCTTCCTAAGTCTAACCATCTGACTTGGACGTGATCTCTGATATAACGAATCCTGGAACACAGACAATAGTCTTGTTGGTCTAGAGCGACCCATATATATATAACTAGTTCAGGTATAAAGATACCGGTGACTTAATCCTAGTCAAAGTACCTCTCCATTTTGAATCACACAGGCGAGCAAAAAGGCGACAAAATGACGAACCTCTAGATGATAGCATAAAGTTCGATACAAGAGGAATTACCTTATTTCGGAAAATCAACCATGAACATATGCCTCCAGGCAGGCTTGAATAATACGGGGAAATAGTCTAGTTAGCTAACTAACTCACAAAGACAATGTATTTCCCTCAGAGAATCACAAGACGCAGTCGCGTCCGCTCGCTAATCAGTCCATTTCTCAACTGCCCGACCTGGGCGGAACAACAAAACGACAACCCAGTCGAGACATGCGCAGAGTGACAATCTCTGAGTCGCTGTTCACAATAAGACGATTCTAAGAACATTCGAGATAAAAGTCTTACACAGTCGCGCCTTTTATGGACATGAACAGAAGCGTTAAGAAAGGTTTCAAACATCTACAACAGTTGACTGATACTACCAAATAAGGAGATATGGTCACGCTTCGTTCAAGACATTATAGACCGAACGTGTCTCTATACAAGAGGAGGTAAACTCATAAAAAATAGCAGTATCGATGTTTCGGGTTCTGTCCCTTTGACCATAAAATATATATAACATGCATTTCAGTCAAATAATGATCATACATACGAAAAACGATCATACAAAGACTTTGGAAAAAAGTAATTATTTGTGCGTAACATTACCGCACCCTCCCGGGAAAAAAAAATGAAACATTTTTTTTTTAAATCCTGGAGCCGGAAAAATCTAGGCTCCTAACGCACGTATGATGCGCGGATATACCTAACAAAATAGCTCAACACTTGGAGCGAAACTGAGATCATATCCCAGGTCCTTAGAGAAAAATTTATCTAAGTATACGCGTATATATCCCAGGAAGGTGCCACCAACACAAACCACAATGCTGGCAACATCATAATAAAAGTCAAATTATTCTCATACCAATATATGAAATCAAATATATTATTATGATATCATACAATGTGTTGCAAATAGCGGTGTAATATATTAATATACCGCACTATTTTATTACATTATGTAATGCATCAGTAACTAATAAGTAATACATGTGTTGATCTTCGTTGACATAAAACATTCAATAGAAGAAGATGTGGACATCATCCGCTCCCAATCTAGGACAGGACTTGATATACTCAAAGTTCCACAATGGACACAATCTCGCATCTTCAATGATGTGCTGCGAAAATATCAATAACACAAATCTTAAAGACAACTGGTAAATCTCTCAATACAATCCTGAAAATAATTTATTTAAATGTGGCCGAGTGATCTTTTGGCCCGTATATCACTAACTAAGCCTTCTTAGATAATTACATGGTACAATGTTATAAATTCCCCCTCAAAAAAGTGAGAAAAAAAAAATCTACTAACATGTCATTATAACATTGGACTGTATATCAGGAAATATATATATGACAGAAGAATCATGTGGAATCGTGTGGGCATCTGGACAGAATGTCCGCCATTACATTATCCGAACCACGGATAGCTCGAACCGAGAAATGAAATGGTTGAAGAGCTATGGCATAACGAGTGGACCTCGAGCTCTTCAAGTTTTTGCTCTGAATAGCAGTAAGCGCTTTCTGGTCGGTTTCCACAATGAAATGTGCGCCTAGAAGAAATCTTTGTAACTTCAGAATAGACCATACCATAGCCAATAACTCACGGTCTAAAACCGAGTAATTCTTTTCTGCAGCATTTAATTTCCTAGAGATATACATCACCGGATGCAGAGTATCAGAATACTCCTGCATTAGTGCTGCCCCAATCCCAGTTGACGAGGCGTCACTTCGAAGAACAAAAGTCTTCTCAATAGTAGGTAACCTAAGAATAGGTGGAGATGAAAATAGGTCTTTAACCTGGTCCAATGAGGATTGACATTCTTTTGACCAGCGGATCAAATTAGGCGACCCTTTCTTCAATAAAGTAGAAAGCGGTGCCATAATGGAGGACAGATTCGGAATGAATCGTCCGTAGAATTGGATCAAACCTAATAGACTCCTTACTTGTTTCTTTGTCTTAGGGACCGAAATGTTAAGTATTTTTGAAACATTGTGGTCCTCTGTCTTTAAAAGACCATGACCAACACGATGACCTAGGAAAGAAATCTCACTAAATCCTATAAAGGCTTTAGAGGGTTTTGCAGTCAAGTTATACTCGCGAAGAGTAGACAGTAATTCGTATAAACCCAAATAGTGATCTTCCCAGGAATCACTGAATAGACAGATATCATCTAGATATGCTATGACATCTGTACGATATGCGAGAATTCGCCGCATCATGCGTACGAATGTAGCAGGGGCGTTCATAAGACCAAAAGGCATGAAATTCCATTGGAATAAACCCCTAGGTGTAGAAAAAGCTGTAAAAGGTTTGGCACGTTCAGTTAGCGGGACTTGCCAATAACCTTTAGACAAATCTAGTTTGGTAAAGAATCTAGAATTAGAAAGTTTATTGAGTAGCTCTTCTAATGAAGGCATAGGTTCAGCGTCGAACTTCGTAACTTGGTTCAATTTGCGATAATCTACGCAAATGCGAATGTTATTATCCTTCTTTCGAACAATAACCATAGACGAAGAGTATGCTGAAGTGGATGGTTCAATGATTTCCAAACGTATCATTTCATCCAATTCTTTTTCGACTTGAGACTGGAAATGGATAGGTATTGGATAGGGTCTGACTCTGATAGGATTATGATCAGTTAGCACAATGTCATGTTCAATGACATGTGTGTGTCCCGGGATGTCTGTAAGAACATCCTGAAATGTTTGCAACATCGAAGAAACTTGTCGATGTTCCTCAGCGGAAAGATTTGGAGAAACGGTCACGTTTTTCCAAGATTCCGTAGAATAAAGTGGGACCATAGAAAGAGGAAGATTGACATCAGAAAAAGTAGTTTCCTCATCCTGTATAACTGACAGCGATGAGTATTGACCATGAGGTACTTGAGAATTGTCCGTTGCCTGGAAAATAGGCTGCAAATAGTCTGGTCTTTCATGAAATTCCGTGAGCATATTTATGTGGAAAGTTTTATGCTTTCCATCAATATCGACAACATAGTCGACATCAGAAATTTTGGAGACTATTGCATATGGACCTTTCCATGCAATTAGAAGTCTGTTCTCCCTTGAAGGAAGTAGAACGAGAGCTTTGTCACCTGGACAAAGTTGTCGTAGACATCTATTCTTATTCGCAAACTGCCTTGCCTTTTCTTTAGCAAATTCGGAAGACGAAGTTGCTAGTCTGCATGCCTCAATGATTTTTTTCCTAAGAGCAATGACGTACTCATAAGAAGACTGAGTCTCATCGCTAATATTATCGGCAGTGATTAGATCGTGAAGTAAAGACATAGGGCCGCGCGGTTGCGCGCCAAAGACAAGTTCAAAAGGGGAAAACCCCGTATGTTCATTGGGGACCTCTCTATACGCAAAGAGAGCCGCGGGTAAGACCCTGTCCCAATCCTGAGGATGATCCTCAGTTATTTTACCCAGTAAAGTTTTTAGAGTCCTATTTAAACGTTCGACCAACCCATTAGACATTGGGTGATAGATACTGCTGAGAGACCTTTTTATATGTAGCATAGACATTACCTGTGACATAGTGTCTGATATAAGTTGAGTGCCATGGTCTGACAATATTTCTCCGGGAAAACCCAAGCGAGAAAATATCAGCCAAAGAGCGTCTGCAATATCAGCAGTTGAGATGCTCTTGAGAGGTATTGCCTCTGGCCAACGTGTGCACATATCGACACATGTAAGAATAAATTGATGTCCTCTAGCCGACTTAATTCTAAAAGGACCGATAATATCTATTGCCATTTTTTGAAAAGGGCGAATTGGAATGTCAGCAGCCTGAATAGGCGCAGCATGTCGTGGTCCTTTAGATTTGACCTCCTGACATACTTTGCAAGAGCGACAGTACATTCGTATGTCCTTGCTCACAAATGGCCAAAAGAAAGCCGCAAGAACTCTCGACTTTGTACGGGAAAAACCCATATGTCCAGCACATTGCGAGTCATGAGCATGTTGCAATATTTGCACCCTCATGCTCTTAGGCACAAGAATTTGTGAATGAGTGGATGTAGTCGAGTCTTGTACCATACGTACAAGTACGCCGTTCTTCATAGAAATCCAAGATTTTCTATTAGTATTTTGATTAGGATCACCTTTTTTTGCTAGAATGAAGAATTTTTGTAACGACGGATCTTCTTCTTGCAATTTGATAAATGAGTCACGTGTAATAGTCAAGTGACTATTTTGTTCATTTACTTCATCATTATTAGTTAATGAAGTTTGAGGTGGATCCAGAGCATGTGCTCTTGTGACCACCGTATTGGTAGCTTCAATGTTTTGCTCTTCCCAAACAGCAATCTGCTGTGGGGTACATTCCCTAACTCCGTGAATACGACCAATAATAAGGTCCGCAATAGGGTTTGGAAGTAGACACGCGTGGACCTCTCCCGTGAAGAAAGGAGTAGCAATATGTATTATGGCAGTAGGATATTTTTCCAACGTGCCACCAAATGTGACACATTTGATGACCTTTCCTGTAGCACAGAATGGATCTACAAGAGATTGCCTAACCCCGACAGTAGTACATCCAGAATCAAACAACACCGAGACTGGATTACTATTTACAAGCCCCTTATGTAATATAAGAGAACCTCTCCCATCATGAGCAACATTAGCAGGAAGAGCGGGCAAAGGATGACCACAGCTTAGAGTACTAATGGTTTTCGGATCAAATAAAGTACTGCATTGGATACATTTATTTGCCCTACCAAAGTCAAAAGATGAGCATCCGATAGCATTATGGTCTTTATCATTATTAACCTGTTTATCTGCTCCCTGAGATTCTTGTTGAACAGAGTTTGTCTGTTGATATCTTTTTCTCTTCTGTTGCGATCTACCGCGACCATTATTGCCTCTGCAATTATCATTAAAGTCCCTACTGTAATTTTTATCCTGGTTTGCGTTCCAGTTTCCATAACTGTCATTACCATCTCTATGCTGTTGAGAACCTCTATTATCTTGGTATTGAGGTCTCTGCAAAAAATATTTTCCTCTATACCGATTACCTTTATGAAAATTTCTAAAGTTACCGGGAATAGAATACCGTGTAATATTAGGTTGTCTCCAGTTCTGGGAAGAAGAATCTCCCTGAAATTGATTACCATGGTTCTGGGCATAATTACGGTTACTCTTTTTATTGAAATTTTGCTGGCTACCCTGAAATTTACGCATAAAATTCGGGCCATAAGGTGCTGCCGAAGCAACTGGCAGACCTTCTTTTACCTTAGAGTTGCTAATGGTTATGTGAGGATGTGCAGTAACATACTGGCTACAGTATTCTTCCATTTCTTTTATATTTTTAGGCTTACGCTCATGAAGAAAAGAAAGAAAAGCTTCATTAACAGAAGACATAACCTTGTCTCTAAGAAGTAAGTCCATGAGGGCTTCAAATGTACTTTCTGTCTTAGAAAGCTCAACCCATCGTAAAAAAGTAAGACGTATGCCTGAGATGAATTCTGAGAATTCAACTCCAGTTTCTGGTAACATGTTTTTAAATTTAAGACGATATCCGTCTTCGTTAAGTTGGTACTTCTTTAACAATGCCGCCCTGACAACCTCATAGTTGTTCTTGTCAGGCACATCTACCATACCCAACAAAGTCAAAGCATCACCTCTAAGTATCTTGGACAGATGATAAACATATAATGTTTTATCTATATTATGCACCTTACATGCACTTTCAAATCTATCTAGATAAAATGTTATATCATCAATTGAAGCATTGAATGCTGGTAAATTAAGCTTGAAATCAACAGCATTAGACTTATTAGCAGATGATACCTTATTAGCATCATTAGCATTACTAGATAACTTCAACTTTTCTAACTCCAAAGCTAAGAGTTTTTCTTCATGTTCCATTTTTGCTTTTCTCTCATCAGACTCTCTTTGTAACCTTCTTTCTTCAGCCTCAGCCTGTTTTTCTAATCTTTTATTTTCAGCCTCTATTTCAAGTCTCTTATTTTCAGCTTCTTTTTCAAGTCTCTTATTTTCAGCTTCTTTTTCAAGTCTCTTATTTTCAAGCTCAGCCTGAAGTCTCTTCTCCTGAGATTCTGCTTCTCTTTTTTGTTTTTCCATTTCCATTTGTAATCTCTTTTCATCTACCTGCATCTGCAGTTTTAAATTTTCAGCATCTATTCTCTTTTGTTCAGTTAGTTCTTTCATTTTCTTTTCCTCCGACTTCAATGCCTTGGCATATTGAACAGTCGCAAATTCTTCTAATTTATCACCTGTCTTCCCAAGGGCTTTACCCTGCTCAATAAAGTACTCAAATGTAGACATGATGTCTAAAATGTGAGTACAGAACCTGAAATAATTAATTATCTTATTTCAATCTTAATAGCAACAAGACTTAATAAAGTGCTTGTATAATTACTATGTTTACTCCAATCTCTGTGGGAAACAAGACTTGACACCAATTTGTATTATCAGTTGTACAATAATATCACAAGTCACCTCTTAATTATCAGTGCACTACCCAAATCAGTGCATAACCATCAGTTATTTATCATAACTGCACTACAATAGTGCATAAGGAAAAAACCACCAGCTAGTTATGATAAGTGCACTATAGATCAATAGTGCATGAGCATATATGTAACAATAGTGAAAGCTAACTATGCAAGAACTATGCAAACAATAACAAGACAATGTAAACAATAACAAAGTACCAACAATGTAAACAAAACAAAGATCAAAGTCAATGTAAACAATAACAAAGATCAGAGTCAATGTAAACAATAACAAAGATCAACGTCAATGTAAACAATAACAAAGATCAGAGTCAATGTAAACAATAACAAAGATCAAACAATACGAAAACATTCGCATAAGTCAAATAAATAAACAGCGAAACTAAAAAGAATATGATGACAGAATGCGAAGATATGACAAACAAATGACGCTACAGTATATACACAAAAATTTACGTGAAGAACTGAATAATAGAAAAGAGGAGACCTACAAATACAAACAATTGAAATCGAAACTAAAAAACAGAAAGAAAGAGAGAAACAAAAAAAAAAAAAATATACAAAAAACGAAAATAAAGCACAACTCGTCACAACTAAACAGATATAGCAACGATTGTCGCTAGCAAATTTCACAGTAGGAAATTCGCACAGTCCCTAACGAAAACGCTAACAGTAGAACCTCTGTGACGTGGTATCATCTACTGAAAGACACCGCCCAACCGAGAAAACCCGCAGAAATATAAACATATAAATACAAATCCAAATAACATATAACATGTAAACATATAAAGAGTGCGAAAAATGTGATAGACAGAAGGCTCAGTTAGAACATAAGGGCACAGTTCACAAACAAAACAGGCCACTTAACTTCTATGTATCCACAACGTCAGCACAGTTCAGAACAGGATGTGATCAGCATTCTTAGGACAATGATCCAACGTTGATCCATATCTGCTCTCGTAAACTGCCATGACGAAGGAAATGAGCTTCTAACAGGAAACAGCTTCTGACAGGAAACAGCTTCTGAACTTGACCTTCTGAATCTGCAACAGTAATTCTGAGACCGGAACAGTTGTTACGGCACTTGTCCTTCTTCTCAACAGATCAGGAAATCCATTCGCTCGGTACTTGTCCTTCTATTTGTAGACAAACTTCAATACCGCCGAGCAGCGCCGGGTAGTTTCAAAATATCAACAACTGTCAGTACTGCTGCGTCTTTCAAAAAAATTTCATCAAAGGTGATGAATAGCAACTGCAATGTTGTCTTGTAGTCTGCTGATGATGTCTGGGTTTGTTGACCCCCTTGAGAGTTGGTACCAGAATAAACCAACTATTGGCCACCATGAATTGATAAGGGTGGAATTAGGATGCCGTCAAATTACCACCTCTATCGACACCAGGTATTACAATGCAAGATGTGGGTGTCTTATCTGGTTTAGATTGTTGCTGTGTGTGTGTTGCAGTAGAACAGTTCAGGGTACACCACAGGCAACATGACGTGTAGAGTCATAAAAATGGTAACTTCGCTTTAGGTTTATACCATTTATTGCACGCCACAAAACAGTCATGATACTTATGTTCACATCAGCATAGTTACAACGAATGCAGCATTCAAACTCATGTTAACTGACAGTCATGTAGAAGTCAATACTCAATAGTTGTATGGAAAACAAATATCATAGCGAAGCTTGATAAATAATGCATATAACTTCTGCAACCGTGGTCAGCTGCAGATCCTTAATGTTCATAGACAATAATAATTATTCCTTCCTGATGCTAGCAGATCAGATGTATACAATACGTCCGTTTACTGTCTGCACGTGAGTAGCATACATGGATTACAGGTCAGCTCGACCTTTATAACCTTCCTAAGTCTAACCATCTGACTTGGACGTGATCTCTGATATAACGAATCCTGGAACACAGACAATAGTCTTGTTGGTCTAGAGCGACCCATATATATATAATTAGTTCAGGTATAAAGATACCGGTGACTTAATCCTAGTCAAAGTACCTCTCCATTTTGAATCACACAGGCGAGCAAAAAGGCGACAAAATGACGAACCTCTAGATGATAGCATAAAGTTCGATACAAGAGGAATTACCTTATTTCGGAAAATCAACCATGAACATATGCCTCCAGGCAGGCTTGAATAATACGGGGAAATAGTCTAGTTAGCTAACTAACTCACAAAGACAATGTATTTCCCTCAGAGAATCACAAGACGCAGTCGCGTCCGCTCGCTAATCAGTCCATTTCTCAACTGCCCCGACCTGGGCGGAACAACAAAACGACAACCCAGTCGAGACATGCGCAGAGTGACAATCTCTGAGTCGCTGTTCACAATAAGACGATTCTAAGAACATTCGAGATAAAAGTCTTACACAGTCGCGCCTTTTATGGACATGAACAGAAGCGTTAAGAAAGGTTTCAAACATCTACAACAGTTGACTGATACTACCAAATAAGGAGATATGGTCACGCTTCGTTCAAGACATTATAGACCGAACGTGTCTCTATACAAGAGGAGGTAAACTCATAAAAAATAGCAGTATCGATATTTCGGGTTCTGTCCCTTTGACCATAAAATATATATAACATGCATTTCAGTCAAATAATGATCATACATACGAAAAACGATCATACAAAGACTTTGGAAAAAAGTAATTATTTGTGCGTAACATATCCCCATCAGATTAATCACTTTCATGAATATTCTAACATGAAGTTTTAACAAAGTCCTCATCTGGATCACTAAGACTAACAGAAAAAACTCATCATCATCATGTGACGTATTCTTTCCAGAATGTTGTCTCCATTACAGCTGCTCTGAATGCATCACGATTCTGGGCAAGTCGACCTGCATCAGCCAAAGACAAGTTCAGACTTTCTGTGATGTCCTGGGTCCACCGTCGTCTAGGTCGACCCCTTCCCCTTTTTCCAGGCATCATGCCTTCCATCGCTATTTTTTCCAGACTATTATGTCTTTTTATATGACCGAAAAATTTCAGCTTCCGTATTGCGATGGTATTTAAAAGCCAATGTTCCTGTATGTTTAGTGAGTGCAGTACTTCTCTGTTAGTCTTTTTTTCTGTCCAGGGTATTCTCACCATCCTTCTGTAGCATTTCATTTCGAATGATGTAATCTTTTTTGCAACTGTTTTATTGAGTGTCCAAGTCTCACAGCCGTATGTTGCTACTGGGAATATACATGCTCTGATCAGTTGTAACTTTGTTTCTTTGCTTGTGCCTTGCCATAGGTTTTTCATCTGTATTAGTTTATGTGAAGCAATTGCAAGTCTTTTTTAAATTTCTACTGCACAGTCACCAGAGCTGTTGATGATTGATCCTAAGTATTCGAATTCATTAACACTTTCCAGTTCTTCGTTATCAATTTCAATTTCTGTTAGCCACTATGGATTTCTTGGATTTTCAACAGAAAAACTACTGTCGTTATAATTCTCTTCTGTTCACTGAGAAATGAGCAGCCATTCATGAACAGCTTATAGCCAATGTTAAGAAGATGAATCTCTTGTGATTGCTTATAAACATACTATTAGCAGTGCTAGTAACGGCTAACAAGAAGTATACAATTTCAGTTTTATACATTTTTTTCCCCATTCCTTAATGGTCACACACTCATGCCAGTGTATTTATATGATTTAAACCAGCTTATTACCAGGGATTTTAAAATGTTCTGTTCAAATTCAGACATATATCATGCTGGCGCAAGATGTGGTTGCAGATAAATGTAAAGAGAAAAGTGATGTGTAGTACTACTTTGGGTTAGAATGAGTTAAAGCTGTTTGACAAAACTTAAAACTGACTTGTGGTAAGGTTAAGGCTAGTATAATGTACATACCAGTAGCCAGTCTGGCAACATAAGAGACACAGCTCCATATCCAAACTTCTATTATTTTTTTTTTTAAATGTATGAATAAATATATTGAGTTTTATCTCAGTTACAATTACAATATAGGCCCTATGGTGCCTCTATATCCAGATAATTTCTTCAGTTGCCAAAACCTGATGTGGCTTCACTTTTCCTGTTCAGTAGCTGTAAATAATGTCAATTTAAATTTTGAGAGTGTTTGCATGTGTGTGTTTTTCCATTTCCTAAAAGTTGTCTGTTGATACCTGTCACAGTGTAACAACAACAACAAATAAAAACAAAGGGATAAGAATGAAGTAGAGTAATGGGAAGGCTTGAAGTGTTTGGACAGATTTTTAAAATATGCTTTTAATATTTTATCAACAATATGTAGCACTTGTACCTCACAAGATCTTCATTTTCCCCTGCCGTGCCTCACTAATCATTTAATATTTCATCAACAATATGTAGCACTTGTACCTCACAAGATCTCCATTTTCCTCTGCCATGCCTCACTAATCATTTAATATTTCATCAACAATATGTAGCACTTGTACCTCACAAGATCTTCATTTTCCTCTGTCATGCCTCACTAATCATTTAATATTTCATCAACAATATGTAGCACTTGTACCTCACAAGATCTTCATTTTCCTCTGTCATGCCTCACTAATCATTTAATATTTCATCAACAATATGTAGCACTTGTACCTCACAAGATCTCCATTTTCCTCTGCCATGCCTCACTAATCATTTAATATTTCATCAACAATATGTAGCACTTGTACCTCACAAGATCTTCATTTTCCTCTGTCATGCCTCACTAATCATTTAATATTTCATCAACAATATGTAGCACTTGTACCTCACAAGATCTTCATTTTCCTCTGTCATGCCTCACTAATCATTTAATATTTCATCAACAATACGTAGCACTTGTACCTCACAAGATCTCCATTTTCCTCTGCCATGCCTCACTAATCATTTAATATTTCATCAACAATATGTAGCACTTGTACCTCACAAGATCTTCATTTTCCTCTGCCATGCCTCACTAATCATTTAATATTTCATCAACAATATGTAGCACTTGTACCTCACAAGATCTTCATTTTCCTCTGCCATGCCTCACTAATCATTTAATATTTCATCAACAATATGTAGCACTTGTACCTCACAAGATCTCCATTTTCCTCTGCCATGTCTCACTAATCATTTAATATTTCATCAACAATATGTAGCACTTGTACCTCACAAGATCTTCATTTTCCTCTGCCATGCCTCACTAATCATTTAATATTTCATCAACAATATGTAGCACTTGTACCTCACAAGATCTTCATTTTCCTCTGCCATGCCTCACTAATCATTTAATATTTCATCAACAATATGTAGTACTTGTACCTCACAAGATCTCCATTTTCCTCTGCCATGCCTCACTAATCATTTAATATTTCATCAACAATATGTAGCACTTGTACCTCACAAGATCTTCATTTTCCTCTGCCATGCCTCACTAATCATTTAATATTTCATCAACAATATGTAGCACTTGTACCTCACAAGATCTCCATTTTCCTCTGCCATGCCTCACTAATCATTTAATATTTCATCAACAATATGTAGTACTTGTACCTCACAAGATCTCCATTTTCCTCTGCCATGCCTCACTAATCATTTAATATTTCATCAACAATATGTAGCACTTGTACCTCACAAGATCTTCATTTTCCTCTGCCATGCCTCACTAATCATTTAATATTTCATCAACAATATGTAGCACTTGTACCTCACAAGATCTTCATTTTCCTCTGCCATGCCTCACTAATCATTTAATATTTCATCAACAATATGTAGCACTTGTACCTCACAAGATCTTCATTTTCCTCTGCCATGCCTCACTAATCATTTAATATTTCATCAACAATATGTAGCACTTGTACCTCACAAGATCTTCATTTTCCTCTGCCATGCCTCACTAATCATTTAATATTTCATCAACAATATGTAGTACTTGTACCTCACAAGATCTCCATTTTCCTCTGCCATGCCTCACTAATCATTTAATATTTCATCAACAATATGTAGCACTTGTACCTCACAAGATCTTCATTTTCCTCTGCCATGCGTCACTAATCATTTAATATTTCATCAACAATATGTAGCACTTGTACCTCACAAGATCTCCATTTTCCTCTGCCATGCCTCACTAATCATTTAATATTTCATCAACAATATGTAGTACTTGTACCTCACAAGATCTCCATTTTCCTCTGCCATGCCTCACTAATCATTTAATATTTCATCAACAATATGTAGCACTTGTACCTCACAAGATCTTCATTTTCCTCTGCCATGCCTCACTAATCATTTAATATTTCATCAACAATATGTAGCACTTGTACCTCACAAGATCTCCATTTTCCTCTGCCATGCCTCACTAATCATTTAATATTTCATCAACAATATGTAGTACTTGTACCTCACAAGATCTCCATTTTCCTCTGCCATGCCTCACTAATCATTTAATATTTCATCAACAATATGTAGCACTTGTACCTCACAAGATCTTCATTTTCCTCTGCCATGCCTCACTAATCATTTAATATTTCATCAACAATATGTAGCACTTGTACCTCACAAGATCTCCATTTTCCCCTGCCATGCCTCACTAATCATTTAATATTTCATCAACAATATGTAGCACTTGTACCTCACAAGATCTCCATTTTCCTCTGCCATGCCTCACTAATCATTTAATATTTCATCAACAATATGTAGTACTTGTACCTCACAAGATCTTCATTTTCCTCTGCCATGCCTCACTAATCATTTAATATTTCATCAACAATATGTAGTACTTGTACCTCACAAGATCTCCATTTTCCTCTGCCATGCCTCACTAATCATTTAATATTTCATCACCAATATGTAGCACTTGTACCTCACAAGATCTTCATTTTCCTCTGCCATGCCTCACTAATCATTTAATATTTCATCAACAATATGTAGCACTTGTACCTCACAAGATCTCCATTTTCCTCTGCCATGCCTCACTAATCATTTAATATTTCATCAACAATATGTAGCACTTGTACCTCACAAGATCTTCATTTTCCTCTGCCATGCCTCACTAATCATTTAATATTTCATCAACAATATGTAGCACTTGTACCTCACAAGATCTCCATTTTCCTCTGCCATGCCTCACTAATCATTTAATATTTCATCAACAATATGTAGCACTTGTACCTCACAAGATCTTCATTTTCCTCTGCCATGCCTCACTAATCATTTAATATTTCATCAACAATATGTAGCACTTGTACCTCACAAGATCTTCATTTTCCCCTGCCATGTCTCACTAATCATTTAATATTTCATCAACAATATGTATCACTTGTAGCTCACAAGATCTCCATTTTCCCCTGCCATGCCTCACTAATCATTTAATATTTCATCAACAATATGTAGCACTTGTACCTCACAAGATCTTCATTTTCCTCTGTCATGCCTCACTAATCATTTAATATTTCATCAACAATATGTAGCACTTGTACCTCACAAGATCTTCATTTTCCCCTGCCATGTCTCACTAATCATTTAATATTTCATCAACAATATGTAGCACTTGTACCTCACAAGATCTCCATTTTCCCCTGCCATGCCTCACTAATCATTTAATATTTCATCAACAATATGTAGCACTTGTACCTCACAAGATCTTCATTTTCCCCTGCCATGCCTCACTAATCATTTAATATTTCATCAACAATATGTAGCACTTGTACCTCACAAGATCTTCATTTTCCCCTGCCATGCCTCACTAATCATTTAATATTTCATCAACAATATGTAGCACTTGTACCTCACAAGATCTTCATTTTCCTCTGCCATGCCTCACTAATCATTTAATATTTCATCAACAATATGTAGCACTTGTACCTCACACGATCTCCATTTTCCCCTGCCATGCCTCACTAATCATTTAATATTTCATCAACAATATGTAGCACTTGTACCTCACAAGATCTTCATTTTCCCCTGCCATACCTCACTAATCATTTAATATTTCATCAACAATATGTAGCACTTGTACCTCACAAGATCTTCATTTTCCCCTGCCATGCCTCACTAATCATTTAATATTTCATCAACAATATGTAGCACTTGTACCTCACAAGATCTTCATTTTCCCCTGCCATACCTCACTAATCATTTAATATTTCATCAACAATATGTAGCACTTTTACCTCACAAGATCTTCATTTTCCCCTGCCATGCCTCACTAATCATTTAATATTTCATCAACAATATGTAGCACTTGTACCTCACAAGATCTTCATTTTCCTCTGCCATGCCTCACTAATCATTTAATATTTCATCAACAATATGTAGTACTTGTACCTCACAAGATCTCCATTTTCCTCTGCCATGCCTCACTAATCATTTAATATTTCATCAACAATATGTAGCACTTGTACCTCACAAGATCTTCATTTTCCCCTGCCATGCCTCACTAATCATTATATATTTGTTTTCATTCTTGCTATAATCATTTATTAGTTGATTAATTTTCAGCTCTACTTTTCCATGACCTCAAGCTCTGCACTCCGTACCAAGGTTGTTGATGACCTGCTGATACTTTATTTAGTTCTCACCTTACTTACTCCACTCTTCACCTTTGAATATATTTTTAACTGTTATCACCTGCCCTATTGTTCCCTCTACCATTCATGATATCCCTCTGTATTCTTACTCCTTTTTTGCCAGCTATGTTCCTAGACAGGGTGTGTCTTCTGTCTGTGGTTATAAGCATGTAGGCTTTTTGACTGGGCCATCACATATCTGGGGTTATCTCATACACAGCCCATGGTGATGTGCATCCCTTCATTTTGATTGTGTTCCCAACCATTTACATTGTAATATAGACAGCATGAGTATTCCCTGCTCATATTCAATTACTAACATAACTAGCTGATGATACAGGAGAAACAAGTCTCTGCTCCAGGTGTGTAGCAGTCATTGTTTGTAAAGCTACCAGACCTCACTAGCACTTCTATATAATCAGCTCAACATGGTGCTTGTAAGATGGCCTATATTTGTTCTATAATTATTATATGATACTGTAATAAAAGGGAAAGATGACATAAATCTGCAAAATTGTCATGTTTAAAAGCAAAAAAAAATGCTATAATGATTGGAACTGTATGCATCTGAGAACACACACCTTTATTTATTCTTGTAAGAACACACCCCCTACTTTACTTTTGTTCATGTGAAAACACACTTCTTACTTTACATTTATTCCTGTGAGAACACACCACCTACATTTCATTTTATCCTGTGAGAACACACCCCTACGTTACATTTATTCCTGTGAGAACACACCCCCTACATTTATTCCTGTGAGAACACACCCCATACTTTACATTTATTCCTATGAGAACACACCCCCTACATTTATTCCTGTGAGAACACACCCCCTACATTTATTCCTGTGAGAACACACCCCCTACTTTACATTTATTCCTGTGAGAACACACCCCCTACTTTACATTTATTTCTGTGAGAACACACCCCATACTTTACATTTATTCCTGTGAGAACACACCCCTACATTTATTCCTGTGAGAACACACCCCCAACTTTACATTTATTCCTGTGAGAACACACCCCATACTTTTCATTTATTCCTGTGAGAACACACCCCTACTTTGCATTTATTCCTGTGAGAACACACCCCTACTTTACATTTATTCCTGTGAGAACACACCCCTACTTTTCATTTATTCCTGTGAGAAAACACAACCTACTTTACATTTATTCCTATGAGAACACACCCCTACTTTACATTTATTCCTGTGAGAACACATCCCCTACTTTAGATTTATTCCTGTGAGAACACACCCCATACTTTACATTTATTCCTGTGAGGACACACCCCATACATTACATTTATTCATGTGAGAACACACCCCATACTTTACATTTATTCCTGTGAGGACACACCCCATGTTAGTTGCTTATCCTTTAAAAACGTGGCAATCAACCCCAGCTTATATTGGCTGTTTGTTATTTTTCTAGGCAATTTTTTCATTCAGTAGTTTGCCATTGCTTTCTGAATGGTACGGCGCTTATACCATTGTTAAAAATCCACACAAAGCGATCTGCTACCAAACCGCCTGCAGCAGGTTTCGAACCTGGTATATCTGGATTATGAAACTGCGTTCATATCCATTAGGCCACAGACGCCGACACACCCCATACATTACATTTATTCCTGTGAGAACACACCCCTACTTTACATTTATTCCTGTGAGAACACATCCCCTACTTTAGATTTATTCCTGTGAGAACACACCCCATACTTTACATTTATTCCTGTGAGAACACACCCCATACTTTACATTTATTCCTGTGAGAACACACCCCCTACTTTAGATTTTTTCCTGTGAGAACACACCCCACACTTTACATTTATTCCTGTGAGAACACACCCCTACTTTACATTTATTCCTGTGAGAACACATCCCCTACTTTAGATTTATTCCTGTGAGAACACACCCCATCTTCTTCTTCGATCCTTAACCACCGACCGTCAAAGCAGTCAGTGGCCATCACGCCTAGTGGCGTCTTGTAGGGCAACAACAAATTGATTCCACTTTGCACGGTCAGTGGCCATCCTTCGTACAGTGCCCCAACTCTGGTTCATTCTTTGCATCTCAGCCTCCACAGTCCTCCGCCAAGTTGTTTTTGGTCGGCCTCTCTTTCGCTTTCCTTCAGGGGTCCAAAGCATAGCTGTTCTTGTGATGGCATCGGGGTCTCTTCTGAGGACATGACCAACCCAGCTCCAGCGTCTGCCAGCTATGATGGTGTGCATGTCCTCTTGCTTGCTACGAGTAAGCAGATCTTGGTTGGTGACGGTATTCGGCCAAAAGATGCGGTGAATTTTTCTTAGGCATGTTGTGTGAAAAGAGGACAATTTCGACATTTCCTTCTCTGTGACTCTCCAGCATTCCGCACCATAGAGAAGCACAGAAAGCACGCAACTCTGGTATAATCTTAATTTTGTGCTTGTGCTGTATTGGGAGGACTTCCAAATGTTATTTAGGCTAAAGAAGGCTGTTCTTGCCTTATTCATTCTGATGTTGATGTCTTTGCCTGCCCCACCGTCTGGTGTTACTATGCTTCCTAGGTATGTGAAGGTATCTGTTTGTACCAGTTGCTGATTCCTTACTGATATGGGCTTAGGGTTGCTCACATTGAGCGTCATGACCTCAGACTTCTTTAAATTGATGTTCAAGCCCACCTGCTGGCTAAACGTATTAAGTCTATCCATTTTTTCCTGGATGTGTTGATGTGAATGTGCCAGCAGTGCAATGTCATCTGCATTAAATTAATATGAAACAAATATAAAGGTATGTTATCAGGCACTCGCCGGAAATAAAGAAGTAGAACACCAGACAACAGAAAAACAACAGACATGAGTGGCTTACCCAGAATTTGAACACCGAACCTTCCGTGTGACAACCCCGCCTAGCCATGAAAGCGAATCACACTATCCGCCCTGCCATCTACGCATCCTCAAAAAAGGATGTTTCAATGGCAGGTCAACAGTGCGAACCACAATACATGACACCAGAAGTCCACCATGGGCAGTACAGCCTATTAATGACGCAATCACTTCTGTTGTATTTCTATCAAGCAGTATAGGCCGAATCCAACAAGACAAGGACCTTAATACTGTGTCCAGTAAATGATAGTAGACTTAGAACAGTGAGAACAGAACAGTGGGTAGGTTTGGTATTGTATAAACATTTATTACAAATAAGGGAGGGAAACCCGAGGCCTGTAAACAGTAAATTAATATGAAACAAATATAAAGGTATGTTATCAGGCACTCGCAGGAAATAAAGAAGTAGAACACCAGACAACAGAAAAACAACAGACATGAGTGGCTTACCCAGAATTTGAACACCGGACCTTCCGTGCGACAACCCCGCCTAGCCATGAAAGCGAATCACACTATCCGCCCTGCCATCTACGCATCCTCAAAAAAGGATGTTTCAATGGCAGGTCAACAGTGCGAACCACAATACATGACACCAGAAGTCCACCATGGGCAGTACAGCCTATTAATGACGCAATCACTTCTGTTGTATTTCTATCAAGCAGTATAGGCCGAATCCAACAAGACAAGGACCTTAATACTGTGTCCAGTAAATGATAGTAGACTTAGAACAGTGAGAACAGAACAGTGGGTAGGTTTGGTATTGTATAAACATTTATTACAAATAAGGGAGGGAAACCCGAGGCCTGTAAACAGTAAATTAATATGAAACAAATATAAAGGTATGTTATCAGGCACTTGCAGGAAATAAAGAAGTAGAACACCAGACAACAGAAAAACAACAGACATGAGTGGCTTACCCAGAATTTGAACACCGGACCTTCCGTGCGAGCGAACACCTTCCCTTATTTGTAATAAATGTCATCTGCATAGTCCAGATCTTCCAATGTAGAAAATGTAGTCCATCTTATTCCTCTTGGACTGCACTCTGTTGTCTGGCGCATCACCCAGTCTATGACTGTTAAAAATAGAGTGGTTGATAAGGGGCATCCCTGTCGTACTCCTGTCTTCACCTCGAAGGTTAGGTTGCTCTGACCAACACTACACGTAAAGTTGGCATAGAGGCTTTTTATGATTGACACTATGCAGCTTGGAATTCCATAAGCCCTCAGTATTTTCCATAAACTGTCCCTATGTATGCTGTCAAAAGCCTTTTCAAAATCAACAAAATTTATGTAAAGCTGTCTTTGCCATTCTGAGCACTGCTCTATTATGTTCCTGAGAGTGAATATATGGTCTACACATCTTCTGTTCTTTCTAAATCCTGCTTGTTCTTTCCTCAGTTTGTAGTCTACTGCCTTTGAAATTCTCTGTATAATTATCCTGCCTAGTATTTTGCTGGGAACTGAGAGAAGAGTGATTCCTCTCCAATTATTGCAGTCTGCAAGATCTCCCTTCTTGGGCAATTTGACAATTATTCCTTTGTTCCACTCTGATGGTGTTGTCCCCGTTTTCCACACTTGTGCAAATAGTGGTTCTAGAACACACCCCATACTTTACATTTATTCCTGTGAGAACACACCCCATACTTTACATTTATTCCTGTGAGAACACACCCCCTACTTTACATTTATTCCTGTGAGAACACACCCCATACTTTACATTTATTCCTGTGAGAACACTCCCCATACTTTACATTTATTCCTGTGAGAACACACCCCATACTTTACATTTATTCCTGTGAGAACACACCCCATACTTTACATTTATTGCTGTGAGAACACACCCCCTACTTTACATTTATTCCTGTGAGAACACACCCCCTACTTTACATTTATTCCTGTGAGAACACACCCCTACTTTACATTTATTCCTGTGAGAACACACCCCCTACTTTACATTTATTCCTGTGAGAACGCACCCCCTACTTTACATTTATTCCTGTGAGAACACACCCCCTACTTTACATTTATTCCTGTGGTAACACACCCCCTACTTTACATTTATTCCTGTGAGAACACACCCCCTACTTTACATTTATTCCAGTGCGAACACACCCCCTACTTTACATTTATTCCTATGAGAAAACACCCCCTACTTTACATTTATTCCTGTGAGAACACACCCCCTACTTTACATTTATTCCTGTGAGAACACACCCCCTACTTTACATTTATTCCTGTGAGAACACACCCCAACTTTACATTTATTCCTGTGAGAACACACCCCCTACTTTACATTTATTCCTGTGAGAACACACCACCTACTTTACATTTATTCCTGTGAGAACACACCCCCTACTTGACATTTATTCCTGTGAGAACACACCCCCTACTTTACATTTATTCCTGTGAGAACACACCCCCTACTTTACATTTATTCCTGTGAGAACACACCCCCTACTTGACATTTATTCCTGTGAGAACACACCCCCTACTTTACATTTATTCCTGTGAGAACACACCCCCTACTTTACATTTATTCCTGTGAGGACACTAGTTTTCAATTATGTGAAGTCCTCATTAGTGCTTCTCTAATATAAAATGTGACTACACTGTGACCTCACAAGGAGTTAAAAGGTCAGGAACAGAAGAGATCTATTGCTGACACAATAAAATAAAGTGGCTAAATGGGAAAATTGTTATCAAATTACCTTCATTTATTTCATTATTCTGCGATAGAATTTAATAAAATGTAGAAATTTCTGGCAAAATGTGTAACGTCTGTATATCAGTCAAGAACAGTGCAAAAAAAAAAAAATTACTTTTGTGAAATTTGCCAGAAGTTTATATTAACTGAAACTTAAATTCTCCCGTGTGTTACCGGGGCCCGAAAGGGGAGCAAAGAATAGTAACACTGTTCCTTTCCACGCATGTCGTAGAAGGTGACTAAGGAGGGTTGGGCATGGGGCTGGTTACCCCATCCTGTAAAAAATTTAAACCACAAAAAACTTCAACAAATATGGACAAGTCAAATAAGGAAAATAAAACACAGCCATCCAAGACAGGGGAAGGTCCTCTCGCAGGGAGGCGTATGACGCAACACAGAGAAAGCCGAAAGGAGTCTGTGTTGCTGACTAACCTTCTTTCTTCTAGGAGAACTTCCAGATTTGGCACCTGGAATGTTCGGACATTAAACGAACAAGGGAAAGTGGCACAAGTAGCAGCGGAAATGAGAGAATATAAAATCGAGGTTCTGGGAATGTGCGAAACAAAGTGGAAGGGGGTAGACAGGAAGAAACTCATCACAGGCGAATTGGTGCTGTCCTCAGGACATGAAGACGAAAGTTCACACCACAGTGAAGGGGTTGCTCTTATGTTATCTAAAGAGGCACAGAAAGCACTCACTGAATGGGAAGCTGTTGGACCCAGAATAATAACAGCCACTTTTAAAACAGCTAAATAGAAAATACGGGTAAATGTCATCCAATGTTATGCGCCAACTAATGACAAAGAAGAGTCAGTGAAAGAAGCATTTTATACTAGACTACAGGAAATTATGGATAAAGTAAAAAGAAGAGACATCACAATTTTGATGGGTGACATGAATGCAAAGATAGGTACAGTCAATACCGGATTTGAAGAAGTCATGGGAAAACATGGGCTAGGAACAATGAATGAAAATGGGGAACTATTCTCAAACTTCTGTGCTTCAAATCAACTGGCTATAGGAGGAAGCATGTTCCCACACAAGAGAATACACAAGGCAACATGGATATCACCAGACCATAGAACAGAAAATCAGATTGATCATATATGCATAAACAAGAAGTTTAGATCATCATTGCAGGATGTAAAGGTATATAGAGGAGCAGATGTGGCATCAGATCACCACCTTCTGATAGCCAAAGTAAAAATGAAACTCAAGAGATATGCTACAATGCAAAATTATAGACAACAATTTAATGTAGGACATCTAAGAAATCAAGAAACAAGAGACAAATTTGCGGTCACAGTATCCAACAAATTCCAAGTGCTCCAACAGCTGGAAGATGTAGAGAATACAGAAGACTATTGGCAGCAGGTCAAAACTGTATGGAAGGAGACATGTGAAGAAATACTGGGGAAAAGGGAAAGACAACAAAAAGCATGGATAACAACAGAAACCATCAAAAAGATAAACGACAGAAAAAACAAGAAAGCAGATTTAAACACAAGCAAAACCAGAAGTTCCAAAGCCAAGGCTCAAGAAGTGTACACAGAAGCAAACAAAGAAGTAAAAAGAAGTATCAAAAGAGACAAGAGGAAGTATATTGAGGAGTTGGCAAGAGAGGCAGAAGATGCTGCAGCCAAGGGAAATATGAGAGAACTGTATAGCAGCACAAAGAAGCTAACAGGGAAATACAAGCAAACAAGATGCCTCATAAAAGACAAGAATGGGAAACTGCTCAGCAATATTCAGGAACAAATAAAGAGGTGGACAGAATATTTTGGTGACCTTCTCAATAGACCAGCTCCACAAAATCCCCCGGACATCCAGCCAGCAGAAGAAGAGCTACAAATTAACGGTGAAAGACCAACGAAGGAAGAAATAAAGAAAGCCATAAAGCTTCTAAGAGATGGAAAAGCGGCTGGACCGGATGGCATTCCAGCAGAGGCCATAAAAGCAGATATAGACACGGCTACAGAGATGTTATATAAATTACTTGGTAAAGTCTGGGAAAAGGAAGAGATACCAGCAGAATGGAAGGAAGGATATCTAGTTAAGTTGCCTAAGAAGGGAAATTTACAAGAGTGCTCAAATTATAGAGGAATAATGTTACTATCAGTGCCAGGAAAAGTATTAAACAGGATTATTCTTGAGAGATTAAAAGAGTCCATAGACAAGAAACTGAGAGATGAACAAGCAGGTTTTCGACAAAACAGATCATGTACAGACCAGATTGCCACTTTGAGAATAATAGTGGAACAAAGTCTGGAATGGAACTCACCACTATACATCGGATTTGTGGACTACGAAAAGGCATTTGATAGTGTAGACAGAGAATCACTTTGGAAATTGATGAGGCATTATGGAGTTCCCCTGAAGATCATTAATTTAATAAAGAAAACATATGAAGACATGACATGCAAAGTTCTTCACGAAGGACAGCTTACAGAACCGTTTGGGATAAGAACAGGAGTGCGACAGGGATGCCTCTTGTCTCCATTTCTTTTCTTACTAGCAATAGACTGGGTTATGAGATCATCGACAACACACAACAGAAATGGAATCCAGTGGACACTGACTAAGCAGTTGGATGATCTGGATTTTGCTGATGACTTGGCTCTTCTGTCCCATAACCGTAATCAGATGCAGGACAAATTGAAAACACTGGATGAGAGGTCACAGCAATTGGGTCTGAAAATACACAGAGAAAAGACAAAAATAATGAGAATAAATGCAGGTAATGATAACAGGGTTGAACTTGAAGAAACACCAATACAAGATGTAGATTCGTACACATATCTTGGCAGTAATATAGATAAAGTTGGAGGGACTGACAACGATATCAAAATAAGAATACAAAAGGCAAGAGGAGCTTTCATTGCATTGGGAAATATATGGAGATCAAGAGAAATCGGATCCAACACGAAAATAAGAATCTTCAACTCAAATGTGAAGTCAGTCCTATTGTATGGCTGTGAGACATGGAGAACAACAAAGACAACAACCAAAAAGCTACAGACTTTCATAAATGGGTGCTTGCGTAGAATAGAGGGATTAAAATGGTATGACAAGGTTACCAACGTGGAACTGATGACAAGAACTAGACAAGTGCCAGTGGAACAAGAGATGAAAAGAAGACGATGGCGATGGATAGGACACACACTGAGGAAACCGGTTGATAGCATTACAAGGCAGTCCTTGTTCTGGAACCCCCAGGGCAAGAGAGGCAGAGGTAGACCAAGAAGTACATGGAGAAGAGAGCTGGAAACAGAGGTGAAGATGATGAGGAGAACGTGGAAAGAACTTGAGATGATGGCACGTGACAGGAGGACTTGGCACGTGTTTGTTGAAGGCCTATGCTCCTTTGGGAGTGGAGGGTTATGAATGAATGAATGAAACTTAAATTCTAGCTATCAAATGGTAAAAGTGGGACCCAAAGACGCAACAATAGAGAATGCAGTCAGTGACCCATAGCTTGACTGCTTGCGTCAGGGTCAGTGAACCAGAGCTGACCAAGACCCTACTCCACCTCCAAGTGGTGGTCCTGGAAACAGGCTGTATCACTGCAGTCTGGCTGAGAGAGTAGGGATCAAAGAGGAAAAGCTAACCTGGTCCCAAAAAATGCCGTGTGGAAGTCGGATGTGTCGGCCGAAAGGTGCAAATATCGCAGCTTTGCTGTAAATGGGCACAATGCAACCAACATCCTTTTCAGGACGAACGATTAAGAAGAAGAAGAAGAAATGGCAAAAGTTGCATTTTTCAAACATGATCTTACTCACATTTGAAAATCTCTGGTCCTTATCATCAATGTTGATGCTTTCTAACATTTTAAAATGTTCTCATGTTTTGCTGTCTCAAATGCCTTAGTGTAGTGTATAAAGCACAATTATAGATAAATTATAAGTAGAAGTTATAATAAAAATAAAAATTATCATATACACATTTTGCATGTGCTTGACAGCTTTGAATGATTCAGAAGAAAATCAGTATGGCAAAGATTGTTGAATGTGATGTTGGACATACTACCAATAAACATGTTGTTGGAGTCCGTTTATGGTAATGGTATTGATTTTATCACGCGAATGGTTGAATACGAACAAAATGTCAATAAACTTCTTCAAACGAACATTCCAACAGGTATCGTTGCATTGGGTGAACTGGGCAAGTATTGGCAGCACACAAGTCGGTGTTTACTGTACATGTATTTTATTGACGTGACACCAACGAAGTGGAACAAGACAATCATAGTTACAGATGTGAAGATCATACGTTAAAATGTTAATATCACTGTTAAAAGTTGTTGTAGATTCTCTAACAGTTAAGTTCTCTTATTCCAGTGACTAAGGATCACTTCCATTTCATATAACAGACATGGTAATTAACGTCCATTGACCTTCTCCCAAGGACGTTTATTAAGGCAAACGGATTCATTCTCACGGAGCAATAATTTATATTATACTTGTAAGCATCCCAGACTTTGTTGTAAAATTCTTGGATAGCATATCCAATCCAAACAAAAGGCAGATATAACAATACAACCAAGTTAGTGTTTCATCTTGGCTAACCTCTCGGTATCCATACCACGACTTTGGCATAGGTAAAACGGCATATTAAACATGTGAAGCATATATCTATATTCATTAACTTGATTCCACATATGGATTCTCCCTCTACAAAAGATTCCAAAGGCTATCGACTCCGTGTGTCCAATTCTAGGAATGTCATCTCCGATGAATTCCCGCTAGACCATTAATAGGAGCGGCCTGATACTTTAATTTACATAATTAAACTTGCCATACGAAATGGGGCGACACTTACTTCAGACATCCACTATTGGCTTCGCCATGAAGACCAATAGATACGAATACAACTGCTGGCTTCTTCAAATCTGCCAGGAATCAAATAATAACACTGCGGACATAAAATGTCGTCCGAGCTGCCCCTATCATGACGTCACAATATACTCAACTAGGTTACACGTGCGTCCAAAGCAACTCACACAGCATTGTGCACGTCAGTGCGTGAATCAATCGAACGCACAAACAATATAACTACATAAAACTGGTGCGTACATTTGGCAGGACCGAAGACTACCCCCTTAGGTAATAAATGTACGTAACAGCTCCCTTATTACCTCCCCTTAAAAAAATTAATCCCATTAATTTTTTTCGAACTAATTACTCGAGAGAGGTGAGTCAAAACTACAACAAGATTTATGACATGCATAAAATTATATCATATTAAGAAAAGAATATTGACTTGAAATTAATAGAACTAAATGACAGTATGCATTAAAGCACACATCCACCATCGACCTACTTTGGAACGATGTGGTAATATTCGAAGTAAAAAGAAGTTGAAAATGAAAATGAAGAATCAACAAAAAAGATGATAATAAAATTGAACTAAGTTTTCAACAAAATTTGAAACATATGATTTCAAAAAATGAAAATGAACCGCAACACTGATGATAATCAATGATAAAAGAATCAGTGAAACAGAAAATTTTGAAATACAATGTGCAAAAATGAAGCAATGTAAAATTAAACACTTTAAGAAGCAACGCACTTACTGATATCTAGCACTAGTAAGTTTGACTAGTTATCTAAAAGTAAAACATCATGTAGTGGGATACGTGACTACACGTATTGCGAGACACTAATAAAGTTAGTAGATGTGTGATTTATAAACAATCAAATTGATTAAATTGAATTAATCTAATTCTAGTATTTAATTACACATAAATAAATAACTAGTAATTTATTCTAAGTAATTCTAATTTCAGTCATTGTGAATATTCGTTCAGAACTATTTAGAGTCAACAAGAATAGGTTCCTAATGTTCCATGCACGAAATAAGTTAACGAACACGATATGTAGTGTAATATGTTCCATAACACTAATGAATGTCTATTTGTCGTTTTTACCAATGTTTCCATACTAAAAAAAATGTTACTTTAATATCACTGTTCCCGTTCTAATAAAACGTTACTTCACAAGAAATAATGTTATAATCCATACGTAAGTATATTCTGAAAGTTATATATATACGAATACTGTAGAGCTACACATAGTATTCACAGATGTACAATTAACGACACTGTACAAAGTTATTCATGTTTCGGTGAGGACGTTTCTCGATCCAAAAGTAGTTTAGTTTCACCAAGTTCACTAGGGCATCTTGAAAGACAGTCTGCAAATACATTCTGCACTCCAGGAATAGCACGTATCTCAAAGTGGAATGGCTGGAGAGCTATAGCGTAACGCGCTGACTTTGATGACTTAACGTTTCCAGTATTCAATGCCGTAAGAGCTTTCTGGTCAGACTCCACCACAAAGTGTGATCCGAGGAGATAACGATCCAATTTTGTGATTGACCAGACAAGAGCAAGGAGCTCTTTGTCCAGAACGGAGTATTTCATCTCGCTCGTTGTAAGCTTTCTGGATACGTACATAATTGGAAATAAGGTGCCTCCGTATTCTTGCATCAAAACTGCCGCGATAGCGTAGGAAGAAGCATCACTGCGAAGAACAAAGGTGAGATCTTTGTTAGGCAACCTTAAAAAAGGCTTATTTGAAAAAATTTGTTTTATATAGTCTAACGCCGTTTGGTGATCCTGCGACCACTTTATTACATTAGGTGTGCCCTTCTTCAGTAAAGACGAAAGAGGTGCAGTTATAGTAGACAAATGAGGGATGAATTTAGAATAGAACTGTATTAGTCCTAAGAGTGACCTCACTTGTTTTTTTGTCTTAGGTGCTGAGATGTTTAAAATTTTAGAGACGTTACTGTCTTCTGTATACATTAAACCGCGACCTATACGGTGACCAAGAAATGAGATGTCATGAAAACCGACAAAAGCCTTTGAAGGTTTCGCTGTTAAGTTATAATCCTGTAAGGTAGAAAGTAAAGATTTTAAACCCTGAATATGTTCATCCCAAGAGTCACTGAAAAGACAGATGTCATCTATATAAGTAATGACATCGGGACGATGAGACAATATGCGGCGCATCATGCGTACAAAGGTAGCTGGCGCATTCATTAACCCGAATGGCATAAAATTATATTGAAAAAGACCCTTTGGCGTCGAGAAAGCGGTGAATGGCTTTGCTTTAGGGGTTAATGGCACTTGCCAATAACCCTTTGAAAGGTCAAATTTCGAAAAGAATGTGGCATGAGACAATTTCTCTAATAAGTCGTCTAAAAGAGGTAATGGTTCCGCATCGAATTTTGTAACTTTATTTAATTTCCTGTAATCTACGCAAAGACGTATATTGTTGTCCTTCTTCCGAATGATTACCATAGAAGAAGAATATGGTGATGAAGATGGTTCAATTATATTTAATTGAAGCATCTCATCCAATTCCCTATCAACCTTATCACGAAAGTGTAAAGGAATAGGATATGGGCGAACTCGAATAGGTGTATCGTCAGTCAGAATAATGTCATGTTGGATGACTGACGTATGACCTGGGATGTCAGTAAGGACATCCTCATACGTGTGTAGAATATTAGAGACTTGCTGACGTTGATCATCAGTAAGAGTAGATGAGATAGTAACATCATTCCATTTCTCAGTGGAATGGAGTGGTACAACTGGTATTGGTAGTTGTACATCATCAAAAGAAGATTCCTCTTCTTGGATGACTGACAAACTAGAATAGTGTTGAATAGGTGGTGTAGGATCGTCAGTTGCCTGAAACACTGACTGTAAGTAATCAGGACGTGAGTAATACTCCTTCAACATGTTAATGTGGAAGGTTTTATGTTTGCCATTAACATCAACGATGTAGTCGACATCGGATATTCTTGAGATGATCCTGAAAGGACCTCTCCAGGTAATTAAAAGACGATTGTTATGCGCAGGAAGTAATACAAAAGCTTCATCACCAGGTATGAGCTGGCGAAGACGTCTATATTTGTTTGCAGATAGACGAGCTTTTTCTTTGGCATGTTCGGATGATGCAGTAGCTAGTCTACAAGCATCTATGATTTTCTTTCTAAGAGAGATCACATACTCATAAGAGGATTGAGTTTCCTCTTCAATATTCTCATCCACCAATAAGTCGTGGATTAACGACATCGGACCGCGTGGTTGCATGCCAAAAACAAGCTGGAACGGAGAAAAACCCGTTGCTTGATTTTGTACCTTGCGATACGCAAAGAGACAAGCGGGTAGGACCCGATCCCAGTCTTGGGGATGGTCTTGAGTCATCTTACCCAACAACTGCTTGAGTGTCCTATTGAGACGCTCAATTAACCCATTTGACATCGGATGATAAATAGAACTAAGAGATCTATCTATACCTAATGTCTTCATCACTTGAGACATGGATTCAGAAATGAATTGAACCCCATGATCCGACAAGATTTTCCGTGGAAAACCAATGCGTGAGAAGATTAACATCAATGCCTCTGCTACACTGGCAGATGAAGTGTTCTTGAGAGGGATGGCCTCAGGCCAACGAGTGCACATATCAATGCACGTAAGAATATGCGTATGCCCTCTAGCAGATGGAAGCATTGGACCAATAATGTCAATGGCCATTTTATCAAATGGTCTAATCGGGATGTCCGCAGCTTGAATAGGAGCCGCATGAAATGGACCCCGTACCTTAACTTCTTGACATATCAAACAGGACCGACAATAGAGAGTAACATCTCTATGGACGCCTGGCCAGTAGAATGCCGAAAGCACTCTGGATTTGGTACGCGAAAAACCCATATGGCCCGCACATTGCGAGTCATGAGCATGCCGTAATATCCGAGATCTCATACAGGATGGTACTAGAATTTGAGAACATATGGATGAATCCTTTTCCCGTATTATTCTAACCAAAATCCCATTTTTAAGTATAAAGTCATGTCTAGATTTTGCAAGTTTGTTGCTTGTATTCTTTTTGTTAACATACTGAAAGAATTTTTTTAATGAATTATCATTCTTTTGCAATGTTGCAAACAACTCCCGTGAAATAGGAGCATCATCATCACAAGTGGTATGAACTGTAGGTTCAATAGGTGTATCATGCGACATATTAATAGCTTGCGCTCTAGTCACTACTGCATTTGCAGTTTGAATATGTCGCTCTTCCCATTCAGCAATTTGCTGAGGTGTACACTCTTTAATACCATGTATGCGACCAAGAATCAAATCACAAATTGGATTTGGAAGAAGACATGCTTGGATCTGTCCTGAAAAAAATGGAGTATGAAGTGTTATAATGGCTGTGGGGAATGTTTCCACAGTTCCGCCAAACGTGACACATTTCACAACCCTGCCCGTCGCACAACTAGGGTCGATCAGCGATGTCCGGACGCCCACTGTCGTACAACCTGAGTCGAATAAAAGAGAGCATGAAATATTGTTAACAAATCCTCTGTTAAACTTAAGAGAGCCCTGTCCATGGTGTACTGACGCAGGAGTGGCCATGCAGACTGCAGGTAGACTAGGCAAGGTATGTCCGCAACGCAGCGTCGTGATCGCCTTAGGCTGGAAAAGAGTCGAGCATTCTGGGCAGTCTTTCACCTGGGAACAATCTAGAGAACAAGACATAGCATTGTGAGTTTCAGCTACTTTACCCTGTTCAGTGTTAGCCTGTGTATCATTAAAAGCAACATTAGAATGTCTAACTGTATTATTCGACGATCTATCTCGTCGGCGCGATCGATTGTGATTTTTGTCATTAAAATTGCCATAATTGTCGTTTCTGCTAGAGTTAAAATTTGGATTAGTCCGATAATTAGTAGAATGATCGTTATGATGTTGGTTAAATGGTTTATTTCCAAAAAATTGTCTGTTTTGCGGACCCTGAGACCTTGATCTCCAGTTTTGTTTATTATAATGTCCTTGATTATTTTTAAAATAATTGTTACCAAAATCTCGCGATCTGTGAGTTTGGTTCCAAGAAACATTAAATGGAGCAGATTGTTGAAATTGCTTCCCTTTGTAAAAGTTATCATTGGTGAAATTATGATTATTTCCCTTATTGACATAACTATCAGCACTAAAAGAACGATTGCGTGAAAAATTGTTTTGTTGTGCTGCAAAAGCAACAGGCAATTCACTCTTAATCTGCGCGTTACTTAGATCCATGTTTGGGTGAGCAGTGCAAAAATTTTTTGCATGTTCTTCTAAGTTTTTCATTGATAAAGGTTTCCGTTCGTGTAAAAATGCGAGAAATGTAGGATTTACCGACGAAAGTACCTTATCGCGCATCAGTAAATCAAAGAGACCTTCATACGACTTTTCAATTTTGGATAATTCGATCCATCTTTCTAATGTTAGTCGTATCTGTGACAGAAAATCACTAAAATTTCTGCTAGATTGGGGTAGTAATGTGTGAAATCTCAAACGATATTCGTTTTCTGTCATTTGAAATTTTTGCAGAAGTGCTGCTCTAAGAGCATTGTAGTCATTTTTCTCACCAATGCTGGTGGTATGATAAACTGCTAATGCATCTCCTGTAAGTAATCTGGATAAATATGTACAGTATAGAGCTTTATCCACGTTATAAGACCCACAAGTGGCCTCAAACCTATCCAGGAAGAATATTACGTCATCAGACGGGGGATTAAATTTTGGCAATTTAAGGTGAATCTCCTTAAAATGATCCTGTCTGGATGAAGTGTGGCTTTCAAAAGTTCTCTGAGAATTAGATTCCTGAGTTAACCTAATTCTCTCATATTCTGACTCTGCTAATTTCAGTTCATGCTGTCGTTTTCTTTCATTCTCTTCCATCTCAAGCTGAAGTCGTTTTGTGTTTTGTTCAGCTATTAATCTCCTTTCTTCTATTTCTTTTTGTTTCTGTTCCATTTCTTTTTCAAGTCTTTCTTCAGCCTCCTTTTGTTTCTGTTCTGCTTCTCGCAGAAATCGTTTCTCTTCTAATTCAGCGGCCAATCTCATTTTTTTCTCCTCTTCCTCAGCCTCAATCCGTTTTTGATCTGCCTCAAATTTCAAATTTTCCAAACGTAAAGTTTCCAATCTTCTCTGATCAGCTTCTATTTCTTGAGCTTTCTTATATTCTGACAGTGCAAATGCTTTAGCTTCATCAGGAGCCATCTGAAGAGCTTTTGCTTGCTTAATGAAATAGTCTAAGGTAGCCATTTCAATATTATTATGTAATAATACTACTTAAAAGTGTTACTACAACTAGTGGTCCTCGTTCCTGTCCTTAGAACGGTATAATGTTATCATATAATTATTAAATATGTTATTAATCAATAAATTTATGTAATCAAATGTCATGAAATGAACAACGAGAAAGACAATAGAAACATAACCGACAAGACATGATAAAATGGACGGGTGAACACAATCGTAGAAATCAAAAAAAATAAAATGTATAACTAAAATAGAATATCGTAAAAATATACGACGATAACTACGATCAGATAGTTAACAAGACAATAGACAACACAGTGTAAAAACAATGGTTTTGTAAAAAACTAAACGACAGGAAAGGTGAGATGGACAATAATCACAAACAAAATACATCATGAAAATAAGGTACGATTAAAAAGAACTATGAGAACAACAAGTAAAACTTGACGAAACAGCTAGAACAGATAGGTGTTACAGACCACCAAACACAGTGGACCTAGAATCCTTCTACGCTCACGCGTAGGAACATTCCACTGCGGGAAGTCTGCAAAATAATGTCCTACAGAACGTCTGACGAAGAGCCCGAATTGACTTCGAGATGGATCTCGTTCGTCAGATCTACCTCCCAACCTCCCGCAAAGAATACACAACACATAACAAATAATATAGAAAATATAGATATGAACATTAAAGGCACAGCTAAATGTAATAAAGTGTATAACGACAACACGCTATACTCATCTCGCGTGCCGGAAAGAACAACCAATGTGCCTCGTCCCCGTGTATGTACTGGAGGAATAAAATACTTCGTTCTGCTTTTTCAACACAAGCTCGCACGTAATGAGGAATAGGTGATCCCAAGTGCAGTTAGTCACCGTACAACTGGACCTGGAGGTTGATTGATGACCTTGAGGTAACGGTTAGTTGATTCTGATTCATTTTTACAATGTTCCAAATTTAAGATGATTTCACCTTGAAAGAACAAATCCCATCTTCAAACGATTCCTTGGCTTGCGTTCGTTCCTTTGAAATAATTATTTTCAAACCACGCTGGCACACCATTTTCTGTTGGAGTCCGTTTATGGTAATGGTATTGATTTTATCACGCGAATGGTTGAATACGAACAAAATGTCAATAAACTTCTTCAAACGAACATTCCAACAGGTATCGTTGCATTGGGTGAACTGGGCAAGTATTGGCAGCACACAAGTCGGTGTTTACTGTACATGTATTTTATTGACGTGACACCAACGAAGTGGAACAAGACAATCATAGTTACAGATGTGAAGATCATACGTTAAAATGTTAATATCACTGTTAAAAGTTGTTGTAGATTCTCTAACAGTTAAGTTCTCTTATTCCAGTGACTAAGGATCACTTCCATTTCATATAACAGACATGGTAATTAACGTCCATTGACCTTCTCCCAAGGACGTTTATTAAGGCAAACGGATTCATTCTCACGGAGCAATAATTTATATCATACTTGTAAGCATCCCAGACTTTGTTGTAAAATTCTTGGATAGCATATCCAATCCAAACAAAAGGCAGATATAACAATACAACCAAGTTAGTGTTTCATCTTGGCTAACCTCTCGGTATCCATACCACGACTTTGGCATAGGTAAAACGGCATATTAAACATGTGAAGCATATATCTATATTCATTAACTTGATTCCACATATGGATTCTCCCTCTACAAAAGATTCCAAAGGCTATCGACTCCGTGTGTCCAATTCTAGGAATGTCATCTCCGATGAATTCCCGCTAGACCATTAATAGGAGCGGCCTGATACTTTAATTTACATAATTAAACTTGCCATACGAAATGGGGCGACACTTACTTCAGACATCCACTATTGGCTTCGCCATGAAGACCAATAGATACGAATACAACTGCTGGCTTCTTCAAATCTGCCAGGAATCAAATAATAACACTGCGGACATAAAATGTCGTCCGAGCTGCCCCTATCATGACGTCACAATATACTCAACTAGGTTACACGTGCGTCCAAAGCAACTCACACAGCATTGTGCACGTCAGTGCGTGAATCAATCGAACGCACAAACAATATAACTACATAAAACTGGTGCGTACATTTGGCAGGACCGAAGACTACCCCCTTAGGTAATAAATGTACGTAACACATGTATAACTCTTCTTATATTTTCAGGTTGTTGTATTTTTTTCACCATTATTAAAAAAAACTTTGAGTGATATTTCTTGTGATATCAGTATCTCAGATAACCAGCATTAATTAATAGTCTAAGATTTAGTTACCTGTAATTCATTTTCAAAGTTTGGCAGCTAAAATACTTTGGCCACATAAAAAGGCATAACACCTTGCAGAAGACCATAACAGAAGGGAGAGTTGAAGGCAAACGTGCAAGGGGAAGACAGCGCTATAAGTGGGAAGATAACATCAAGAGATGGACGGGAAAGAGTCTATCAGAGTGTACCACCAAGACAAGAGACAGAAGACGTTGGAGATCCATTACAGCCAACCTTCGTTGTGGAGAATGCAACTGATGATGATGATGAATTCATTTTTCTTTTCAGATTACAAAAAAAAAAAAAATGGAACAGAAGATCCCATTCTTGGATCAAAAAATAAAACAGGATATCAGTACAGATTTTAAAGTGAGTTTTCTGTTGAATTCTTGACAACAAATTTGTAGACAGCGATAGCCAAAATGAGTTACACTGAGAAATCTGTTAAAATATTGTCCATTGAAACATTTTATTACTTATTGCTGGGTTCTTTGTACTTTATTGTCAATAACAGTGCAGTATATGTAGTTGTAATATAAGGTCCTCATCAGGGACAGAGGCATAAAACAGTTGAGAAAAGACAGTAATTAATATACATTAAAGTGCAATGTTTAAGACTGAAATGGTTTGTTCAATGTTTGGTTTTCAGGGACACACAGTGGAGGCAATGTTTAAGACTGAAGTGGTTTGTTTCAAACTTGAATATGTTCAATGTTTTGTTTTCAGGGACACACAGTGAAGAAAAAAATTGAAGATGAGGAAGATGGTCATGTTCCTGCAGGGAGAGAGAGTATTAGGACCAGTTCCACATCTGTATATCCTGCTGGGGACATTTTACTCAGTAATGCTTTACAACTTTTTAACATAAATGTAACCTGTGCTCAATATGTTACCACTATCAACAAATACGTAACATAATAAGTTATTTATACACATCCACCTCAAGCAAACATGTATTATATATCACAGTTACATCAAAGAAAAGTCAACTCTTCCTCACTTTAAACCAAATCACTGCGCAAGTCACTCTTTCATCCACTCATCCATCCACTCACAACAAGTCCTGTGGCGATGGGCGAAGCGGCAGGCGTGGGTGCGCTGGCAGTCGTAGTCACAGACCTACACAAAGGCGGCTCAGGCCATATGGTCGTCTTCCACTGATCGGAGCAGCAGTGGGATTCGGCAGCCCCCTGAGTGACTGAGCAGCCCTCTTTAGCAAAGCACTGCTCACCTCCATGGCATGAGGAAGGGGCTAGAAAAAGTGCCCTAAACATTGCCTGCTCCACCATTACCTAACCAGCTTACCGCGGTTGGTGGGTACCCTACTTCAGCGAGCGACACATACGAAAAAGAAAGGACAGATTTTTTCCCCCTCATTCTAGGCGCATGGAATGTGCGCACTCTGCTCGACAAACACTTTAATACAAACAGACCCGAGAGGCGAACTGCCCTGATTGGGAGAGAACTGGCCAGATACAACATTGACATAGCAGCACTGAGTGAAACTCGACTTGCAGGCGAGGGCCAACTTTGCGAAAAGGGTGCAGGTTATACATTCTATTGGAGCGGAAGAGGAACTGAAGAAAGACGAGAAGCAGGGGTTGGATTTGCAATCAAAACAGCAATTATTGGCAAGCTAGTGGAGCCCCCAAAGGGAATAAATGACCGACTCATGACGGTCAAGATCCCGCTGCTTTATGGAAGGAAACATGCCACCATCATTAGCGCATATGCACCAACTATGACAAACCAGGATGACGTCAAGGATAAGTTTTACGAAGAACTACATGCAGTCATTGCATCAGTTCCCAAAGCAGATAAGCTTATTATTCTTGGTGACTTTAATGCAAGAGTAGGCTCAGATAACATCTCCTGGAATGGCACTATCGGAAAGTACGGCGTGGGTCGCTGTAACAGCAATGGACTTCTTCTCCTCCAGACTTGCGCAGAACATAACCTCCTTGTCACCAACACCATTTTTCGACTTCCTATCCGCAACAGGACCTCCTGGATGCACCCTCGCTCGAAGCATTGGCACCTAATTGACTATGTAATTGTTAGGAAGAAGGACAGGCAAGATGTCCGAGTGACCAAGTCCATGTGTGGTGCCGAATGCTGGACTGATCATCGCCTCATTGTGTCTAAACTTAAAATTCGTATCCAACCTGCCAGGCGCCCTCAGGGAAAGAAAACTCAAAAAAGGCTGGATATTACCAAACTAAAGAAGACAAAAATTAAACAGTCATTCACTGACACCCTAGAAGACCGTCTCAAATCTATCTCGTTAGACGGCCAAAGTGCGGAAACAAATTGGACAGCCCTAAGCGAGCAGATCTACAACACTGCTACAGAGGTCCTGGGTCCCGCCATCAAGAAACAAAATGACTGGTTTGATGAGAACTCAGATGATATAAAGAAGATGTTGGCTGAGAAACACCATCTCCATAAAGCATATTTAAATGATCCAAAATCTACATCCAAGAAAGACGCTTTCAACAACATGCGTAGAATCGTCCAACATAAACTACGCCAGATGCGGGATTCATGGCTGAGTAATAAAGCAGATGAGCTCCAAGGCTTTGCTGACAGCCATGACTTGAAAAATTTTTACCATGCACTCAAAGCGGTCTATGGTCCAACATCATCAGGATCATTTCCCCTCCTTAATGCAGATGGAAAAACACTAATTACAGACAAGGAAAAAATTCTCCAACGCTGGGTCGAACACTTTAATAATATTCTGAACCAGCCATCATCTATTAACGATGAAGCCATCAACCGACTGCCCCAAATTCCTATAAATGAAGCACTAGATGATATACCGACTTTGGAGGAGACTCAAAAAGCGATTCGTCAACTTTCTAGTGGAAAGGCCCCCGGCTCCGATTCAATTCCTGTTGAGGTCTATAAAGATGGCGGTACAGTTCTGATAGAGAAACTTCACATGATCTTCCAGCAAATGTGGCAGAGTGAAACCATCCCACACAATCTCAAGGATGCGTCAATTATACATCTTTATAAACGTAAAGGTAATCGCCAAGACTGTAACAATCATCGAGGCATCTCACTACTATCAATCGCTGGGAAGATATTTGCCAGAATCCTTCTTAATCGCCTTACGGCTCATCTTGACAAAGGTCTTCTACCTGAAAGTCAGTGTGGATTCCGGAAAGAACGTGGAACCACCGATATGGTGTTCGCTGCAAGACAGCTTCAAGCAAAATGCCAAGAACAGCACTGTGACCTGAACACAGCTTTCATCGACTTGACAAAGGCGTTCAACACGGTCAGTAGAGAGGGTCTATGGAAGATCATGGCAAAATACGGCTGCCCAAAGAAATTTATCTCAATAGTGCAGCAGCTGCATGATGGAATGCAGGCTAGAGTTCAGGAAAACGGTGAGCTATCGGAGCCTTTCCCAGTCTCAAATGGAGTTAAACAAGGGTGTGTACTTGCACCGACGCTTTTCAGTATCATGTTTTCTGCTATGCTGACTGATGCTTTCAGAGACGGGGACACAGGAATCGACATCAGATATCGTATTGATGGAAAATTGTTTAACCTTAGGAGGCTTCAAGCAAAAACCAAGGTCAAATCACACACCATCAGGGATCTTCTGTTTGCTGACGATTGTGCCCTCAGTGCTGGCTCAGAGGCTGATCTGCAGCGTAGCGTTGATAGATTCTCCGAAGCCTGCTCCAACTTTGGGCTTACCATCAACACGGGGAAAACAGAAATCATGTACCAACCAGCTCCTGGCACAATTTATACTGAGCCAGTCATCAAGGTAAATGGTGAGAAACTGAATGTTGTGAACAGGTTCACATACCTTGATAGTACACTATCCCAGAACATCGTCATTGATGATGAGGTGAACACCAGGATCTCCAAAGCCAGCAGCACATTTGGCAGACTATACACCAACGTTTGGCATCGAAGTGGCATTAGTCTACAGACAAAGCTGAAGGTATACAGAGCTGCGGTGCTTCCAGTGCTGCTTTATGCATGTGAAACATGGACTGTATACAGGCGCCACGTAAAGAAGCTAAACCACTTCCATACAGTCTGTCTCAGGAAAATAATGAACATCAAATGGCAAGACAAGATCCCAGATACCGCCGTTCTTGACAGAGCTGGTATCACTAGCATCGATACTATTCTGATGCAGTCCCAGATTCGCTGGGCAGGTCATGTAGTCCGCATGCCAGACCATCGACTGCCAAAGATACTCTTCTATGGTGAGATGCAGAAGGGTAGACGCTCCCATGGTGGCCAAAAGAAGCGCTTCAAAGACATGCTTAAGGCTTCATTAAAAACCTTTGACATAAACCCAGACACATGGGAAGCTGCTGCGCAAGACCGAACTGCCTGGCGCACATCTCTTCGTAAAGGTGCAGTGGCATGCGAATCTTCCAGAAGAGCAGCAGCGGAGACAAGCTAGAAAAGATCGTGAAATAAAACCTTCACATGAAGCAAACATTCCCTGCCCACACTGTCCGAGATCCTTCCAGGCCCGCATCGGGCTCATCAGTCACCTTCGTACTCATATCCTAACATCCTAATAATTGGATGAACAGAGTGGTCTTCATCACTTGTGATGGACGAACAACAACACATCAAAGAAAAGTCAATAACACTAATCTTGAAAAAAAAAAAAAAATTACAATGAACCTTTACTGATGAAAACAAAATGTCATTTGTATACAGTTCAATCTTGTCTACACAGTTACTAAGTAATTGATTTAAGTTCATTGGTTCTACAAAGTAACTCTGCCTATGCCGGTCCCAAGCCTGGATGAAAAAGGAGGAGGGCGGCCTGCATGGAGGCTGTAAGGAGGCAGCCCCTCCACCATGCAAAGGCACAACAGGCCAATCACCTGTTTGCTTTAAATCACGATTACGAGCAACACAAGAGAGAAAACTGGACTGATTCTAAAGGCGACGAACTGGAACGGACTACGGACTTTGACTTATGGAACTTGGAACACAAGAAGTATAAATGGGAAGGAAGAGGAGCTGGTGGAAGAGATGAGGAAAGCAAAACTAGAAATCCTGGCTATAATGGAAACAAAGAAAAAAGGACAAGGAGTCATGGATCTCGATGGCAACACGCTGCTCTACAGTGGTGTACCCATATCTGAAAGAGCTAAAGGGGGCGTGGGTTGCATTGTGGCCAAAAATCAAAAAGATAGTATCAAGGGATGGAACTTTGTCTCCGAGCGCATTATGGTTGTAAAACTAAAAGAAGGAGAAACCATAGTCAACCTGGTCATAGTGTATGGGCCAAATGAGGATGAGAGAGCAGAGGTCAAGGAGGAATTCTTCGAGCTGCTTCAAAGGACAGTGGATGACTGCCTAGATGAAGTTATCATGCTCGGAGATTTTAATGCCAGAGTTGGAAATGACCATGCTAGATGGGGTGGAGTTATCGGAAGATATGGAGAAGATACTCTCAATGACAATGGAAAGCGACTCCTTAGATTCTGCAGTGAGCAGAATCTGATCATTACAAACACAAAGTTCCCCCATAAGCGCATACATGCATACACTAGATGTGAACCAACAAAGAATGAGAAGTCAGTGATCGACTATGCCATTGTTCGGAGAAGCTCATTCAAATATGTCCGAGATGCTAGAGTCTGGAGGGGGCCAGAGATTGGAAGTGATCACTACCTGCTAACAATCAAAAGAACAACTGAAAGAGTTGCTCAGCCTAGGAACTGCCCAACATCACGCAAGAAACCAAGTAAACGAGCAGGAGAAATGAGCATTAGGACCTACAAGCTGAGAGAGCCAGAAATTAAGACCAGATATCAGGGGCTTATTGCTGCAGCGGTGAGCAACACAGAAGAACGACCTGATGACTTGGAAACCCTCTGGAATAAATTCAAGGATATCATAAAGACAGCTGCTGCAGAAGCATGCGGTGAAGTCCGACTTGGGAACAAGAGAAAGAGGACACCTTGGTGGACAGAGGAAGTCAAAGAGAAAATAAGAGAGAAGAAAATGGCATGGAAACAATACTTAGGAGCTAAAAACACAACAGGACAAATGGAAAAATATAGAGAATATGTGACACTCAGAACAGAAGCAAAGAACAAAGTGCTAGCAGCAAAACAGAAGTCCTGGGAAGAATTTGGAGAAAAGCTAGAAAAAGATGCACAAGAAAACCAGAAATTGTTCTATAAGACCCTAAAGAACATGAGGAAGGAAAAACAATGCCCTCTCAAATTTATAAAGGACAAGCAAGGCAAATTGCTTACTGCCCCGAAGGAAGTAATGGAAAGATGGAAAGAATATTTCTCAGAACTCCTGGATGGTGAGCATGGTGAAGCATCAGAAATGATAACCACTAGCACAGAAGAGAAAACCAATGATGGTGAAGATGACATAAAGATGGAAGAACTGAAGGCAGCACTGGAGAAAATCAAGATGGGCAAAGCAGCAGGGCATGATGGTATAACACCAGAAATGGTTAAGTACATGGGAGCATCAGGCGACCTATTACTCTTAAGGGTCCTACAGGCAGCATGGTGCAACAAGACCATACCAAAGGATTGGGAGATTGCCATCATAACACCAATTTTCAAAAAGGGTGACAATCGACAGTGTGGAAACCATAGAGGCATATCCCTTCTCAGTGTCCCTGGTAAAATCTACTCTAGAATCCTAGAGCAGAGACTCCGACGCCTAGCTGAGCCACAATTGGATGAGGTCCAGTGCGGATTCCGAGCAAACCGAAGTACTCAAGACCTAATCTTCACACTCAGACAGCTGAGTGAAAAGGCCCTTGAGTATAAGAGTGAGATCCATCTTTGTTTCATAGATCTGGAAAAGGCGTTTGACAGGGTCCCCTGGAGCAAACTTTGGGACTGTTTGGCAAGGAAGAATATTCCAGCACCTCTGATTCATGCTATACAGAGCTTCTACAAGTCTTGCAGAAATTATGTGAGGACAGCAAACCATAAGTCAGAAGAGTTCAGGACCACCACTGGTGTAAGACAAGGTGATATCCTATCACCTTACCTCTTCATACTCCTTATGGACGATGTCATCAAGGCATGTAAGGAGAGAACAAGAAAGTATTCAGTGGGGTACTGGAAGATGAGACAGGTCTATATTTCAGAGCTGGCATTTGCTGATGATGTTGCCCTGATTGCTAAATCAGAGGCACATCTCCAATCCAACCTGCAAGTCTGGAAGGAAGAGCTGGAGAAGAGAGGGATGGTCATAAGCAGCTCTAAAACAAAATCCATGGTGATATCACGAGAAGAAAGAAGACATCAGATTAAGCTGGGAGAACAGGTCCTGGAGCAGGTCGACCACTTTAAATACCTCGGAGCTATTATAGACCGAAAGGGAGGCATCAAAGAAGAGTTGGCCACTCGAAAAGCAGCAGCTGGGAGACTTTTTCAGGCCATAAATCGAGGATTCCTCAGCAAGAGAGAGGTTGGTAAGAAAACGAAGATGGCTGTATACCGCTCCACCTATGTCCCAGTCTTGACATATGGATGCGAGTCATGGGCAATGACTACAACCCATAAAAGCCAGATCCAAACCTCAGAAATGAGGTATCTGAGGAAGGTGGTTGAAGTAACAAGAAGAGACATGGTACGCAACCAGATGATATGTCAAGGCCTTAAATCCTACCCCCTGCAGACCCAAGTAGAACAGTCCCAATTAAGATGGTTTGGCCATGTCTGCAGAATGGGAGAAGATCGGCTACCACGACAAGCATGGGAAACAAAGAGCCAAGGATCCAGACCCCCAGGATGACCCAGAGTCCCCTGGGAGGACAACATTAGACAATCTTTGAAGGACCGAGGACTAGAACGGAACCAGGCCAGGAGGAAGACAGCCGATAGGATAGTCTGGCGCTCTCTCTTCCAAACCTCTACACTTCACGGTAGAAGGGGAATGACTAAGTAAGTAAGGTTCTACAAAGTTATTGATTTTTGTATCATTAGGTCTTTTATGAAGTTGTTAGTTCATGGTGGTTTTACCTACAGTAGCTAGATTTCTGACTACAATCACAGTCACTCCTGATTTATCCAGGTGTGGGAAAAGGTTGTGTGGTGTGAATAGAGCTATCTCAGGGTTTCAATGCTTTCTTTCCCTGATCTAAGTTTCTTGTCATCGATGAAAATGGAAGCTCTTTGTGTAGACTACCCTAAAGAACCACTTGGTTGTACATTGTTGCTAACAAAACAAGATTTTGGCAAAGGTAAGCCTTTGCAACTACCGCTGCCAGGTCTATGAAATGAGTTCTCTCGTGACCAAAGTTTTTGATTGCAGTGTCTGGGCTTAGTGAGCTCTAGGGTTAAATACAAAAAATCTCATTTTCAGCTGAAAGATGTATGGGACCACAAACCATCTTTCCTAAACAATTTCTCATCTGAAATTAATGAAATCCTGAACACTCTTCCCTTGAAAGAGGGTCAGGGAAATTCATTTTTTAAACCATGGTTTAAGAGCATGAAAACTAATTATAATCACTACTACTGCGAAGTAGCCACCATATCAATTACATCCCATTTATGTTAGCTGCCCAGCAACTATCTGTTCTATTCAAGCCAGGTCAACTACTTTTGCTGTGGCAGAAATATCCACTGATTTTGTAATAAAAAAGAGGGAAGTTTAAACTACTGTATGTGAATTAATCTTTATTCATTGGGCTATAAGAATTTTACAGATTTCATGCAATCCATGTGTAGACTTTCATTGTTTTATAATAGTTAAACAGTGTCAAATTATCCTCTAATTTGTGATAGAGGTGATTTATTTATTTATTTTCTGAAAACTTGTTAAAGAGTAACTAAACATTATCTCCCCTTAATTTGATCTGTGCAGTATGCCTTGTTAAATTAGGAAAGTCAATTTTATGAGCTTGGCATAACAAGAACAGAAAGGCTTTGTCATACTTCATGAGAGAAAACATTGTTTAGTCACCAGATGTTTGTATTTATATCAAGGAAGTTGAGGGGAACTGTATATATTTTTTTTTATGTGACAGTCAATCATGATTGAGATTGTCATACTTAAATAGGTAGATAGAATATTGTTTAGTCATCAGATATGAGTATTTTTAATCTCTCCTGCTCACTCTCCTTTACTCTTCTTCTTCTTTGATCCGTATCCGCTGATCGTCAAAGCAGTCAGTGGCCATCATGCCTGGTGGCATCTTGTACAGCAGCAACAAAGTGATACATTTTTGTTTGATTGGTGGCCATCCTTCTTACAGTGCCCCATTTCTGGTTCATTCTTTGCATCTCAGCTTCCATATTTCTCCTCCAAGTTGTTTTTGGTTGGCCTCTCTTTTGCTTTCCTTCAGTGATCCATAGTATCGCTGTTCTTGTAATGGTATCAGGGTCCCTTCTGAGGACGTGGCCAACCCAACTCCAGCATCTGCCAGCTATGATGGTGTGCATGTCCTGCTGGCTACTCTGAATAAGTAGTTCTTGGTTGCTGATGAGATTCGACTAAAAGATCCTGTACTCTGTCTGTTGTTTATTGCATGTAGGTCATGCACGTGTTTGCAAAAGAATGACACTGAATACCAGTATTAAACTCTTGTGTACTGCAAGCAGTAAGTCACAATCAATTTCATAATGATTATAAGCAACATGGTTTAATCAGGTTAAAAAATTATTCATTTCAACACTTGAATAAAAAAAATAATGCTATCATTGTTGAGCGAAGAAAAAAACAAAAGTAGGTACAGAATACAGAATCTGTTTATATTTCCCAAACAGGATGTATTAAATAACACTGAACAAATTAGGTCAGAACTCAGGATGGCATTGAAATAATCATGCCTAGGTAGCATTTACACATTCAACAATTTCCATGATTGAAAGATGGGCAGGTGGTATTTGAAACATAATTGTGCATCTGAAAATATAAATAGAAACTTGTTTGTTGTGAATTTCCCCATCTTTAATGTGCATATTCCCTTTAGATAACAACAGGGCATAAATGGTAGAGTATGTGACCAAAATGTTAGGACTAGGGCTGATAATGACATTACATGTAGTGTGTTCATGTATATACCATTGTATAGATTAGAATTGTCATTATTTTGTACATTATATGATCACCAAAAAATATATGTCATTATCATGTTTTAACAAATTATATTACCAAATCTGCTTTACCAAACAATGGTTTTAACATTACTACTAGCTATATTTCTCAATTTTAATTCATGCTCCTGTATAACTATTAAAATAAGTAGTAGAAAATAGCCAAAAGTAATTATTTCTCGACATTTTTCAATAATTCATATTTGAAGAATGCTGCACATAAAATTCAGTTATGTCCATGTTCTATGACATGTCTACTTTAGATATATCTACAATGTGAATACAGTGTTGCTGTGTAGTAGTAATATTTACTCATGCACGTTGTAAAAAAAAATTGTAGAAATATAAGCATAATGTCTTGCCAGTTTATCTTTCTATAATTCATGCCTTAGATACATGTACATTTGAACACAATCTTCCTTGATAATGTCTCAGTAGTAATGTATGCCCATGCATGCTATATAGTGAAATTACAGGTTCATGCCCTTTTATCTGAACACCCACCTGCATGGAGGCATACCTAGTGTCATTCTTATATGACCACCAGTTATGCACAATGCTATAATATATGTACAAATGTGGAAGTGAACCTCTGTCTGTGAGGCAAATTACATCCTCATTGACTCCTTAAATCATCCACACACTTTCAGGTATTCCCCCTGTGGTGAAACTTGTTGAGGTCCCAGCATTACATATGATTAAGATGAACATTTTGGAACGGAAATAGCAACACAAAAATTTTGAAATTTACAAAAGATATAAAGTAACAGGTAATACATCCATCTTTACAGCAGAATTAGTGGAAATCTTAAAAGCTTTAGAAATAGTTGCAGTTATTTGGTGTCTAGGTATAAAGTTGCAGGCATCACTGACATTGAGCAAAACTCATTTGATCAAAAACAAAGTTTGAATTTTACTGACACAGTACTGTTACTCCACAGATCTATCAGGTAATGTCATGAGGTTCTTGTCTTGCAAAAAAAAGTTTTAATCGTGACAGAAAAAAATAATTATTAACAATATAATATTTGTAATCATTTCAGGACTGTTTGGAGGGAAGTAATTCAGAAATAAATTGTTATTACTCATTTCTTACATCCATGGGAAGTAATCAAACAATAAAAAATAATGAATATATGCGATTAGCGACTGCATTAAAAAAAATCATTTTGCAACACTATTTAAAATTATTAAATGTATACTATTAGTTTCATAGTATGCAATACACCATGAAAATTTTAACATATCAGACAGATTCAATGAATTTCAGGTGACCATTCCTGTAGCCAGCAATCCCGCCTATACTCTAGTGTTGATATTCCAGATTTGAAAATTATGAACAGTTTCATAAAGAGTGAACTAGTGCAAAATGCTGCATTCAATCAAGTGTTGCCAGAATTCACAGAAAAAATTGTGAGTGAAATGAAAGCTGATGTAAGTACGGCAGCTGCAACACTAAATACAGACAATAACATTGAATCAAGATTAATAGAGGTGCAATCACTGAATGTCACAGACTCTGTGATAATGACTGTAGACATGAATCTGACTCCTGAGATTTATACTGCAGTCTTACAAAATGAAAACTGCAGCAGGAAATCAACAATAGTTTATGATGATTGTACTCTCAACAGTGGAAGTAGAGACGGTTTTAAATTGTGTGGCAGTGTACAATCAGATGAAATAATAATAGGTACAAAAGAGAAACTTTTCAGCTGTCATGATTGTGGAGTACAGGTAAGCAAGAAAGGTGACCATAATGAACATGAACTTTCACATACGAGAGAAAAGTGTTATATAAGTAATGTTGGTAATGTAGAATTAGCTACAAAATCCAGTCTATGTCAACAAGAAAGAATAAAAATAGTACAGAAGCATTCTAAATATGATCTTATTGGTATGGGGGCTGCTCATTTTGGTTATCTAAAGGCACATGTAATGCAGCATAAAGAAGAACTACCTAACAAGTGTGATGGTCTTAGTAGGTTTTCTAGAACTGATTATCCAAAGAAACCCATAATGCAGCATAATAGTGAGACACATTACAAATATGATGTCAGTGGAGCAGAATTTTGTCAAAGTGATCATAAGGTGACAAATACAGATGGGGAATCTTATATGTGGGATGAACTTACAGGACAAAAACTTCATTTAAAATGGTACAAAAGTCAACAAACCAAAGAAAAACTTTATAATTGTGATGTTTGTGGAGCAGAATTTTCTCAAATTTGTGCTTTAAAGAGTCACAAAAGGACACACACAGGAGAGAAACCTTATAAGTGTGATGTTTGTGGGGCAGGATTTTCTCAGTGTGGTACTCTAAGGAGTCACAAAAGGACACACACAGAAGAGAAACCTTATAAGTGTGATTTTTGTGGAGCAGAATTTTCTCAGTGTGGTAATCTAAAGAGTCACAAAAAGACACACACAGGAGAGAAACCTTATAAGTGTGATGTTTGTGGAGCAGAATTTTCTCGCAGTTGTGATTTAAAGAGTCACAAAAGGACACACACAGGAGAGAAACCTTATAAGTGTGATGTTTGTGGGGCAGGATTTTCTCAGTGTGGTACTCTAAAGAATCACAAAAGTACACACACAGGAGAGAAACCTTATAAGTGTGATGTTTGTGGGGCAGGATTTTCTCAGTGTGGTACTCTAAAGAGTCACAAAAGGACACACACAGGAGAGAAACCTTATAAGTGTGATGTTTGTGGAGAAGAATTTTCTCAGTGTGGTGCTTTAAAGAGTCACAAAAGGACACACACAGGAGAGAAACCTTATAAGTGTGATATTTGTGGAGCAGAATTTTCTCAGTGGGGTCATCTACAGAGTCACAAAAGGACACACACAGGAGAGAAGGATGTCAGTTAACGAAAGATCTTCCGTGGCCTGGTCAGGTGCATATTGTTGCGACAGAAGAAGCCATCGCCGAGATTGATGCAGCAATACGGGTGGACCGTCGTCGGAGCTTATGTTTGCTAGCAGAGGAATTCACTGTGTCTCTTGGGACAGTTCAAATGGTGGTTACGAAGAAACTGAAGTATCGAAAGGTGTGTTCACAATGGGTCCCACGGATGCTGACCGATCACCATAAGGAAGAACACATGGGATGGAGTTTAAACCACCTGCTGCGTTACGAAGAGGAGGGTGATGCATTTCTGTTGCGCATAGTGGCAGGCGATGAGTCGTGGTGCCGCCACTTTGAGCCATGCAGCAAATCAGCGAGCATGCAATGGAAACATCCCGGATCACCAAAACCCCAAAAATTCAAGTCACAGATTTCCGCCGATAAGGTTATGCTGACCGCATTTGTTGACCATGAAGGGCTTCTATTGGTAGACTTTAAAGAGCCTGGCGTGAACATCAATGCCATCCGCTACAAAGACACACTAGACAACCTGCATACAGCCATCAAGAATAAACGACCCGGCATGCTTTCGTGTGGTGTGATTCTGTTGCACGACAATGCTCGTCCACATGTTGTGAACATTGTGCAGGAAGCGTTAGCAAGGAAAAGGTGGGAAGTTCTGCCACACCCAGCCTACAGCACCGATCTGTCACCATGTGACTTTCATTTGTTCGGACCCTTAAAAAAATCTCTAAAGGGACAACGATTCGACTCCGATGCAGACGTCAGGGCCTCGGTGACCAAATGGTTCAATAAGCAACCAAAGTCATTTTTCTCGGACGGCATCCGCCGTCTACCCAAGCAGTAGGATGCGTGTCTGAATGCCTATGGTGACTATTTCTAAAGGACCCCAGTGAGTACTTGCTTCATAACAATTGATGTATTCAATTCTACTACTCCTGCTGGTGTACCTTACATATATTTGTTATAAAGCCACTGGGACGGGTTTCATTTGAACACACCTCGTAGATATGAACCAACAAGGAATGAGAAGTCAGTGATTGACTATGCCATAGTTAGGAGGAGCTCATTCAAGTATGTCCGGAATGCTAAAGTCTGGAGGGGGCCAGAGATTGGAAGTGATCACTACCTGCTTACAATCAAAAGAACAACAGAAAGAGTTTCTCAGCCTAGGAACTGCCCAACAGCATGCAAGAAACTAAGTAAATGAATGGGAGAAATGAGCATTAAGACCTACAAGCTGAGAGAGCCAGAAATTAGGACCAGATATCAGGGGATTATTGCTACAGTGATGAGAAACACAGAAGAACAACCTGATGACTTGGAAACCCTCTGACTTAAATTCAAGGACATCATAAAGACAGCTGCTGCAGAAGCATGTGGTGGTCTGACTTGAAAACAAGAGAAAGAGGACACCTTGGTGGACAGAGGAAGTCAAAGAGAAAATAAGAGAGAAGAAAAAGGCATGGAAGCATTACTTAGGAGCTAAAAACACAGCAGGACATATAGAGAAATAAAGAGAATATGTGATACTCAGAACAGAAGCAAAGAACATGGTGCTAGCAGCAAAACAGAAGACCTAGGAAGAATTTGGAGAAAAGCTAGAAAAAGATGTGCAAGAAAACCAGAAATTGTTCTATAAGAACCTAAAGAACATGAGGAAGGAAAAACAATGCCCTATAACAATTTTAAAGGACAAGCAAGGCAAATTGCTTACTGCCCCAAAGGAAGTAATGGAAAGATGGAAAGAATATTTCTCAGAACTCCTTGATGGTGAGCAATGTCAAGCATCAGAAATGATAACCACTAGCACAGAAGAGAAACCAATGGTAGTAAAGATGACATGAAGATGGAAGAACTGAAGGCAGCAGTGTAGAAAATCATGATGAGCAAAGCAGGAGGGCATGATGGTAAGAAAAAAAAAAGGATCCCATTACACACCCATTGAGGAATATTGGGAATATGGTGTTAGGCCCATATTTTCTTGAACATCGGCACACTAGGGGGGGATGTGGTCAGCATCACGCCGGCCACCTTAACCTTCCCAGAAGTTGCTCTGGTACCCAGTTGTGGCTAGGTCGACCTATGAGCTGTTTGCAGCCTAAAAAAATTCCACCTCATATGGGAATTGAACCATAGACAACTGAGCTAGGAACCCAGTGCACTAACCACTATGCTACCACGGCTCCCAGAGCATGATGGTATAACACCAGAAATGGTTACGTACATGGAAGCATCAGGCAATCTATTATTCTTAAGGGTCCTACAGGCAGCGTGGTGCAACAAGACCGTACCAAAGGATTGGAAGATTGCCATCATAACACTGATTTCGACAATCGACAATGTGGAAACCATAGATGCATATCCCTTTTCAGTGTCCCTGGTAAAATTTGCTCTAGAATCCTGGAGCAGAGAATCAGATGCCTAGTTGAGCCACAGTTGGATGAGGTTCAGTGCGGATTCTGAGCAAACCGAAGTACTCAAGACCTAATCTTCACACTCAGACAGTTGAGTGAAAAGGTAATTGAGTATAAGAGTGAAGTCCATCTTTGTTTCATAGATCTGGAAAAGGCATCTGACAGGGTCCCCTGGAGCAACTTTTGGGACTGTTTGGCAAAGAAGAACATTCCAGCACCCTTGATTCATGCTATACTTCTTCTTCTTCTTCTTCCTCATTCGTCCTGAAAAGGACGGTGGTTGCGTTGTGTCTGTTTACGCCTAAGCTGTGATATCTGCACCTTTCGGTTGACACATCCGACTTCTGCACTGCATTTTTTAGGACTGGGTTTTCCTTCCCATTGCGATCCACACTCGCTCAGCCAGACTGCACTGCTGCAGACTGTTTCCAGGACCACCACATGGAGGTGAAGTGCGGTCTTGACCAGCTCTGATTCGCTGGTCCTGGCGCAGGCAGTCAAGCTATGAGTCGCTGACTGCGTTCTCTATTGCTGCGTCTTTGGGTCCCATTCATGCTATACAGAGCTTCTACAAGTGTTGCATAAATTATATGAGGACAGCAAACCATAAATCAGAAGAGTTCAGGACCACCACTGGTGTAAGACAAGGTAATATCCTGTCATCAAGGCATGTAAGGAGAAGACTGGAAAATATTCAGTGGGGTACTGGAAGATGAGACTGGTCTTTTTTTCAGAGCTGGCATTTGCTGATAATGTTGCCTTGATTGCTAAATCAAAGGCACATCTTCATTCCAACCTGCAAGTCTGGAAGGAAGAGCTGCAGAAGACAGGGATGGTCATAAGCAGCTCTAAAACAAAATCCATGGTGATATCACGAGAAGAAAGAAGACATCAGATTAAGCTGGGAGAATATGTCCTGGAGCAGGTCAACCACTTTAAACACACCGGAGTTATTATAGACTGACAGGGAGGCATCGATGAAGAGTTGGCCACTCAAAAAGCAGCAGCTCAGAGACTTTTTTTTAGGCCATAAAACAAGGATTCCTAAGCAAGAAAAAGGTTGGTAAGAAAACAAAGATGGCTGTATACCACTCTACCTATGTCCCAGTCTTGACATATGGATGCGAGTCATGGGCAATGACTACAGTCTACAAAAGCCAGATCCAAACCTCAGAAATGAGGTATCTGAGGAAGATGGTTGAAGTAACAAGAAGAGACATGGTCTGCAACCAGACGAAAACGTCAAGGCCTAAAATCCCACACCCTGCAGACCCAAGTAGAAGAGTCCCAACTAAGATGGTTTAGCCATATCTGCAGAATGGGAGAAGATCGGCTACCACGACAAGCATGGGAAACAAAGACCCCCAGGATGACCCAGTCCACTGGAAAGCTACAATAGACAATCTTTGAAGGACCGAGGACTAGAATGGAACCAAGCTAGGAGGAAGACAGCCAATAGGATAGTCTGGCACCCTCTCTTCCAAACCTCTTCACCTCACGGTAGAAAGGGAATGACTAAGTAAGTAAGTAAAGAGACACAAAAGGACACAGAAACCTTATAAGTTTGAGATTTTTTGGATACACTGCTCTAAGAAGGCATACAGGGGAAAAGCCATATAAGTGTGATCTTTGTGGTGATGCGTTTTCTCAGGCTACTCAAATAAAGAGACACGTGTTGAAACACATTGGAGAGATGTATAAATGTGATGCTTGTTGTATTAGGTATTAGGTTTTCTCAAGTCTGTATTCTAAAATTACACAAAAGAAGGCACACATGAGAGGGACTGTCTAAGAGTGATGTTTGTGGTGTTACATTTTCTCAAGTCTTTATTCTAAAACAGCACACAAGAAGACATACTTGAGAGAAAATTTCTAAGTGTGATGTTTGGTGTATTAGGTTTTCTCAAGTGTGTATTCTAAAATTACACAAAAGGCATACATGAGAAGGACTTTCTAAGTGTGATGTTTGTGGTGTTAGGTTTTCTCAAGTCTTTATTCTAAAACAACACACAATTTACAAAACATACATGAGAGACAATTTGTAAGTGCAATGTTTGTGGTGTTGAGTTTACTCGTCTGTATTCTAAAACTGCACACTAGACGTACATCAGAGAAAATGTATGTGTTTACCTTACACAATTTGTAAGCATGATGTTTGTAATTCAAGTTTACTCATTCATTATTCTTCAGCCCCCTTTTCACAAAATATCTTGATGGTTTAAATCATTTGATCACTTCCTGTGGACTTCATTTTGCAAAGTGGTAGTGAAAAAAGTATTTTTGTTGTGTAAATTGAAATTGCAACTAGATTTGTTATTGTTGTTGTTTAATAGGTCTGCTGAGCTTCTCACTCTTTTGCAGCCAGTAACAAGTTCAACACTCTTTGGTAACACTGAAGATCTAGGCTTTTCTTGTGGTTTTTGTACCATTCTGAAACATGTTGAGTTAAAGTCATGAGCTCCAGTTTCTCCAGCTTAGCTTGCATTTAAAGGATCATCTCATAGGGGTCTCAAGCTAGGAGTAAGAAGTATGTGGCATACTGTGCAATCCCTGCCATCCAAGAGGGCTGTCCAACTATGTAGAGTTAAAATACTGTGCTCTGGTTCTGGGCTCTCCCAAGGAAATGTCACATCCTGCACAGTCACTTCTCAGTTCCCCTTCTTATCAGTGGGTCCATAGTGAGATCCTCCTATATGCAGTCAACCAGGTCAAAGCTAAAGAATCACGTCTGGGAATCAAAGCTTAGTATGCAATGCTGAGTTCTCAACACGTTTCACCACAGAGGGAGTCCATGGAAGTGTGTGGATGATTTCAAGCATCATTGAGGGTGTAATTAGCCTCACAGAGGTTCACTTCCACATATGTATACTGCAGCATTGTGTATAGCTGGTGGTCAGTTAAAGATGACTCCAGATATGCCTCCATGCATCTAAGCAAGATAAATGTAATTTTTGTGGTGCTATGTTTTGTGATATACTACAGAGAGGTCTTATAAATGTGATTTTGTTTGTTATAAAGTGTGGCCTCTGCCTGTTAGCTAAGAACATATTCAGACATACAGAAAAGAAGCCATGTAATTATGGTGTTTCTGATGCAGTGTTTTCTATGGATGCTCAAATTGTGCCATTAAAAAGAAAAGTGCTATAAATATTTTATGTGTGCTACTTTTTTTTGGGTTCACATTGAAAGACTACAGAAATACAATCATCATTATTTGTCAGTTCCCTAAGGAGCAGTGGGGCCTCAACAAATGTATGCCAAGCCTTTATGTCCTGTGTCATCTGTTCAATGTCTTACTATAACTTTTTTGTATCTCTTTCATGTCTGCCTCCAGTTCCCATCTCAAAGTGTTTTTTTTTTTGGTATCCCTCCTTCTGCCTATCTTTCTAATAATAAATAAATACATATACTTGTGTATGCAAAATGGTACATAATACCACCTCAACAAAAGTTAAAGATAGGAGCTACTGATAAGTGTAACTGTGGCACTGATAAAATTTTATAAATATATATATATATATATATATATATATATATATATATATATATATATATATATATATATATATATATATATCGCAAAAGAACAATTTGATGACCGCATCTGAGATTCAAAGATATGTGCAATAGAGACATGAGAGCACTGGATATAAATCCAGCAACCTGTTAGGATGAAGCTACCCATCACACCAAGTGGCGATGTTTCCTGCGGTGCCACCTCAGGTTGGGCAAAAAGAAGCTCACACAATGAGCAGAAGAGAGAAGAAACGTCGAAATGAACACCAGGAAAAAAAGCAGCTGAGGGCTGCATTCCCATATTCAGTTATGACTGAAGGGGCTATTATTATTATTATTATGTATATATAAATGTTATATGGTGCTAATATGTATCTGTTTGTTAACATGGTGCTGAATATTGAATTATCAAAGATAATGTGGTGGTGGTGGGACACCATGATACAGACAAAAAAGCTTGCGGTATTAAGAAATAATTTCTGCAATTTCTATTCTTTTGAAATTTGCAAAAACGTTTCTATATATATCGCAAAACACAACTTAAAAACTGCTGAACTAATTTTAATATGTATTGTATTTAACATTCAGGCAGAAAAAAACTGTCTGGTTTCAGATTTGATCAAAATCTGATAAGAATAAAAGGCACTTAAGTGCTACTCAGTATCTGTTTGTTTTAGAAAAACTCCAGTAATTTATCTTATTTTTCTTCTTCTACTTCTGCTTTGATCTATAGCCCCCGACCATCAAAGCAGTCAGTGGCCATCACACCTGGTGGCGTCTTGTAGGGCAGCAACAAATTGATTCCACTTTGTTCGGTCAGTGGTCATCCTTCATAAAGTGCCCCAACTCTGGTTCATTCTTTGCATTTCGGCTTCCACAGTTCTCTGCCAGATTGTTTTTAGTTGGCCACTCTTTTGCTTTCCTTTGGGGGTCCATAGCATAGCTGTTCTTGTAATGGTATCAGGGTCCCTTCTGAGGATGTGGCCAACCAGACTCCAGCATCTGCCAGCTATGATAGTGTGCGTGTTCTTCTGGTTACTCTGAATAATCAGTTCTTGGTTGCTGATGGTATTCTGCTAAAAGATTCGGATAATTTTCCTTAGGCAGGTTGTGTCTCCCTGGGGGAGGGCGAAAGAGAGGCCGACCGAAAACAGCTTGGCGGAGGACTGTGGAGGCTGAGATGCGGAGAATGAACCGGAGTTGGGGCACTGTACGAAGGATGGCCACCGACCGTGCAAAGTGGAATCAATTTGTTGTTGCCCTACAAGACGCCACTAGGCGTGATGGCCACTGACTGCTTTGACGATCGGTGGTTAAGGATCGAAGAAGAAGAAGGTTGTGTGGAAGGAGGACAGTTTCGACATTTCCCTCTCTGTTATTCTCCAGCATTCTGCACCATAGAGAAGCACAGAAAGTACACAGCTCTCATACAGTCTTAATTTGGTGTTTGTGCTGTACTGGATGCAGCTCTTGGCCCAAGAGGAGAGGAAGCCATTACCGGAATTTCAAAAATTATGATGAGAAGGCTAAAATGCCAGAAGGGGGCAAGTGATAAACTACGAGCGAATACACCACCACCATACGAAACAACTTCCACGCCCGTCGTGCCAGGCCTAGACATTGAAGACCTGTCCGAAACTCGATGACGGAGAATCACCAAGTGGCAGAGGGGTGTCAAATCCAACGTCACAACCCTCAGATGGCGCAAATTGCAAGAGCAGAGACACAAGCCAACAAAAGCCACGAGACACAAACGACTAGACCTAGTCTGGACGAAACAACAAATGAAAACAACCAAGTGTTCCACGGTGATCAGAAGGTGCAGAATGCCACACAGAATCATGATCAGACAAACGAGGAAAGCGTACCGAGACTAAAGACAGATGCACGGCCAGTGGTGGCAGAGGGGAGATGCCGCGCAGGCGGACTACAGAAAATCACTCACAAGGAACTGGAACAAGACCGCAAAATAAAAATTACGCACTTGTCTGGAGGAGAAGCTACCCCCAGGGCACTCCCAGACGACAAAGTAATCAATGTCCTGGAGAATGTAGTAGGCACAAGAGGCATACTAAGTATCAGAAGACACCAACAGGGAGTGACACTTGCCCTGAATGATACGGAAAAGACTAAATCGCTGATGACTGCTCTGGCGTCCGGGCCTATAGAATTTCAGCTACCACACCTGATCAAAATCGTAGCAGAAATCCACATAGAATTTAAGAATGTAGTCATCAAAGGGATCGACACCAGCTTGTCAGATGCAGAGACCCCCAGCTGCATCCAGGCCGAAAACCCTCTGGCCAGAATCACACATGCCGAAAGAATAAAGTCCTGGAACAAAGAAGACACCCGACTGATAATAGTGACTTTACAAGGGAAAACAGTTCCGGAAAGTATCATTATTCAGAATAGACCCCGAAGAACACATGCCTACATCCCGCCAGTGATGCAGTGTTCGAAGTGCCAGGAATTTTCTCACACAAAGAACACGTGCAGAAAAGAGACAGTCTGTAGATACTGTGCGGACAGCTACGAATACAAAGACTGCCCTAAGGCAAAGAAAGACCTCGACTACCAGGCGCCAAACTCTAATAGAAAATGTATCAACTGCCTCGGAAACCACGGAGCATGATACAGTGGGTGTCCCGAATACCAACAAACAAGGCAAATAATTACAGTGGCCATTGGAAAGGGGGTATCGTACCAAGAGGCAAAAAAACCAGAGTCATGTGACCAAAATATTATTAAAAATTATCATGAGAAGAGCGAGAAAATAAAATAAATAAAAAATAAGTGATGAACAGTGTCGATTTGTAGAAGGTAATGGCACAAACAATGCTTTATATATATTTCAAGAACATTAATAGAAAGAGCCATATAGTTGAAGACAGATCTGAACTTGTGCTTTATAGATTACATCAAGGCATTCGACAATGTAAAACATGAGGACATTTTTAAAATGCTAGAAAGCATGAAGATTGATAGTAACGACTTGAGGATAAAAAAGAACATACGTATAATGGCAACAAACAGCACAGGGGTGGGAAACAAGATGGGCAGAGCACTTTAGAGAAACACTGAATAAGGAACCACCAGAGACTCAACTGAATGTTCCTGAGGCTGAAAGTGATTTAGATCTAAATACAGACATTCCATGAAAAGAAGAAACCATCACGGCTATCAAAGGGCTAAACAATGCTAAAGCGCCTGGTCACGACAATCTAAATGCTGAGCTATTCAAGACAGACCCTGAACTAGCAGCAGAACTATTAGAACCACTATTTGCACAAGTCTGGGAAACTGAGACAACACCAACAGAGTGGAGTAAAGGAATAATTGTCAAATTGCCCAAGAAGGGCGACCTTGCAGACTGCAACAACTGGAGAAGAATTACCCTCCTCTCAGTTCCCAGCAAAATACTAGGCAGGATAATCATCCAGAGAATTTCAAAAGCAGTTGACCATAAACCGAGGAAAGAACAAGCGGGCTTCAGAAAGAACAGAAGATGTGCAGATCAAATATTTACCCTCAGGAACATTATAGAGCAGTGCTCAGAATGGCAGAGACAGCTGTACATTAACTTTTTTGATTTTGAAAAGGCTTTCGACAGCATACACAGGAACAGCCTATGGAAATTTCTGAGGGCTTATGGAATTCCCAGCCGCATTGTTTCCATCATAAAAAGCCTCTATTCTAACTATACGTGCAGTGTTGGATCGAGTAATGTAACTTTCAAAGTGAAAACAGGAGTGCGACAGGGATGCCCCTTATCAACAACATTATTTTTGACAGTCATAGATTGGGTGATTCGCCAGACAACAGAGGGCAGTCCAAAGGAATTAGATGGACAACGTTTCCTACACTGGAAAACCTGGAATATGCAGATGACATTGCACTACTCGCGCATTCACATCAACACATTCAAGACAAAACCGATAGACTGAATAAGTATGGCCAGCAGGTTGGCCTGAACATCAATTTGAAGAAGACACTAAATGTGGGCAATCCTGAGCCAATAACAGTAAGATTCTATTTCTAGAACAATGAAAATTTCTTTCTTTGGGCTATTCTTCTGTTAAATCCACTAGCTCGTATTATGCTATTGTTGCACGGATAATGCTAGCGTGGTAGGCTATGCGATCACAATAAACACCAAACGCATTATATAGATCTATATAATTATCTTATAATACTACCACTCAGAAAGTGCTTCCTACTTGACAAAGCGAAATTCGTTCACAAAAAAACTTGTCACAGAATGCTCTAACGTATCTGTGGACACATGTAAAATACAATGAAAGATGTAGTCAGCGCTTAAACAAATTACAGGTATCCATGCCAAGGCAAGACCTATTTAATAAAAGTTTGGCTTACTCAGCTGCTAATCTTTGGAACAATTGTCCACATGAAATGAAAAACACGAGTTGATTATGTTTCGAGTTATTAACTAATATAGTTGTGATGATATACATTGACACACCGATCCCATAGTGATAATACCATTTGTTTATAACTATAGGATAGCATAAGAATAAATAGGGAAGTATAAGGTTTCGTCTTCGCCACGCCAGCAAACGCGTTGATTTTAGTAAGACAGAACATAGTGTATAAGGGTACTATCGATTGCGAGTGGAAATAAATATAACAAATTTGCTAAACTAGGCCTTGTTGCGTACCCAGAGGAGAGATGAAAATGTATTTTTAGAATACGACTTTTGACACGCGTGGTTTGGAAGCAAAAATTAAAAAATACGCGCGACATTGGTTTTAGCAGATGTGAAAATGCAATGAAAAGCCAATATTTGTTCGTTTCATAGGCACGCAGCTTGACATATATAACCACACACACAGCACTGTGTTTGCAAAGTAGCGTAGTATTCTGACGTAAGCAACTTGTAGTTTTGGGTTTGAACAGCGAGGGAGAAGTGAAAAATGGCGCATTTATGTAAAAGTAGGATTTGCAAAATAATAGGAAACAATATGAAATTCTTTATTTCTAGAAGACTTAGCTAGTTTGATGGACCATGATCTCCTGAAAATATGTTATAATTTTCAAAATCGCCCCATAAAAACTCAAAATATTGACATAAGACTAGATAGGCCCAGACACACGAACGGACAGACTCTCGGTTTTGCATTCACTATCGTTCACATTTTTTGAACGCGTTGTTGAAGTGAGGCAATAAGAGGGAGGGTCTCAGTCCACGTGGGGATCTCTGGGAGTGAGAGGGTACATGTAATCGGATTGGAGGGGGAGTTTGAAAGAGAGAGATATTATTGGGTGGCTCGAACTGAATATTGTTTTTGTAGAGTTAGGCCAAAAAGCAAGTCTAATTTTAACTTGAATGCCAAAATTTTGGACTCTACTTTTGACTTTATTTTTAAATTCAAATGAAAAGCTTAGTAGTTAGATTCTCATTGACCAGCTCATTAAATATTATTGAGAACTTAGAAGGATCGACGCCATTTCCTTAATACAGTTCATAGAAGCAGGACGCTTGAAAGCTGTGAAGTGTGACGTGTCTCTAGAATATATATTTAATTAATAAAAAGTTTAAGGGCGCCATAGTCCAGCAAGCAGTATATCTGAAGTTGTGCTATTTCACCGTTCCTGTGTGTATTCATTGATTTTGTAGTAAGATCGAAATTATTCACATTATTATATTATTAATTGTGTTGTTTGACTTGGGTAATGAAGATATTTTACGACTGTAAGTACATAAGTCACTAGCAGACTTATGCAAGGCCTATTGGTTGCTCCACTATAGTAACATGCTACCAGAGAGGTAGAACTAAAAGATTTTATGAGTTGTCTGATAAAGTTGTTATTTTATTCCCGTTAATGATGTCCACCAAAAGATAATTATAAGTGGATGGAAGCAGACATCATCATCATCATCAGTTGATAAACTCTTAATACAAGACCCTTGCCCTGAGCAAGAGTTGATAAAGTCCTCTGGTGTTCTGATTACTGAAGCTCGCTCGAACATCACCAGAGTTAAATACTGTGTTGTTGTGTTGCTCGTGGTTCGAGTATGGAATGTCAACTTGACCTACGCAGTGGTGTGTAGACATAGATGGAGTGTATAATGTGCGAATGATAGGAAGGGTTCGTGGTGTTGACAAATGTTCTTTTCTTACACTCATGTATGGCTGGAAGTCATCGACACCAACGACTGTGTACCTTTACTAAAGTTTAATTGGACGTACACACTCGACAGCACAGATAGTGACAAATCACAGGTTGGCATAATACATCATGGTACAGTGGATAACTGGTCTTGCAATGTTATGTTACATGGGCACTCATGTAGAATAATATTATAATGGACTGTCAGTAGCCAAGCACTCAGTATTGCCCATATATATATATCAACTGAGTTTACTGACAAAGCACGTCAGATTATAAACAATATCCAAGATGGCTTCTACCTAATCTCGTCTAGCGAAGATTCTTTAACATAAGGTTCAGCACAGTTTTTTCATATAATAATATTGAACCGCTAGCAATGGGTTCTCATGTGTAGCAGTGATCTCTGGACTAATCAAGCGATAATACGGGCATCCCTTTTCTCTTCTTGAAAGTCACTACATGTTTTGGTTCCAAGATGGCTTCACTCGTGAGCTGTCACTCACGTTTGGATACAGATAATGAATCTGTCCTAAAGTTAGTCATTCATTAAAACTTTCATTGCTCTGTAGATTTGATCATGAACAATTGACTGCAATCTACAGGATATAGTGCTGCTAGGAATCGAAGTCGTTTTCATCGAGTCAAATATATTCTCTTAGACATTCAAATCGTACCTATCGAAAATGGTGGCTTCGTACGAGAGTTCATAAGAGTGTCTATTATTACCTTGGTATCAGAAAGATGATTCTGCCATTCCTTGGCAATACGAATAAACACTGGGGTAAAGCATACACGATAGGTCTAGACGACTATCACTTTCCCCACAAATACTGAGATCACTTTTTCCCCGGCGACAAGCCGACATAGAAAACACAGTCCCTATCAGGACGAAGCCAAATCACACCACACTCTAGCGACACATCCGCCGAATAGCCTTTGACCTCTCTAGAGACAACAGAACATATAGTTCGACTTAGATATGTAAAGATATACAGATATAAGACAGACTCGTCCTACTCAGACAAACAATACACATAAATTCAGGCCATAGATATTCTGAAGCAAGAACAATCTATTACTACCCAAACAAAGAATAAATCGCAGAAAACTGGATTTATCCGCGGAGTTCGATCGAAAGAGCCGACACAACTTTCAAGGGAAGTAACTCAATAATGACTTTTCCTTAAGCACTATTTTGTTTACAAAATATTTGCGAACATAACAAGTATACCAATGTATAATATTGTAAGATATCAAAGACTGCACGTAACAGTCTTACCACACCTCCCGGGAAAAAAAAATGGAACATTTTTTTTTTTGAAATACATCTAGGAGCAACGTACAATAGGCTCACAACGCATGAATAATGCGCAGATGAAAATATCAGGAATACCTATAACGCCTAATATGAGGCTAAGTCGACTTATGGAGCGACTGGTGAGAATGTGTCTCATAAACTGAGAGAAATTATTTCTCTACAAGTATATTTTTCCAGGAAGGTGTCATCAAAGTATAATACAATTCTGGCAATTACACAATGCCTAAAAAATTCATATCATCATTTCGTATTAGATATCTTAAATTTATGATTTATGAAGAAAAAATCATCAAAGCACAGCGGTGAATAAACATCAATGAACCGCTATGTAGTGATACAATCATTATATTATTAAATTACAAATGTGTATCTATCATGATATAGAAAAGGAACTACTATAGAACTAGACATATCAAGAAGTCTAAGCCCTAATAGTTATGTGGAATCATGTGGGCATCTTGACAGAATGTCTGCCATCACATTATCTGATCCACGAATAGCTCGCACAGAGAAATGAAAAGGTTGAAGAGCAATTGCATATCGAGTAGACCTCGAGCTCTTCAAATTCTTACTCTGTATAGCAGTAAGAGCTTTTTGGTCGGTTTCTACTATGAAATGTGCGCCTAGAAGGAATCTCTGTAGTTTGAGGATCGACCAAACCATAGCTAATAGCTCACGGTCTAAAACCGAATAATTCCTTTCTGCCGCATTAAGTTTTCTGGAAATATACATTACAGGATGCAGAGTTCCAGAGTACTCTTGCATTAGTGCCGCTCCAATCCCAGTGGATGAAGCGTCACTACGAAGAACGAATGTCTTATCTTTAGTGGGTAGCACTAAAATAGGTGGTGTTGAAAACAGTGTTTTAATCTTATCCAGAGAGCATTGGCATTCCTGAGACCAGTGGACCACATTAGGCGAACCTTTCTTTAGAAGTGTTGAGAGAGGTGCCATGATAGAGGATAGATTCTGAATGAATCTGCCATAAAATTGAATAAGACCTAACAGACTTCTCACCTGTTTTTTAGTCTTAGGGATTGAGATGTTAAGTATCTTACTAGTATTATGGTCCTCTGTCTTTAGGAAACCATGACCAACTCGGTGGCCTAGGAAAGAAATTTCGCTAAAACCAATATAGGCTTTAGAGGGTTTCGCTGTCAGGTTGTGCTCACGCAAAGTAGACAGCAATTCATCTAACCCTGAATAGTGATCTTCCCAAGTATCGCTGAAAAGACAGATGTCGTCTAGATATGCAATGACATCTGACCGATAAGATAGGATTCGGCGCATCATGCGTACGAATGTAGCTGGTGCGTTCATAAGACCGAAAGGCATAAAATTCCATTGGAACAAACCTCTAGGTGTTGAAAAAGCCGTGAGAGGTTTGGCGCGTTCAGATAAAGGAACTTGCCAATATCCTTTAGACAAATCAAGTTTAGTGAAAAAATGAGATTTGGAGAGTCGAGTAAGTAGCTCTTCCAGTAAAGGCATAGGTTCGGCATCGAACTTCGTTACTTGATTCAATTTTCGATAGTCAACGCAAAGACGTATGTTATTGTCTTTTTTACGCACAATAACCATCGGCGAAGAATATGCAGAGGTGGATGGTTCGATTATTTTCAAATCTATCATCTCATCCAACTCTTTCTCGACCTGTGCTTGAAAATGTATAGGTATAGGATAAGGTCTAACCCTAATAGGAGTATGGTCAGTTAGAACAATGTCATGTTCAATGACATTCGTTTGTCCAGGGATGTCAGTGAGTACATCCTGAAATGTTTGCAACATAGTTGAAACTTGTCGCTGTTCTCCTAGAGACAAATCAGGAGAGACAGTAACGTTCTTCCATGATTCACTAGAATGAAGTGGGATCATTGGAAGAGGAAGATTTACATCTGAAAAACTTGTTTCCTCATCCTGTATCACGGACAGTGATGAGTAATGACCATGTTGTACTGGAGAATTGTCCGTTGCTTGGAAAATGGGTTGCAAATAATCCGGACGTTCATGGAATTCAGTAAGCATATTGATGTGGAAGGTTTTATGCTTCCCATCAATATCGACAATATAGTCGACATCGGAAATTTTCGATATTATATCGTACGGACCTTTCCAAGAAATAAGTAATCTGTTTTCCCTACAAGGTAGTAATACAAATGCTTTGTCACCAGGACAAAGTTGTCGTAAGCATCTCTTCTTATTGGCAAATTGCCTTGCCTTCTGTTTCGCAAATTCAGAAGAAGAAGTTGCTAATTTGCATGCTTCGATAATTTTTGTCTCAACGCGATGACATATTCGTAGGATGACTTTGTGTCATCGTCAATATTGTCAGATGTTATGAGATCGTGAAGCAACGACATAGGGCCACGCGGACGCGCGCCAAAGACGAGTTCAAAGGGAGAAAATCCTGTATGTTCATTGGGTACCTCTCTGTAAGCGAAGAGGGCCGCAGGTAAAACTCTGTCCCAGTCTTGAGGATGATCCTCAGTTATCTTCCCTAGTAAGTTTTTAAGTGTTCTATTAAGGCGTTCGACCATACCATTAGACATTGGATGGTAGATACTACTTAAAGATCTATCTATCTGCAGAGTAGACATTACTTGAGACATGGTATCTGATATTAGTTGGGTGCCATGGTCTGACAATATCTCTCCGGGGAACCCCAGACGAGAAAATATAAGCCAAAGAGCATCTGCAATATCAGCAGTAGTAATGCTCTTCAGAGGAATAGCCTCTGGCCAACGTGTGCACATATCAACACACGTCAAGATAAACTGATGTCCTCTGGCAGACTTGATCTTAAATGGACCAATAATGTCTATGGCCATTTTTTGAAACGGCCGAATAGGAATGTCCGCCGCCTGAATGGGTGCAGCATGCCGTGGACCTTTGGATTTAACTTCCTGACATACTTTACAAGATCGACAATAAATCCGTATGTCCTTGTTTACCAATGGCCAAAAGAAAGCCGCAAGGACTCTTGACTTAGTACGGGAAAAACCCATGTGTCCAGCACACTGAGAGTCGTGAGCGTGCTGCAAAATTTTAACTCTCAAATTCTTGGGAACCAGGATTTGAGAATGACTTGACGTAATGGAGTCTTGAACCATACGTACAAGTACGCCATTCTTCTTTGTAATCCACGATTTACGACTTGTGTCTTTATTCGGATCACCTTTAGTTGCAAGAATGAAGAATTTCTTCAGAGTGGGATCATCTTCTTGCTGTTTTATAAACGAGTCACGAGAAATTACCAAGGGATTATCTTGGTTATGCACTTCATTATCTTCAGTAGATGAAGTTTGAGGCATATTAAGAGCCTGAGCTCTAGTGACTACAGCGTTAGCAATCTGCATGTTTTGCCTTTCCCACGTGGAAATTTGTTGCGGAGTGCATTCTCTTGACTCCATGAATGCGACCGATGATGAGGTCAGCGATCGGATTCGGAAGAAGACATGCGTGTACATCTCCTGTAAAGAAAGGAGTAGCAATCCTAATGATAGCAGTAGAGTATTTCTCTAATGTGCCGCCAAATGTTACACATTTGACTACTTGTCCAGTGGCACGGGAAGGATCTACGAGTGACTGCCTAACACCAATTGTGGTGCATCCAGAATCAAATAGCACAGAGACTGGATTGTTATTCACTAAACCCTTATGTAAGACAAGAGAACCTCTTCCATCATGCGCGACTGATGCCGGAAGAGCAGGAAGAGGATGGCCACAGCTTAAAGTAGACACTGTGGTTGGCTCAAATAACGTTTTGCATTGGGGGCACTGAGATGCTCTCCCAAAATCAAAAGCGGCACATGCCATATTACTAGCATCATTATTATCTTTACTCTGTTTATAGGCTTCATGGGACTCTTGTTGTGCAGAGTTTGCCTGAAAATGTGGTTTATGTCTTTTGTTTTGAGATCTACCTCGGTTATTATCACCTCTGTAGTTATTGTTACCTCTATTGTAACCCCTATTTGGGTTTGAGTCATAGTTCCCTTGGTTACCATTATCATATTCATTATAATGAGTATCTCTGTAATTATGATCTTGTTGACTCCAAGACGGATAACCCTGATAGTTTCTATAATTACTTCCTCTACGGAAATTCCTATAATTATGACCACCCCTGTGTCGAGAGCTATCAGGTCGTCTCCAGTTCTTTGAAGAAGAACCCTGAAATGATTGGTTACCTTGGTTTTGATAACTATTATGGTTACCTTTTTTATCAAATCTGTTTTGAGGTCCCTGAAATCTGTGTGAATAATTGGGATTGTATGGTGTTGCTGAAGCAACTGGCATACTCTCCTTAATCTTAGTGTTGCCAAAAGTCACGTCGGGGTGTGCAGTGACATATTGGGAACAATATTCTTCCATTTCTTTTAGAGATTTGGGTTTACGCTCATGTATAAATTCAAGGAAAGGTTTGTTCACACATGACATAATCTTATCTCTGAGCAACAAATCCATAAGTCCTTCATACGTTTTTTCTGTTTTGGAAAGCTCAATCCAACGATCAACTGTGAGACGTGCCTTTGCAGTGAATTCTGAGAATTCTACACCCGTCTCAGGCACCATCGTTTTAAATAAAAGGCGATAGCCTTCCTCACTTAGCTGATATTTTTTTATCAAAGCCGCCCTAATGACATCATAATTATCCTTATCTGCTTCTCCTACAAGGCATAATCTAGTCAAAGATTCACCTTTCAAGTTTTCTGATAATTGATTAGCGTATTGTGATTTATCCACATTATGTGTACGACAAGAACGTTCAAATCTATCCAGCCAGAATGTAATATCGTCACTGGACTGATTGAACGGTGGAACCTTAACCTTGTAAGTAGAAGGTTTACCATTACCACTAGATGCCTGATTAACATTACTCATACTTGTCAATCTCAATTTCTCTAACTCAAATTCATGTTCTCTTATTGCTTTTTTCTCTTCAGCATCTAATCTTTTTTGTTCAGCCTCCCTGTCTAATCTTTTTTGTTCAGCTTCCCTGTCTAATCTTTTTTGTTCAGCAGCAGCTTCTCTTTCTAATTTTTTTTGTTCAGCTGCAGCTTCTCTTTCTAATTTTTTTTGTTCAGCTTCAAATCTCCTTTCCTCCACCTGCATCTGCAATTTCTTTTGTTCAGCAGCAGCCTCAGCTTCTCTTTCTAATCTTTTCTCTTCAGCCATAGCTTTTCTTTCTTCTGCAGCAGCTTTTTTCTCTTCTGCAGCTAATGCTTTGTCATATTGAGCAACAGCCCATTGTTCTAATTGTTGACCAGTCTTATCAAGGGCTTTCCCTTGTGTAATGAAGTATTCTAATGTAGACATGATGTCTAACAATAATACTAATCACCTGAACCAATAATAATACCACAAGTTCTTAATGACTTGATTAATCAGTATACTATCCCAATATCTGTGGGTCACAAGCCTTAATAAGGTCTTGTATAATAGTAATAATAATCAGGTACTGGTTTATACCATAATCCAAGTGCAGTGCACAGGCAATTGTGTCTTATGAAATATACCTATATAAAACATATGTCAACCAACAGAATACATAAAGTACAAATAGGACTGACAATACAAGAACGTTTGCAGAAATCAAAATAAATCAAATAGGGAAATCAATGAAAATAATCACTGAATCTGCAAAGAATAACAACACAAATGACGTCACAATATATGAATATAAATTGTGAATAGAACTGAAAGATAGAAAAGGTTAGACCAACAAATTACAAACAAATCAAAACAAAACTAAAGAACAAAGAAATATTACAAAAATAACAATAATTACAGACTTCACAGCTAACACAAAAGCAACAGTTGTCGCAGCAAATTTTCAATCAAGAAAATTGCACCTATAGAAAACGCCCACAACGGACCCTCTATGACGTGGGATATTCTGTTGTGAGGACGCCGCCCAACCTTAAACACAACCCGCTGACATAGAAACTAACATACTATACAAACAAATAACATGTAAACATAAATATATATAAATTATGTGTATGATAGTATGTGTTGCAAAATAGGCTCAGTTTTACAGTAATGGCAAAGTTATTTTTATGAAAACAAACAAACTGCCACTTTATTCAATTAAACATTCTGGCCTTAAATATTAAAGTTCATATACAGAAAACAAGAAGATCCATCGATGAAAATAGGACTTCTTAGTTCACTAATACTGTCTTCCTGTTAATATTGACAAGAATTGATCCAACTGTTCTGTGAAACTCTGTAATGTCTAATGTAAAAATGTCAACAACGCTGACCTACATACTGCATTCACTTGACAGGTCACGTGACGAAGTGTTGACAAAGAGCAAACCAATACTGCAAGTGTGTCGTATCAGCCACAGGAAACGGTCTGGTATCGGTAATCTGTTGACTTCTGAACTTCTGCGAGGTCAAACCCAGAAAGCTGGTCCACCAGTTGATAAAGTTGTTATTTTATTCCCGTTAATGATGTCCACCAAAAGATAATTATAAGTGGATGGAAGCAGACATCATCATCATCATCAGTTGATAAACTCTTAATACAAGACCCTTGCCCTGAGCAAGAGTTGATAAAGTCCTCTGGTGTTCTGATTACTGAAGCTCGCTCGAACATCACCAGAGTTAAATACTGTGTTGTTGTGTTGCTCGTGGTTCGAGTATGGAATGTCAACTTGACCTACGCAGTGGTGTGTAGACATAGATGGAGTGTATAATGTGCGAATGATAGGAAGGGTTCGTGGTGTTGACAAATGTTCTTTTCTTACACTCATGTATGGCTGGAAGTCATCGACACCAACGACTGTGTACCTTTACTAAAGTTTAATTGGACGTACACACTCGACAGCACAGATAGTGACAAATCACAGGTTGGCATAATACATCATGGTACAGTGGATAACTGGTCTTGCAATGTTATGTTACATGGGCACTCATGTAGAATAATATTATAATGGACTGTCAGTAGCCAAGCACTCAGTATTGCCCATATATATATATCAACTGAGTTTACTGACAAAGCACGTCAGATTATAAACAATATCCAAGATGACTTCTACCTCATCTCGTCTAGCGAAGATTCTTTAACATAAGGTTCAGCACAGTTTTTTCATATAATAATATTGAACCGCTAGCAATTGGTTCTCATGTGTAGCAGTGATCTCTGGACTAATCAAGCGATAATACGGGCATCCCTTTTCTCTTCTTGAAAGTCACTACATGTTTTGGTTCCAAGATGGCTTCACTCGTGAGCTGTCACTCACGTTTGGATACAGATAATGAATCTGTCCTAAAGTTAGTCATTCATTAAATCTTTCATTGCTCTGTAGATTTGATCATGAACACTTGACTGCAATCTACAGGATATAGTTGTCGCAAAATTGGTTTCAAGTCATTGCAAATGGGTTCAGTTAGATTTATGAACCCATCTACGATCGAGTGACCGCTTTCAAAATGGCGGCGTATCAGCGAAATGTATATCGGACAGAGGAAATCGCCAACGATAAATAACAACAGAAGGGAATCCGTATGAAAAGGATTTTACATTTCAGTACAGGGAAGGATGGTGTATAACTGCATATAAGATGGAACGGTAGGAAGTTCTCATTTACGGAGATATATGCGTATTTCGGCTGCCCACAGTTACGCTAAAAGCATGTAAACCCACTTCTGTTCTAAATATTAAAATCAACAAATAACAGTTTGGGAATTTACATGGATAGGAAGATAGAGTTTTATCAGCTGTATAAAACTAGATAAGATGGAACAATATGGATATTATATATGCCGAGAATGATAAAGGCAAAATTTCAGTCGACGCACAGATCTGCCGAAATCACTGTTCGGGAAGGATTTTTCAGGTTAGGTTTAAGCTGTGACGTCGGTACTCTCCGATACGTCCGCGCTATACGTATTTAAAGCGGATCGGTAAACTGAGAGAGATACACAACGCAAGAGGTTGAGACAAGACTGAGGGCAGATAACGCCACGACTCTAAATCCATCTGAAGTGTGAGCGGATCGCCAGAAAATTTCAGTCTAAGTGTCTGGAGTCTGAGGGTAAGCGAATTTACGATAGCTATCCTGTATAATAATTTCTTTTATTTTGTATTACAGGTTCATTTAGAATTCACAAAATATGCCTGTATAATATTCATTGATATAACGTATTATTATTTTAATATGATTTATTCATGTGCTTAGTGGAAGATGGTTGCTTGTACAAAAACTTATCAAAACTAGCCCCACAGCCAAATAGAAAATATTTAATGCTGTATCTCGTCGATATTAAATTCATTATCGCTTACGAAGATAAAGGCAGTCCCATGACCAGAGATTGTCTTAGGGAAATAAATTGTTAGAAGCTTCAGCATGGAAGATACCGCTTTTACGAGGTTAGGTGACTAGTCCCCTTCCTCGCTGCCTTTGCCTTCCCTAGTTCGAGCGCACAACTTTGTACCCATTTACAGCTGGTAAACTGGAGTGTTCTACAGCCAGTTTCAGTAGAAAGCAACCTGATCACGTGGTCACTCACTCTATTTATTTTATGTATTAATTTTGGGTAGTTGCTAAGATAGCATCAGATTTGAATTTGTACTTGATATGATTTGGAAGGATCAAGTTATAGAATATGAAGGGATGTATAGGAGCGGATTAAACCAGATGATGTTTATTACTGATATGTTAATATTAATTCTATATCATTGAACTGATGTTACTTGCTATGACTGTATAACTTTGACACCTGATGACTGACTTGTCTGACTTATGTGCTAGTCAGTTACACTTAATTGAAATGTTAATATTAATGCTATATCACTGAAATGATGTCCTTACTTACTATGATTGTATAACGGTGACATCTGATGACTGACTGGTCTGACATCTGTGCTAGTCAGCTACAAGTCTAGCCAGATACTAGCCAAGGCTGATATGTTGCAGGTTCCATGAAATAACTCAAACCAGACTGTCCAGTATCAGAAGCCGGTGCAGTTCATCCGAGGCAATCCCACAAAAGTGCAGGACCCCAAAGAGTGAACTTCAACTGGTCATTGGCATCCCTACTGTTGGGCCTACCAAGTCTGATATCAGCAAAGGACAGTTTTCAGCAGTATCAAGTTGGAAAGATAAGTGTCCTGTTTGACACTGACCACCTATACATGTGAAACAGCCAATAGTTGAAAACAATAAGTAACCATACATAAACTCAGTCAACTGATGACAGTTATCCTTAAATTCAAAGGACTAATAACAGTGATTTCAGTAACTTTATTATTTAAGATCTTGAAGTCTAAACAGACAATAATAGTAATTGTGTGAATATTTTAATATATATATGTGTATACTCTTTTCCAACTAGTAGAAATAGAATAATAGTGCAATTATTAAACTATTTTAACTGTACCTGAGGATTTATTCACTTCTTCCATTTTGTGGGTTCAGTGAATGTACATTTTACTTATCCCCTAGCATATAAGTAATCATAAGATAGTCACAGGGAGGAGACACCTTAAATCCTGGTACTACTTCTTACCAACTGGGCCAGGGTTTTCACAGTCTGACTATTTTTATGATAACAATACACCAGTGCTTATTTCTAAGACTGGGGTATTACTTGTAAGGTCAGAACTCTTTACTGGCATACTCTTACATAATAAATAATTTTAAATAACCTCCCGCTACAGTGGGGGCTCGTCTGCGGGATATATCTTTGATATTCCTGAGCCAACTTTCTATTTCTGCTGTGTAGTAAATTTTGTTTTGTAAATTTTTTTTTGAAAAAGTAACATAGTAGGAAATAATTATATTTTTAGGAGTACCATTGAGTACAGATAAAGAAAGCTGTTTCATATATGGTGAAGTCAGTTTAATTAACTTTAATTTTAACTAAGTTAATTATATTGTAGTAAATTAGTTTGAGTAAGATCACTTGCCCTACTAGACTACAGATACATCATGGCTGACTTGGTCAAATTTAGGTCTGCTACACTGCAGGTGGGAAAAGAGCTTGGCATGGATGGTGACGCTCTGATCCGGTATGTCACGACGGAATGTGAAAAGTACACCGAGAGAGAAGCGAAGCAATTAGAAGCAGAGAGAGAAGCCAAGAAATTAGAAGCAGAGAGAGAAGCCAAGAAATTAGAATTAGAAGCAGAGATAGAAGCCAAGAAATTAGAAGCGGAGAGAGAAGCCAAGAAATTAGAAGCTGAGAGAGAAGAAAGGAGGTTACAAGCAGAGAGAGACCATGAGCTGAAAATGAGACAGCTTGATCTTGAACTTCAGGCTGGGACTATCACCCATGGTAATAGCTCACCTCATTCTGCGAATAGCTCTTTTCAGAACACAGCAAATGGGGCCATGAACTTCCACCTAGATCCATTTGTTGAAAAGGAGGACGCAATTGAGTCGTACCTGGATAGGTATGAAAGGCTAGCCTCTACATATGGACTGGAAAAGGAAAAATGGAGTCTAAAGTTATCCCAGGGATTGAGAGGTATTGCATATGATGTGTTTCTGAAACTCCCCAAAGAAGATCAGGAAAATTATGAAATACTAAAGCAAGCCTTACTGATCCGGTATGAAAAGAACTCTGAGGCATATAGGAAGAAATTTAGAACTTCTAAACTTCTACCTGGAGAAACATATAACCAGTTCTCAGCTAGGCTAGAAACGTATTTGTTGAAATGGAGTAGTTTAGGTAAGTATCAGAAAACCTACGAGGATCTGAAAGAAATGGTTATGTTAGAGCAAGTGAAAGATTCCATGTCTCAAGAAATGAGGAAATTCCTTATGGAACAAGGAGCAGAGAGGCTGGAAGACATTTTGAAATGTGCAGAGAGATACCAAGCAGCTCAAGCTGAATTGGTAGGAACAAAAAGGAAGCAGGTAGAAGGATATAAGCCACCACCGCAGAATACCGATTTTGACCAGATGGATCAACCATACAGAAACAAGCAAAGATTTGATAATAAGGACAAGAACCCTCAGACTCAGGAAAATAAACCCTATAAACAGGGAGCTAAGTGGTGCAAATTTTGTAAGATGAGCAACCACAACACTGATGAATGTGGGAGGAAAAAACCCCTTCATCATGCTGCATGTCTACAGGTGAGGACTTCTGTTAGGAAGGAACTGACTGTGAGTCAGAATAGCCTCCATCACCCACCTACCCAGGAGATAGTGACTGTGAATGGCAAACAAGTCACAGGAATGTATGACACAGGTTTGTCCTATGACGCAGTCGTGTGTGCATCTCTGGTGTGCCCTGAACAAATCACCACAGAAACAGTAGAGATTCAAGGGCCACTAAAAGGAACATCACCCCTTACATTACCCATAGCAAAGATTCATGTCAGTTGTCGCTATGTGGAAGGGGAGATAAATGCAGCTGTGATAGATGATCCCTTTTACCCCCTAATGTTGGGGCGTAAATATGTTTTCTTAGGAGACCCTGTAAAACCTATGGTTATGGCAGGAATCCAGACCAAGGCTGACTCCAGGAACATAGAGAGGGACACCAACGTAAAATTTCATTCAACTGAAATGAAACGGGCTCAAGAAGCAGACAGCACGTTGAAGCCTTGTTTTGGCAAATTGTCAAAGACACATAACACACCAAGGAAAGGACACTTCTATAGGGAACATGGACTCTTGTACAGGAAAGCTGGCAGAGGGACGAAAAGTCATGGTCAAATTGTTGTACCATCCACCTATAGGAATAAGGTTATAGGCTGGGGACACATATCAACTTTGAGTGAACACCTGGGTAATGGTGCCACAAAACAAAGAATAGCCACCCAGTTCTACTGGCCAGGTATTACGGAAGACATAAATCAGTATGTAAATTCCTGTCCAGAGTGCACCTATGTAGATTCAGAAAGTCGACGGAAGAGTCTTCATCAAAAATCTACAAGCAAACCAGCAATCAGGGGTACTCCCGAGATTTGCACGGGAGGGGAAAGGAAACATCCCACACAGGTTCAATTGCAGTCTGAACCCCATGCGCTGGAAAAAAGGAACAAATCACGTAGCGAAAAACAAACACCTACGGATTTGCGAGGGAAAACCACATCCAACTATCAACGAAAAGAGGGCGGTAAACTTCATGGGAAACCTACCGACCCGGTTTCACCAGCAGTAAGGGCCTGGATGAAAAGCCGAACAGGAAGGAGAGAGATAGTACAGGATGAATATATTCTTGGAAAACAGAATGTGGGCGCAGATTTTCTTAGTTGCCATCCCACAGAGCTTGAGGAGGATAGAAAGAAGGAAAACTAACCTCGGAACGGTCGATTTGCAATTGTCTTGTACCCAATAGTTAAGCTAGATATCATCCAGCTTAAAATATGGGGGAGCTATGTCGCAAAATTGGTTTCAAGTCATTGCAAATGGGTTCAGTTAGATTTATAAACCCATCTACGATCGAGTGACCGCTTTCAAAATGGCGGCGTATCAGCGAAATGTATATCGGACAGAGGAAATCGCCAACGATAAAATAAAACAGAAGGGAATCCGTATGAAAAGGATTTTACATTTCAGTACAGGGAAGGATGGTGTATAACTGCATATAAGATGGAACGGTAGGAAGTTCTCATTTACGGAGATATATGCGTATTTCGGCTGCCCACAGTTACGCTAAAAGCATGTAAACCCACTTCTGTTCTAAATATTAAAATCAACAAATAACAGTTTGGGAATTTACATGGATAGGAAGATAGAGTTTTATCAGCTGTATAAAACTAGATAAGATGGAACAATATGGATATTATATATGCCGAGAATGATAAAGGCAAAATTTCAGTCGACGCACAGATCTGCCGAAATCACTGTTCGGGAAGGATTTTTCAGGTTAGGTTTAAGCTGTGACGTCGGTACTCTCCGATACGTCCGCGCTATACGTATTTAAAGCGGATCGGTAAACTGAGAGAGATACACAACGCAAGAGGTTGAGACAAGACTGAGGGCAGATAACGCCACGACTCTAAATCCATCTGAAGTGTGAGCGGATCGCCAGAAAATTTCAGTCTAAGTGTCTGGAGTCTGAGGGTAAGCGAATTTACGATAGCTATCCTGTATAATAATTTCTTTTATTTTGTATTACAGGTTCATTTAGAATTCACAAAATATGCCTGTATAATATTCATTGATATAACGTATTATTATTTTAATATGATTTATTCATGTGCTTAGTGGAAGATGGTTGCTTGTACAAAAACTTATCAAAACTAGCCCCACAGCCAAATAGAAAATATTTAATGCTGTATCTCGTCGATATTAAATTCATTATCGCTTACGAAGATAAAGGCAGTCCCATGACCAGAGATTGTCTTAGGGAAATAAATTGTTAGAAGCTTCAGCATGGAAGATACCGCTTTTACGAGGTTAGGTGACTAGTCCCCTTCCTCGCTGCCTTTGCCTTCCCTAGTTCGAGCGCACAACTTTGTACCCATTTACAGCTGGTAAACTGGAGTGTTCTACAGCCAGTTTCAGTAGAAAGCAACCTGATCATGTGGTCACTCACTCTATTTATTTTATGTATTAATTTTGGGTAGTTGCTAAGATAGCATCAGATTTGAATTTGTACTTGATATGATTTGGAAGGATCAAGTTATAGAATATGAAGGGATGTATAGGAGCGGATTAAACCAGATGATGTTTATTACTGATATGTTAATATTAATTCTATATCATTGAACTGATGTTACTTGCTATGACTGTATAACTTTGACACCTGATGACTGACTTGTCTGACTTATGTGCTAGTCAGTTACACTTAATTGAAATGTTAATATTAATGCTATATCACTGAAATGATGTCCTTACTTACTATGATTGTATAACGGTGACATCTGATGACTGACTGGTCTGACATCTGTGCTAGTCAACTACAAGTCTAGCCAGATACTAGCCAAGGCTGATATGTTGCAGGTTCCATGAAATAACTCAAACCAGACTGTCCAGTATCAGAAGCCGGTGCAGTTCATCCGAGGCAATCCCACAAAAGTGCAGGACCCCAAAGAGTGAACTTCAACTGGTCATTGGCATCCCTACTGTTGGGCCTACCAAGTCTAATATCAGCAAAGGACAGTTTTCAGCAGTATCAAGTTGGAAAGATAAGTGTCCTGTTTGACACTGACCACCTATACATGTGAAACAGCCAATAGTTGAAAACAATAAGTAACCATACATAAACTCAGTCAACTGATGACAGTTATCCTTAAATTCAAAGGACTAATAACAGTGATTTCAGTAACTTTATTATTTAAGATCTTGAAGTCTAAACAGACAATAATAGTAATTGTGTGAATATTTTAATATATATATGTGTATACTCTTTTCCAACTAGTAGAAATAGAATAATAGTGCAATTATTAAACTATTTTAACTGTACCTGAGGATTTATTCACTTCTTCCATTTTGTAGGTTCAGTGAATGTACATTTTACTTATCCCCTAGCATATAAGTAATCATAAGATAGTCACAGGGAGGAGACACCTTAAATCCTGGTACTACTTCTTACCAACTGGGCCAGGGTTTTCACAGTCTGACTATTGTTATGATAACAATACACCAGTGCTTATTTCTAAGACTGTGGTATTACTTGTAAGGTCAGAACTCTTTACTGACATACTCTTACATAATAAATAATTTTAAATAACCTCCCGCTACAATAGTGCTGCTAGGAATCGAAGTCGTTTTCATCGAGTCAAATATATTCTCGTAGACATTCAAATCGTACCTATCGAAAATGGTGGCTTCGTACGAGAGTTCATAAGAGTGTCTATTATTACCTTGGTATCAGAAATATGATTCTGCCATTCCTTGGCAATACGAATAAACACTGGGGTAAAGCATACACGATAGGTCTAGACGACTATCACTTTCCCCACAAATACTGAGATCACTTTTTCCCCGGCGACAAGCCGACATAGAAAACACAGTCCCTATCAGGACGAAGCCAAATCACACCACACTCTAGCGACACATCCGCCGAATAGCCTTTGACCTCCCTAGAGACAACAGAACATATAGTTCGACTTAGATATGTAAAGATATACAAATATAAGACAGACTCGTCCTACTCAGACAAACAATACACATAAATTCAGGCCATAGATATTCTGAAGCAAGAACAATCTATTACTACCCAAACAAAGAATAAATCGCAGAAAACTGGATTTATCCGCGGAGTTCGATCGAAAGAGCCGACACAACTTTCAAGGGAAGTAACTCAATAATGACTTTTCCTTAAGCACTATTTTGTTTACAAAATATTTGCGAACATAACAAGTATACCAATGTATAATATTGTAAGATATCAAAGACTGCATGTAACATTGTCATTTGGTTGTCATATCACCTATCATATTGTATTGAGAAAGATCATTGGTAATGGCAGAGGTGTTGCAGCCATTAGGGAGAGGAATATGAAAACTTGTACAAAGTGTTACATTATTTATGTGGATGTGCTGGGTTGGTCAGAGAGATCTGACCCAGGTCTTTTATGATTAAATATAGTATTGTTTGTAAAATTGGTGGATTAGATATTATGCTAAGACAGAACATAATTTTCACATTACAGGGTTTTTGTCTGGCACTAGTCCGGTGCCAGATTCCTGAGTGAAGTATTCATTACCAGCAGTGATAGTGGTACCAGCTGCCTACCCTATTACTTTTGAGACAAGAACAAAAGTGGCTGTTGGCAGACTAGACAACGATTTTCCATCCTCCAGTGCCAGTTAAGTATATTAGACCTGGCACGAGGAGAATTCATCAATATTCCCCCTGATTATAACTGAATTATAATATAAAAAAGACGAACTGTCAAGCATTAAAGTGTATCAAGCGAAAAGAAACAGTGTGAAAAAGACTGGGCGTGATGTTAACACCCCAACCAGCCACCTTAAACACTTTAGTAATTAGCTAGAAATTTTAAGAAAACAGTAATATATTATATATATATGTTTAAGGACAAATTGTCTTCTTTTAGTTATTTAACTTTGCTTATTATTTATGTATATATAAATTGATCTTATTTGAGTTGATAGTCCAAACCAAAAGAATATTAGGTTTAGGACTAATAAAAGTGTAACAAAAATATTGTAAATACCAAACTTAAAGCACAGTGTTGGTCAAGTTGATCATAGACTTTAACATTTGTGTTTATGTGTTTGTGTATTAGAGTACCATCACACCATCATTACATTACCCTAGACATTAAACGTAGCTATCATACATACTAGTTCAGAATAGGTCTGATTGAGATCTTAGGGTGGTAGCAGAAAGGTTCTCTGAGGACTCGCCATTTAAATTGTTTTTTTAAACTCAGGGACCTTCACAGCTTGATCTCATTCAGTTACAATAGAAACAGATATTACACCAACATTCATACCATCTAAACGCACCACAATAGTGCATGGAACAACAAAGACAACAACCAAAAAGGTACAGACTTTCATAAATAGATGCTTGTGTAGAATAGAGGGATTAAAATGGTATGACAAGGTTACCAATGTGGAACTGATGACAAGAACCAGACAAGTGCCAGTGGAACAAGAGATGAGAAGAAGATGATGGCGATGGATAGGACACACACTGAGGAAACCGGTTGATAGCATTACAAGGCAGTCCTTGTTCTGGAACCTATAGGGCAAGAGAGGCAGAGGTAGACCAAGAAGCACATGGAGAAGAGAGCTGGAAACAGAAGTGAAAATGATGAGGATAACGTGTAAAGAACTTGAGATGATGGCACGTGACAGGAGGACTTGGAATGTGTTTGTTGAAGACCTATGCTCCTTTGGAAGTAGAGGGTTATAAATAAATAGTGTATGGAGGGTCTGATGATCTAGTTTTTTTTTTTCTTTATAATGTAATTTATTTCTTAATTGTGATCAGATTTTGCATTGCCATTAAATTAATAGTTTAAGTACGTTGGAGAATGTTTGGATAACTAGTAATAAACGATGAGCAAGAGGAAGGACAGAATCCAAGACGGGCCTTTGTACCCGATTCTCAACCATTGAAAAATAAAGGGTTTTTTATGTGTCTGTCTGTCTATCTTTCTAGTCTGTTTGATTCTGCTCTTGAGTTAGGGAAGTGAAGATAGTAAGGAAAGAAACTGGTTACTGTGGCGGGGATTTTTAAGGAGTGAAAGATTTGAAAAACGATTAAAAGATCATATCTAGATCATGTGATTTCTGTCTACAAGTTGATGGAACTGTCTCGCCTCGGTAAATAGTCTACTAGAAATCCTTAATGCAACGAGACTTCTGGCAACTAAACAGGATATTTTCTGCATTATAAATTCTTTCTCAAAAATCCAAAAAAAGACTATGTTAAATACATAAGTTTGAGAAAGGAGATTTGGTGTCCAGTCACATTAACTAAAATATCCTGACACACTAGAAGTTAGTTTAATTATGGTTCAGCCCCCAGGGTGTAGATTTATGTTTAAACAAAACAAAATACAGCCCAAATAAAGGTAACAAAGACAAATAACAACAGACTCTGTAATGTTGAATTTAAAAACAAAGTATAGATTCTCACAACTATGAAACATTTACAAATGAACAATAAATGTGTGCTTTCATGTTTAGAAACAAACAAACTATGGTCAGCAAATGAACTAGGAGATCTTTTCTAATGTAGTTTTGCTGTTCGGTATTATACTCATCTCTCCAAGGACTTCAGTAGCTGCTGACATGAATTGTGTTCTGACTCACTTGGTTTAGTCTCTCCCAGCACTTCAGATAGTGTAAACAGTTCAATGGGTTCAGAGGGCGGCACAGTCTGCTTCCCTGGACTCAGTGCAAATTACAAACACGGATGGAGTAAGTCAGCCCTGCTAAATACCTCTTCTGTTTACTGGACTATGACTGGTTAGAGTCACCTGGTATGACAGCTACAGTTGTACTCTGGTATGGTCAAACTTTTGGAGGTATGGTGAACCTGGTTGGTAGGGTATGGTTGGTAGGGATGTTGGTAGGGTTAACCTTTGGTGTCGTAGACTCATAACCTGGTTTGTAACATGGAACTGAAACCTGGTTGGACTGGATTACTAAACAATTGAAGTCCCATTAGTGGTGTTTCCAGATAAATCATCTCCTATGTCTGCTGGGCGTTAAGCGTCCATCAGAAATCAAATAAAAACAATCACCGCTAACATTCTATAACAAAGTGTTATTGTAGTAGTCGTTTCTTGGTAGTGATTTTTGCTTACTACTATTATGTGCTGATCCGCGAATGTCAAAAGATGATATGATAATCAGTCAACAGGAATTCCAACTGGGGCACGTCAACAAGTGCCAAGACGATAGTGGTAGAACTCATCGATTTAAATTGGTACATAGTTTATTTAACAAGACACTTGAACGGGACAAGACATTCGACATGGTTTGACAGTTCAATCAACATGATGAAGTTAAAGTATTTTAATTTCAATAATCCAGTCAGATAGTCCCAGACAAAAATTCTTTAAGCAACTTATAGCTGGGTATTTGAGTTCATATAACAATGTACACACACGATGAGGCATTTTAGATCATAAGTTGAATCCTATAACGGTTGACCTAGAGTCAAGGACAGAGACCCTCATTATTATCCATCGCATTTTGAGATATGTAACAAAATCTGTCCTTTGTAAATGGCCTCGTAAATAATTAGATTGGAACCTCTGAACATTTATAATACGGGCATCTTTTGCGCATATAAAATGGTTAAGTACTATCCTTTGACTAACCTCTCCTTGTAGCCATGACTCGCATGACGGCGGTCCAATAATTCATCTTAGTAGATACATTTTTAAAACAACAATTTCTTTAGAATATATGTAGGCTTTCAGTGAATTGACTCCCCAAGTTTATCCATTGTAGTACCATTGAGTGTAGGTTCTATCTAGATGCCAACTTGGGTGAACCGTCAATAAAAATATATATTTTCAATTCTTATATGACTGGAAAAAGACTTACATTTGTGACAGACGGCAATGACTTCTGACATGAAGTCATGCCGCATAATCATAACTGCCCAACACACGGGACTGAAAATATAAACAGACAATATGTCTGACTGGGATGCTAGCTTGCTCATCCAAGCTTACGACGTCATCTAACTTGTTTAGCAACAAGCGTGCCCGAAATCCCTATACCAAAATTGTGCGCTATCGTGCGCGATAAATTAAATGTACAAAATATATTACTAACATATTAGTTGGTGCGTACTCTCTTAACAGAAGTAGGACCTTGTGACTACTTATGCCTGTTAAGGACTCAGAAAGGACGCAAGAGCTACCTTACAACCTCCGCGAAAAAAAAATTAATTCTATTATTTTTTTTATTTTACTTTAATTACCGCGGAGAGGGGAATCAAATTTACATCTACATATCCTAATAATAAACTACCTATACATCAATTAATAATAACAGAGTGAATATAAAACTGATTTCGACTCAAATAAACAAAAGATATGCAAGAAAATATACAACCACTATCAACCAACTTTGGATAAATGTGGCAAAAATAAAAGAAATTAAAGTATTAAGGATGATAGACGTAAACAGAATGTGAAAACAACTAAAAAGAAATGTCAATAAATGATTTTAAATAAATGAGCTGTGAATGCATCAAAAAATGATGAGTTAACAAGTAAAAGAATACAAATAAACCACGCGAAGTGAGCAACACACTTAACTTTGTCTAAAAATAATTAGTAGTACTACTTAAATACGAATGCTAAATCACTACACATCATAAGTGACAATTACTAGCTCTAATAACTCGTATTAAAACCATTGTAGTTAAATATATAAAACATTAAACGAATTAAGTAAGTTTAATTGTTAAAACTAATGAATAGTGTTAATGTATTTAAAATGTTATTAATTCCACTTGAGTTTACTCTCAAATAAATTTATGAAGTTCCAATGTTATATTCGAACACAGTCAAAGATTTACTAAGTTCCTATGTATTAAACATTTCATCACGTCGAAATGTTAATTTCCAAATTATTTAGCAATTCATGATATTTCCATGTTACTTTCGAAATACAATGTTATCACTTTTCAATGTTACATTCACTTCATTGTTATTGATAATTTCCTGTTCTTGCATTATAGCAATGGAAAACTGAATGTTCAAAATTCATTCGAAAATCAATGTAGATACGAAACTTGAGTAAACGTTAATGATACAACTAATCAAAGTTCCATAAGCAGCAAGTTACAAATGCGAAGCTGTCCGTGTAGAGGTTTCATTCTCTGTAGGGCGTAGTAGCTCGCTTGATTCATATGGACAACGGGATAAAACGTCTGCCAAAACGTTTTGTGATCCAGGTATGGACCGGATGGTAAAACTGTATGGATGCAAAGCTATCGCATACCTCGTAGATTTAGATGATTTGACGTCTTTGGTATTGAGAGCAGTGAGTGCTTTCTGATCCGACTCGACTATGAAGTGCGATCCAAATAAGTATCTTTGTAGTTTGGTAATTGACCAAACTAGAGCAAGAAGTTCCTTATCAAGAACCGAATATTTCTGCTCTGTCGACGTTAACTTTCTGGATACATACATAACAGGATGCAAGGTACCCGAGTATTCCTGGAGTAATACACTTCCGATTCCGTAATTCGACTCGTCACTGCGCAGAATGAAAGGAAGGTTTGCATTAGGTAACCTTAAAACAGGAGCTTTAGAAAAAAAATGCTTTGATAGTATCCAACGAGATTTGATGTTCTTACAACCACCGAATCACGTTAGCTGCGCCCTTTCTTAACAATGAAGAGAAAGGTGCAATAATGGTAGATAGATGAGGTATGAATTTACCATAAAATTGAATTAGACCTAACAAACTTCTTACTTGCTTCTTTGTTTTCGGTATTGTAATGTTTAGGATTTTAAAAACATTACTGTCCTCAGTGTATAACAGGCCGTGACCAACACGGTGACCTAAAAATGATATGTCGTGAAAACCCACGAATGCTTTCGATGGTTTAGCCGTTACGTTATATGACCGTGACGTGGACAGTAATGTATTCAATCCACTAAAATGTTCATCCCATGAGTCGCTAAAAAGACAAATGTCATTAATGTATGCAGTGACATTGGGACGATGAGATAGTATGCGACACATCATGTGTACAAATGTGACAGGTGCGTTTATCAATCCAAATGGCATGACGTTCCATTGGAATAAGCCACGAGGAGTAGAAAAAGCAGTGAGTGGCTTTGCAATTTCTGTCAATGGAACTTGCCAATATCCCTTTGACAGGTCAAATTTGGTGAAGAAAGTAGAGTTTGACAGTTTAACCATTAAATCTTCTAGAAGAGGTAATGGTTCTGCGTCAAATTGTGTAACTTTGTTCAACTTCCTATAGTTCACACAAAGACGGATATTGTTATTTTTTATATAATGATTACCATAGAAGAAGAAAATGGTGAAGTGGATGGTTCAATTATTTTTAATTGAAGCATCTCATCCAATTCCTTATCAACCTGAGAACGAAAGTGCAAAGGGATAGAGTATGGACGGACTCGAATAGGTGTGTCGTCAGTCAATAAAATGTCATGTTGAATAACTGACGTACGACCTGGGATGTCAGTGAGAACATCTTGATAAGATTTTAAAAGAAAAGAAACTTGCTGATGTTGATCAGCCAAAAGATCAGAAGAAATAGTCACATCATTCCAACTTTCAGTTGGATGAAGTGGTACCACCGGTATAGGTAATGGTACATTTTGAAAAGAAGACTCTTCTTCTTGTATGACAGATAAAGCGGTATAATGTTGAAGAGGAGGTTTAGGATCGTCAGTTGCTTGAAATACTGACTGAAGATAGTCAGGACGTGAATGATATTCCTTTAACATATTGATGTGAAAGGTTTTATGTTTGCTCTTGATATCAACAATGTAATCGACATCCGAGATTCTAGAGATTATTTTAAAAGCGCTCCAGTTAATAAGTAGTCGATTGTCTTTACAAGGCAATAAGACATATGCCTCGTCACCAGGAAGAAACTGGAGAAGACGTCTATACCTATTTGCAAAAAGTCGCTCTTTTTCTTTTGCTTGCTCTGATGATGTGGTAGCTAATCTACACGCATCTATAATCCTTTTTCTCAAAGAAATCACTTACTCATAAAAGGATTGAGTGTCATCTGTGATATTCTCTTCAGTGAGTAAGTCGTGTAATAACGACATAGGACCACGAGTTTGAACACCGAAGACAAACTGAAACGGAGAAAATCCGGTAGCTTCGTTTTGCACCTCGCGATACGCAAAAAGAGCAGCAGGTAGGACTCTGTCCCAATCTTGAGGATGATCCTGAGTAATCTTACCTAACAACTGTTTGAGTGTCCTATTCTGACGCTCAATTAATCCGTTCGACATTGCGTGATAGATTGAACTAAGAGATCTATCAATATGTAACAAATTCATGACCTGTGACATAGATTCAGATATAAGCTGAACACCATGGTCAGATACGATCTTACGCGGAAAACCTAAGCGCAAAAAGATCAACCGCAGTGCCTCTGCAACACTAGCAGATGAAGTATTCTTCAAAGGTATGGCCTCAGGCCAACGAGTACACATATCAATACAAGTGAGAATATGTGTATTTCCTCTAGCAGAAGGTAGAATAGGACCAATGATGTCTTGCGTTCTAGTAACAACTGCATTTGCAGAATGTATATGTCGCTCTTCCCAATCAGCTATCTGCTGTGGGGTACACTCTTTAATACCATGTATGCCACCAATTATCAGGTCACTAATTGGTGCTGGGAGAAAGCATGCGGGTATTTTCCCTGTAAAAAATGGAATATTAATATCAATGATTGCAGTAGGAAAAGTTTCAACAGTTCCACCAAACGTCACACACTTGACTGTCTTGCCAGTTGCGCAGGACGGGTCTATCAATGAGTTTCGGACGCCGATGATGCTACAACCTGAGTCGAAAAGAACAGAAGCAGAAATATCATTAAAAAACCTCTATTTAATTTAAGACATCCTGTTCCATCATGTGTTGAAGCCGAAGTGGCCGTACACATCGCTGGGAGACTTGGTAAGACATGTCCGCAACGCAGCGTCGTGATCGCCTTGTGCTGGAATAAGGTTGTGCATTCATGGCAAAATTTAACCTGGTCTTAATCCATAGAACAAGACATCGCATTATGTGTGTTAACATTCGTGTCCTGATCTTTGTTAACTTGTGTATCAATTATAGCAACGTTTGACTGATGACGCGGTCTACTGTTTGAAGATCTATCTCTTCGCCGCGATCGATTCTGGCTATTATCTCTGAAATTGCCATAATTACTGTTTCTGTTTGGATTACAATCTTGGTTAGCACGCAATTAATTGTTATCACTTTTTGCCTTTGACCATATTGTTTATTTGGAGACATGTGTCTATTATTAGAATAATGTGACCTGGATTGCCAATTATGGTTATAATTATCTCCTTGATTATTTCCAAAATTATTTCTGTTAAAATCTAGTGAATTATGAGATTTACCCCAAGTAACATTGTATGGAGAATTATGACGAAATGGTTTCCCCTTATAAGAATTGTAATTCTTGTTATCTCCCTTTCTAAAGTTCCTATCGTTGCTTAACGAACGATGGCGGGAATAATTTTGTTGTTGCATGGCGAACGAAACAGGTAATTCTTCTTTAACATGGGAATTGCTAATTACCATGTTTGGATGGGCTGTGCAATATTGTATACAGTTTTGTTCCATGTCATTCACATTTGAAGGCTTACGTTCGTGCAAAAAAGAAAGAAATGACTGGTTAACCGAGGACAAGACCTTATCACGTAGTAATAAATCTACTAGAGCGTCATAGGATTTTTCTATTTTGGATAATTCAATCCATCTTTCCAATGTGAGACGTATTAGTGAGATAAAATCATTAAAATTCTTTCAATTTTGTGGTAAAAGAGATTTAAAGCGTGAACGATACTGATCTTCGGTAAGTTGGATTTTTTTATAGCAAATCAGCTCTGACAGCATCATAATCATTTTTATCAGTAGTTTTCGCCATAATATAAACTGCCATTGCTTCGCCTGTAAGCAGTTGTGACAATTTTACACACTACTGTGATTTATCAATGTTATAAGCGTCACATGTTGCTTCCAATCTATCCAGGTAAAAAACCACGTCGTCTGATAGGGGATTAAATTTAGGTAATTTTAAGTGAACATCCCTATTATTTTCATTTTTAGATGAAGTTTGACCAACATGAGCCTTTTGAGCATTACCCTCATTTGCTAATCTAATTTGATCAAGTTCTAATGTCTTAATTTTTAGTTCATGCTGTCTTCTATTTTAGTTCTCAGCAGCTTCAAGCTGAAATCGTTTTTCATTTTCAGTTATCTCAAGCTGAAATCTGTTCTCATTTTCTGCCGCAGCTAATTTTCTATTTTCAATTTCCAAATGAAGTTTTCTTTCAATTTCTTTAGCGGTTAATTTTCTATTCTCAAGTTCCATTTTCTTGTTCTCAAGTTCACGTTGAAATCGTTTTTCCTCTTCTTCAGCGGCTAATTTTTATTTTCCAATTCCATTTTCATTTTTCTCTCGTTTTCTGCAGCCTCAAATTTTCTATTCTCCAGCTCAATCTGAAGTCTTTTGTCTTCTGCCTCTAATTTTTTCTGTTCCGCCTCTAATTTTAAAGCTTCCATTTTCTGCACCATGTCTTATTCCGCAAGTGCAAATTGTCTTACTTCTTCAGGAGTATATTAAGGGCTTTACCCTGCTTAATAAAATAATTCAACGTAGACATTATGACCAATATGTAATTGGAATACTTCTTCCTCAAAACGTTTTACACAAATAATTCACAATTATTTTTCACTCTAATAAGTGCAATACGTTCCTGTCCAAGAACGGCACTCAATATCAGTTAATTATTCAATATATTATTAATCAATGAAACAAGTTATGCAATTAAATGTTATCATAATACAATAGAAAAGACAATGTAGACAATAGTGACAGGACAAGATGTAGAGGACAACTGAAAACGTTCGCAGAAATCCAACCGATTCTTGATTTGAGTTCGCTCCCTTGAAACTTGAAATTTTTAGAGCACACTGGTACACCAAAACTGTAGTAGTCGGTTCTTGGTATTGATTTTTGCTGACTACTATTATGTGCTGATCCGCGAATGTCAAAAGATGATATGATAATCAGTCAACAGGAATTCCAACTGGGGCACGTCAACAAGTGCCAAGACGATAGTGGTAGAACTCATCGATTTAAATTGGTACATAGTTTATTTAACAAGACACTTGAACGGGACAAGACATTCGACATGGTTTGACAGTTCAATCAACATGATGAAGGTAAAGTATTTTCATTTCAATAATCCAGTCAGATAGTCCCAGACAAAAATTCTTTAAGCAACTTATAGCTGGGTATTTGAGTTCATATAACAATGTACACACACGATGAGGCATTTTAGATCATAAGTTGAATCCTATAACGGTTGACCTAGGGTCAAGGACAGAGACCCTCATTATTATCCATCGCATTTTGAGATATGTAACAAAATCTGTCCTTTGTAAATGGCCTCGTAAATAATTAGATTGGAACCTCTGAACATTTATAATACAGGCATCTTTTGCGCATATAAAATGGTTAAGTACTATCCTTTGACTAACCTCTCCTTGTAGCCATGACTCGCATGACGGCGGTCCAATAATTCATCTTAGTAGATACATTTTTAAAACAACAATTTCTTTAGAATATATGTAGGCTTTCAGTGAATTGACTCCCCAAGTTTATCCATTATAGTACCATTGAGTGTAAGTTCTATCTAGATGCCAACTTGGGTGAAACGTCAATAAAAATATATAATATTTTATATTTTTATATGACTGGAAAAAGACTTACATTTGTGACAGACGGCAATGACTTCTGACAAGAAGTCATGTCACATAATCATAACTGCCCAACACACGGGACTGAAAATATAAACAGACAACATGTCTGACTGGGATGCTAGCTTGCTCATCCAAGCTTACGACGTCATCTAACTTGTTTAGCAACAAGCGTGCTTGAAATCCCTATACCAAAATTGTGCGCTATCGTGCGCGATAAATTAAATGTACAAAATATATTACTAACATATTAGTTGGTGCGTACTCTATTAACAGAAGTAGGACCTTGTGACTACTTATGCCTGTTAAGGACTCAGAAAGGATGCAACAGCTATTTAGTATCTATGAAATACTCCTACTTAACTGACATTATGAGTGTATCTTAAGTTCTTAGCCTCTATCTGGCTGTCTACTTATTTACAGCAGTGGTTTTCCCCATGTGGGCAGTGAGTTTCACAAACTGTGATGTTTGGGACTGGAGCCATCAAAGGTTTGAGAACCACTGGTTCACATCGTGACCGTAGAGCTGTATATCAATTTTGAGGTCATTGTCACCAATGGTTGGAGAACCACTGGGTTATATTTTCCAGTGCTGTAGAAAAACCTGTTGGGGTATCATTGCTGCAGCAGCGAGAACCCCTGATTTATATTCTTTCTACTTAACAGTGAATCTAGTTTAGGGTGTTCCTGGTCTCAAAGGCTGAGAACGATTGGCTTCCAGAGTCAGATGAATCATTACATTCATACAACATTTATGTCAAAAACGTTCATATAACCTGATAGTATAATCATAAAACACAGGATACTTGCATATAAACACATTAAAATAAAACAAGGATAGGTCATAGATGAAACCATAGAGTATAAATCGTTCAGTAATCTCATGTAAAAAAAACAAGGAACGTTATTGACTGTCACAATGAAGATGAAAGAAAGTATAGCCCTTTTCCTAACAAAAGATACTGAAATAATAAGCTGTTTATAGACATACGTTTATTTAGGTTATAAAATTAACAATACTAGATATACTTACTCGCTCAACTGATTCACTACGGATTTTGCAATGATAACCCCGCTTCAGAGCCCATTAGCCAGCTTCTGCTGCGTATGACAGTGACCGGGCGAATGCGGTTTTCCCTCCAATAATTTTCCACTTGCACCTCCCGTTGACCTCTTGGACGGCCTCATAGCAATTTTTCTTGAGTAACAGGGGGATCAAGTTCATCTTCATTTTAAACTGGCCCGTGTGTGTTGCCCAGCTCTCACTGTGCAGGTGTTTTGTAGAGCTTACCTCACCTTGGTTTACAAGCTTCCCATTAACGATACAAAAGGTTCACTACCGGGATGGTAGTACTTGGATTGAAATGCAGTAAACATTAAATGTCCTCCAGTGACCGAGTGCATAAATTATCTGCTGTGGGTCGTGAGAAATCACGAGGGTTAGCCAGTCTAATCTAATAGAAGACTTGAAGATACATGTTTTTCTCATTAGAAGAATGAGAAAAATCTGAAGAGAAATGGCTTCATTTCTAACGATAGGAGAGGTTTGGAGAGGAACAACATAATAGACAAAAGAAATAGTCGATGAGAAAAGCGGAATGCTACATTTACCCACCTTATAAAGCTGGGTCTCGTGTAGTGAAGGCGTTAATATAATTCTCTCCCTGCGACAGTATCTGCTTTGGGACTCAAAGCCGCTCACGTCTGGTAAAATTGTCCGCAACACTGACAAGACGCCAAGTCCCTAGTCATTCAACAGTTGATTTCCAATATTCCACGAGTTTACCAAAATCAAGTGTTTGTCTAATTTACTGTATGAATGGTTTGCATTTTGTTTGGTTGTATTTTTTCGTAATTTTTGTTCATTACTCTCTTTTAAAAAAAAAATAATAATTATATGTCAAAATGATTGGATATTATAATTTATTCAGTAATATTACCTTTATAATGTTGCATGCTTAAATAATGCTCAAAATACATGTGCGAATGGAAGGAAACAGCATGCAAGATGACAGAGAGAGGAAGGTCAGAATATTAGACGGCCTTGCGTGCTCAATTCTTAACCCTTTAAAAAAAGTTTGTTCGTTCGTTCGTTCTATAATAGTTCACTTCAGGGTCCCATTACACAAAGAAAGGTCTGTGTTACCAGTTATTTTTGTTTTATTTCCTAATAAGTCAGTCCAACTTTTGTCTATTGTAATTCCCGGTAGTGTGTTAGGAGACAAGGAAAGGTTTGTCAGTCCAACTTCTGTCTATTGTAATTCCCGGTAGTGTGTCAGGAGACAAGGAAAGGTCTGTCAATCCAACTTTTGTCTATTGTAGTTCCCGGTAGTGTGTCAGGAGACAAGGAAAGATCTATCAGTCAAACTTTTGTCTTTTGTAGTTCCTGGTAGTGTCAGGAGACAAGGAAAGGTCTGTCAATCCAACTTTTAACTATTGTAGTTCCCTGGAGTATGTCAGGAGACAAAGAAAGGTCTGTAAGTCAAACTGTTGTCTGTTGTAGTTCCTGATAGTGTCAGGAGACAAGGAAAGGTCTGTCAATCCAACATTTTGTCTATTGTAGTTATCGGGAGTATGTTAGGAGACAAGGAAAGATCTGTCAATCCAACTTTTGTCTATTGTAGTTCCCGGTAGCGTGTCAGGAGACAAGGAAAGGTCTGTCAGTCCAGCTTTTGTCTATTGTAGTTCCCGGTAGTGTGTCAGGAGACAAGGAAAGGTCTGTCAGTCCAACTTTTGTCTAGTGTAGTCCCCGTTAGTATGTCAGGAGACAAAGAAAGAATATGGTTACTATTCACTCAAGCATGTCGTAAGAGACAACTAATACGTGAATGTACATTTAACAGACCATCTCACCATGTAAAACACATTGCTACAGAGTACACCACTACAGGTGTAGTTGTGAATTAATACTGAACAGGAAGTCACGTGGTCATGACAGTAGTTGTGGTTTAATACTGAACAGGAAGTCATGTCGTCATGAAAGTATTGTGGTTTAATACTGAACAGGAAATCACAGTGGACATGAAAGTAGCTGTGGTTTAATACTTAACAAGAAGTAACGTGGACATGAAAGTAGTTGTGATTTAATGCTGAACAGGAAGTCACAGTGGACGTGAAAATAGCTGTGGTTTAATACTGAACATGAAGTCACGTGGACACGAAAGTAGTTGTGGTTTAATACTGAACAGGAAGTCATGTGGACATGAAAGTAGTTGTGGTTTAATACTAAACAGGAAGTCACGTGAATATGAAAGTTGTGGTTTAATACTAAACAGGAAGTATGTGGACATGAAAGTTGTTAGGGTTTAATACTGAACAGAAACCCACAGTAGATATGAAAGTTGTTGTGGTTTTATATTGAACGGTAAACCACAGTGGACATGCAAGTAGTTGTGGTTTAATACTGAAGAGGAAGTCACAGTGAACAAGAAAATGGTTGTGGTTTAACACTGAACAGGAAGACACAGTGGACATGAAAGTAGTTGTGGTTTAATACTGAAAAGGAAGTCAGGTGGACATGAAAGTAGTATTTGCTTAATACTGAACAGGAAGTCACAGTGGACAGGAAAGTAGTAGTTGTTTAATACTGAACAGGAAGTCACGTGGACATGAAAGTAGATGTGGATTAATACTGAACAGGAAGTCAAGGTGGACATAAAAGTAGTTGTGGTTTCATACTGAACAGGAAGTCACGTCGTCATGAAAGTAGATATGGTTTAACTGAACATGAAGTTATGTGGACATGAAAGTAGTTGTGGTTTAAATACTGAACTTGAAGTCACGTGGACATGAAAGAAGTCGGCATTTTAAGCTACAATTTTTTGTTTTAAACAACATGGGTCAATTTTTTTGTCACACCGGTTTCTTCATCTTCTTTGATCCTGAACCGCCGACCGACAAAGCAGTCAGTAGCCATCACGTCTGATGGCGACTTGTAGGGCAGCAATACGTTGATTCCATTTTGCTCGGTCGGTGGCCAGCCTTCGTACAGTGCCCTAACTCTGGTTCATTCTTTGCATCTCAGCTTCCACCTTCCTCTGCCAAGTTGTTTTTCGTCGGCCTCTCTTTCGTTTTCCTTCAGATGTCCATAGTATAGCTGTTATTGTGATGGCATCGCGGTCTCTTCTGAAGACATGGCCAACCCAACTCCAGCGTCTGCCAGCTATGATGGTGTGCATGTCTTCTTGCTTGCTCCGAGTAAGCAGATCTTGGTTGGTGATGGTATTCGGCAGTAGCAGAGTATGCGCAAAACAGGTATTATTCTGCAGGCGCGCTGCAGGCGCGTGACTTTTATATAGCAAAAATTCTGCAGGCGCGTGACTTTTATATAAGCGCAATCTGCAGGCGCAAGATGGCGGACTTGAGCTAACAAGGGGGAGATAAGTAGGTTGTTGTATTGGGTGACTTTTTATATAAGGAAAATGTGGCAAGATGGCGGACTTGAGATAACAAGAAGAGGTATTTTTAGATAACAAGAAGAGGCGGGTCAAGATGGCGGACGTGAGGTAACAAGAAGACGATGTTTATATAAGGAAAATGTTTCAAGATGGTTGTTTTTTTATATATTATTATTGTTATTAGTATAGCCAACTTAGGTAGTGGCTGTGTTAGACAAACAACATTTAGAGAAACTTTTACATAATAGGGAGACAATAGGAAAACGATAGTTAGATGACATATATTTAGATAACAAGAAGACGATATGTATACGTTATATTTAGACAAACAGTTAGACGATATGTATACAAACAGTTATTTTACAACAGTTATTTTACAGCAGTTATTTTACAACAGTTAGACGATATATTGAGACATACAACGGACGATATAGGTAACAAAAAAGCGTTTTAGTTAATATAGTTTTTATTTTATATTCAGTAGTGTTTTTGTATTATCAAACAGGAGCATGTATATATATATATAGTATTTTTTACAAAATGTACATTATGCAGTAATTTTTTATCAAATGAATATACAATTATATAGGAAAGACAGTATATGGTGACATTATCAAACATTGATATTTTCACATATGAATGTACAATAATACATATATATATATAGGTAGATGTATGTATATCACAGATTTTTTATACATTATCACAGGGGTACAGGCCAGACCTTGAGGGATATGTGTCGTCACATTGTCGTCACGTCGTAAGAAATAGAGGTGTTGTATATACCTGTGGGTGTCTGTGTGTATCTGAAAGAGACAGTTTAAATGTTGGGGGGTGATGTGGTGACGTTGTCGGGGTGCACTTGTCGTTTTATGTAAAAGTAAGACAGGGCGTTGCGGTGTTGTTCGTATGTGTAGATGGAGGAATTGTGTGCTCTGAATCCGATATTTTTCCCACCCTGTGCCTGTTGTGTGTTGAGGACGTCTAAGAATGTGTGTTTGTCTACTTTGTTGTGGTGTTTGTTCAGTCCTTTGGTGGTGGTTTTGTCATAGTCGCCAAAACAGTGATATGTCTTGCTACAGAGGGAAACCATCCCTCTGCCTTCGTATTCTAATTTAAAAAGGCCCGGTGTCCGCTTGTCGAGTAATATTTGTTCGCGGCATTTTTGACAAAGGGCTCGCGTTTTACCCTCGGTAGCGACGAAAACGGGTCTATGGTCGGGACATACTTCGGCGGGGAACCACTGGTGGTAGGAGCTATAAAATTCCTGTCGCAAAGCGGGCTTAACAACGTCCGCTAAGTAGTTCGCGCTAAGGGCCAAGTAAAGGCTGTCTGTGTCCGTCTCGCACAACTGAAAGTCTGACCTATCTACAAATTTATCTAAACAGTCGTAGTAAAATTCTAACATGCGTAATTTCGGGTATTGGTGGACGAAAAATCCTATCTGAACGGGTAGGTCCCAACATATAGTCTGTTTAAGTTTTTCTACTTCAAAAATCTCGTCCGTCACTAACGTCATTTTCCTAAAGCGGGGTGAGTTTATTTGGTCAGAGGTACCCACGCCCACCGTGTACGAGACATCCACATGCTTCGCCTTATTGGTTAATGTCTTGCCGTAAGCCGCGTTACCTAGCAGTTTCATGGTCTCGCTGGTAATGGCGTAGGCAGGATCAGTATCACCCTGTCGACGCGCGTTCGAAACAGTGTCCCCAAACTGCTTGAAACACGTCACGGGTGTATACTCAAGCACCTGGTAGATACAGGTGACTTCTAACCCTTTGGTTAGGTACCAGCGAAGCAGAGGTGTCGCCAACAGAATCTTTTTGCCCACATAACTCCCGATCAACGTCCGTCTGGGGGTAGTCAGGAGTTTGTTTTTCGGCGTATTCCCGCATGAAAAATGGGCGTCATCTCAGAGAAATGGTCTTTTAAAGAGTCGGGGACATGGATGTCACACTCGACTAGGCCAAACAAGGTCTCGTCCAGCACCGAGGCGAGAATATTTTCTTTTGTCAGGGGGTACCGACATTTCGTGTAAGATGGTTTCTGGTTCGGGAAGGTGGCGTTCAGAATACGACGGATTGCTGGCTCGGTTTTCTTCAACGCCTGCCACTCGCATTCCCACATTTCGACAACGGTAACGTTGCAATGGCCCCGTAAATAAGAATTTGTTTCCACCGTATCTGCGTACAACTCAGCCAATGGTTTGTTGTTGACTGGGTTAACGTCACGACCGGCGGTTAGTGGGCAGTTAGGGTGGCCGTGGAATAGACACCCATGGAACTGGTAGGCGGTCTGAGAGTATCTGTCCCAAACGTCTACCCTAACACATACATCACCCAACGCCTTCTCACGTCCGTTAAACTGGGTTTTTAAGGTCACTTTTTTTTGGTGGGAGACCCAAGCCAAATAATCGCGGCACTGCACGGTATATTTGTGGAGTTTGTGGTGCTTGAAACCATCATCCTTGTACCGTCTAACGGGAAAGTCAGTGGGCATTTTCTGCATTAACGTCCACAAATAAAGGGCGTTGGCATCAAAACCTTTAATGGCTTGAACCGTTGTGCCACCTCTAATGCGGGTTTTGCCTTGCTCGTGGAACCTGTGAAAATAATTGACGGTCCCCCGACGATGTTTTGGCGCAAGATGTTATGCAAATCTACCTCCTGCTTCGAACATAAAGAAAACATGACGTTGGGCGGGAGGGTCTTGAAAAGGTACTTTAACGGGACACCGGGCACGGAGATCGCATCTTTAAACAAGTCTACACCTAGGCGCGCATAAAAACTAACTTGTCGGTCTAACGCTGCCAGGAAGGGGACCACGTCTTTATTGTTGTACTACGTCAGAAAGTCGCGTAACGTGGTCATGTGGTTCTCGGCCCACACCTTCTGGCATTCGGCGTACTTGTCGGTGGAAATGTTAGTGTTTTTAAGTTTGGAAAAAAATGCCGAGTGGGGTGGTAACGCGGTTTCGTCTAACTTTGCTAAATCTGTTATGTACTCGTAACAAAAATATCCTTTGGTTTCTTTAACCTTGTACGCTGCGAGATATTTGCTATAGCTAAACCCCGGGGCTAAGTAATTGACTATATCTAAAAATACACATAAAATTATTGTTTCGCTTGACTAAAAATTTGAAGTCTTCCCCCATGAAATATCGGATGAGATACGGTTTGATTACGTTCACGTCATACTTCCCCGAATTGAAACCTAATACGGGTAGCTGCCCTAAATAACCCTCTAATCTAGCAAGGAGCCCCACGGAATTACCGATCGTCTCTAAAGCCTTGAGTTGTGTGTATACATCGTCAAAATACATTCGCAGAATCTCATAAGAGGCCGCGGCAATTTTGAGCAGATGGTCAGCCATCGTATTGACCAACTCCTGTGGATCACCCGTTGTGATAAAACACACGGGGGCTTCAAAACCGGGGACGTTAGAAGCCACCGAACACGACAGGGGCACGTGTTTGGCTGTGTAGGTAGTGGCATTACCACTGGGCACTAGAGTGTTCTCAAAAAAACACTCGTAGTCAAATGTGGCGCGATACGGGAAGACGAATTTTGTGTCTACGTCTATCCCCTCCTCCTCGATTAATTCCCAAATGGTCTCTGGGGGATTATACACACCACCTCTAAATGTTTCTCTCCGCTTAGAGCCGGTACATCGCTTTTCATGGCGCACCATATCCCTATAAATCTTCCACAACTTACCGCAATTGGGACACGAAAAAGAGTTACTGGCCCTATCTATATCTACAATGTACATAAAGTGGTTCTTAAACATTAAAAGACGCAACGTATCTGGAAAAGTGTCGCTACCTCTAAGTGTGGGGGTCAGGTTTTCCTCGTCGTCAAACTCAAAAACGTCAATATTTATGTTAAAACATTTTTCTAATTGGGGCATATCAATTAAACTAACCCAAGGGAAATCGACGAGGGACCTAAGTCCCTGCTGTGTTTGCCACTGCTCGACTAACCGGCGCGTGCTTATTCTAACGTTCTTAACGGCACCACCCCTAAAAACGGCTAAACACCTACAAAAGCAAAAGTTATCACTATATGGTTTGGAGTTTGAATCGTGTTGTAGTGTGTTGATATGTTTATTTTCGGTGATGAAAGAGGGAATGTCTTGTATGCAGCACCCGATGGGAAAGTCTTGGATATGGTACAGATAGAACGATGTGGCTAGGATGGCTTCGACAAAGTATTTTGTGTTTGGTCTATTTAACTGTGCTTGTGTGACAATATCGCTATCGTGTAATTGTGAGAGAAAAGCTTTGAAATCTGTGATGTTGTTGACTAAGTGTGGCTGATCTAAGACGACTGTATTGTTATGGGAAGAATGAAAAAAACGGAGGTCATTTGTTTCTCTGTGTCTTAAGATGATGTGGAAACTGTAGTTTATTTTGAATCTTTTTGTCTGTTGTGTAAATACAGGGAGCAAGAGACGGTCCCAGTCCATATTTTCTGTTGGTCTGTTGAAAAAAGTGAAAGTCGATAAATATTTATGTTTATTGGAGTTTGTTTTAATTGCTTGCCAGTTGTCAATGTAGATTTGTTTTATGTCAGCCTGTAAGTCTTCTAAAGAGTCTCCTTCTGACGACAAGCGGGGTTTTTTAATATGGGATGAATGCTGTTCATGGGACGTTTTTTGGTCTGACCTGTTTTTGGTGGGTGGGATGGGATGGGGCTTGATGAAGAGGTCGCTGTACTCGTCGATGGTGTGGTGCCTGCTGCAGCAGGTGATGTCTGTTGTGCCCCGATCTCGATGTTGATGCTGAGTCTGGTGTGATGTCTGTTGGTGATGTCTCTTGGTGCGCCGTTGAATATTCGGCGCCTGGTGGGGCACCTGATGTTGGTGTGGGGACAGTCTGGTGTTGGTTAGGGGTGGGGTGTTGTTGTGTTATATGGGTCCGCAAGCTGGTGCCTCGGGTGAATTGTTTGGCGCAAATGTCACAAGAAAATCGAGGCATAGCGTGCACTGTTTTTATGTGCTGTCCTAAATTGTCAATGCGGGTAAATGTCTTGCCACAGCGAGGACACAAATTGTTCTTCACCGGTGCAGTGGTGGTCCCCGCTGGGGTGTCTATATTGAGTCTTCGTGCAGTGGTGGTCCCCACTGATTTGTCTATAACAACAGCATCCACCGTTGCAGTGGTGGTCCCCGCTGAGGGGTTTGTAGCGGACGCCGTTGCAGTGGTGGTCCCCACTGATTTGTCTATAGCGCCCGCCGTTGCAGTGGTGGTTCCCACTGGGACGTTTATAGCGGCCCATGGTGCAGTGGTGGTTCCCACTGGGACGTTTATAGCGACCCCCTGTGCAATGGCTTCCGCTGTGGGGGATCTCGGTGCACCAGGTCCATGAACACTCTCAATGTGTTGGTGGAGTGCCTCAGGTCCTACAAAGACTACAGGGCACACACGACAGGGGTGTGTCGGTTCAGCATGTACTGTCCGCATATGTCTCGCGATATCGCGAGCTCGAGTAAAAGATTTGCTGCATTGCCCACAAACATTTTGGATTGCTGACATCTGTGAAGTAGAAACGAAAACACATTACTCACAATTAAAATTAAATACAAAGAAAGAGAGAAAGAAAGAAAGACAGAGAAAGACAGAAAGAGAGAGAGAGCCAGAGAGAGAGAGAGAGAGAAAGAAAGACAGAGAGAGAGAGAGAGTTAGAGAGAAAGAAAGAAAGAGAAAGACAGAGAGAGAGAGTGAGACAATGAGAAAGAGAATAAAATACATATATGTAACAATCAGTTAAATAGAGAGAGAAAGATAGAGAGAAAAAGAAAGAAAGAGAGAAAGAGAGAGAGACAGAGAGAAAGGGAAAGAGAGAAAAAGAAAGAGGGAAAAAGAAAGAGAGAGAGAGAGACAGAGAGAATAGAGAAGAGAGAGAGAGAGAATAAACACAGTGTTATTTCTTATTCTATGTGAAAGAAATTACCCCTCGCGCCCTGTCAGAAAGATATCGATTAAAAAACCCAGCCTGGCGCGAGACAAGTTACGCTCTGTCGTTTAAGATAATGGAGATATAAATATGAACGTGTTTCAATCAGGGTGACTTAATGTAATATGTTGATTGTATTATCTCTATATTTTTACATGTATGGTACTGTTAAAAAATATGCTATGTTCTAAATATTCTCTTTAATTTTCTTTATTTCTTTATTATGTGAAAAAAAAATATTCATCACGCTCGAGTTTAGTTTGTAGTATTGCACCATCAGTTGAAATCCAGGTTGAGTAATCTCACATAAATGACCAACTTGTCTAACAACAGGGGGGAGAAACACGGATAAGTTTAAATAGAAATAATTATTTTAACACCCTAACACAGAACATACTTAACGAATACGCACTCAACTAAAACTTATATATTCTCTAAATAGAAATAAATATTTTAACATCTTAACACAGAGTACCGAATACAAACAATCAACTAAAACCTTTTTATAATTTTATTAAATAATTTAACACCCTAACACACGAAAAAACAGATATTTTAAAAGATATACATCCTAACGAAAATTAGTTGTCTTTTTTGTTTTGTAACTAAGAAGTAAATTTAACAAAGAAATTAGAAATAAAACAGACGAATACATACTATCAGGTGTTGTTATGACAAAACCAGTGGTTCTTTTCAGTGTTCTTTCAGAGATGTCTCCGCTTCAGTTTCTGATGATTGAATTATATGTCTGAAGACAATACATCCCATTATATGGCAACATAAAGTGCGCTTGTTTCAGAGTTGAACGACCTTACTGTTTACACACCATCTCGCAAACAGTTGTAACTTATCACGTACCGAAAACTCACCAATGTTTACTCACTGTGCAGGTGTTATGAAAAAAGAGTTTATCGGATGGTAATAAGATACCTAAACAAACAGCACTGTTGCTCTTAATGTCTTATTTGACACGGATGAATATCGATCCACAGTGAAAACCGCTGGTAATTGTTTACCCAGGGAACAGCTGTTTATAACTTGACTGTGGGACTTCTACATTAGCAAACATTTGTGACACGTACCAAGATAAAATTACGAGCATTTTGTTTGTGACACAGGCAGATGTCTGGTTGCCGAGAAAGACAGAATGGTACTAACATTTTTTGGGACCATTTTAAAACGGTTTATAAAAAAAAAATCTAACAAGTATTTTGAAATAAACAATAAAGTGAGAGAGACAGAGAGAGAGAGAGAGAGAGAGAGAGAGAGAAAGACAGAGATAGAGAGAGAGAGAGAAAGAAAAACAGAGAGAGATAGAAAGACAGAGAGAGAGAGAGAGAAAAAGAGAGATAGAGAGAGAGAGAGAGCGAGAGAGAGAGAGATAGAGAGAGAAAGAGAGAGAGAGAGACAGAGATAGAGAGAGAGAGAGAAAGAAAGACAGAGAGAAAGAAAGAGAGAAAGAAAGACAGAGAGAGAGAGACATTTTTAGACTAAAACATATATATATTAAAAGAGAAAGAGAGAAAATTGATATATAAGAAAACAAAAAAAGAGATATTTATGCTAACTTTTAACACACGAATTTGTTTAAAAGTGTATGTTTTAAATTCCCAAATTCTTGATCAGGGATTCTTACTTTTTTTTTTATTCTCAATACATGTTGGTATCAGAGGTTCTTACATTTTGTTACACTGTGATTCCCAAATTCTTGATCAGTGGTTCTCAATACATGTCGGTGTCTGGGGTTCTTACATTTTTTTATTTTATTCTCACAATGTTTTACACTTCTCAAATTCTTGATCAGTGGTTCTCAATACATGTTGGTATCAGAGGTTCTTACAATGTTTGATTCTCACGTTACTCCAAAGGTTCTCACAATGTTTGATTCTCACGTTACTCCAAAGGTTCTCACAATGTTTGATTCTCACGTTACTCCAAAGGTTCTCACAATGTTTTACACTTCCCACCTTGTAGACCAGGGATTCTCAAATTCTTCAACAGTAATTGTCACATTTTTTGTTCTCACAATGTGTAGGGTTTTTGATATAAAATAACTGGTTGTAAGTGAAAGTTATCATTATTAAATATGGACACGAGATTCGTACATCCTTTTACAGCGTTAATCTCAGGGCCGATTGGATCTGGGAAGACTGTTTTTGTCCAGCGTTTCCTAACACATATCAAGGATATGGTCACAGTCGTACCCGATGAAATTATTTGGTGTTACGGGGAATGGCAACCTCTGAACAAGTCACTGACTGGTGTTCAGTTCGTTGAAGGACTACCCGATATTGAGCAGTAGACAGGTGATAAGAGACGGTTGGTAATTATCGATGACCTCATGAACGAAACAGACGAACGTGTAACTAGTTTATTTACAAAAAAGTCTCATCATAAAAAAATAAGCGTATTTTATCTGGTGCAAAATTTATTTGGCAAGAACAAAGAACACAGAACCATTAGTTTGAATTCTCATTACATTGTGCTTTTCAAAAATCCACGCGATGGATCGCAGATTGTTAATCTAGCCAAACAGATGTACCCAGGTCGGACTGCCTATGTGCAAGATAGTTTTAAGGACGCAACCTCAGTCCCACACGGCTATTTGCTAATCGACCTCCGTCAAGATACACCAGATAATCTAAGGCTTCGTTCAAGCATCTTCCCAGAGGAGCAACATATTGTTTACGTACCCAAGTAACATGGGAGAAAAAGTAAAAAAACATGCTGATATGTTAAAATGTCTAGGTACAGCCAAACCACCAGTCATCAAGGCTGTTATGAAAACAGCATCACCCGAGCTGGTAGGAACACTCTGTGAATGTTGTCACAACGTTTTAAAAGGTAACGTTACACTAACTCCCAATCAGAAGAGACGTATGCGTCGTTACAAAAACATCCTGCGAGCGCTTACCAAGAAGAAAGTCTCGCTCAAAAGGCGAAAACAATTTTTACAATCTGGAGGTTTCTTATCTGCTCTGCTTGGACCAATACTATCTGTACTAAAAGGACTCTTTTAGATGGCTAAGAAAATGATTTTGATGGATCCTCGTTTGTTAGAAAAACCTTATAGACCACCCGATGCGTTAAGAGATAACTTGGGAGAATTGGACAGTCAAATGCAACTAGTCTTGGATCAACAAGATTTGCCAATCGGAGACAAGGCTAGACTCTACCAACAAACATTACAGCGTTATTTGACTCGACTAGAACAGTACAGACACGTACCTCTAGGTATCGTGGATATTAAACCACCAACACAAACCAACGAACAACCCACTGTACTTAAAGAGGAGGTCGTGGACAAAACGCCTCAGTCCCCACCCGTCACACCCACTAATCGAAAAAAAGGTGGCTAGTAAAGTGCGAGAATCATCGTCGTATTCGCTCAGAAGAAGGAAAAAGGCGCCAAAATGGGAAGCATGGCCAAAGAAGTGATTTTAAAACAACATTACTACGATCCAAAACGACCTGGAGCTTATGGCGGAGTCGCCTCCTTACAATGTAGCACCAAACTTAGTCGTAAGAAAATTGAAGAGTGGCTAGGTCATCAGGACACTTACACCCTACACAAACCGGTGCGCAGAAAATTTAAACGACGTACGACCATTGCGGGTGGTATCGATCAACAGTTCCAGGCTGATTTAATTGACTTGCGTGGTTTAAAAAGATTCAACGATGGGTATTCGTATCTAGTAACGTGTATTGACATATTTAGTAAATTCGCTTGGGCTGTTCCTCTGAAAAACAAGACTGGGACAGCTTTAGTAGCAGCGGTAAAGACAATTTTTAACAGTCGCAAACCGATAAATTTTCAAACAGACAAAGGCAGTGAGTTTGTCAACAAAACATTCTTAAAATTTCTTAAAAACGAAAAGGTCCATTTCTTCACTACGGAGAATGAAGACACCAAAGCAGCTATCGTCGAACGGTTTAATCGAACCCTCAAAGAAAAAACGTGGCGTTACTTTACCAAAACCAACAGTCTTCGCTACGTCGACGTGATACAACAACTGGTCCACAATTACAACAATTCGTATCATCGGAGTATTAAGATGGCACCGGTGGAAGTTACCCCGAACAATCAAGAAGAAGTGTGGCGTACTTTGTATTCGACCCCTGACGTCGTCGGTAGAAAAGTCTATTTTAAACCTGGTGATCGCGTGCGGATCGCCCAAGCCAGACAAACTTTTAAAAAGGGTTATACGCCGGCGTGGACAGAAGAGTTGTTTACGATCAGCCGACTAAACCAAACAAGACCGGTTACGTACATCCTTAAAGATGATTCGGGTGAGGAATTGAAAGGTTCTTTTTACCAAGAAGAGCTGCAACGAGTCGGCGACAAGATAGTTTATCGAATCGAGTCCATTTTGGAGGAACGCCGCGGTGGCAGGGGTGTAAAAGAATATTTAGTCAAATGGTTCGGTTATAACTCGTCATTCAACAGCTGGATTTCGTCCAAACAACTAGCGAGATATCGAGACTGATGGATATTGAAGAAGACGTGAGCACCCCAGTTTTGAGGCCACCCCCTCCCAAGACCGCGAGAACCTCGTTCTGGCCTTTTTTTGGGAAACTAGTTCCGCGACTAGAGATCGTTTTCATCTGTCAGATGATCGTTATATATGTCGTCATCGGTGTCTCATTATTCAATCTGAGTCGGAGCAACGCAGAGGGACCAGACGGCAAGTTTTGGATCGCTTTAATGAGCAGTTGTCTGGGTTACATGTTACCTAACCCCAAGATAGGATGAGTTTTTACGTGACTTTACCCAGCAATGCCTCGATGAAAATATACCCAAACAATAACGCCGGTCACTTTTTCGTCAAATTGCCACAGACTATAGACTTGACTTCACGTTACGAGGTTGGTTTGGTTGAGATTCAATTTCCCAAAAGTTATTTTAACGTGCTAGAGGATGATGTATGGATACATTACTTTCCCAACAAAGAAGATGAGTCTATACTACTCACGTTACCAGCTGGTCTATACACGTCACCCGACACGCTGATCGACGAGTTGAATCGTTTGCTTTTAGCCACGGATGTGGATGAAAAAGCCCGAGTTAGATTCCATTTTAACAATAATAAGGCCACCTTGAATCTGTATGATCCGGAGGTTGAAGTTAGAATTAGCGAGACGTTGAAACACATGTTAGGTTTTCCTGCCTCACTCGCCAGACATTGACCCAATACTACGAGGCGAGACTGAAGTACAAATGGATAGCGACATTAAAAATGGATACGTGTACTGCGATCTCGTAGCGGCGAGACCGGTTGGAGATGCCTCTGTCCCTTTGTTACGGATTGTGCCTATTTTGGATAGGACTAATGCTTCTGTTTTCAGGATTTACGACAAACCCCACTACGTACCCCTGAGCCGTTTTTCGTTTGACGCGGTGGAAATCCTTTTAACTAGCGATCAGGGTAAGACTATCCCATTCACTAGCGGAGCTTCGGTGTTGACACTACACTTCCGAACTCACAGACGGTTTGATTTTGACTAGAAAAAAAAAATGGTGAGACACGTACCCATCCGACGAAACCCCAAGATGTATGAGGAGTTTTACTGCAACCAAGCTGGGCACGGGCTGCCAGTGTTTATCGGAGGCAGAAGTCAAAGAGGACATGGTTTGGGTAGTTTTTTCGGCGGGCTCGGTCGTATGGTTCTACCATGGTTAAAAACTGGAGGCAAAGCTTTACTCAGAGAAGGGCTTGGGACCGGTCTACAGGTCGCGAGCGATGCGTTAGCCGGCAGAAATGTTGGCGAGGCATTTCGCGAACGAGCCAAGGAGTCGGGTCAACGTTTATTACAGGGAGCGGTTGAACACCTCACCACTAACCAATCGGGTAGCGGGCTTAGAAGAAGAAAAAGAAAAACGAGAGCTGCCCCACCTGGCGAGCCGAAACGCATAAAACGCAGTAACCGAGCTCGACCTTCTCATTCTCACCAGAAGAAGCGAAGGTACTCTGATATATTTGAATGATGGCGCTTATTCACCCCAGCTCGTGCAAGTGTCTTCACAGTGGTCTAGATTTGTTTAGCGTACCACCAACGCAGACAGCCGTAGAAGAGGGACAATTTGTGGAGATACATCCGTTGGCCGCCTTAGCCCCCGGAGCCCCGGTGGAATTTGTAATTTCGGGAAACGGTGAGGAATATCTAGATTTGTTCAATACTTTTCTGCACGTGCGCGCCAAAGTTACGTTAGCTAATGGCGGCGCATTACCCGCTGACGCAGAGGTGGCCCCGATCAACTATTACCTGCACAGTTTATTCTCCCAAGTCGACGTTTAACTGAACGATACGCTGATTACACCCAGCGAGAACACCTACCCTTATAGAGCTTACATCGAAGCCACGTTGAATTACGGGGAGGAACCCAAACGAGGCCATCTGACATCGGCTCTGTTTTACAAAGACACGCCAAATTTTATTACGGACACAATTGGTGACAATAACAATGGGTTAAGACTGCGTCGACATATAGCGGCTGGTTCTCAGGAGATTGATATGATGGGTCGTTTACATTCAGATATCTTTGCTCAAGATCGTTACCTGTTAAATGGTGTGACAGTTAAAGTAAAACTCACCCCGTCTAAAGATGCCTTCAACGTGCTGGGACACGACCGTACCGCTGGATATAAATCTATTATAACTTATGCGGCCTTGGTTGTCCGGAAAGCTAAATTAAATCCCGCCGTCTCTCTAGCCCACGAGAAAGCCTTGGTGCGAGGTAATGCCAAGTACCCCTTGAAACGAGTTGTGCTAAAAACTTTCTCTATCCCTAGAGGTATGCTATCGCACATGCAGGATAATCTGTTTCTCAGTCAAACACCTACACGGATCGTGATTGGACTAGTCACTTCGTCCGCTTTTAACGGGTCGTACACGGCTAATCCGTTCAATTTCGCTACCTTTGGTCTGATATATTTGAACGTCAGCGCGGACGGCAGAACAGTCAGTGGCAAGCCTTTGTCCATGGATTATGAACACAACCAGTACGTGAGAGCCTTCTTCGCGACGAATCTAGCTATGGGACTGGTTGGTAAAGACGCCGGCAACGACCTCGAGTATAGACATTTTAAGCACGGTTACGCCTTATACGCCTTTGACCTCACCCCCAGTCTACTAGACGGTGATCAGTTTGAGATGGCCAAGTCGGGCCCAGTCTCAGTAGAACTTAAATTCGCCGAGGTCACACCCGAACCATTACAGGTTCTCGTCTACGCCGAGCAAGACTCGATCTTGGAGATCTCGAAATCGCGCCAAGTTTTGACAGACTACACCACTTAAACAATGAATACAGACGAGATACGCACCATCCTCCTGTCGGACATATTTGTTAAACGAACTGGGCTCGTTAAAGTGTTAGCTCGTGACCAATTACCTCTACGCATCGATCCGACCAAGACGGCTGCTTTCGTCATCAACACTGACCCTAGCTATCGCCCCGGTGACCACTGGATCGCTCTATATTATAATGGACTTGGTACTTTTGAATATTTTGATTCTTTTGGCCTACCACCTACACACTCGGACCTGATTAATTTTATAGCCAGAAACTCTACTCGACCTGTTAACTACAACGCCAGACATTTACAAGATGTAGTCACCAACGTTTGTGGGCTCTACGCAATTTATTTCATCTTGATCAAAACACGAGATGGCACTATGCAGCGGGTCCTACTACCATTTTCGGCTAGACAACACGCCAACGATCGATTAATTACGCGGTTAGTCAGACCCTGGCTAGTGAAACTCAACCCCACTTTGATAAACAAGAGACGAAATCAATAGACAGGTGTATTTTTTCCCTCACGACAATACGGCCATGTGTCGTTGTTCCCACACAATACAGCGACGAATCACGTCCTGCCTAACACACGCTCGATTTTCGACGAATCAAATCCTAGCTAGGGCACGCCTAAAAAACCAGATTATACGATATAAACACTTGGAAGACACTTTATTAACACACTAGATACATCTCGTTGAAAATGACTGCTCCCACCAACTGGGTCTACATCAAGAGAAGTGATGAAATGCTTAAACCTTTGGCTAGTGGTCTGAAGGCTGCGTCTGTAAGTGTTTACCGAGGCCAACCTTTACTACACGTGCGAAGATATTTTGGTGAATCCTACCTCAAATTTCCTACCAAACACGGCATTACGTTAACTCGACCCGAGTTTAAACATTTCTTAACGTTACAGAACGAAATCCTCGCCGAATTTGACCGATTACAGCCACCAAGCACGGATACCTATCCTACTAACACTACCACGTTTGATCAGTACATCAATTCCAGCTGTTACCAACCAATAGAACCGAGTTGGTTTCCTACCACAGACCTGACCGATGTCCTACCCCTGAAGAAGCCTTCCACTAACCTGTTTGACGAAATCATGAAGTCTAGCTGTCCAGTATCCCCAGAACCTAGTTGGTTTCCTACCACAGACCTGACCGATGTCCCTAGTCTACCACAGAAGAAGAAGAAGCCTACCAAGCGGCTGAGAGTTGTCCTTTAGTATTTGAAAAAATAAAAACTATATTAACTAAAACGCTTTTTTGTTACCTATATATCGTCTAATTGTTCATCTAACTGTTCGTATAACTGTTTGTATAACTGTTGTAAAATATGTATGTCTAAATATAACGTATACATATCGTCTTCTTGTTATGTAAATATATCCTATTGTCTCCCTATTATCTAAAAGTCTCAACGACTTCTTGTTTGTCTAACACAGCCACTACCTAAGTTGGCTATACTAATAACAACAATAATATATAAAAAAACCACCATCTTGCAACATTTTCCTTATATAAACATCCTCTTCTTGTTATCTCAAGTCCGCCATCTTGCCTCTCCTCTTCTTGTTATCTTCTTCTTCTTCTTTGATCCATAACCGCCAACCGTCAAAGCAGTCAGCGGCCATCACGCCTGGTGGCGTCTTGTAGGGCAGCAACAAATTGATTCCACTTTGCTCGGTCGGCGGCCATCCTTCGTACAGTGCCCCAACTGTGGTTCATTCTTTGCATCTCAGCTTCCACAGTTCTCCGCCAAGTTGTTTTTGGTCGGCCTCTCTTTCGCTTTCCCTCGGGGGTCCATAGCATAGCTGTTCTTGCGATGGTATCAGGGTCCCTTCTGAGGACATGGCCAACCCAACTCCAGCGTCTGCCAGCTATGATGGTGTGCATGTCCTCCTGGTTACTCCGAATAAGTAGTTCTTGGTTGCTGATGGTGTTTGGCCAAAAGATTCGGAGAATTTTCCTTAGGCAGATTGTGTGGAAGGAGGACAGTTTCGACATTTCCTTCTCTGTTACTCTCCAACATTCCGCACCATAGAGAAGCACAGAAAGTACGCAGCTCTCATACAGTCTTAATTTGGTGTTTGTGCTGTACTGGGAAGACTTCCAAATGTTGTTGAGAATAGCAAAGGCTGTTCTCGCTTTATTCATTCTGTTGTTAATGTCCTTGCTTGTTCCGCCGTCAGGTGTTACTATGCTTCCTAGGTAAGTAAATGTGTCTGTCTGTTCTAACTTCTGGTTCCTTACTGTTATTGGCTCAGGATTGCCCACATTTAGTGTCATGACCTCTGTCTTCTTCAGATTGATGTTCAGGCCAACCTGCTGGCCATACTTATTCAGTCTATCAGTTTTGTCTTGAATGTGTTGGTGTGAATGCGCGAGCAGTGCAATGTCATCTGCATATTCCAAATCTTCCAGTGTAGAAAACGTTGTCCATCTAATTCCTCTTGGACTGCCCTCTGTTGTCTGGCGCATCACCCAATCTATGACTGTCAAAAATAATGTTGTTGATAAGGGGCATCCCTGTCGTACTCCTGTTTTCACTTCGAAAGTTACATTACTCGATCCAACACTGCACGTAAAGTTAGAATAGAGGCTTTTTATAATGGAAACAATGCGGCTGGGAATTCCATAAGCCCTCAGAATTTTCCATAGGCTGTCCCTGTGTATGCTGTCGAAAGCCTTTTCAAAATCAACAAAGTTAATGTACAGCTGTCTCTGCCATTCTGAGCACTGCTCTATAATGTTCCTGAGGGTAAATATATGATCTGCACATCTTCTGTTCTTTCTGAAGCCCGCTTGTTCTTTCCTCAGTTTATGGTCAACTGCTTTTGAAATTCTCTGGATGATTATCCTGCCTAGTATTTTGCTGGGAACTGAGAGGAGGGTAATTCCTCTCCAGTTGTTGCAGTCTGCAAGGTCGCCCTTCTTGGGCAATTTGACAATTGTTCCTTTACTCCACTCTGTTGGTGTTGTCTCAGTTTCCCAGACTTGTGCAAATAGTGGTTCTAATAGTTCTGCTGCTAGTTCAGGGTCTGTCTTGAATAGCTCAGCATTCAGATTGTCGTGACCAGGCGCTTTTCCATTTTTTAGCCCTTTGATAGCTGTGATAATTTCTTCTTTTCGTGGAATGTCTGTATTTACGTCTAAGTCACTTTCAGCCTCAGGAACATTCAGCTGAGTCTCTGGTGGTTCCTTATTCAGTGTTTCTCTGAAGTGCTCTGCCCACCTTGTTTCCTGCCCCTGTGCTGTGGTGATGAGATTTCCTTGCTTGTCTCTTACTAACGTTATGTTGTTTGCACCTCGTTTTCCACTGATAGCTTTAGTTATTTTATAAACTGTGCTTTGTTCATTTCTCAGTGCTGCCTCTTCTGCCTGTCTTGCAAGGTCATCCAGAAATGTCCTTTTGTTAGCACGGGTTTGACGTTTTACTTCCTTGTCCAGCTGACTGTACTGTTCACTATATATTGCCTTTAACCTGGGAGACTTAGCTTCTGTTTTCTTCCTTTTCATTTCCTTTCTCTTCGCTATGGTGTTTAGCGTTTCTGGTGTTATCCAGTCTTGGCTCTTTCTTTCCTGGAATCCCAAGCATGACTTGCTGCTTTCTTTATATATTGTTGAGATGGTGTTGAATTTCTGGTCCACATCGTCGGTCTCTGTTCTTTCCTGGCTTTTGGTAATCAGATATCGTCTCTTTACGTCGACCACAAACGCTTTTCTGGTGAGGGGGTCCTTAAGTTTCGTGATGTTGTATCTTTTCTGTTTGACTGCAACTGGTCCAGCAGCTCTGAGTTTCACCTTCAGTCTTGCTACTACTAGGTGATGATCACTTCCCACATCTGCGCCTCTTCTTACTTTCACGTCTTGTAGTGCATGTCTCCATCTGCCATTGATCATTATGTGATCTATCTGGTTTTTGTCTCGTCCGTTTGGTGATTCCCATGTTAACTTGTGCACTTCTTTGTGTTGAAAAAGTGTTCCTCCGATGACCAGGTTGTTAATACTGCAGAAGCTTATTAATTTGTCCCCATTCTCATTTACTGTTCCACTGCCGCATTTCCCCATTACTCTTTCGTTATAATTATTGTGTGTTCCAACTTTCGCATTTAGGTCTCCCATTACTATAATAAGATCGTACCTGGGTACAGTTTCCATTTCCTTTTGTACCTGTTGATAGAACTCGTCCTTGATCTCTTCGTCGCTGTCATTTGTTGGTGCATAACATTGTATAATTGTGGTGTTGGTGAATCTCCCTCTCAGTCTTGCTCTTATTAGTCTGTTGTTAATGGGTTTCCATTCCAGTAGAGACCTTTCCATTCCTTTCTTAAGGATAATGGCTACACCTTCGTTGTGCTGACCGTCCTCTCTACCAGAATAAAGTACTGTTTCCCCTGTAGCTGTTTTTATTCTCCCCATCCCTGTCCATCTGCTCTCGCTTATTCCCAGGATATGTAGTTTGTAGTTCCTCATCTCTGCTGTAATCTGTCTCAGCTTTCCTGCCTCGTTCATAGTTCTGACATTCCAAAAACCAATTCTGGTTTCGTGTTTTGCGGTCTGGGCATCCGTTTTCATGCCAGTGGCTTCCTTTCGGCTTTCACCACTGTCAGTCATACGAGCCTGAGACTCCGGATGTCCGTCCCGCATCAAAGTATTTCCATTTATTGCTGTTTCTGTAACGTGTGTGATTTTTTACACAGACAGGGGTGTCGGCCCTGTGCTAAAACCCCCAACCTGGAGGACCAGGGTACCAGCTTTTGTCTGACCCCTACCCACGCAGACCAGTCCAGCATGGTTGAACCTACCAGGAGTAAAACTCCCACTGGCATAGCTCTGGGGATTGTCAGGGTACACAAGCTGCCATACCGCTACAAGGTATAGGTACCATTGATATAAACACTTGGAAGACACTTTATTAACACACTAGATACATCTCGTTGAAAATGACTGCTCCCACCAACTGGGTCTACATCAAGAGAAGTGATGAAATGCTTAAACCTTTGGCTAGTGGTCTGAAGGCTGCGTCTGTAAGTGTTTACCGAGGCCAACCTTTACTACACGTGCGAAGATATTTTGGTGAATCCTACCTCAAATTTCCTACCAAACACGGCATTACGTTAACTCGACCCGAGTTTAAACATTTCTTAACGTTACAGAACGAAATCCTCGCCGAATTTGATCGATTACAGCCACCAAGCACGGATACCTATCCTACTAACACTACCACGTTTGATCAGTACATCAATTCCAGCTGTTACCAACCAATAGAACCGAGTTGGTTTCCTACCACAGACCTGACCGATGTCCTACCCCTGAAGAAGCCTTCCACTAACCTGTTTGACGAAATCATGAAGTCTAGCTGTCCAGTATCTCCAGAACCTAGTTGGTTTCCTACCACAGACCTGACCGATGTCCCTAGTCTACCACAGAAGAAGAAGAAGCCTACCAAGCGGCTGAGAGTTGTCCTTTAGTATTTGAAAAAATAAAAACTATATTAACTAAAACGCTTTTTTGTTACCTATATATCGTCTAATTGTTCATCTAACTGTTCGTATAACTGTTTGTATAACTGTTGTAAAATATGTATGTCTAAATATAACGTATACATATCGTCTTCTTGTTATGTAAATATATCCTATTGTCTCCCTATTATCTAAAAGTCTCAACGACTTCTTGTTTGTCTAACACAGCCACTACCTAAGTTGGCTATACTAATAACAACAATAATATATAAAAAACCACCATCTTGCAACATTTTCCTTATATAAACATCCTCTTCTTGTTATCTCAAGTCCGCCATCTTGCCTCTCCTCTTCTTGTTATCTAAAAGTCTAAAAATACCTCTTCTTGTTATCTCAAGTCCGCCATCTTGTCCCTCCTCTTCTTGTTATCTAAAAATACCTCTAAAAATAACCTCCCCTTGTTATCTCAATTCCGCCATCTTGCCACATTTTCCTTATATAAAAAGTCACCCAATACAACAACCTACTTATCTCCCCCTTGTTAGCTCAAGTCCGCCATCTTGCGCCTGCAGATTGCGCTTATATAAAAGTCACGCGCCTGTAGAATTTTTGCTATATAAAAGTCACGCGCCTGCAGAATAATACCTGTTTTGCGCATACTCTACTACTTTCAGCCAAAAGATTCGGAGCATTTTTCTTAGGCAGGTTGTGTGGAAAGAGGGCAATTTCAACAGGTCCTTCTCTGTTTCTCTCCAGCATTCAACACCATAAAGAAGCACAGAAAGCACACAGCTCTGATATAATCTTAATTGTGTGCTTTTGCTGTACTGAGAGGACTTCCAGATGTTGTTTAGACTAAAAAAGGCTGTTCTTGCTTTGTTCATTCTGATGTTGATGTATTTGCTTGCTCCGCCATCTGTTGTTAATCTGCATCCTAGGTATGTGAAGGTGTCCGTCTGTTCCAGTTGTTGATTCCGTACTGTTATGGCCTCGGGGTTGCTCGCATTGAGTGTCATGACCTCTTGTCTTCTTGTTATTGATGTTCAAGCCCACCTGCTGGCTAAACTTATTAAGTCTATCCGTTTTTTTTCCGGATGTGTTGATGTGAATGTGCCATCAGTGCAATGTCATCTGCATATTCCAGATCTTCCAATGTAGAAAACGTAGTCCATCTTATTCTTCTTGGACTGCCCTCTGTAGTCTATCGCATCACCCTGACTATGACTGTTAAAAATAGAGTGGTTGATAAGGGGCATCCCTGTCGTACTCCTGTCTTCACCTCAAAGGTTAGGTTACTCTGCCCTGCGCTACACGTAACGTTGGCATAGAGGCTTTTTATGACTGACCCTATGCAGCTTGGAATTTCATAAGCCCTCAGTATTTTCCATAGACTTTCCCTATACATACCCTCAAAAGCCTTTTCAAAATCAACGAAATTAATGTACAGCTGTTTCTGTCATTCGGAGCACTGTTTCATAATGTTCCTGAGGGTAAATAAATGAACTGTACATCTTCTGTTTTGTCTAAATCCTGCTTGTTCTTTTCTCAGTTTATGGCCTATTGCTTTTGAAATTATCTGTATAATTATCCAGCCTATTATTTTGCTGGGAACTGAGAAAAGAGTGACTTCTCTCCAATTATTGCAGTCTGCAAGGTCTCCCTTCTTGGGCAATTTGACAATTATTCCTTTGTTCCACTATGTTGGTGTTGTCCTTGTTTTCCAGACTTGTGCAAATAGTGGCTCTAGTCATTCTGTTGCTAGCTCAGGGTCTGTCTTAAATAGCTCTGCATTTAATTTACCGTGGCCAGGAACTTTTCCATTCTTTAACCCTCTGTTGTCGTGATGATTTCTTCTTTCCGTGGAATGTCTGTATTAACATCTAGATCGTTGTCAGCCTCAGAAACATTCAACTGTGTCTCTGGTTGTTCCTTTTTCAGAGATTCTCTAAAATACTCTGCCCATCTTGTTTCCTGTCCCTTTGCTGTCGTGATGAGATTTCCTTGCTTATCTCTTACAACATTACACCTCGTTTTGCGCTGATGGTTTTGGTTATTTTGTATACTGTGCTTTGTTCATTTCTCAGTGCTGTCTCATCTGCCTGTCTTGCAAGATCGCCGAGGAAATTCCTTTTGTTGGTTCGGGTTTGGCGTTTAACTTCCTTGTCCAGCTAACTGTACTGTTCGCTTTAAATTTACTTTAACCTGGGGGACTTCGCTTCTATTTTCTTTCTTTTCATTTCCTTTCTCATCGCTATGGTGTTTAATGTTTCTGGTGTTATCCAATCTTGTTTCTTCCTTTCCTGGAATTCCAAGCATGATTAGCTTCATCCTTATATATTGTTGAAATGATGTTGAACTTCTGGTCTATATCATCAGTCGATGTTTTTCCTGACTTTTGGTAATTTGATATCGTTGTGCCCGCGTCAGTTACTTGTGCAGGTAGTTATATTGACGAGAGCTAATCCTTTATATGTTTCTGTTCAAGTGGTTACAGGCCTTCCGCCTGAGATGGAGATTCTTGACTGAAGTTTATTTCCTATTCCAGGTTCCTTCTTACCCTTTTAGGTTTAGTGATAAGCAATATATCCGATAATGGTTTCTTTAAGTTATCCAACTGTAACTTTCCAATAAAACCAGCAATGCAGAAAATGCAATTAGAGTTTATTGCACGTCATTCGAATAGCACTGCTATTTACACAATGTTGAAGTACGTGTTACTTACGCTTAAACAAAATAGTGCGTATATCCATAATGAAAATATATCCAACTGAAGAATAATAAACTGGTCTTGATAATCTCAAAGGCAAAGTTCACCTAACACTACAACTGCCTAGCAAAAAATTATATTTATCTTATCTGTAAAATCCTTCCTAAATTCCCAAAGTCCTAAAGATCTAAAAATTCTAAAAGTTCTCAAGTTCCTAAAAGTCTCAAAAGTCTCATGTTCTCCTTAATCCCGCACATCTCTCCTTTTAATACATTTTCTTTTTTCCCGCCATTTTCCACACGTCTCACTCTTTTTTCAACATGTTACATTTATCTACATTTGCACACGTTCGCTGTTTTTCGACTTTTCCCCCACGAATCTCTCTCTCTCTCTCTCTCTCTCTCCCTCTCTCTCCCTCTCTGTCTCTGTCTCTCTCTCTTTCTCTCTAAACAATGGAAAAAACCCAAGAATTCACAACATTCATTTCACACTTTCCTAGCATACGTGCATTCGTTATTATTTTCTGAGACAGCTCGGCAATGCCTCTCACCAAGTGACTGTTATCTGAACCTAAAATTATACTGCGTTTTGTGCAAAAACACCTTATCTGCTTTTAACGTCTGTCATTCTTATTCTATGTAGTATTTTAGCACGTATAAATGCTAGTGTAGGCCAGCCGGTCACATCGTTTCTCTATATCAGCCGCAAAAGCTTTTCTGTTAAGGAGGTCCTTCATATTGCTGATGTCAAACCTTTTCTGTGTAGTTACAGTTGGTCCAGCCGTTCTAATGTTCACTTTCCGTTTTGCTACTACTAAATGGTGATCACATCCCACATCTGCATCTCTTCTTACCTTTCCATCTTGTAATGCATGTCTCCATCTACCATTAATCATCATTTAGTCTGTCTGGTTTCTGTCCCGGCCATTTGGTAATTCCCATGTTAATTTGTGTGTGTGGGAAAAGTGTTCCTCCAATGACCAGGTTGTTAATGCTACAGAAATTTATTAATTTATCCCCATTTTTGTTTGCTGTTCCACTGCTGCATTTCCCCATTACTCTTTAATTATATGTATTGTGTTTTCTAACTTTCGCATTAAGGTCTCCCATTACTACGATAAGATTGTACCTAGGTGTATCTTCCATTTCTTTTTGCAGTTGTTGATAGAATTCATCCTTGACCTCTTCGTCGCTATCCTTTGTTGGTGCGTAGCATTTTAATATTGTAGTGTTGGTGAATCTTTTTCTCAAGCCTATTCTTATCAGTCTGTTGTTGATGGGTTTCCATTCCAGTAATGACCTTTCTATTCCTTTCTGTATAATAATGGCTACATCTGCGTTGTGTTGTCCATCCTCTCTGTTGGAGTACGTAGAGTAATGTTTTTCCTGTTGCTGTTTTAATTTTTCGTGTCCCTGTCCATTTGCTCTCGCTTATCCCTAGAATGTGTAATATATAGTTTCTCATTTCCGCTGCGACCTGTTTTAGTTTACCCGTCTCGTTCATTAAAATCCTTTTCTTGTATCATGTTTTGCGATCAGGACGTCCGTTTTCGTGTCAGTGGCTTCCTTTCGGCTTTCAGTACTGACAGTCATACGATTCTCAGACTCCGGATGTCCGTCCCGATGCAAAGTTTGTTCAATTGTTGTCGTTTCTGAAACTTCGTTTCGGTTTGCATAGACAGGGGGGCCAGCCCTATACTAAAACCCACAACCTAGAGGACCAGAGTGTCTGCTTTAATCTAACCCCACCGGCGCAAACCTGTCTAGCTTGGTACAACCTTCCAGGATAAAGCTCCCGCTGTCTTAGCTCTGGAGGTAATCAGGGTACCCAAGCCGCCATTCCTCGACAAGATCAAAAAGATTTAACAAGAGTCAATCATTTTATGTCATGCAGGTTTAACAAGAGTCAACCATTTAATGTCATACGGGTTTAACAAGTGTCAATCTTTTTAGGTCCTACAGGTTTAACAATAGTCAATCATTTTTTGTCATACAGGTTTATCAAGAGTCAATCATTTTGTGTCCCACAGGTTTAACAAGAGTCAATAATTTTATGTCATACAGGTTAACCAGAGTCAATCATTTTATGTCATAATCAAACAATTATTGAACCAGAAATAACGGCCAAAATTAATCACATAAAAGTGTCAGTAGTCAATCTTTGAAGTGTGTGAAGATGTTTATCTTAAAGAGTTCATCGTGCTATGTTGTTGAATGCAGGTGGGTGTCATACGGGACATAAAACTGGTTCAACAACTCAAGTCACTGGTAGTGGGTCCACAATGCACATGTAGTACATATTTATTAAATATTCTTCTCAATACTTCTTCTTCTCTTTTTTGATCCTTAGCCGCCGACCGTCAAAGCAGTCAGTAGCCATTACGCCTGGTGGCGTCTTGTAGGGCAACAACAAATTGATTCCACTTTGCTCGGTCGGCGGCCATCCTTCGTACAGTGCCCCAGCTCTGGTTCATTCTTTGCATCTCAGCTTCCACAGTCCACCGCTAGTTGTTTTTGGTCGTCCTCTATTTCGATTTCCTTCAGGGGTCCATAGCATAGCTGTTCTTGTGATGGCAACGGGGTCTCTTCTGAGGACATGGCCAACCCAACTCCAGCGTCTGCCAGCTATGATGGTGTGCATGACCTCTTGCTTGCTCCGAGTAAGCAGATCTTGGTTGGTGATGGTATTTGACCAAAAGATTCGGAGAATTTTTCTTAGGCGTGTTGTGTGAGAAGAGGACAATTTCGACATTTCCTTCTCTGTAACTCTCCAGCTCTCCGCGCCTTAGAGAAGCACAGAAAGCACACAGCTCTGATATAATCCAAATTTTGTGCTTGTGCTGTACTGAGAGGACTTCCAGATGTTGTTTAGACTAAAAAAGGCTGTTCTTGCATTGTTCATTCTGTTGTTGATGTATTTTCTTGCTACGCCATCTGGTGTTACTATGCATCCTATGTATGTGAAGGCATCTGTCTGTTCCAGCTGCTGATTCCTTACTGATATGGGCTCAGGGTTGTTTACATTGAGCGTCATCAATGGTACCTATACCTTGTAGCGGTATGGCAGCTTGTGTACCCTGACAATCCCCAGAGCTATGCCAGTGGGAGATTTACTCCTGGTAGGTTCAATCAAGCTGGACTGGCCTGCGTAGGTAGGGGTCAGACAAAAGCTGGTACTCTGGTCCTCCAGTTTGGGGGTTTTAGCACAGGGCCGACACCCCTTGTAGAAGGCTGTTTTACAGGAGTTGTTTTGTGGTATCAGGTTATGTCGTGCCTGGACAGTATGATGTGGTCGTGTATCTGGGTCATCAAGCGTTGAGGCGCTGACAGGGTGTAACGATGACACACACTCAAACTCCATACAGTTTCACAGGTGTGTAGTAGTTGTAAATGAAAGTGGTTGATCATATAGGTTTGAGTAGATGGTGGGTAGAAGTGCTGACAAACACGAATGTTGTATAGGCTCTTAGACAGCTTCACTCTAACTCACACAACCACAGGTAGAAGTCAGTATCGTTGGTAACTTCGATGGTTTTTCAAACATTTATTACGAAACGTACGCGGATGGACAACACAGTCAATTGGACATGGATCATGGAAATTACATGTGTATTGATGGTGGTCAACACTTGGCATCACAAATCTTGAATATCTCATACATAAGATGCTAATATGATTATCTTGACAATTTACGTACTATTCATCTCAAAGCTCAATCCCTGACTGAGCCCCGTCAAGTATGCCTTAGCAAATATACCGCACGGAAAGGGCGGTTCCAGATTTAACAAAGTCAATACAATTGTCTTGCCTAACGTCAATGACTTCTACTGGCGTCATACGCCAGGTACTTCTTCTGGTGAAGAATATTGGCCGTAACAACGGGCCTCTTATGGCGACAGAATCAGGCCGCAGGTAGCGGGCCTCGATAATCAGGTAACTACTGTTTGTTTATATGTTTCTGTGTACATATATTTCTGCCAATCATCCCGCCTGTATTGCGGATTTCAAGTAGTCAATTCTCTGGGCTTCTATTCATCCAAGAAAACATCTTAGACTTGGTTTCTTCAACGTGCACCCATACTGGGGCACTATATAATATATCACTGTGAGCTTCACTCACCATGTCGCCTGCAAGCAATGAAAGTACCTTTGTGATCTAATCAATCGAAAGATCAAAAAATGTATGTGTTACCTTTTATAGAATCCTCACAACATAAGGAAAACACAACACTGCCATTCCTGGCATAAAGAATAACTTGGGGAAGGAAGAATGACAAATCAGTCATTCACAGAACTTCCAAATTCCCCATCAAAACTTGGCAGAGAGAATCATCGGACCGGCATGTCCGATCACAAGCCCTAGGTACACTACTCAGCGGAAGTCTCCCGGTCTTTGCGCCAAAACCTTGCGCATGTGCAAATAACACAGACCTGAGCGAAACTTAAACACAAGACCAGGGCGTTTCCTCAAGTGAGAGGTAAAGCCACTCCGTATATGGTCATGTGAATAGTAACTTAAGATATGACAGCAATCTAAGACACAGGTCAACATAAGACAAGGAGAAGATAACAGGAATCAATCCTGTCACCAATTTAAATCAGCAGTTCCCTTTCTTAGACTATCAAAATAATTAAACAGGTTGATGTCTTAAACAATTATGCCAAATAGACAGCAACAGATTATCCCCCCCCCCCCCCCCCGGGAAAAAAATGAAACATTTTTTTAAATACAACATTGAGCAAGATACAACAAGCTCTCATATTTTTGGGCACAAGAATTTGTGAGTGTATAGACGTGTCTGAGTGCTGTACCATACGCACTATTACACCATTCTTCATAGTGATCCAGGATTTGCGATTCTTGTTCTGATTTGGATCACCCTCTTTAACCAGAAAGAAGAATTTTTTTAAAGAAGTGTCCTCTTGTTGACTTTTTATAAAAGAGTCACGCGAAATTACCGAATGATCAACTTGCTCAAGTACTTCATCACCTTCGGTCGATGAAGATGGAGGCATATTCTGAGCCTGTGCTCTTGTGACAACTGCATTAGCAGTTTCCATGTTTTGTTCTTCCCAGGCAACAATTTGCTGCGGGGTACATTCCTTAACCCCGTGTATACGCCCGACGATAAGATCCGCAATAGGATTCTGTAGCAGACACGCTTGGACATCTCCCGTAAAGAAAGGAGTAGCTATGTGTATGATAGCAGTCGAGTAATTTTCTACTGTGCCACCAAATGTTACACATTTGATCACTTTTCCAGTTGCACAGGAAGGATCTACGAGACGTAGTACATCCAGAATCAAAGAGAACTGAGACTGGATGTTTATTCACTAGACCCCTATGTAAGAGAAGAGATCCTTTCGCGTCATGCGCCGCTGCAGCATGAAGAGCGGGTAGAGGATGGCCACAACTCAAGGTAGATATGGTAGTTGGTTCAAACAAAGTGGTGCACTGATGGCATTGAGATGCTCTCCCATAATCGAAGGCAGAACATGTGACAGCACTAGGGTTAGCTTTATTATCATTAGATTTATTACTAACTACCTGTGACTCTTGTTGAGCACAGTTAGCATGATGACATGATCTAATGTTGTTGTGCTGCCATCTACCCCGACAATTATGTCCTCTGAAATTATTGTTATTTGACTTTCTGCTTTGGTTTGCACCACAGTTTTCACAATTGTGATTGTGATTTACACCTTGATTACAATATCTACCAGATTGACTTTGCTGTTTCCCTGCAAAATTATGATAGCTAGGATAGTTTCTATTGTGGCTACCCCTACGAAAGTTCCCATAATTGCCGGAACCAAAGTTACGAGGGTTGTCAGATTGTCTCCAGTTCTTTGAAGACGAATCACTGTGGGATGGATCATCCTGATCCTGTCCGTAATTACGCTTACTTTTCTTATCAAAATTGCGTTTATTGCCTTGAAATTTACCCTGAAAATTAGGCCCATATGGTGTTGCAGAAGCCACGGGCAAACCCTCTTTAATCTTAGCATTACTAATCGTTTGTTGTGGGTGTGCAGTGACATACTGACAACAGTATTGTTCCATGTCTTTTATGTTTTTAGGTTTACGTTCATGTATGAAGGCAAGAAAGGACTCACTAACTGATGACATTACTTTGTCCCTTAGTAATAAGTCCATAAGTGCTTCATATAATTTTTCAGTCTTAGACAACTCAATCCATCTAGTAAAAGTAAGACGTATCTTTGTAATAAAGTCTGAGAAATCTACCCCAGTTTCTGGTAACATAGTCTTAAAACGAAGACGATAATCATCTTCTTTAAGTTGATACCTCTTTAATAAAGTTGCTCTAGCCACTTCATAGTTAGTCTTGTCAGGTTCATCTATTGCCATAATAGTATTTAATGGTTCACCTACAAGTGTATCCAATAGTTGACCGACATAATTTTCCTTATCTACCTTATGCGCTTCGCATGAAAGTTGAAATCTATCCAGATAGAACGTTATATCGTCCTTTGCAGCATTGAAAGGAGGTAGTTTTACTTTATAAGTATTATGATCTGTCTTACTAGAAGTTGCTTGAGAACTACTCATATTCATCACTTTTGTTTTCTCTATCTCCAAGGCTAAGAGTTTTTCTTCATGTTCCATTTTCTGTTTTCTCTCCTCAGATTCTATGTCTAATCTTTTATTTTCAGCCTTGGCTTGAAGTTTTCTTTCCTCACATTCTCTTTGTAACTTTTTCTCTTCAAATTCTCCTTGTTGCTGTATTCTTCTATCTTTAGCTTCTCTGTCTAGCTGCATCTGCATCCTTTTCTCTTCAGCCTTTTGTGCCTTGGAATATTGAGTAAGTGCAAACTCTTCCAATTTCTCATCAGTTTTGCCAAGTGCTTTCCCTTGCTCGATGAAGAAATCCAATGTAGACATCTTGTCTATTAATGTGCTATTAACACCTGAAATAATAATACACTTTATATCCCAACCTCAGTGGGAACACGTCTTTCAATAAAGAACTTGAATATGTACCTCACTTTATCCCTGTCTCTGTGGATAACAAGTCTTTGGCAAAGACTTTATATAGTTACTCTGATTATAATGTCACCACCTCAGTATCTGATGTGCATCATATTAATAATAGTACATGACCAAGTATATATGTAGACTGTATATGACGACAATATCTAACACTAATTAAACAAAGACCAACATCTGGACAATCGAAAACATTCGCAGAGGTCAACTAAACTGAAAAGCAAAACTAAAGAACATGTTACACAAAATTGTAATGATAACTGCGAAATATCACAATAATACAATGACAACACAGTGTATAAACAAATAAAGTGTATAGAAATAAACAATAGAAAAGAAAAGGAAGACACATACAAAAAAATCAAAACAGAACTGAAGAATGGAGAAAAATAACGAAAACAACACTAACACATCTCGTCACAACTAACAAAAAATATCGTGTAAGCAACAAAGTCGCAATAAATTTCCCCAAATGGGAAATTCACGATAAGTTCCCTACAGAACGCTCACAATAGACCCTCGGTTAGGTGGGATATATTCTATTGGAGTCACCGACCCAACCAAAACCCGCTGAAATATACACACTAATTCGACATGTAAACAAAAAAACATGTAAACAAAGAATGCATGAAATATGTAAATACACAATATAAAGAATGTGTATAGAGGAAGGCTCAGTTGCAAACAAAATAAAGGCACAGTTTACACAATAAACAGGCCACTTATCTTTAAGCACAATCCTTAACAACCGCAAAGATGCAGTACAATGTGGTACAACTGTAAACAGCAATGGAAGACGATCCACCGTTGAAGGTCACCGTAACTTGACAACAGGTAGTGGTCTCCAAAGTGTAGCTACAAAATCATTCTCGACAGACTAGTTGAGACTAGAAGATCCAACGTCGATATGTTTGTAAAATGTCGTATGTAAACAAAAGCTGGAACTGTTATTGGTTTACTATAAGAGCTTGAACGTAAATGATGTGACTTGAACTTTTACACCTATGGCCATTGACGACTGACAAGTGTTGAATGGTGTTTATCTTTGTAGCACAGTGTCAATCAATTTCATTAGCAACTGTGATCCATGAAGCAGTATGAGGCGTTGACCTACTTAGAACTGTTCGCAGCGTAGCTGACACTCCACAATGTTATGTTGAAAACCCACAAATCTGGCCTACCAGATGTAGAAGGCTGTTTTACAGGAGTTGTATTGTGGTATCAGGTTATGTCGTGCCTGGACAGTATGATGTGGTCGTGTATCTGGGTCATCAAGCGTTGAGGCGCTGACAGGGTGTAACGATGACACACACTCAAACTCCATACAGTTTCACAGGTGTGTAGTAGTTGTAAATGAAAGTGGTTGATCATATAGGTGTGAGTAGATGGTGGGTAGAAGTGCTGACAAACACGAATGTTGTATAGGCTCTTAGACAGCTTCACTCTAACTCACACAACCACAGGTAGAAGTCAGTAACGTTGGTAACTTCGATGACTTTTCAAACATTTATTACGAAACGTACGCTGATGGACGACACAGTCAATTGAACATGGATCATTGACATTACATGTGTATTGATGGTGGTCAACACTTGGCATCACAAATCTTGAATAGCTCATACATAAGATGCTAATATGATTATCTTAACAATTTACGTACTATTCATCTCAAAGCTCAATCCCTGACTGAGCACCGTCAGGTATGCCTTAGCAAATATACCACACGGAAAGGGTGGTTCCAGATTTAACAAAGTCAATACAATTATCTAGCCTAAAGTCAATGACTTCTACTGGCGTTACCGCCAGGTACTTCTTCTGGTGAAGAATAATGGCCGTAACAACGGGCCTCTTATGGCGACAGAATCAGGCCGCAGGTAGCGGGCCTCGATAATCAGGTAACTACTGTTTGTTTATATGTTTCTGTGTATATAAATTTCTGCCAATCATCCCGCCTGCATTGCGGATTTCAAGTAGTCAATTCTCTGCGCTTCTATTCATCCAAGAAAACATCTTAGACATGGTTTCTTCAATGTGCACCCATACTGGGGCACTATATAATATATCACTGTGAGTTTCACTCACCATGTCGCCTCCAAGCAACGAAAGTACCTTTGTGATCTAATCAATCGAAAGATCAAAAAATGTATATGTTACCTTTTATAGAATCCTCACAACATAAGGAAAACACAACACTGCCATTCCTGACATAAAGAATAACTTGGGGAAGGAAGAATGACAAATCAGTCTTTCACAGAACTTCCAAATTCCCCATCAAAACTTGGCAGAGAGAATCTTCGGACCGGCATGTCCGATCACAAGCCCAAGGTACACTACTAACGGAAGTCTCCCGGTCTTTGCGCCAAAACCTTGCGCATGTGCAAATAACACAGACCTGAGCGAAACTTAAACACAAGACCAGGGCGTTTCCTCAAGTGAGAGGTAAAGCCACTCCGTATATGGTCATGTGAATAGTAACTTAAGATATGACAGCAATCTAAGACACAGGTCAAGATAAGACAAGGGGAAGATAACCAGGAATCAATCCTGTCACCAATTTAAATCACCAGTTCCCTTTCTTAGACTATCAAAATAATTAAACAGGTTGATGTCTTAAACAATTATGCCAAATAGACAGCAACACCCCTGTCTATATAAAAAAATCGCACGTTACGGAAACAACAATAAATAGAAAAACTTTGCTGCGGGACGGACATCCGGAGTCTCAGGCTCGTATGACTGACAGTGGTGAAAGCCGAAAGAAAGCCACTGGCATGAAAACGGATGCCCCGACTGCAAAACACGAAACCAGAATTGGTTTTTGGAACGTCAGAACTATGAATGAGGCAGGAAAGCTAAGACAAATCACAGCATAGATGAGGAACTACAAGATACATATCCTGGGAATAAGCGAGAGCAGATTGACAGGTAAGGGGAGAATAAAAATAGCTACAAGGGAAACAGTACATTATTCTGGCAAAGAGAATGGTCAGCACAACGAAGGTGTAGCCATTATCCTGAAGAAAGGAATGGAAAGGTCTTTACTGGAATAGAAACCCATCAACAACAGACTGATAAGAGCAAGACTGAGAGGGAGGTTCACCAACACCACAATTATACAATGCTATGCACCAACAAACTACAGCGATGAAGAGATCAAGGACGAGTTCTATCAACAGGTACAAAAAGAAATGGAAACTACACCCAGGTACGATCTCATTATAGTAATGGGAGACCTAAATGCGAAAGTGGGAGCACACAATAATTATAACGAAAGAGTAATGGGGAAATGCGGCAGTGGAACAGCAAATGAGAATGGGGACAAATTAATAAGCTTCTGCAGTATTAACAGCTTGGTCATTGGAGGAACACTTTTTCCACACAAGGAAATGCAAAAGTTAACACGGGAATCACCAAACGGACGAGACAGAAACCAGATAGATCACATAATGATCAATGGCAGATGGAGACATGCACTACAAGACGTGAAAGTAAGAAGAGGTGAAGATGTGGGAAGTGATCATCACCTAGTAGTAGCAAGACTGAAAGTGAAACTCAGAGCTGCTGGACCAGTTGCAGTCAAACAGAAAAGATACAACATCACGAAACTGAAGGATCCTCTCACCATAAAAGCTTTCGTGGTCGACGTAAAGAGAAGATATGAGATTATCAAAAGCCAGGAAAGAACAGAGACTGATGATGTTGACCAAAGATTCAACACCATCTCAACAATATACAAGGAAAGCAGCAAGTCATGCTTGGGATTCCAGGAAAGAAAGAGCCAAGACTGGATAACACCAGATACGCTAAACACCATAGCGAAGAGAAAGAAAATGAAAAGAAAGAAAACAGAAGCTAAGTCTCCCAGGTTAAAGGCAATATATAGTGAACAGTACAGTCAGCTGGACAAGGAAGTAAAACGTCAAACCCGTGCTAACAAAAGGACATTTCTGGATGACCTTGCAAGACAAGCAGAAGAGGCAGTACTGAGAAATGAACAAAGCACAGTATACAAAATAACTAAAATCATCAGTGGAAAACGAGGTGCAAACAATATTACTATTGTAAGAGATAAGCACGGAAATCTCATCACAACAGTAGAGGGACAAGAAACAAGATGGGCAGAGCATTTCAGAGAAACTCTTCTCACTACAAGCAATGGATAATCTACTACATCTGTCTTCTCAATAAATACGGTCAGTCCATAAGTCAATAAGCATGTATGTTGAAACTATATATATATATATATATTCGTCGTATCTATTCAGTTCTGGCCGTTCTGACTGAGAGGTGCGTGCCAATCACGGTCACCCAAGTAATGCGACCAAACACGTGAATTATATATTTCTTGTATAAAGAAACTTCTCTATAAGGTGCAGAACATCTTCAAATATTCGGGACAATCTTAACGATCGTTGAAAACTAGTGACGGCCTTCGAGAATATAATAATGCCACATAAAAATACTCAATTCCTCCACAACTCCGGGAGCTCGTAAATTACGTCTTGTTTGGGTGAATGAAACATACGGAAGGCACAGAGTATAAGCAGTTAGAATAAGCTAGCGCAACCACGTTACGTCATTGACAACCTGTGACGTATCAAAATATATGGCGTTCAATTCAAGATAAACATCGTGCAAAACATGCATTACCACAAATAGACATATCTCCACAAATATGTCGTGTGATGTGTACTGGGGCAACTACGACAGTAGTTTTTGCCAGGAATAGCCTATGAGATATTAGATATAAAGTCTCTAGAAATTGGCTCGTTAAGAAAGAATAAAGACCTATTCGAGAAAGGCACAAGATGAAGAGAATGCGAATGCTTTCCACTGGACAGTGTTTTCTAATTAATTATGGAAAGAGTTCTGTTTCCCCACGACCTTAGCTTCTGCCCTTAGATCTGAGTAGAGAAATGTTCCTATATGTGAATATGTAACACTGACAGCACGAGTGATACATTAACAACTAGATAATGATCAAACAATTGTTGGGTGTATTAATTAAATAAACACACATATAGGGTTAATAATGGTTAGAACGTGATGGTGGTAAAAGACGATTCACACAAAACATAAAATTGAAAATAAAATACGAGAGATGTAGGAAAAGATAGAGCTATAAGGCCTTGGCGCTCGTTTATCACAAAATAACAATGCCTATATGCCTGCACGTGGCAATATACCATGATATATTGACTTCATTCGTTAACAGTCATACAGGTTTAACCAGAGTCAATCATTTTATGTCATACTGTAAATGTTTAACAAAAGTCAATCGTTTTGTGTTCTACAGGTTTAACAACAGTCAGTCATTTTATGTCATACAGGTTTAACAAGAGTCAATCATTTCGTGTCCCACAGGTTTAACAAGAGTCAGTCATTTTATGTCATATATGTTTAACAAGAGTCAGTCATTTTGTGTCACACAGGTTTAGCATTAGTCATTCATTTTGAGTCCCACAGGTTTAACAAGAGTCAATTATTTTATGTCACATATGTTTTTGTGGTAAAGTGGGATGTTATAAATATTTATAGGGGACTTAGTGTACTGACTGAAATCAGCTGTGAAGGTATCTATATCTAATAAGAGTAGTGTATTATAGATAACCTTACTTGCTGCCACATATATATATACCTCAGTCAGAATTATTCTGGAATAATGTGATGACTACGTTATATGTCTAGGGTATGTGTATGATGAAGTGTAAGTCATAACAACAACAGACAGATAAACAATTTAATTTATTCCACCACACTTGACAACACTGTGACACTCACATACATATAACACTCTAAGAGGATATCTCAAAGGAGTCACTGATAACTTTTCAAATAACAATATGTATTCAGTGCCGTCATAAATGTATATGTGTCCTGATTCAAATACAAAGGGAACCAGGAATCACAATCAATTTTAATTACAAGTTATATGTACAGAATTTATTAATATGATTCTTATAGTGACATATATTATTAATGGTATCCTATGTGTGTCAGTTGTGTAGTGGTAACATGAGGTAATACTGGTTTTGTTTTGTTCAAGCTCTGTTGGTATTTGTCATCATGACTTCAATAGTTTGTTTCTATGGGAACTAGTATTGGAGATGTTCTCAGTTCCTGGTATTAAAACAATTTAATTCCCCTCTTAATTTTAGTTATAATGTCATTTTAAGATGGGGGTACATAATGTTGAGCTCCATGGCCACACTCTCTTATCTTGCGTGATGACTGCAGTAAAAGACTCCTCTGCTCGAGTATTTAAATGAGTTCTGGAGCCACCCCACTGGTTGCTATATGGACCAAGGAGTATGCTGTCCACCTCTGGCTTCAGCAAAGCTCTGACCAGGTGCTGCTCAATAACTTTAAGACCACGGTCCCTGAAACAAGAAGGTTGTACCTTCTACGTCAGAACTAATTTATACTCTATTTTTACACTGAGCACAATACATCACAAACATTGAGTTCAGAGCGTTAGGCCAACTGTCAGCTTCATCTGAAACACTTTATACCAGTATTTCCCTCCCTAATGGTTACTACGCCTCTGCAATTCCAGCATTATTTCTTTCTAGTTAATAATCTAGGTGTCAGTGTACTGTTTGGCCATTCCATGCAGTTTTACTTTCCTCCGACACCTTCTGTTCAGGCTGGAGCCTATAGGCTTTACATCATGTTCGCTACTGAACCACACATATATACAGACATAAATTATCAATTTACATTCAATTTTCATTAAAAGATATTGAATATTTCAAGCTTACCACAATTCATGGAAATATTACACAGTGACGTTGAATGGCAATGAATATAGCACAACTCCGATCTGCCGATGTTCCAGGCTTTATTTTATAAAAAAATATACACTGGTGCTCAACGCACTGCTTCTTAGTAGGTTTATTACAAGATGTGGCAATGAACAGACGCTCTGAATGGTGTATATTCGCAGCTCTAACCAATGAAACCATGTCTACACATCTTTTCAAAAAAGTACCCCTTTCTCACATTTCCCCTGACAACACAAGATAGTATTTATAGTCCGACCAATCGTGTTTAGTCTTTCATTTGTTGCGCTCCAATCACATAGGAGTTAACATGGTAGGCTATTTCCGTACGTAATGTTTTTTTAAACACGTTATAAAAAAATTTTATGAGCAGAAATGATTTCATGCTGTCAGGCACCCCCACTATTTTATTTTGGCCATAACTTGGTAATTCCTAGACTATTTGCGTAACGTTTTACATATTCTTTGTCAGCAAACCCTAAGGAACCCAAATATATATATTTAATAGAGCTAATATGCTGCGTTCAAAATATGCAATTTCTTCTACCTCCTGTTTCGAAGATGTGCTGTCTGGGTACTGTAATGTTTTCAAACGTAAACCGGTATAATGTCATAATTCCTAATAAGCGTTTTTCAGGATTTTAAAACCTAACTCTGGGAAGGGTAGTGAATTTTATCACTGTCGATTTGAAATAAAGTTAGTGCATGTGGCCTTACACGCGTGATGGCAGCAATTGTGTATCGCGCGACGCGTGTTTAGTGTTGCACGTGTTCGGCTTTCTGCCTCTCCCTTCTCTCTATCCTTTAGTCCATCTGTCTTTAGTTACGCCGTGTATGGAATGAATGAAATATTAAATCTAGGTCATTGATCAGCCTGCGTGATACAGTACACGTTTCATTGAAGAAAGCGGGTAATAATACAGTAGGCTTTTACTATCAACGTGAAAGCGTTACAATTTGCCGACGAAGTAGAAAACAAGGGGGATTTCGAGTACAGTCATTGTGACAGCACTGTTCTTTACCATTCTTCTTTCCTTTTATTAAATTTATTTGTTAGGCTTTGCATTTACGTTTTAATTTATATATGGGGATTAGAATAATTCACGACAGTTTTACAACAAGAATCATTTTATGTCATACAGGTTTAACAATAGTCAATAATTTTATTTCTTCCAGGTTTAACAAGAGTGAATTATTTTATGTCACACAGGTTTAACAAGAGTCAATCATTTTATGTCGCACGGGTTTAAAACCAAGAGACAATCATTTTATGTCACACAGGTTTAACAACAAGAGACAATCATTGTGTGTCACACATGTTTAACAACAAGAGTCAATCATGTTGCGTCACTCAGGTTTAACATCAACAGACAATCATTTTTATCACATAGGTTTAACAACAAGAGACAATCATTGTGTGTAACACATGTTTAAAAAAAAGAGACAATCTAATCCCCACGTTACTCAACTTGTCAACATAAATGTCTTAACTTTAAAAAAAATATTCATCAGCGCTGACATTATCAACACAGAACTAATTAAAGCTAGAAATTCTTATGCATATTTCAGTCACTGACAGTAAGACATTTATTACTGAAATATTAAAACCCCCCAATTAATTTTCAGTATTTACAAATAATGTACACAAGATAATGTTGAAATTTCTTACCTTGTGTCTGTAATTAGTTATGTGTTGATAATGTCATCCTCAATATAGTTGTACAATGTTTTCTCGACAACGGTCTTGACTTGTGTGAAGGATACGAGCTGATTGCGTTAAGAGCTAAAAATAAACCACACCGACTTTCCAGATTACGTCGTATGTCAGAACAAGTTTTCCTGATTCTGACAATATCGGTCTGACATTGGCTTTGGTGTCGGCGTTTCTTAATCCTTCTATTTTACGCAAGCATCCATTTATGAAATTCTGTAGCTTTTAGGTTGTTGTCTTTGTTGTTCTCCATGTCTCAGAGCCAAACAATAGGATTGACTTGACATTTGAGTTGAAGATTCTTATTTTCGCGTTGGACTTGATTTCTCTTGACCTCCATATACTTTTCCCCATGCAATGAAAGCTCCTCTTGCTTTTTGTATTGTTATTTTCATATCACTGTCTGTCCCTCCAACTTTGTCTATATTGCTGTTAAGATATGTGTATGATTCAACATCTTGTAGTGGTGTTTCTTCAAGTTCAACCCTGTTATCATTACCTGCATTGTTGTAGTAGCTGCTGTAGTTAAAAAAAAAAAAAAACCTGCTTTAGAGCCAAAGGTCACAATAGTCTGCTCGACTTGTTAGAACAACATGTACATAAAAACATAATAAACAATTTGACATTTTAAATGTGACTTTTAGTTCTCGGACTGTTCTATTATCCATTAATGGACCCTCATGGGGTCTACAGTAGGGTGGCCAGACGTCCGGATTTGGCTGGATTTGTCCGGCTTTTTTCGACAAAACTGAGCGTCCGGCCGTTTTTTTTAAAATGCTGAAATATCCGGCTTTTATGTGATTGGCTAAATTACTAACGTGAAAGAAATCATTTTGAAAAATTTTTCCTGTAATCCGATTTCTGAGTACAGAAATTCAGTCAGAATTAAGAATTTTTATTCCGCAAAATCGACGGATCGCGCAAATTGCCAACAACACTAAGTTGTCATGTTTGATAATTTATAATAGATTACTATCATATGTTAACCCAGGTTAAACATTGTTTAGGTTTATTAGCATTTGTTAAGGGAAAATTTAACAGACAAAACGGCATGAACAAGAACTTGGGGCTGAATTTAGTCACTTATAACTTCGTTGTCTATTGCAAATTACAAATAATATTAACCTTAGTTCGTACTGCTTTTATATTTATTGCAATTTGTTAATATAAAAAAAATACACGAGTAGTTACTAGTATAGTAATGAGTTTGTTAAAATTAAAACCTCGTCTGTTGCATGCTATAAATAATTTTAACTTTAACATGGAATATACCATTGATTAATGGCATTATATTATATTCATGTTACAGATACCCGCTCAAAATGCCAAAACAGAAGTGTGTGTTCACGGATGAATAGAAACAAAAATTTCAGTGCTTTTCCAGTGGTCGACAGGAGTATGAAGCAGAATGTCTTCTATGCAGAGGCGGCACATTTGTATCAGTAGCAAATAAAGGTGCAGCTGATTTAAAAAAAAAAAAAAAAAAAAACAACATAGAAACAGAAAAGCACAAGAAAGCACTTGCGTCTGAATGTTTGTAATCAAAACTGACATTTTTAACTAAAGAAATAAGCGAGGAAAGATTAGAAGTTGCCGCGGCCGAGGATACTTTTACTTGTCATACTGTAAAACATCCCAACTCTTTCAGATCAATGGATTGTACTTCAGTGTTACTCAATAGATGTTAATACAGACATCCCACGAAAAGAAGAAATCATCACAGCAATCAAAGGGTTAAAGAATGGAAAAGCTCCTGGTCATGATAACTTAAATGCAGAGCTATTTAAGACAGACCCAGAGCTAGCAGCAGAACTATTAGAACCACTATTTGCACACGTCTGGAAAACAGGGACAACACCAACAGAGTGGAGAAAAGGTGTAGCCGTGTATACCGTGATTTCTTCGGATACGGACTATATCCCACTAAAAACGATGACGTACATTTTATTTAGGCTAAGCTTCGCTTCACAAATGCCACATAGTAGTCATGTGATCCCCCTAACCAATCAGGAGCTCAGTATTTTTTCCCCGAGCTAGAATCAGAAGCGACGCCATTTTAGTCAGAATAGGATAGTGAAACCTAACGGATGTGCGGAGTTCAGTGCAGTGTATTTCTTATGTTGAGGAGATCAACTTCACACTTATATAACCAAAGTGTATTTCAAGTTGTGGTGTGATTTGTTTGAGATTTCTATACATTAGTAAGTATATCGATGTAAAACAATGCCATTCCTTTTGATAGCGCCCACGGTCGTAGCTGTAACAGAGCTACACTCGAAAGTTGACACAAAATCACACACTTGTTAATTTGCAATCACACACATGACACGTTAAATTAGTTATACAGTTCTGATGTTAACTTACACCACCCCATTTATAACACATGTGTCACGCTGATTTTGCTATAACATTGATCTATGATCACTTTCCACATTTCCTGAGCTTGATTCTTGTCCTTGCACATTCCAGAGTCCAGTGATTTCCTTTTTCATGCACCTTAGTACATCTTCTCTCAGACACTTTGCACCAAAAGTCTTTTTCTCACTTACCACTAATCTTTTTAACCTGTGATGTACATTAATTTCGTTGATTTTGAAAAATCTTTTGACAGTATACATAGGGACAGTTTATGGAAAATACTGAGGGCTTATGGAATTCCAAGCTACATAGTGTCAATCATAAAAAGCCTTTATGCCAACTTTACGTGTAGCATTGGGCAGAGCACCCTAACCTTTGAAGTGAAGACAGGAGTAAGACTGGGATGCGCCTTATCAACCATTCTATTTTTAACAGTCATAGACTTGGTGATACGCCAGACAACAGAGGGCAATCCAAGAGGAATAAGATGGACTACATTTCTACATTGGAAGATCTGTAATATGCAGATGACATTGCACTGCTAGCACATTCACATCAACACATCCAGTTAAAAACGGATAGACTTAATAAGTATAGCCAGCAGGTGGGCTTGAACATCAACCTAAAGAAGACAGAGGTCATGACGCTCAATGTGAGCAACCCTGAGACCATATCAGTAAGGAATCAGCAACTGGAACAGACAGATACCTTATAAAACCTAGGATGCATAGTAACACCAGACGGCGGAGCAAGCAAAGACATCAACAACAGAATGAACAAAGCAAGAACAGCCTTTTTTTAGTCTAAACAACATCTGGAAGTCCTCTCAGTACAGCACAAGCACAAAATTAGGATTATATCAGAGCTGTTTGCTTTCTGTGCTTCTCTATGGCGCGGAGAGCTGAAGAGTTACAGAGAAGGAAATCTCGAAATTGTCCTCTTTTCACACAACATGCCTAAGAAAAATTCTCCGAAACTTTTGGCCGAATACCATCACCAACCAAGATCTGCTTACTCTGAGCAAGCAAGAGGACATGCACACCATCATAGCTGACAGACGCTGGAGCTGGGTTGGCCATGTCCTCAGAAGAGACCCCGATGCCATCACAAGAACAGCTATGCTATGGACCCCTGAAGGAGAACGAAAGAGAGGCCGACCAAAAACAACTTGGCGGAGGACTGTGGAGGCTGAGATGCAAAGAATGAACCAGAGTTGGGGCACTGTACGAAGGATGGCCGCCGACCGAGCAAAGTGGAATCAATTTGTTGTTGCCCTACAAGACGCCACTAGGCGTAATGGTCACTGATTGCTTTGACGGTCGGTGGCTAAGGATCAAAGAAGAAGAAGAAAAAGTTACTCAATAATGTTTTCCACGATTCAGAAATTGCCAGCAAATTCTCATGCGCCAAAACCAAAACAGCTGCTATGATCATTTTTGTGATTGCACAGCATTCTACTGAAGCAGCTTTGGGAGTACTGAATGAAAGATTCCATTAAAGGCAATCTACTTGTGCAGTACAATTTCAAGGAGCTTTCATGCTCTGATTTATATGCATATTTAAAACGTAGCCCAACTTTGTTGAAGAAGATTTTATCATCAGAAAAATATATGTAGGCACAAAATCAATTTGATTTTATTAGCTTATTGTTTGAATGTAAAAAGAAAACAATATGTTTCAGCGTCTTGTATTTATTGAATAAAGATGTCCTATTTTTCGTCCTACTTTAAAAAAATGTTGTCCGGCCTTGTCCTACTTTTTAGGACCAAAAAAATGGCATTTGTCCTCCTTTTTGTGTTGAACAATATGGCCACCCTAGTCTACAGACAACTGGTTAAGTGCATAGACGACAAGTTATGTACGGTACACGGATCCCCTACAATACATTCATTGACACTCATGTGGTCAATTGACTACAATTTAAAATGGTAAGACAAGGTTACCAACGTGGAACTGATGACAAGAACTAGACAAGTGCCAGTGGAACAAGAGATGAGAAGAAGACGATGGTGATGGATAGGACACACACTGAGGCAACCTGTTGATAGCATTACAAGGCAGTCCTTGTTCTGGAACCCCCAGGGCAAGAGACGCAAGTAGTATGTCATGTACGCTACGATTATTATTCAGGTGGAGGAGCATGACTTTTATATAAGGAAATACTCCGATCGATTTCAGGTGGAGGAGTGTCAGGTGGAGGCGCATGACTTTTTATATAGCGATATATTTTAGCCGGGGTGACTTCCTCTGATGATCAGCTTGCGTCCTATCATAGTTCAAGTGTGTTGTGTGTGTAGGATGTTTATGTTTACAACAGGTAGACAATATTTAGACATATATTTACATATATTACAACAGTTATACATATATGTTACAAACATTTATACAAAGAAACGATAGTTATATATAACAAAAGATTTTAGTTAATATATTTTATTTTATTATCAATACTGTTTTGTAGAAACAAAACATATAGGATCACATATGGTAACAAAAATATAGGATCACATATTGGCGTTGTATAATATTAGCAAATAGCAGTAACACATAGGAGCATAAATTGGCAAGAGATGTATACAATTTTTATATATTTATATTGGAAGACGGGAGGTGTGTTTTCAAATAACATTATATGAGTATAAGTTGGAAGACGGGGTGTGTACAATCTGGTGTGTGTTATGTTTCATTATAAAATATTTACACCATAGATAACAAAGGTTCTTTAACTCTTTAAGTCCCAATCGACTTTATAAAGGCTCAGGGTTTAGACACATTTGACCCGGGAGCCATTTAAGTGGCTTCCGTATATTTTGCTCCTTTCCATTTTACCTTGGATAAAACAACAAATTTGTTTATATCAAGACAAAGGCTTGTCAAAAAAGTAGTGCGCGCCGTGCACGAATTTCGTGCCGGTGTCAAAACGTTTGTTGTGTAGAGGCACTTTTTCAGAAAATAGTGCTCGCTCATGCGCATACGCGCAAGTGGTCGCAGTGATTTGCCACGATCAATATTGACGTTATCAGAACGTTTGAGAAGCGGAATCGATTATGTGATTCAGCATCGCAAAAACGAAGTTTAATTGGGCTCAGGTCGTCATAAAAAATTAATTGGACTCAGGTGTTCGTGAGGCCAAGAAAGAGTTAATGGCGTTTTACGATCGAACATTCACCAACACTAGATTGTCAAACTAAATATTTTATTTGTGACAGTGTGACTGTGTATAAAAATATATATGTAGAACATGGTAACGCTTGTAAAACAACGATATTGTATATTAAACGCTATCTTTAAAAACCAAATGTGATACTACACACATTTCTTTTTTTTTTGTTTGTTATATATATATATATATATATATATATATATATATATATATATATATATATATATATATATATATATATATATATATATAGTAGTGGATACCACACCGCTCTGGCGACCGGGTGATGCAGGATCAAACCCGGGTGACGGCATTTGAGGATTTTTCGTCGACCGGGATTTGGACTGGATTAACTCGAGACCTGACGAGACATTTGAAGGAGTGTCGTCGACCAGGGATTGGCGGCTCCTGAGCCGACCCAGCTCTAATGGGTACCTCCGAAATCGGCGAGTATTTGCCTGAATGGCGAGGGACACCTGTCTCTGTACAAGAAAAAGGGATACTCACGTAAAATCAATGTCAGGTTACACATTAAAAATAACCTGAGATTTCGCCTCGAGTATTAGCGTGCGTTCCCAACAACAACAACAACAAAAATAAATAAATAAATATATATATATATATATATATATATATATATATATATATATATATATATATATATATATATATTATATAATATATATATATATATATATATATATATATATGGTTGGTTGTTCGTCCATCACGGGTGATGAAGACCACTCTGTTCATCCAATTATTTAAGAATATGTTAGGTTAGTCTATGGGTACGAAGGTGACTGAAGAGCCCGATGCGGGCCTGGAAAGATCTTGGACAGTGTGGGCAGGGAATGTTTGCTTCATGTGAAGGTTTTATTTCACGGTCCTTTCTAGCTTGTCTCCGCTGTTCCGCTGCTGCTCTTCTGGATGATTCGCATGCTGCTGCACCTTTACGAAGAGATGTGCGCCAAGCAGTTCGGTCTTGCGCAGCAGCTTCCCATGTGTCTGGGTTTATGTCAAAGGTTTTCAATGACGTCTTTAACGTGTCTTTGAAGCGCTTCTTTTGGCCACCATGGGAGCGTTTACCCTTCTGCATCTCACCATAAAAGAGTATCTTTGGCAGTCGATGGTCTGGCATGCGGACTACATGACCTGCCCAGCGAATTTGTGACTGCATCAGAATAGTATCAATACTAGGGATACCAGCTCTGTCAAGAACGGCGGTATCCGGGATCTTGTCTTGCCATTTGATGTTCATTATCTTCCTGAGACAGACTGTATGGAAGTGGTTTAGCTTCTTTACGTGGCGCCTGTATACAGTCCATGTTTCACATGCATATAGCAGCACTGGAAGCACCGCAGCTCTGTACACCTTCAGCTTTGTCTGTAGACTAATGCCACTTCGATGCCAAACGTTGGTGTATAGTCTGCCAAATGTGCTGCTGGCTTTGGAGATCCTGGTGTTCACCTCATCATCAATGACAATGTTCTGGGATAGTGTGCTACCAAGGTATGTGAATCTGTTCACAACATTCAGTTTCTCACCATTAACCTTGATGACTGGCTCAGTATAAACTGTGCCAGGAGCTGGTTGGTACATGATTTCTGTTTTCTTCGTGTTGATGGTAAGCCCAAAGTTGGCGCAGGCTTCGGAGAATCTATCCACACTATGCTGCAGATCAGCCTCTGAGCCAGCATTGAGGGCACAATCATCAGCAAACAGAAGATCTCTGATGGTGTGTGATTTGACCTTGGTTTTTGCTTGAAGCCTCCTAAGGTTAAACAATTTTCCATCAATACGATAACTAATGTCGATTCCTGTGTCCCCGTCTCTAAAAGCATCAGTCAGCATAGCAGAAAACATGATACTGAACAGAGTCGGTGCAAGTACGCACCCTTGTTTAACTCCATTTGAGACGGGGAAAGGCTCTGATAGCTCACCGTTTTCCTGAACTCTAGCCTGCATTCCATCATGCAGTTGCTGCACTATTGTGATAAATTTCTTTGGGCAGCCGTATTTTGCCATGATCTTCCATAGACCCTCTCTACTGACCGTGTCGAACGCCTTTGTCAAGTCGATGAAAGCTGTGTACAGGTCACAGTGCTGTTCTTGGCATTTTTCTTGTAGCTGTCTTGCAGCGAACACCATATCTGTGGTTCCACGTTCTTTCCGGAATCCACACTGACTTTCAGGTAAAAGACCTTTGTCAAGATGAGCCGTAAGGCGATTCAAAAGGATTCTGGCGAATATCTTCCCAGCGATTGATAAAAGAGAGATGCCTCGATGATTGTTGCAGTCTTGGCGATTACCTTTACGTTTATATAGATGTATAATTGAGGCATCTTTGAGATCGTGTGGGATGGTTTCACTCTGCCACATTTGCTGGAAGATCATATGAAGTTTCTCTATCAGAACTGCACCGCCATCTTTATAAACCTCAACAGGAATTGAATCGGAGCCAGGGGCCTTTCCACTAGACAGTTGACGAATCGCTTTTTTAGTTTCCTCCAGAGTTGGTACATCATCTAATGCTTCATTTATAGGAATTTGGGGCAGGCGGATGATGGCTTCGTCGTTAATAGATGATGGCTGGTTCAAGATATTATTAAAATGTTCAGCCCAGCGTTGGAGCATTTTTTCCTTGTCTGTAATTAGTGTTTTTCCATCTGCATTAAGGAGGGGAAATGATCCTGATGATGTTGGACCATAGACCGCTTTGAGTGCAAGGTAAAAGTTTTTCAAGTCATGGCTGTCAGCAAAGCCTTGGAGCTCATCTGCTTTATTACTCAGCCATGAATCCCGCATCTGGCGTAGTTTATGTTGGACGATTCTACGCATGTTGTTGAAAGCGTCTTTCTTGGATGTAGATTTTGGATCATTTAAATATGCTTTATGGAGATGGTGTTTCTCAGCCAACATCTGCTTTATATCATCTGAGTTCTCATCAAACCAGTCATTTTGTTTCTTGATGGAAGGACCCAGGACCTCTGTAGCAGTGTTGTAGATCTGCTCACTTAGGGCTGCCCAATTTGTTTCCACACTTTGGCCGTCTAGCGAGATAGATTTGAGACGGTCTTCTAAGGTGTCAGTAAATGACTGTTTGATTTTTGTCTTCTTTAGTTTGGTGACATCCAGCCTCTTTTGAGTTTTCTTCCCCTGAGGGCGCCTGGCTGGTTGGATACGAATTTTAAGTTTAGATACAATGAGGCGATGATCAGTCCAGCATTCGGCACCACACATGGACTTGGTCACCCGGACATCTTGCCTGTCCTTCTTCCTAACAATTACATAGTCAATTAGGTGCCAATGCTTTGAGCGAGGGTGCATCCAGGAGGTCCTGTTGCGGGTAGGAAGTCGAAAAATGGTGTTGGTGACAAGGAGGTCATGTTCTGCGCAAGTCTGGAGGAGACGAAGTCCATTACTGTTACAGCGACCCACGCCGTACCTACCAATAGTGCCATTCCAGGAGATGTTATCTGAGCCTACTCTTGCATTAAAGTCACCAAGAATGATGAGCTTATCTGCTTTAGGAACTGATGCAATGACTGCATGTAGTTCTTCGTAAAACTTATCCTTGACATCATCCTGGTTTGTCATAGTTGGTGCATACGCGCTAATGATGGTGGCATGTTTTCTTCCATAGAACAGAGGGATCTTGACCGTCATGAGTCGGTCATTTATTCCCTTTGGGGGCCCGCTAACTTGCTGACAATTGCTGTTTTGATTGCAAATCCAACCCCTGCTTCTCGTCTTTCTTCAGTTCCTCTTCCGCTCCAAAAGAATGTATAACCTGCACCCTTTTCGCAAAGTTGGCCCTCGCCTGCAAGTCGAGTTTCACTCAGTGCTGCTATGTCAATGTTGTACCTGGCCAGTTCTCTCCCAATCAGGGCAGTTCGTCTCTCAGGTCTGTTTGCGTTAAAGTCTTTGTCAAGTAGAGTGCGCACATTCCATGCGCCTAGAATGAGGGGGAAAAATCTGTCCTTTCTTTTTCTTATATGTCGACCGCCGAAGTAGGGTACCCACCAACCGCGGTAAGCTGGTTAGGTAATGGTGAAGCAGGCAATGTTTAGGGCACCTTTTCTAGCCCCTTCCTCATGCCATGGAGGTGAGCAGTGCTTTCCTAAAGAGGGCTGCTCAGACACTCAGGGGGCTGCCGAATCCCACTGCTGCTCCGATCAGTGGAAGACGACCATATGGCCTGAGCCGCCTGTGTGTAGGTCTGCGACTACGACTGCCAGCGTACCCACGCCTGCCGCTTCGCCGCTCGCCCATCGCCACAGGACTTGTTGTGAGTGGATGGATGAATGGATGAAAGAGTGACTTGCGCGGTGATTTGGATTAAAGTGAGGAAGAGTTGCGCAATTCGTCGACCTCACTCTCTCGCCTGGGTCCATCTCAATCCAGTGGCAAGACAAGTCAAGACGACTGGAGATGAAGTCAGGTGCAGTGGATGACCAGGGCTTTCTACGTGCCTCGCCGTGCTCCTTACGCTCCACAGCGCGTTGCTGGTAATCGCCGTCATGCCCGTTGAACCAACAGGTGGTTTCTTCCGCGCAGTCTATCGAATCCAGTCTTCGCATGCATGGGTAGGCAGACCCTAACTCACCGAAGGTTTATAACCATTCGGCTACCCTCACCTAGTTTAGCCGGCCTGTCAAAGCCGTTGTCCGGGGGTGGCCGCTGTCGCATGCTGACAGCTACGAGGAGCCACAGGTGAGAGCTGGATGCCAGGTTTGGACCAAAGGTGGCTGAGCTGCCCTGAAAAGGGCATGACAGCTCCTTCACCAGAGGTACTACCAATACCTGACTTCCCAACATATATATATATATATATATATATGGTCTGTTGCCTAAAAGAAAAAATGTTGCAAACAACCGAGTATATTTGTTGTGAATGGTAAAAAAGGTACGTGACAGAGTGAGTAGCGAAGAGAGTGGTTCTCGTGATGTTGAAACACCGGGTGTGAATTCGGCGAGTAACGTTTTTAGAGCGGCGCAGGGGGTCTCGCATTGAATACAATAAAATAACTGCGTATGAGTGTAATTTATCATTACTAGAAATGGAGCCAAGATGGGTACATCCCTTTACAGCGCTCATAGCCAGGCCCACTGGGTCTGGCAAAACTGTCTTTGTACAAAGGTTTTTGCAACATATCCGAGATATGATGGTTCTTATCCCTAACGAAGTTATATGGTGTTATGGAGAGTGGCAATCCATGTATAATTCGATGACCGGAGTTCAGTTTATTGAAGGACTGCCCGACATGGACCAGTGGACAGGTGATAAGAAACGCCTGCTTGTTATAGATGAACTGATGAGTGAAACGGATGATAGAATAACGAGACTATTTATTAAAGGTAGTCATCATAGGGATATTAACGTAATGTATATTGTGCAAAATTTATTTGGCAAGAACAAAGAACACAGAACCATTTGTTTGAATTCTCATTATATAGCACTTTTCAAAAATCCACGCGATGGCTCACATATTATTAATCTAGCCAAGCAGATGTACCCAGGTCGTACTGCCTATGTCCAAGAAAGTTTTAAAGACGCGACGTCGGCCCCACACGGTTATTTGCTAATCAACCTGCGTCAGGCAACACCAGACGCTTTGAGATTACGTAGTCTAATATTTCCACACGAACAACAAGTCGTCTACGTCCCCAAATAACGAGATGGGGGAAAAGGTAAAACGACATGCTGAAATGCTGAAGTTTCTAGGCACTGCAAAACCTCCAGTCATCAAGGCTGTTATGAAAACAGCGTCACCCGATCTCGTAGGAACACTCTGCGAGTGTGGTCACAACGTATTAAAAGGTAACGTTACACTTACACCCCCTCAGAAGAGGCGTATCATCATCAGTTGCCATCTCCACAACGAAGGTTGGCTGTAATGGATCTCCAACGTCTTCTGTCTCCTGTCCCGGTGGTGCACTCTGATAGACTCTTTCCTGTCCATCTCTTGATGTTATCTTCCCACTTATAGCGCTGTCTTCCCCATGCACGTTTGCCTTCAACTCTCCCTTCTGTTATGGTCTTCTGCAAGGTGTTATGCCTTTTTATGTGGCCAAAGTATTTTAGCTGCCGAACTTTGACCTCCCTCATTAGTTCTCTTTTCATACCTAGATTTTCTAGGACCTCCTTATTTGTTTTCATCTCTTTCCGTGAGATACGCCCCATTCTTCTATATATCCACATTTCAAGAGCCTCAATTCTTTCTTCCAAATGCTTATTCATCGTCCATGTTTCTGCACCATACAGAAATGCAGAATGTATATAACACTTTTTGATTCTCAGTTTTAATTTGTGAGATAACTGTTTGGATGTTAGTATATGTTTCATGTTGTTGAATGTAGCTTTGGCCATTTCTATTCTCTTCTTGATTTCTGTTTCACATCTGCCATCTTCTGTTATTATATGACCAAGATATACGTAGCTCTTGACTTGTTCCAGGATTTTCCCATTTACGCTTATCTTTAATGTGGGTTTATCGTCTGTTTAGCTAATTATCATAGTTTTTGTTTTTTCAATATTAATGTCGAGTCCATATTCATGACTTATACTGTTCACTTGCTTCACTAGTTCTTGTAACTCCTGTTCGCTTTCAGCTAACAACACGGTATCATCTGCATATCTAAGGTTGTTTATTGACCTTCCACTGATGTTCAGTCCTGGTATTTCCTGCATCTGTTAAAAAAAATTTTCGGTGTATAAATTAAATAGGCAGGGGGACAGCATACAACCTTGTCTGACACCTCTTTTTATGTCTATGTATGGTGAATAATTCCTTCCCGATCTTACTGTGGCAGTTTGCTCCCAATAAAGGTTACTGAGTATTCTTATATCTTTTCCATCAATACCTATGTCTTTGAGGCACTCAATTATTTTCTCATCATGGACTCTGTCAAAAGCCTTCTTATAGTCAATGAAGCACATATACATACTTTTTTGGACCTCTGTATATTTTTCTGCTAATATTCTGAGGCAAAATATTGCCTCTCTTGTTCCACTGTTCCGTCTAAAACCAAACTGTTCTTCTTGGATTTCGCTGTCTACTTTACTTTTTATTCTTTCCTGTATGATTTTGAGCAGTATCTTAATTGCATGACTCATCAGGCTGATTGTTCTGAAGTCTGAACATTCTGTTGCATTTGGTTTTTTTGGCGATGTTATGAAAACTGATGTCTTCATGTCGTGTGGTATACATCCTGTATTGTATATAGTGTTGCATATTTCTGTGATTGTATCTATACCAAAGCTCTCCAGAGCTTCTATCATTTCAATGTTTATGTTATCCATGCGTGCTGATTTTCCTTTTTGTATCATATGAATGGCATTCTCTACTTCTGATCTGAGAATGTTTGGGCATTCATTAGAATCTGGTGATGGTTTTTTCCTCGAATAGTTCTTTTATGTATTCTGCCCATCTGTTTGATATGTCTTTCTCATCAAGTAATATTACACCATTTTTGTTCTTGATACAGCTTCCTCCTTGTGCAAACCGCGACCGATTTGATAATTTCTTTATTTCTTCATGCATATCTCTTGTCATGTGCTTTGCTTCCAAGTCTTCTATTTCCTTGCATCTTGTTTCTATCCACCGTTCTTTTGCTTCTCTACACATAGTACGTATGTCATTCTCTATTGTTTTATATTCTGGAGTGTTTTTTGCTTTCTTTCTTTCTGCCATTTTATTCAAGATGTCATCTGTCATCCAAATTTGATTTTTCTTAGACTCCTTTTTAGGTAAATTTGCATTTGCTGATTGTATGCTTGTTTTTAAGCATTCCCATTTTGCGGTTGCTTTTTCCTCTGGGATTTCTCTTCTATACTGCTCCATGCTTTCTGTCAATAACTGTTGATATTTATTTTTGACATCGATTAAATATTTCTGTTTTATATCTGGTTGTTTCAGCGCTGATATTTCTATCTGGGGTTCCTCCTGTCTTCTGTTTCCTGCTCTTTTCAGCTTTATATTTACTTTGATAACGACTGGATTGTGATCTGAATTTACGTCAGCGCCAGGATGTGTCTTTGCACTTGTGACACTGTTCTTAAATCTATGTTTTATCATGATACAGTCGATTTGATTTCGTGTTACATCTCCTGGGCTTTTCCATGTGTATAATTTCCTTGGGTGGTGTTCAAAAAAGGTGTTACATATGACCAGCTGGTTTTCTTCACAGAATTGGATACGTCTGTCTCCTCTATCATTTCTTGTCCCTAATCCATACTGTCCTGCTATTTTCTTGTATTTTCCTTTTCCTACTTTTGCATTCATATCACCCATTACTATCAACACATCTGTAGATTTGACTGGTTTAAGTGTGTGTTGTAGCGCTTCATAGTATTCTTCTATTTCTTCCTCGCTGTGATCTTTAGTTGGTGCATAAGTTTGTAAGATTTATATGTCGAATGGCTTTGCTCTCATCTTTAGTAATATCATTCTGTCATTGGAAGAGGCGTATGCGTCGTTACAAAAACATCCTGAAAGCGCTCACCAAGAAGCAATTGCCGCTCAAATGACGAAAACAATTTTTACAAACCGGCGGTTTTTTAAGTGCGTTGTTAACCCCCCTACTAACCGTGCTAAGAGGGGTCTTGGGCGTGTAGATGGCCAAGAAAATGATTTTGATGGACCCTCGTTTGTTAGAGGCTCAAAAACCTTATAAAACCCCCGACGCTCTGAGCGATAACATGGGAGAATTGGACAGTCAAATGCAACTAGTCTTGGAACGAGAAGATTTACCGGTGGGTGACACAGCTAGATTATATCAGCGAACACTGCAGCGTTATTTGACACGACTAGAGCAGTACAGTCACGTGCCTCTAGGCCTCGTGGACATTAAACAACCATTACAACCTACCGACCAGCCAGGTTCACCCACTGTACTTAAAGACGAGGTCGTGGACAAAATTCTTCAGTCCCCACCAGAACAAGTCACACCCACTAATCAAATAAAGGTGGTTGCCAGTAAATTGCGAGAAACATCGTCGCATTCATTCAGAAGAAGGAAAAAGACAAAATCTCCAAAGTGGGACGCATGGCCAAAGAAGTGAATAAGATTTTAAAACAACATTACTACGAGCCGAAACGACCCTGTTCCTATGGCGGAGTCGGTGCCTTGCAAAGTAGCACCAAACTTACTCGTAAAAAAATTGAAGAGTGGCTAGGTCATCAGGATACGTACACCTTACACAAACCGGTGCGTAGAAAATTTAAAAGATGCGCAATCATCTCGTGTGGTATCGATCAACAGTTCCAGGCTGATTTAATAGACTTGTGGGGTTTTAAAAAATTCAAACATGGGTTTACCTATCTAGTGACGTGTATCGATGTGTTTAGTAAATTTGCGTGGGCTGTTTCCCTGAATAACAAACCTGGGAAAGCTTTAGTAGCAGCGATGAAGACCATTTTTACCAGTCGCAAACCTATAAATTTTCAAACAGACAAAGGCAGTGAGTTGTCAACAAAACATTCTTAAAGTTTCATAAAGACGAGGGTGTCCATTTCTTCAGTACGGAGAATGAAGGTACTAAGGCAGCTATTGTCGAGAGGTTTAATCGAACCCTCAAAGAAAAAACGTGGCGTTACTTTACCAAAACCAACAGTCTTCGCTACGTCGACGTGATAAAGCAACTGGTCCACAACTACAATTATTAGTATCATCGGAGTATTAAGATGGCGCCGTCGAAAGTTACCCCGATCAATCAAGAAGAGGTGTGGCTTACGTTGTATTCGACCCCTGACGTCGTTGGAAGAAAAGTCTATTTTAAAGCCGGTGATCGTGTGCGGATCGCGCAAGCCAAACAAACTTTTTAAAAATCTTATATGCCGGCGTGGACAGAAGAGTTGTTTACGGTCAGTCGACTAAACCAAACAAGACCGGTCACGTACGTCCTTAAAGATGATTCGGGTGAGGAATTAAAAGGTTCTTTTTACCAAGAAAAGCTACAGCGGGTTGGTGACAAGATACTGTATCGAATCGAGTCCATTTTGCAAGAACGGCGAGGTGTCAGGGGTGTTAAAGAGTATTTAGTCAAATGATTCGGTTACAACTTGTCATTCAACAGCTGGATTTCCGCCAAACAACTAGCGAGATATCGAGACTGATGGAGATAGAAGAAGTGAGCACCCCAGTTTTGCGGTCACCCCCTCCCAAGGCCACGAGAACCTCGGTCTGGTCTTTTTTGGGGAAACTAGTCCCGCGGCTAGAGATCGTTTTCATCTGTCAGATGATCGTTATGTATGTCGTCATCGAGGTCTCGTTATTCAATATGAGTCGGAGCAACGCCGAGGGACCTGACGGCAAGTTTTGGATCGCCTTATGAGCAGTTGTCTGGGTTACATGTTACCTAACCTTAAGATAGAATGAGTTTTTACGTGACTTTACCCAGCAAAGCCTAGATGAAAATATACCCGAACAATAACGCCGGTCACGTTTCCGTCAAATTGCCATAGACTATAGACTTGACTTTGCGTTACGAGGTTGGTTTGGTTGAGATTCAATTTCCCAAAAGTTATTTTAACGTGCTAGAGGATGAAGTATGGATACATTACTTCCCCAACAAAGACGACAAACCTATAATACAAACGTTGCCCGCCGGTCTATACACGTCACCCGACACGCTGATCGACGAGTTGAATCGTTTGCTTTTAGACACGTATGTGAATGAAAAAGCCCGAGTTAAATTCCATTTTAACAATAATAAATCCACCTTGAATCTGTATGATTTGGGGGTCGAAGTTAGAATTAGCGAGACGGTGAAACACATGTTAGGCTTGCCTTCCTCGATCGCCACAGACATCGACCCAATACTACGAGGAGAGACTGAAGTACACATGGATAGCGATATGAAAAATGTATACGTGTACTGCGACCTCGTAGCGGCGAGACCGGTTGGGGATGCCTCTGTCCCTTTGTTACGAATTGTTCCTATTTTGGACAGGACTACCGCTTTGGTTTTTAGGATTTACGACAAACCACACTACGTACCTGTTGCTGTCTTTTTGCCTGTATTATAGACGTCAACCTGTTTATACTTTTTGATGGTGAAAGAGAGAGAACTGTTTATTAACTTTTTTTGACAGGTTTGATTTGTGGTTATCTTCCCTTTGTCTTATTCATCGATGATGTCTTAAATAGTTGTCATGTCTTAAGTCACTATTCACATGACCATATAAGGAGCGGCTTTTCCTCTCGTTTGGGGAAACACCCTGGTCTGTGTTAGCTTTACTCAGGTCTGTGCTTATCGCACATGCGCAGGTTTTGGCGCGGAGATCGAGAGACTTCCGTCTTAGAGCATTGTACCTGGGTTTCTGAACGGACTAGAGGTCCGGAGATTTTCTCTGCCATTATTTCGGGGATATGGAAGTTCTCTGTATGACTGATATGTCATTGATCCTTCTTTATTCTGTACGCCAGGGATGGCAAGTGTTGTGTTTCCTGGTGTTTTTTTCTAGGATGCTGTAAAGGTAATAGATACATTTTGATCTTCTCGTATGCCTAGATCTGCAGGTTAGGCGTTGTCTGCACAGAAGTACATTTGATAACGTTAAGGCGACATTTTGAGTAGAGCTCACAGTTGATATGATATATAGAGCCCACTATTGGTGCTCGATACAGAAACCAAGACTAATACGTCTTTTGATGAATAGAAGCCCAGAGAAGTTTGTCTATTTGAAACCCGCTATGCAGGCGGTAGGATTGGCAGGGATTGATATGCATTGTTTATGAGAGATAAACACAGAGGTTACCTTATTATAGAGGCCCGCTACTTGCGGCCTGATTCTGTCGCCATAGAGGCCCGCTTTTTGCGGCCTATATTTTTCATCAGAAGAAGTACTTGGCGTGCGATGCCAGAGGGAGTCATAGACTTTTGTTAAGCAATTGGAACCCGCCCTTTCCGTGCGGTATATTTGCTAGGGGTACCTAACGCGCTCAGTCAGGGGACCTGAGCTTCAGTATGAGCAGAACGTAGATTGACAGTCCATTGTCATTGGCATCTTGATGTATGAGCTAATCGAGATTTGTGATGCCAGATGTGTTCGACCATTGCTATGTATGTGATGTCCATGATCCTTGTGCATTTGACTGTGTCGTTATTGTCACCGCACGTCTTGTAATAAATTATTGAAAAGTCAGCAGTTGTTACCTACGTTTACTGACTCCTACATGTGGTTGAGTGGGTGTATCGTGACATTATCCAAGAGCCTATACGCATTCGTGTCCATCATCCTATCCGACGTCTACTCAATCACACATTATGTCAACCACATTCTTCTACGAGCACTACACATTTGAGAGCCTGTACGTTTGAGAGAGAGTCTACATTACACCCTGTCAGTGCCTCAACGCTTGGTGACCTATATCCACCACAACATTGTACGGTTCAGGTTGATCTGACCACTTACTCACATAAACAGCAATTCACATTTTGGTAGGCCAGATTCGTGGGTTTCAGCTACACAGCGAACAAGGGTAAATAGATCAACCACCGATACCAGCTTGGTACCTAGCGTCATATACTGCTATATGACCTACAGTTACTACGGAACTTGATTTATGCTGTGCTACGAATATAAACACCCTTCAACACTTTGACATTCGTCAATGTCTATCTGTGTCAACGATCACGTCACGTTATTTACGTTCAAGCTCTTGTTGTAAACAGTTCCAGCTGTTGTTTACGTTCTACAGTTTACAGACAGATCAACGTTGGATCTTCCGGTCTCAACTGTGTTGTCGAGATTGTCTTTGTAGCTGTACTTTGGAGACCACTACCTGTTGTCGTTGTTTCTGTATCCTTCAACGGTGGATCGTCTTCTTATTGCTGTTCAGTGGTGTACTTCATTGTACTGCATCTTTGCGGTTGTTGAGGATTGTGCTTTAAGATAAGTGGCCTGTTTATGTTGTAAACTGTGCCTTTATTTTGTGACTAAACTGAGCTTTCCTCTTTACACAGTCTTTGTATTCAGTATTTACATATTACTTGTTTTTTTTTTACATGTTATATTAGTGTGTATATTTCTGCGGGTTTTCGGTTGGGCAGTGTCTGTTATAGGGTATCCCACGTTGCAGAGGGCCTATAACAGCGTTCTTTAGGGGCGGTGCAAATTATCACAGTGGAAATTGCAAGCGACTTTTGTTGCTAATTTTTTTTTCTTAGCTGTGACGAGAATTGTTAGTGTCGTTTTCGTTATTTTTCTCCGTTCTTTAGTTTTTGATTTGTTTTGTTTGTATTTGTCTGCCTCTCTCTCCTATTGTTTATTTCTATACACCTTTTTGTTTATAACAGTGTTGTCATTAGTTTTGTTAACTCCTTCGCAGTTATCATTACATCCTTTGTAACATTTTTCTTTAGTTTCGCTGCATTGTTTATTTGACTTCTGCGAACGTTTTCGTTTGTTCTGTATGCTTGTATTTGTTTTGATTAATGTTATACGTGGTTGTCATACACAGTCTATATATATATAATTGGTCATGCACTATTATTAATATGATGCACTTTAGATATAGAGGTGATTGATGGTGATATTATTATAGAGAAACTAGGTAATTATACAAGGTTTTTGACAAAGACTTGTCTCCCACTGAGATTGGGATAAAAGTGTTATTATTTCAGAGGTACTGATAGCATATTATTAGACAGAATGTCTACATTAGACTACTTTATTGAGCAAGGGAGAGCCCTTGGGATGACTCCTGAGGAGTTAAAAGAATTTGCAATTACTCAATACGACAAGGCGCAGAAATTAGAGGTGGATAAACAGAAGGCCGAAGAGAAAAAACAAAAAGCTGAGGAGAAAAGATTGGAAAGAGAAGCTAAGGAGAAAAGATTGGTAAGAGAAGCTGAAGAGAGAAAAATTCAGCAGGAAAGATAATTTGAAGTGAAAAAGTTACAAAGAGAAGCTGAAGAGAGAAAAATTCAGCAGGAAAAAGAGTTTGAAGAGAGAAAACTTCAAACTCAGCAGCAAAGAGAGTCTTAGGAGAGAAAACAAAAAATGGTACATGAAGAAAAACTCTTAGCTTTGGAGTTGGAGAAATTAAAAGTGATGAATATGGGTAGTTCTCAAGCAACTTCTAGTAAGACAAATGCTAATACATATAAAGTAAAATTACCTCCTTTCAATACTGCAAAAGACGATATAACGTTCTATCTTGATAGATTTGAACTTACATGCGTATCGCATAAGGTGGATAAGGAGCAATATGTCGGACAACTGTTGGAAACACTTACAGGTGAACCATTAAATACTATAATGGCAATAGAAGAACCTGACAAGACTAACTATGAAGTTGTCAGAGCAGCCTTATTAAAGAGATATCAGCTTAAAGAAGACGATTATCGTCCTTGTTTTAAGACTTTATTACCAGAAACTGGGGTAGAGTTCTCATACTTTATTACAAAGATACGTCTTACTTTCACTCGATGGATTGAGCTGTCTAAGACTGAACACACATATGAAGCACTTATGGACTTGTTACTTAGGGACAAAGTAATGTCATCAGTTAATGAGTCATTTCTTGCCTTTATACATGAACGTAAACCTAAGAACATAAAAGACATGGAACAATATTGTTGCCAGTATGTCACTGCGCACCCACAACAAACGATTAGGAATTCTAAAGTTAAAGAGGGTTTGTCGGTAGCTTCTGCGACACCATATGGTCCTAATTTTTAGGGTAAATTTCAAGGTACTCAGCGCAACTTTGATAGGAAACGTAATCGTAATTTCGGACAGGATCAAAGTGATCCATCCCATAGAGGTTCTTCTTCAAAGAACTGGAGGCGATCTGACAGCCCTCGAAATTTTGGTTCCGGCAATTTTGGAAACTTTAGCAGGGGTAGCCACAATAAAAACTATACATCATATCATAATTATTCAAGGAGACAACAAAACAAATCTAAAAGATATTCTCATCAAAGAGAAAATGACAATCACAACTGTGAAAACTGCGGTTCAAACCAAAACAATAACTGTAACTGGTCAAATAACAATAATTCCAGAGGAAATAATAGTCGTGGTAGATGGCAACACAACATTAATAGATCATGTCATCATGCTAACTGTGCTCAATAAGAGTCACAAGTAGTTAGTAATGAATCAAATAATAATAAAGCTATTTCTAGTGCTATCACATGTTCTGCCTTCGATTTTGGGAGAGCATCTCAATGCCCACAGTGCACTACTTTGTTTGAACCTACTACTATATCTACCTTGAGTTGTGGTCATCCTCTACCAGCTCTTCCTGCCGCAGCGGCGCATGACGGGAGAGGATCTCTTATTCTACATAGGGGTCTAGTGAATAAAAATCCAGTCTCAGTCCTCTTTGATTCTGGATGCACTACTATTGGGGTTAAACAATCTCTTATAGATTCTTCCTGTGCCACTGGAAAAGTGATCAAATGTGTAACATTTGGTGGCACAGTAGAAAAATATTCGACTGCTATCATCCACATAGCTACTCCCTTCTTTACGGGAGATGTCCACGCGTGTTTGCTACCGAATCCTATTGCGGATCTTATCATCGGGCGTATACATGGGGTTAAGGAGTGTACCCCGCAGCAGATTATTGCTTGGGAAGAACAAAATATGGAAGCTGCTAATGCAGTTGTCACAAGAGCACAGACTTAGAATATGCCTCAGACTTCATCGACCGAAGGTGATGAAGTACTTGATCAAGATGATAATTCGGGGATTTTGCGTGACTCTTTTATAAAACTTCAACAAGAGGACACTTCTTTGGAAAAATTCTTCCTTCTTGTTAAAAATGGTGATCCAAATCAGAACACAAATCGCAAATCCTGGATCACTATGAAGAATTGTGTACTAGTGCGTATGGTACAACACTCAGACACGTCTATGCATTCGCAAATTCTTGTACCTAAAAGTATGAGAGTTTGAATACTGCAACATGCTCACGACTCCCAATGCGCTGGTCATAAGGGATTTTCACGTACTAAGTCGAGAGTTCTTGCGGCTTTCTTTTCGCCATTCGTAAATAGAGACATACGTCTTTATTGTCGCTCGTGCAAAGTATGTCAAGAAGTCAAGTCGAAAGGTCCTCGCCATACATCACCTATCCAGGCTGCAGACATTCCTATTCGTCCATTTCAAAAAATGGCAATAGATATTATTGGCCCTTTTAAAATCAAATCAGCCAGAGGACACCAATTTATTCTTACATGCGTTGACATGTGTACTCGTTGGCCAGAGGCCATACCTCTTAAGAGCATTTCTACTGCCGGTATTGCAGACGCTCTTTGGCTTATATTTTCACGTCTGTGATTTCCTAGGGAAATCTTGTCAGACCATGGCACCCAACTAATATCTGACACTATGTCACAAGTGATGTCTACTCTTAATATTAAAAGGTCTCTGAGTAGTATCTATCATCCGATGTCTAATGGGTTAGTCGAACGTCTGAATAGAACCCTCAAAACATTACTTGGGAAGATAACTGAGGATCATCCTCAGGATTGGGACAGAGTCTTACCCGCGGCTCTCTTCGCATATAGGGAGGTTCCCAATGAACATACGGGGTTTTCTCCATTTGAGCTTGTCTTTGGCGTGCGACCGCGCGATCCCATGTCTTTGCTTCACGATCTTATAACCGCCAATGATATCAGTGATGACACACAATCTTCGTATGAATATGTAATTGCCCTCAGGCAGAAAATCATTGAAGCATGCAAATTAGCAATTTCTGCATCTGAATTTGCTAAAGAAAAGGCAAGGCGATTCGCAAATAAAAATAGATGCCTACGACAACTTTGTCCTGGTGACAAAGCATTTGTATTACTCCCTTCCAGGGAAAATAGACTTCTTATTGGATGGAAAGGTTCTTTTATGATTGTCTCTAAAATTTCTGATGTCGACTATGTTGTCGGTATAGACGGAAAGCATAAGACCTTTCATATAAACATATTCTTCTTCTTCTTCCGTCCTTAACCACCGACCGTCAAAGCAGTCAGTGGCCATTACGCCTAGTGGCGTCTTAGGGCAACAGCAGATAGGTTTTCTTTGCCATTGTTTCCCATCACGCCTATTGGCGTCTTTAGGGCAACGGCAAATCAATCCATTTGCTGTTGTTTCCGTAATCGAAGTGACTGTCATATAAACATGCTTACGGAATTTTATGAACGTCCAGAGTACCTGCAGCCTATCTTTCAGGCGACGGACGACACTCCAGTCCCTCATGGTCATTACTCATCTCTGTCGGTTATACAGGATGAAGAATCTACTTAACTCTCATGCCTAGATCTCCTGATACACATCTAGATTTATGACAATACTTTACAATAACTTTCTATTAGCACATTCGTTGTCACCTTACTTGAATTCATGGTTATAAATCGATTGAATTCTTTCTCTGTTACCGTCTTTGGTATAACAGAGGAAGGTTTAGTTATCACGATATAAAGGTCGGAAATTAATACGGCCACATTTAATACTTAGAAATGTAGTGTTGACTATAGTACATTATAACATTCTACGAGTGTGTCTTTTGTATTTTTCTCAGTGAACCAGTGCTATGTTTTGGAGTTCCTTTAGAGAGTTATGTTGATGCCTTATGACGTCCATGCTTACCCTTTGGATGCTGCTTACAAGTGACTGTTGCGCACATATTCTTTTGTGTGAAATTATGTGACGCACAGATTACGGTAGTTAGACTTACAATACTCTCTCGGTCAAAGTTAGACTACCCATGATTGAATTTATACTTTCGTTATATGAGTGATCTCTCTTGAATATCGATCTAGCGTAGGAATACGAGTTCTATGTCATTTCTTATTTGTTAGGGCCAGAAAACAGATTGGTATTGCTTAAAGATGTCTATGGCCCGAGTTTATAGGTATTCCTTGTCTACTTAAGAAGATTCGGTCTTATATTGTATATCTTTGTATGTTTAGGTCGGACTATATTCTTTGTGCTGATCTCTGGGTCAGGCATTCGTTTTTCTACGGATGCGTGATGACTCTCGACGAAGCCGCCTGCTATGGCGTGTGTGTTTTTGGGCTGGTCCTGTAAAAAAAGGTTGGAAAGTGATCGGTGGACGATCTTTCAGAAGGAGATAGTGTCTCTGCAAGATTCTATTGTCAGAGATTGTCCTCATGTACTTTATTGTGTTTAATTCGAAATCCAGGTAATACCAGACCCTTTGGTTGATCTCTGTTTTGTTAGACCTAGATGGAAATCGTGTTATCGAGTTTTCGAGCATCTAGGATCGTTTGTATATCAATGAAGATGACAGGTTATCCAACAGCTCTTATGTACTACATGAAGCAACCTTATTGATATAGAACTGTATGGAAACTTTATGAGAATATTTATATTCATATTACGAATTAACTTTGGCTCATCATTTATCCTTCTTCTGAGTGAGTGAGTGAAACTCAAGAAGGTGGCCATTTTGAATTCCTGTCATTACAATGGATCACTGTCAAGAGAACAGGATATAAACCTTATTATTGGTCAGTGACACAGAGATCTTGCTATTATGGAAAAACCCACTATCGTGGTTTAACATTATAGTATAAACATCTGATATATACAGCTTAAGAACTTAGCCAAGAAAAAGGTTCGGCCAGTGAACCCTGATCTATGTTTACATATTCACCTCCACTGACGCGTTCAGTCAGTTGAAGGGAAAGGCGATAGTCTACCAGAACATTGAATGCTTGAATTATATCGCCCACTGTATTTGAATGCTGAATGAAATATGTCTGATGTTGCCACCTACTATTCAAATATCGAATGATTTGCTGTGTCAACATGTACCTATGACTGTATCCGTTTTGTCCAAGTGTATGCGTCTAATTAAACTGTACGAAACGTCAGCTGTAGTTCTAGCCATCATTGACTTTTCATAAGAGTGTGTGAGTGTAACATTGTCAAGTGGTCAACTACACAGAACAGTACACCCATTCGCGTACCTGACACTCTCACTCTATGTCAACATGACCGGTTGATTCAATTATGCAGTGGTAACCCAAACAAGTCCTTTTCCAGTCGTGAAGAAGACCTCTACAGCGATGACCAGTACTACACCCCGAAAATAACAACTTCTTTTCAGTGGTGAATGAATCTTTTTTCAGTGACCTCCGGAATAGTGCATCGTCTTGTACTACTGATGTCATCTCCTATTAGTTAGATTGTATACTTGTATAGTCATAATTATGTGAAAAAGACTTTATAAATTTTATTATGATCAACTATTAGATAATAATGATTTTATAGCATTATACTTCGAGAGATTTCTTTGTTGATATGACTTCTCGATATATATTGTCATTCACCATTGCTACACATAATGATATTTCATTTTTTGATATGTTTGTAATTTTTGTTAGCATTGCCAGCACCTTAGGGTTCTTTGGTGGCACCTCCCCGGATATGTTTTACTTGGAGAAAATATTTTCTCTTGTCTTGTGAGATATCTTTTGTTCTCACCAGACGCTCTATTGTGCGTCGATTGGGCCTGACATTATGGCGTTTTATTTATGTTGATCCTTTCTTCGGTGCATCATTCGTGCGTTATGAGCTTGTTGTATCTTGCTCATTGATGTATTTCCAAAAAAAAGTTCCATTTTTTTCCCGGGGAAAGGGGGGGGGCGGTAATCTGTTGCTGTCTTTTTTGCCTGTATTATAGACGTCAACCTGTTTATACTCTTTGATGGTCAAAGAGAGAGAACTGTTTATTAACTTTTCAGTGACAGGTTTGATTTGTGGTTATCGTCCCCTTGTCTTATTCATCGATGATGTCTTAAATAGTTGTCATGTCTTAAGTCACTATTCACATGACCATATAAGGAGCGGCTTTTCCTCTCGTTTGGGGAAACGTCCTGGTCTGAGTTAGCTTTACTCAGGTCTGTTCTTATCGCACATGCGCAGGTTTTGGCGCGGAGATCGAGAGACTTCCGTCTTAGAGCATTGTACCTGGGTTTCTGAACGGACTAGAGGTCCGGAGATTTTCTCTGCCATTATTTCGAGGATATGGAAGTTCTCTGTATGACTGATATGTCATTGATCCTTCCCCAAGTTTATTCTGTACGCCAGGGATGGCAAGTGTTGTGTTTCCTGGTGTTTTTTCTAGGATGCTGTAAAGGTAATAGATACATTTTGATCTTTTCGTATGCCTAAATCTGCAGGTTATGCGTTGTCTGCACAGAAGTACATTTGATAACGTTAAGGCGACATTTTGAGTAGAGCTCACAGTTGATATGATATATAGAACCCACTATTGGTGCTCGATACAGAAACCAAGACTAATACGTCTTTTGATGAATAGAAGCCCAGAGAAGTTTGTCTATTTGAAACCCGCTATGCAGGCGGTAGGATTGGCAGGGATTGATATGCATTGTTTATGAGAGATAAACACAGAGGTTACCTTATTATAGAGGCCCGCTACTTGCGGCCTGATTCTGTCGCCATAGAGGCCCGCTTTTTGCGGCCTATATTCTTCACCAGAAGTAGTACCTGGCGTGTGATGCCAGAGGGAGTCATAGACTTTTGTTAAGCAATTGGAACCCGCCCTTTCCGTGCGGTATATTTGCTAGGGGTACCTGACACGCTCAGTCAAGGGACCTGAGCTTCAGTATGAGCAGAACGTAGATTGACAGTCCATTGTCATTGGCATCTTGATGTATGAGCTGATCGAGATTTGTTATGCCAGAGATGTTCGACCATTGCTATGTATGTGATGTCCATGATCCTTGTGCAATTTACTGTGTCGTTAATGTCACCGTACGTGTAGTAATAAATTATTGAAAAGTCAGCAGTTGTTACCTACGTTTACTGACTCCTACATGTGGTTGAGTGGGTGTATCGTGACATTATCCAAGAGCCTATACGCATTCGTGTCCATCATTCTATCTGACGTCTACTCACCCACACATCATGTCAACCACACCCTTCTACGAGCACTACACATTTGAGAGCCTGTACGTTTGAGAGAGAGTGTACATTACACCCTGTCAGTGCCTCAACGCTTGGTGACCTATATCCACCACAACATTGTACGGTTCAGGTTGACCTGACCACTTTCTCACATAAACAGCACTTAACAGTACCCCTGAGTCATTTTTCTTTTGACACCGTGGAAATCCTTTTAACTAATGACCAGGGTAAGACTATCCCATTCACTAGCGGAGCTTCGGCGTTGACACTCCACTTCCGAACTCACAGACGGTTTGATTTTGAATAGCAGAATGGTCAGACACGTACCAATACGACAAAACCCAAAATGTACGAGGAGTTTTACTGCAACCAAGCTGGACACGGGATGTCGGTGTTTATCGTATGCAGAAGTCAAAGAGGACATGGCTTAGGTAGTTTTTCTTTCAGCGGGCTTGGTCGCATGGTTCTCCCGTGGTTAAAAACTGGAGGCAAAGCTTTACTCGGAGAGGGGGTTGGCACCGGTCTACAGGTCGCGAGCGACGCGTTAGCCGGCAGAAATATTGGTGAGTCATTTCGTGAACGAGCCAAAGACTCGGGTCAGCGTTTATTACAGGGAGCGGTTGACCACCTAACCACTAACCAATGGGTCGCGGTCTTAGAAGAAAAAGAAAAACGAGAGCTGCCCCACCTGTCAAGCCGAAAAGAATAAAACGAAGTAACCGAACTCGTCCTTCTCATTCCCACCAGAACAATCGACGGTACTCTGATATATTTGAATGATGGCGCTTATTCACCCCAGCTCGTGCGAATGTCTTCACAGTGGTCTAGATTTGTTTAGCGTGCCACCAACGCAGACAGCCATAGAAGAGGGTCAATTTGCGGAGATACATCCGTTGGCCGCCTTAACGCCCGGAGCCCCGGTGGAATTTGTAATATCGGGGAATGGCGAAGAATATCTAGATTTGTTCAATATTTTTTTGCACGTGCGCGCCAAAATCACGTTAGTTAATGGCGACAAATTACCAGCTGGTGCGGAGATGGCCCCGGTCAACTACAGTATTCCCTGCACAGTTTATTCTCCTAAGTCTAAGTTTCCCTAAACGACACGCTGATTACACCCAGCGAGAACACCTACCCTTATAGAGCTTACCTGGAAGCCACGTTGAATTATGGGGAGGAAGCCAAGCGAGGCCATATGACAGCGGCTCTGTTGTACAAAGACACGCCAAACTTTATTACGAAGACAAGTGGTGATAACAACAACGGACTAAGATTGCGTCGAAATATAGCGGCTGGTTCTCAGGACATTGATATGATAGGTTGGTTACATTCAGATATTTTCGCCCAAGATCGCTACATGTTAAACGGTGTGACCATTAAAGTAAAACTCACGCCGTATAAAGATGCGTTCAACGTGCTGGGACACGACCACGCCGGGGGTTATAAATCTATTATAACTTATGTGACCCTGGTTGTACGGAAAGCCAAATTAAACCCGGCCGTCTCTCTAGCCCACGAAAAAGCCTTGTTGCAAGGTAATGCCAAGTACCCCTTGAAACGAGTTGTGTTAAAAACTTTCTCTATTCCTAAAGGTATGTTATTGCACATGCAGGACAATCTATTTCTCAGTCAAACCCCGACCCGCCTAGTAATTGGTCTAGTCACTTCGACCGCTTTTAACGGATCGCACACGGTTAATCCGTTCAATTTTGCTACTTTTGGTCTGATATATTTAAATGTCAGCGCGGATGGCAGAACAGTTAGTGGCAAGCCTTTGTCGATGGATTATAAGCACAACCAGTACGTAAGAGCCTTCTTCGAAACGAATGTAGCCATGGGGCTGGTTGGCAAAAATGCCGGCAACGACCTTTAGTATAGGCATTTTAAGAATGGGTACGCCTTATACGCCTTTGACCTCACCCCCAGTATACTGGACGGTGACCAGTTTGAGATGGCCAAGTCAGGACCTCTCTCAATAGAACTTAAATTCGCCTAGATCACACCCGAACCATTACAGGTCCTTGTCTACGCCGAGCAAGACTCGATCTTGGAGATCTCGAAATCGCGTCAAGATTTGACAGACTACACAACTTAGACGATGAATACAGACGAGATACAGATTATCCTCCTGTCGGATATATTTGTTAAACGAACTAGGATCGTTAAAGTTTTAGCTTGTGACCAATTACCTCTACGTATCGATCCGAGCCAGACGGCTGCTTTCGTCATCAACACTGACCCTAGCTATCGACCAGATGACCACTGGGTCGCTCTATATTATAATGGACTTGGCACTTTTGAATATTTTGATTCTTTTGGACTACCGCCTAGACACCCGGACCTGGTTAATTTTATAGCCAGAAACTCTAACCGACCTTTTAACTACAACGCTAGACATTTACAAGATGTAGTTACCAACGTGTGTGGACTCTACGCAATTTATTTCGTGTTGGTCAAAGCTCGCGGTGGTAGTTTGCAGCGCATCCTACTGCCCTTTTCGGCTAGACAACATGCCTACGATTGATTAGTTTTTCGACTAGTCAGGCTCTGGCTAGCACGCCACAAGTCTGGACCTGTTTTTCTTTCATAGAAAAAGGAAGAGCCCAAATAGACACTCACACCTCACATGACTACCGTACATGAAATAGAAGTGACAGACTCACCAAGTAATCCGAACCGACTGTGCTCGGACTCTGGGAGCTCCTAGCCGTATTGCCGGCACGACCGTAGTAGTGAGGTTAGACGTCACCCTACAGCACCCATAGACCAACTAACGCCTCTTTGTCAATAAATATATAAAATGTATCTAGTGTTTTTCTTTTATTTGTCTATATAGTATAACTGTTGTAATATATATTGTAATACATGTCTAAATATATGTATAACTAAATATATGTCTAAATGTTGTAATATATACGTAAATATATGTCTAACTGTTGTCTACCTGTTGTAAACATAAACAACCTACACACACAACACACTTGAACTATGATAGGACGCAAACTGACCATCAGAGGAAGTCACCCCAGCTAAAATATATCGCTATATAAAAAGTCATGCGCCTCCACCTGACATTCCTCCACCTGAAATCGATCGGAGTATTTCCTTATATAAAAGTCATGCGCCTCCACCTGAATAATAATCGTAGCGTACATGACATACTGTTGACGCAGAGGTAGACCAAGAAGCACATGGAGAAGAGAGCTGGAAACAGAGGTGAAAATGATGAGAACATGGAAAGAACTGGAGATGATGGCACGTGACAGGAAGACTTGGCATGTGTTTGTTAGGCCTATGCTCCTTTGGGAGTGGAGGGTTATGAAGATGATGATTCTGCAACTGCAACAACTACAACTATAACAACGCCAGCAACAACTACAATTACTACTACAATGTTATCAGCAACTGCAACAACGTCCGAAATAACTACTGCAACAACTACTGCAACTGTAACAAAGTCAGCAGCAACTACCACAACAACTACAAATGTAAAAACGTCAGCAACAACAACTACAACAACTACTACCACTACAACTGTTACAACGTCATTAACAACTACAACAACAACTACTAAAACTGTAACAATGTCATCAACAACTACAACAACAACTACTAAAACAACAACTATAATAATTACAAATGCGGCAACACCTAAAAGTAAGAAATTACAGTTGAGACATAAAATAGAATCAAGATATTGTGTGAGTCAACATGTCAGTAACAGAAAGAAAGTATAGTTGAGATTTAAAATAGAATCAAGATATTGTGTGAGTCAACATGTCAGTAACAGAAAGAAAGTACAGTTGAGACATAAAATAGAATCAAGATATTGTGTGAGTCAACATGTCAGTAACAGAAAGAAAGTACAGTTGAGACATAAAATAGAATCAAGATATTGTGTGAGTCAACATGTCAGTAACAGAAAGAAAGTACAGTTGAGACATAAAATAGAATCAAGATATTGTGTGAGTCAACATGTCAGTAACAGAAAGAAAGTACAGTTGACACATAAAATAGAATCAAGATATTGTGTGAGTCAACATGTCAGTAACAGAAAGAAAGTACAGCTGAGACATAAAATAGAATCAAGATATAGTGAGAGTCAACATGTCAGTAACAGAAAAAAAGTATAGTTGAGACTTAAAATAGAATCAAGATACTGTGAGAGTCAACATGTCAGTAACAGAAAGAAAGTACAGCTGAGACATAAAATAGAATCAAGATATAGTGAGAGTCAACATGTCAGTAACAGAAAGAAAGTATAGTTGAGACATAAAATAGAATCAAGATACTGTGAGAGTCAACATGTCAGTAACAGAAAGAAAGTACAGTTGAGACATAAAACAGAATCAAGATATTGTGAGAGTCAAAATGTCAGTAACAGAAGGAAAGTACAGTTGAGACATAAAATAGAATCAAGATATTGTGAGAGTTAACATGTCAGTAACAGAAAGAATGTATAGTTGAGACATAAAATAGAATCAAGATACTGTGAGAGTCAACATGTCAGTAACAGAAAGAAAGTACAGTTGAGACATTAAATAGAATCAAGATATTGTGACAGTCTAAATGTCAGTAACAGAAAGAAAGTACTGCTAACTAGCCAGTCATTGGGATCATTAGTGTATTTGTGGGCGATAGACAGATGGTGGGGGAAATGAAGAATAATCAGACTATAAAGACATTATTGAGAAAACAGATCAGATACAGAAAATACAGTAAAACTGCACATAATATGTGACATGGCCTTAAAAATGAACTTCTCATGAGATTCGTGAAATATTAATAATCTTTTGACCAAGCATGACTGAGTCCATCTTATAATCAGTAACCGAATAAAGAACATATATACTAATAGCAGAATTCTTCATGTGTGACAACTTACCGAACCAACTGAGATAAGAAAACATATGAAGATACAAGCAGCAGAATTCTTCATGTGTGACAACTTACCGAACCAACCGAGATAAGAAAACAAGACGTTGGGGCGTGACTGGTATGACTTTTGTTACCATTTCTCTTTTTACTGGCTGTTGACAGGGTCATGAACACAGTGATAAGCTAGAAAAACTGAGTTCAACAGCGTGACGATCTACAGTTTGCCGCTGACTTCCTGACCCACAATCATGATCAGAAGCATTAACAACCAACAAAATACAAACACTTCAAACAATATTAAAATATTACGTCTGAAAGTTCTCATAGAAAGACATAGTTTGTTATAGTACATGCAGCAAAAGTGAATCTCGTGACTGACGTGGCAGTATATGTTATTAGAAACAAGAGAGCGACACACTATTCTATCGGCTGTCTTCCTCCTGGCCTTGTGCCTGTCTGACGTGGCAGTATATGTTATTATTAGAAACCAGAGAGCGCCCCATACCGTTCTATCGGCTGTCGTCCTCCTGGCCTGGTGCCATTCTAGTTATCGTTCATTCATCATCATCATTCCTTGTCGTTCCCTGTGGAACATAGGCCAGAAACAGTTGCTCTCCATCGATTTCTATTCTGGGCTGTCTTTTTCAGCTGTGTCCAAGTCATTCCGATTTCCCTAGCCTTCTCTTTAACAGTTTTCTTCAATTTCTCTTTGGCCTCCCCACTCTTCTTTTCCCCTGTGGGGTCCAGTCACGGGAAATTCTGGCTGTGCTAGATTTTTCTCTTCTGGGTGTATGTCCTATCTGCAACTACTACTGTATTACTACTACTTCTGCTATTACAAAGACTGCTGCTACTACTACTATCACTAATGCAACTACCACTACTGCTATTACTACTACTTCTGCTACTACAAAGACTGCTGCTACTACTGCTACTACCACTACTGCTATTACTACTGCTGCTACTACTACTTCTCGTACTACTACTGCTTAAACTATTGCTTCTACTAATGCTACTACTACTACTCCTTCTACTGCAACTGCTCCTATTATTACTACTACTACTATTACTACTATTACTACTATTTCTACTATTACAACTGCTGCTATTACAATTTGTAATACTACTACTACTACTATTACTACTATTACTACTATTACAACTGCTGCTATTACAACTTGTAATACTACTACTACAAATGCTTCTGCTTCTACTACGAGTACTTTTACCACTACTACTACTGCTACTCTTACTACTACTATTACTGCTACTACTATTACTACGATTACTACTACTATTTCTAAAACTGCTGCAACTACTTTTGCTACTACTACTACTACAACTGCTGCAACAACTATTACTACTACTACTACAACTGCTGCTGCTACTACTATTATTTATTTACTACTACTGCCACTTCTACTATTACTGCAACTACTACTACTAATACAACTGTTGCTACTACTATCAGTACTACTACTATACAACTACTACTACTATTAATACTTCTTTGACTTCTACTACTATTAATTATATTACTACTCCTTGTACATCTACGTGTATTACTGCTTCTATTCTTGCTACAACTACCACTACTACATCGTCTGTATTTACTACTTCTGGTACTACCACTATTTTTTCTTCTGCTACTACCACTATAATTTGTGTAGACCGGATCATGAGGAATTAATATTGTACAACTATTCTATCGCTTACTGTAACAAGAGCTAATGTACTGTGGCCATGTGTGTTGTTGTTGTTTAGTGATAAGTCCGATCACTATCCTAACAGTGGGTGATTGAACATGATGATGTTTCACGTACGAGTACATACATTTAACACGAAGAACTGATGCAGGATGATTTTTTTTTTTTTTTCGTATGCCCGCTTATACTCGAGGCGAAATCTCAGGTTATTATGTTTAACCTGAGACTGATTTTACGTGAGTATCCCTTTTTTTCTTGCACAGAGACAGGTGTCCCTCGCCATTCAGGCAGATACTCGCTGATTTCGGAGGCACCCATTAGAGCTGGGTCGGCTCAGTAGCCGCCAGTCCCTGGTCGACGACACTCCTTCAAATGTACTCGACAGGGCTCGAGTTAATCCAGTCCAAATCTGGGTCGACGAAAAATCTTCAAATGTCCTCGCCCAGGTTTGATGCTGGGTCACCCGGTCTCTAGCGCAGTGTGGTGACCACCACGCTATCGCGGATCCCATGCAGGATGATGAACTCGATGGTAACGCACTTCACTAGAACAGCGGTGACGTCTGTAGTGGTTTTTGATGGTATAGTATGGTTGTTATGTTACCTAGTGTACTGGATGAGGTCAGCTGTGAAGGCTCCTGAGATAAAAGTTTATGTGAATTACAGAAGGCCCTTCTTACTACCACTAACGACCTCAACCAGACCTATTCTACTATCATGAATGTTAGCTACGTTACAAGTCTAGGGTACTGAAATGTAATGTGTAGTAATATAATATACAGACACACACATGTATTTAATAAGTCTAATAATATTAATAAATTCTATAACACACTGAACTGACTCTGGCTGTTTTAGTTTAAATTTTAACAATTTTTTAAATTTATTAGTTCTGAACCAAGTTTTAGTTTGGTCAGAACATATATAATGATATGGATTTATCAATGAAATGCATAAATATGTGGCATAATAAAATGTAATGTGTGTACATAGATATATTATAAGTATGGTTAATATTACTATTATCTAAAATGTCTTTGGGATAACTAGTACTGGATGTTTCGTTGGGGTGGCGTCATCACGCCCAGTCTGTGACTACAACAATCATTGTCCATTGACTTATAGACTGAAGTTAAATGTTATATCTCTCAAGAGTTATGTCTTTATTTGATGGTGGAATAGTTGTGAATCTCCAGCAGGCCAGGTTTTCACTTATCTCGCCTGAGACGATCTGGTATGGGATTCTGGTGGCCCATTCCTCTCCATAGCTGGAGTACAATGTTAGGCTGCACAGACACAAATGTTAGGCGGCACACACATCTGCTTGTGTACTCTTACATAAGCATTTGACACCACTTTAGTGCCAAAACAGAAACTCACAATTCTGAAACAAAAGTTTTGTGCCATGTGTCAGTACTCTACCTACTGAGCCACTCTTATACACAACACAACACAACAACATTACACAGACTGGGTCAGATCTCTCTGACCAACATAGCACATCTTGCCCAGTTGTTTTCACATAGTACCAGTTCCCCAAGACTGCATTGCATCTGAAATATGTTCAATAGTTTCCTCTTTTATTCAGTAAGATAGGTGATATGTTCCCACTGATCTCAATAATTGATCCGCCTTCCATAGTCTTCGTTAGGTGTCCATATATTTTTTTGTTTGTCTCTAGACCCTGAACTGCGGCTGGGGACCTAGAGCGAGCACTTACTTGTAGTAATCATTTTGCATGATATGGCAGTATCAATCACTCGAAATATTAAAATAAACGAGATAAATGCTTTCATTCTTACCAGAATTCAGAACACAGTAAATACTAGCAAAACTCAGCTGAGCTGCTGGCTAGAGTATGGCGTCCCACTATATTTTATGTATTCTTCCTTGGAAAACACCACTAGCAGTTAATGACTGTGTCACTGGACAGACTTATATCGAATGGCAAAAATGTGCATCTCTCCCCCGCTAATATAAAAATGCGTTGGCCAATCAGCGGACTTCCCCTCTAACTTTTTCAAATATTTAAACCAAAAGTCAATTTCAGTCAAATCTCAGTCAAGTGTGTATTATTTTCTGTTAGTCCGTCTGTCTCTACTTGGCTTTCCTCAAAAATACACTTGTTTCTTGGACTATCCACATGTAAAAACTGCACGAACCTGCTTCCTAAGTTATTTTTAGCCACTATCTACCGACTTTGCCCCGCTAGTTCATTACAGTTTGAATTTTGCATTTTTAGTCCTCAAGGACACCAAAATTGTGACTTTAGTGAAATATGCACTTATAACTGTTTGCCAGTCTGATGGGAACAATACGGTCTTTCGTCAATATCTTCCGTGTTATCTGTCCGTCTGTATATTTAAAAGTATATTATTTCTCTGCTCAAGATGGGCTATCAAACTAGCTAGGTTTTATTTTCATAACTTTATTATTAAAGAAAAACCTACTTTTCTCAAGGTTAGTTTTTTTGAAATTTGTTTTTGAAACCTTCGTTCACGCGTTTGCGCTAGATTCAAACAAAAGCCTAATTACCGTAAAACGTCAAAGATACGACTGTTACTAACAAGAGCTAAGGTCTTTTCTGTCCATTTCCTTACATTGTGTCAACTAGTGGCGTGATTTTTTTCCTTTAAACTATAAATTGCGTCTTTTTGCATTAGATTCAGACACGTGTTCCGACCGTCATAATTTTTCCTTTTATCTCCGTTTCTACCCCGCTTAAAAAAGATAGTACATTTAGTCTGCATGTTATAATCAGTTAGTTTGAAATGGCGTTAGAAAACGCGGGCATGGGCGAGCATGTATTATCGTACCTTACTAAAATTTTTATCCTTACATGTTGTTTTACCTATTATCTTTATAATTGGAGATATTTTAACGTTGTATCACTGTATTTTTCACCACAACGTCAACAAAAGTAGTCAAGTTTATTTACATGTTTTCAGGAATGTAATGATACATCAAGTAGAATGGGATTTAATCTATCCTGCCTTGCCACTGGAGTAATCAAACTTTTCATACAGTCATTTCTATGTTGATTATTTACAAATTTGACCTTTCATTCCTCGTACCATGAGTTCCGGTTAACTGTCCCTGTTTCTGTTTTTTTATCTCTGTCACTACTTTTTCTGCCCAAACTGTTTTTTCCCCCCATTTCTGAGTCTAGAACGTTGAACACTTCTAGTTACTGGTTTCTTTTGTTCTTTTCTGACGATAAAATTTCCTGGACTATTTCTGTGTGAGATGGTTGGTTTATCTAGTACGACGTAGACTGGCCTAAACAGCCAGGGTATGACTATTTCTACCAACTGTTCTTGCTACACACTACTAAACACACTACTAAACTAACCATTCATACCTGCAGTCTCTGTGCTTGCAACACACTACTAAACTAACCATTCATACCTGCAGTCTCTGTGCTTGCTACAAAGTTCTAAACTAACCGTTCATACCTGCTCTGTGCTTGCTACACACTACTAAACTAACCATTCATACCTGCTGTCTCTGTGCTTGCTACACACTACTAAACTAACCATTCATACTTGATGTCTATGTGCTTGCTACACACTACTAAACTAACCATTCATACTTGATGTCTATGTGCTTGCTACACACTACTAAACTAACCATTCATAGCTGCTGTTTCTGTGCTTGAAAATAACATACTTGTCTTGAGCCCACTGCGTGGGTGCCCACTACGTGGGATGAGAAAACACACATCATCAAAACTATATCTAAATTGTTTCAAGCAGCAATTCTCTCTACAAAGATGGCATTTGAGTTTCCAAGGAACTAGACAACCGTACATCTCTTGTGAACACAAGAGCCAACCAAAACTATGGCTTGTTGTCTATGATCTTCCTTATGGTGCTCACTATTCTAACATTTTAAACACATGGGAGAAAACATTCCCAAACCTTTTTTTTACAACCTTTATTGGGTTCTGATTTTGCACACCATCGATATTATTTACAAAACTTTTAACATTTACATACAGGTGAGAGCTAAGGAGATATGGAAGATTAACAAGGAGTCAATGAAAGCAGGAAGGGTGGGTAGGATTACTGATTCGTGTATTGCTTTTATTTACAAATGATAAAGACTAGGAACAGATAATACTTAAAATGAGATGATTTGTGAAAGTTTAAACGATACATACAGTGTGCATGGCCTTGACATTTGCGTCTTATGTTTCAGTTGTTTACAACATTTTATTGCCAACTTAGGCAAGGAGTAAACATTCTAATGCTGTCCCCTGTCTATCCCTGGCAGAAATGTTTACCTCCCATTTATAAACATTTATCTTCCCTTCTCCCCTCTACTATCTACTCATGTTACAGGATTTTTTTTTAATACATACTTTTGATACGTGATTACATTTCCACTTCTTTAGTGGTCTTCATTTTTTCATATCAGTCACATATCATCATTTTCTTATGTTACAACATATCATCATTTTCTTATGATACAACATATCATCATTGTCTTATGTTACAACACATCATCATTGTCTTATGTTACAACACATCATCATTGTCTTATGTTACAACACATCATCATTGTCTTATGTTACAACATATAATCATTGTCTTATGTTACAACACATCATCATTGTCTTATGTTACAACACATCATCATTGTCTTATGTTACAACAGATCATTATTGTCTTATGTTACAACATATCATCATTTTCTTATGATACAACATATCATCATTGTCTTATGTTACAACACATCATCATTGTCTTATGTTACAACATATCATCATTGTCTTATGTTACAACACATCATCATTGTCTTACGTTACAACATATAATCATTGTCTTATGTTACAACACATCATTATTGTCTTATGTTACAACATATCATCATTTTCTTATGTTACAACATATCATCATTTTCTTATGTTACAACACATGATCATTGTCTTATGTTACAACATTTCATTTTCTTATGTTACAACATATCATTATTGTCTTATGTTACAACATATCATCCTTTTCTTATGTTACAACATATCATCATTTTCTTATGTTACAACATATCATCATTGTCTTATGTTACAACATATCATCATTTTCTTATGTTACAACATATCATCATTTTCTTATGTTACAACATATCATCATTTTCTTACGCTACAACATATCGTCATTGTCTTATGTTACAACATATCATCATTTTTTATTATTGTCCGTCCCCACACACCTGGTGTGAATTGTTTGGCCTATTTCTTCTCTCGTATAAAGCCTAAACATGTCTTCTGTCGTGTCTTTCTATATACATTGTTCATGATTGTGTCAGCCATTTAACTATTGTGGCATCACTAAATGCTATCTTTCTGTTCACTCTTTACTAACTAGACTTCTGTCCTTGGTCTCCTATGCGGAAATAGTTGAAACTTCTTGGGTCTACCTATCTTAAACCATTTTGTTGCTTTTGCCTACTTGCGTGTTTTTCTGCTGCTGACCTGTCACTTGACTTCCTCTTCCACTTATGTCTATCTCTCTTTACTCTATTTTTCCGTCCTCCCCTCATCACTTTGTTTCATGGTTTATCTATATTTCTTCTTTTCTCACTGTTATTCTTCAGTGACGTCATGTCTGTATCATGTTCCTGTGCCTTCTGACTTCTCTTTTCTTCTTTGTTTTGGCTTCTCAATATCTGTTCCTTCTCTGTAACCTCTCTGAGTGCTACCTCCAAAATTTTCTTTCATTCTCCACAACACTCTGTCTCTCCGTGTCTGATTTTTTTCTGTATATGTTCGGTGAGGATTACCCTCAATAGACTCATTTGTAGTCTGGCAAACGCCGCATTTAACGTTTTATATGTTTTTCATTCCCTCCCTGGAACATTCTTATCACATTTCTCTTGTCTTCATTCCCTTTTAGAACCTCTATATATATTCATGCTATTCTCCCTATGAACTCTCGATTACCTCGAATCTCTTAATTTCCTCTTCTTTCTTCTCATCATTTATTTTGGAGAAAAAAATATGATTCCTTCCCAAAGTCTTCAAAAGTTTCCGGCCACTGCCGACAAATCTCTCTCCTCACTTCCATTTTCCTCTCTTTGCCATTTTCTCTATGGCTTCTCACTTCTACGTTCGTTCCTTCTAGAACTATCATTTCTATGTGTCTGTGCCATCCTTCCTGTGTCTTCTCAATACTCCTGTAATTTCTCCATGGCTCTCATTTCTTATCTATTTCCTTATGGTTCTCTATTGTGTTCGGTGGAGAATGACTCCACTAAAAGTCTCCTCACGACTTAGCTAACGCCGCCATTTTTATTCCTCTCCTATAATCGTTTATCCGGTTCTGACAATTCCCTCCATCTAGTCTGACTCGTTATCTCCGCATAACGTCTCCACGTTTCTGTCCTGTTCGCAAGTATTTCATCTAGGTTGTATACTGAGTATTCACGTTCTTTCCTCCTACATTTTCTCCCTTCCTCCTTGACTCTTCTACTATTCTCTCGTCTACTGTAACTCCTTTTGTGTCTGTGACTACCGTCACTCTCATCAGACACTACATTCTGATTCTGAAGACCATCTCCATCTACTGCTATGTTCTGTTTCATTAACCATCTGTCGACTTTTCTTCCTGGTCAATCTATCCACTTCCTCTTCTTTGTAATCTTTCTTCTCTGTGTCTTCCACATACTCCTCTTCAATCATATCAATCACAAGCTTGTGAACTTCTTTTTCCCTCTTTGATAAGTCTGTATCAAACTTTACTTCCAGCAATTTCCGCACCTTCTTTCTTGACAAGGTGTTGAGGTCGGCTCCTCTTAGGGTGCCTTTTATTGCTTTCTTAACTCATTTACACTTGGTTCAGCCATTTTGATCATTTTCTTCGTCTGTATATGATTTATGCATCCAAGATCAGTGTTCTCATTTCTCGACCAATAACTTCTATTGCATTCATCGTCCTCTGTATGTTCGAGCTCATCTGACCTGAAACCTTGGGCATATTCATTGTAATCCATAACTCTATCTTCCCAACTTGACGAATCGCATTCTGATTGCATGTCAAGCTGGTACTTTTCATATACTGTATATACTCCTTCCTGTCTTGTCTTCTCTACTCCTCTTGTACATCTATAAGATGTGTCCATGTCCTGTATTTCTTGTGGACCTGTTTTCTTAAGATTCCTTCTTACTGCTGTTCTTATATGCCTGTACGATGTGCCAGTGTCCTGCGTTTCTTCTATCCTATTTTTTCTATTGTCCGCCTTCACTGATCTTTCTTTCTCTTGCAGTAATATCTGCATCGGTTCATCCTTCTTATTCTTTACCTCGGTGTAATCCTTATGCTGTGGTACTACTACTTCTTTAGCCGTTTGTCCCTTTTACACTGAGTGGTATCTTAGATTTTCTTGTCTATTGTCTAATACATGTGACCATGTTTCCTTTCTTCTCATGATGTCTTTATCATTTTGTGCTGGCCCCAAGTGTAACGCTACAGTATCTATCTCCATTTGTGATCCTGCACTAATCATCTTTGTTTTATTTGCTTCTGGTTCTTGTGTTATCTTAGGTTGATTATTATTCATAGGGGTCAATTGCGTCCTATTAGTTTTTACATCACTGACCTGTTGATGTCTGTTAAAGGTTTTCTCCATTGTTTTATTGGCTTTATATGTGCTCTTAGTCCATCTTCTGTTGTTATCATACATCTTTGTTGGTCACTCGTAACATTATTTATTTCCCATATCTGTCCTTGTTTTATTCCATTGATAAAATTTCTCACTGCAATGCAAGTGTTTTTTATTGAGACTGTTCCAGTGTCTGTCTACAGTGGCACATGACACCTTTTGTTGCTGTTGTCTCTACTCCACTGTCTAGTGTAGGGAGTCCAATGGTGTCTCTGCTTTTACTGATATTTATGAGGATCACCTGCAAATAAGTCAATATTACCTTTTATGTTCGCATACCTGGCGCTGTTGTCAACCTTGGCTAGTGTGTCACTAATCGCCTTTACTAGGTCTAATGTCTGACTGTCCTGCTTGTTGTAATGTGTCTGTTTACTCTGTGCCAACATAAATCTGAAAATAGTCACTTATTCCTAATGCTAATTTAAACTAACTTGTACCTGAAAATCAAAAGAAATGTTTCTATTAGTCTTGGGTTTCCTGAAAGACAATGTTATGGTTAAAAAAAAAGCACAATTGTATGCATACACTGTTACAATTGAATATTACTAATAATAGTCTAATACTCAGGATAGTAATAATAGCAACAATTAAAGAAATAATAACAATAATATTCTTATGTCTAATTGAACAAATAATTAAGATGTCTGTGTTGGAGTACTCGTTTGTCCCACTGTTGCGCGCGTGACAGACTTTTTAAAAAAATGCTACTGTTATATTTGTATCTTTTCGTATCTATCACACAATCTGGACTACACACAGTATTATTTACTACACACGAGCTTCTGTCCGTGAATCGGTTACTCTAATGCACTCTGTGACCTGTCGTACCCTACTTGTTGGACAATGTATGTCGACTTTGCGTTTGTGATGACTCGTTCCCGTACTGGAAGATTTGAAGGAAAACAATTGGTTTCTGAGCTGGTGTCACAGGACAGTGAATGTTGTACCCGCTTTGTCTTTGCGACCCCCTCTCGTGCAGTAATGTTTTAAGAAAAACAATTCCGCTTCTGTTCCCAAGCTGGCATTATCTTGATTTATTATAGCGACTCTTCACGTGCACCAAGGTGTGAAGAAAAAAAAATCTTGACTTGGTTTACGAGCTGGCATTTCTGGTTGAATGATTCTCAACCTGTCCACTTCTTCTGTTTACACTTTCACTGTTTCCGCTCTGCTTTTTCGAATGTTGTGTAACTGCAATTATGCCTTCTGTCTGTGTTGTTTTGCCTTCTGTAGCGTATTATGGTGTGTTCTGTCTGTGTTATTTTCTGTTGTCCATGGTTGCTGAAGTCTGTCATGGCACCACAATTCTATTTATGTTGGTTTGCCTCAAACGTTGGTAGATAAAAATGTCAATACTGCTTGAGGTTGGTCACGGCACCAATTTGTATGATAATGTTTGCAACAGCAATACTGATGACGACGTACACTACGAAGTTGTTTCGTACTTTGTCTTGGTAGATAGCAATGTCTATTCTGTCTGAGGTTGGTCTCGGCACCAATTAATGTGCTGTTACCTGGACCTCCAACAATAGTGGTCCGTCACACTTTCCTCTTTAGCACTCGTTCACCATTTAGAATTATATTCAATACTGTAATGTCTATTTATCTTATGGTTGTTCAGACGTTACTAGTATCTATCTCCTTTCTTCCATCTAAGCAAATCCTTATTTATTGATATTATTGCTCTAGGTTCAGGTTATTGAAGTGATACCGGACTCCTCCGGGGTTGTTCCTTTCCCTGGTTCTAGATGGACACTATCTTAGATGAGTAACATGACTATGGTATGGATGTAACTAACTCACTCTACGTACCCTTTTTCTGAGTGGAGCCTAACTTGCTCCTTCATTCTTCAGTCCTGTCAAGAATTTATACTGTCATTTTGTTGGGTTAATTGCTACCCAATCATGTTTCCTTGTGTCTGAGAATTGGCACAACACATTGTCTACTTGACTATTGCCTTCAACATGGCTACCCTCGTATATCTCTCGGGTATGTGCGACCTGCACTGCCTCACTCACCCTTCTGACTCTTGCTGAAAAGCATGCCTAACCGGATTTCTGTTAACCTCTTTTTGGATTCTTTGTCTCATGCACATTTCTTTTTGCTCATCCCCTTTTTCTACTCTTTCTAGACTTTCCTATATCTGATTCTCACTATTCGTTCCCTTTATCTGCCACATGAGGCTTCTCTCCTGTATGTATTCTTTTATGATTTTGAAGAACATTGCTCCAAGTAAATGCTGCTTCACAGACATCACACTTGTAAGGCTTCTCTCCTGTATGTATTCTTTTATGTTTTTGTAGGCTACTGTTCAGAGTAAATGCTGCACCACAAACATCACACTTGTAAGGCTTCTCTCCTGTATGTATTCTTATATGCCTTTGCAGCTCATCTCTCCGAATAAATGCTGAACCACAATCATCACACTTGTAAGGTTTATTTCCTGTATGAATTCTTTTATGCTTTTGTAGACTACAGCTCTGAGTAAATGCTGCACCACAAACATCACACTTGTAAGGCTTCTCTCCTGTATGTATTCTTTTATGTTTTTGTAGATAACTGCTCTGAGTAAATGCTGCATCACAGACATAACACTTATAAGGTTTATTTCTTGTATGTACTCCTTTATGACATTGTAGGTTACATTTCTGAGTAAATGCTGCTCCACAAACATCACACTTGTAAGGCTTCTCTCCTGTATGTATTCTTTTATGTATTTGTAGATTACTGCTCAGAGTAAATGCTGCTCCACAAACATCACACTTGTAAGGCTTATCTCCTGTATGTATTCTCTTATGTTTTTGTAGACTACTGCTCAGAATAAATGCTGCTCCACAAACATCACATTTGTAAGGCTTCTCTCCTGTATGTTTTCTTTTATGACTTTGTAGACTTCTGCTCTCAGTAAATGCTGCTCCACAAACATCACACTTGTAAGGCTTCTCTCCTGTATGTATTCTTTTATGATTTTGAAGATAACTGCTCCAAATAAATGTAGCACCACATACATCACACTTGTAAGGCTTATCTCCTGTATGTATCCATTTATGTTTGTGTAGTCTACTGCTCACCGTAAATGCTGCACCACAAACATCACACTTGTAAGGCTTCTCTCCTGTATGTATTCTTTTATGACTTTGTAGATTAATGCTCAAAGTAAATGCTGCACCACAAACATCACACTTGTAAGGCTTCTCTCCTGTATGTATTCTTTTATGTTTTTGTAGACTACTGCTCAAAGTAAATGCTGCACCACAAACATCACACTTGTAAGGCTTCTCTCCTGTATGTATTCTTTTATGACTTTGTAGATGACTGGTCTGAGTAAATGTAGCACCACAAACATCACACTTGTAAGGCTTATCTCCTGTATGTATTCTTTTATGTTTTTGTAGACTACTGCTCTCAGTAAATGCTGCACCACAAACATCACACTTGTAAGGCTTCTCTCCTGTATGTATTCTTTTATGACTTTGTAGATTACTGCTCTGAGTGAATGCTGCTCCACAAACATCACACTTGTAAGGCCTATCTCCTGTATGTATTCTTTTATGTTTTTGTAGACTACTGCTCAGAGTAAATGCTGCTCCACAAACATCACACTTATAAGGCTTCTCTCCTGTATGTATACTTTTATGACTTTGTAAACTTCTGCTCTCAGTAAATGCTGCTCCACAAACACCACACTTGTAAGGCGTATCTCCTGTATGTATTCTTTTATGATTTTGAAGATAACTGCTCCAAATAAATGCTGCTCCACAAACATCACACTTGTAAGGCTTCATTCCTGTATGTGTTCTTTTATGACTTTGTAGTTGACTGGTCCGAGTAAATGTAGCACCACAAACATCACACTTGTAAGGCTTCTCTCCTGTATGTATTCTTTTATGTTTTTGTAGACTACTGCTCTCAGTAAATGCTGCACCACAAACATCATGCTTGTAAGGCTTCTCTCCTGTATGTATTCTTTTATGACTTTGTAGATTACTGCTCTGAGTGAATGCTGCTCCACAAACATCACACTTGTAAGGCTTCTCTCCTGTATGTATTCTTTTATGACTTTGTAGTTGCCTGGTCTGAGTAAATGTAGCACCACAAACATCACTCTTGTAAGGCTTCTCTCCTGTATGTATTCTTTTATGACTTTGTAGATTACTGCTCAGAGTGAATGCTGCTCCACAAACATCACACTTGTAAGGCTTCATTCCGTTATGTATTTGTTATGTTTGTGTAGACAATTGCTCTGAGTAAATGCTGCATCACAGACATCACACTTGTAAGGTTTATTTCTTTTATGTACTCCTTTATGACTTTGTAGTTTACCTGACTGAGTAAATAATACACCACAAATATCACACTTGTAGGACTTGCTTTCATTTAGTTTCTTGTGAGACTGAATGCTTATATCACTGCAAGCAGCACCAGCTCTGTCACTCACACAAAGTTGAACATTTATCTCACTGGCAGAAAATGGTTTACTACAATTTATGTTACAGACTTGATTTTTACAAACTGATGTATTACTGTGTAGGTTGTCAAACATTGTAGCTGTCTTTTCTGACTGTTGATGAGGTTCACTGATGATTTATTACAAGCGAGTCTCAGGTTGATGCTATCTTCTCTTGCTACATCAGTAAAAGTGGCATCTCCAATCTTATTCACTGCTTCATTCATGTTATTTCCACTGTATTGTGGTAACACATTCTGAAGATCACTGTATTTATTATCAAACTCCCAGCCTCCATCCCTGTGTACTGTTTTCATATGCTTATCCAGAACATCAAGTTGGAAGAAATGAGTGTTGCACAGGTGACAAGAATAAACACCTGTAATAATAAAAATAATGAGCAAAGATAAATAATGAAACACATGTCTTATACGTTTAGTTAAAATTTGTTAGCAAAATGTTGTAACAAACACAAAAGCACAATTTCTTGATAAATATGTGATTGTTTTTCAGGATTGACATCATTGCAATCCAGGCAAACCCATTAGTGCTAAGTCTTCTTCAGCAAATGTTGAAGTGTAATGAATGCTTACTGTACTGTAGCATCCTGACTGTATACATGTAGGATACATCCTCAAATACATCATACCTGCTAGTCTTATGTCTGGTGCCACATTCCACTTTCTTAGCCTTGTTGATTCATCTGTTCCAGTGTTGTTTTCTAACAGATGATCATTAACTGTCCTCAGTATCTCTCCCTTGTGCAGGACCAGTGTCCCCACTATGGGTGAGCGTGAAGCTAGTCTGTCAACACTCTTTTTTCCATGTCATGACGCTTGAATAACTTGTATAGTAGATTCACACCAGCTTCTGAAGATTCAAGGCCTCTATAAATATTTTCTATTCATGCAACAGACATCCATTTTGAACCTTTAAAAGCATATACTGAGAGTGTGACACAATAAATACCCTGGTTACTGCAGTAACAGCCTCTATCTCCACTATGTATATATTAAGCAAGTTTAATTAAAGTTTGTAAATAGATTTATTTCTCTAAGAAAGGTCCACTACTCGCTGCTTAGTATGAAATGTCATACTCCAGATATTTAAATCATGTAAACTTATGTCTGTTGTTGATCTACCAGCTCGGAATCCACACTGGGACTCTGGATATATGTGCTCAGCTAACTTGTGTAGTCACATTAAGATGACTGGCAAAAACCTTACAAACAATACTAATGAGAGAGATGCCTCTGTAGTTATTGCAATCACTTCTGTTTCCTTTATTTTTATAGTTACAATCTTGGCATCTCGCATGTCTTGAGGAATAGTTGTCTCTTCCCAGCACTGGCACAGCACCCTATGCAGGGGATGTAATCAACAACAGACATGATCTTTTCTCTCCACCAGCTTCAGGAAAAATCGAGAGCAGAAAAGGCCCTTATATATTGCCTTTATAGACCTCACAAAAGCATTTGACCTAGTTAGTAGGGATTCATTCATTCATAACCCTCCACTCCCAAAGGAGCATAGGCCTTCAACAAACACATGCCAAGTCCTCCTGTCACGTGCCATCATCATCATAACCCTCCACTCCCAAAGGAGCATAGGCCTTCAACAAACACATGCCAAGTCCTCCTGTCACGTGCCATCATCATCATAACCCTCCACTCCCAAAGGAGCATAGGCCTTCAACAAACACATGTCAAGTCCTCCTGTCACGTGCCATCATCAAGTCCTCCTGTCACGTGCCATCATCAAGTCCTCCTGTCACGTGCCATCATCAAGTCCTCCTGTCACGTGCCATCATCAAGTCCTCCTGTCACGTGCCATCATCAAGTCCTCCTGTGACGTGCCATCATCTCAAGTTCTGTCCACATTCTCCTTATCATTTTCACCCTCTTGTTTCCAGCTGTCTTCTCCTTGTACTTCTTGGTCTACCTCTGCCTCTCTTACCCTGGGGGGTTCCAGAACAAGGACTGTAGGGATGGACTATTCAAAATCCTACTGAAAATAGGCTGCCCTGCTAACTTGCTAGAAATGATAAAGTCATTCCATGATGACATGAAGGGAACAGTCCAACATGCTGGAAGCACATCACAACCCTTTGACATATGAAGTGTTCTAGCTCTGACCCTCTTTGGGATCTTCTTTGCCTTACTCCTGAAACATGCATTCAGAGATGCAGCTGAAGGAATATGCCTTGACACTAGTCTGATTAATCTTTCAAGGCTGAAGGAATATGCCTTGACACTAGGTCACATGACCATCACATGATTTTTCAAGGCTGAAGGCAAAAACCAAAATCAGAATGGTCACCAAAAGGAGCTTCAGAGCTTGATGAATCACGTGACCCAAGCATGCAAGGTCATTGACCTGACAATAAGTCTATAGAAAACAAATGTGCTGAGTCAGGATGTGGGTGCTGCACCAGTTATCACTATTGATAACTATGAATTGGACACAGAAATTGACAGCCAAATTGGCAAAGCTGCAGCTACCTTTGCCTGCCTCACATCACATGTTTGGGGAAACTACAAACTCACAACAAAGACCAAGGCTATGGTATATAATGCCTGCATCACTAGCACTCTCCAATATAGCAGCGAGACTTGGACAACCTATGCTAAGCAAGAAAAAAAGGCTCAATACCTTCCATTTACAGTATCTATGCCCCATCCTCATGGAAAGATAAAGTGACTAATGTCAAGGTGTTGTCACATGCTGGCCTTCAAAGCATGTATAACACTGCTTAGACAGCACAGACTATGCTGGCTTGGCCGTGTCCGCCGCATGGAAGATGGTCGCATCCCGAAAGATATCTTCTATGGGCAACTAGCAGATGGCAAGAGAGCAGTTGGGCGACCGCAGCTGAGGTTCAAAGATGTGTGCAAGAGAGATATGAGGGCACTGGACATAAATCCAGCAATGTAGGAGGATGAAGCTGCGGATCCCACCAAGTGGCAATGCTATTTACAGCACCACCTCAGATTGAATGAAAAGAAGCTCACATAACAAGCCGAAGAGAGGAGAACACGTAAAAAGGAGTATCAGGAAAATAAGCAGCTGAGGGCTATCACATCAGGGGCACATTCCCATAGTCAGTTATGACTGAAGGGGCTATTATTATTATGACAAACTTATGTAGCCAAAATATGATTTTAAAGTAATAACATTGCTATTATAATACCTTTCTCATCTCCAAATAAGCATAACTGTTGTTGACTTTCTGGCATGTCCAAGAAGTCAGTATACTGTATCTCAGTTTTTAGTACAGCTGTTGTCACAATCAGCCTGAAACAAATTTTGACCAATCCTGGCATTTATTACACATCATCATCATCACTTGTAGCTCACAAAACAGCCTAGGTCTTTGTTACGGTATTATTATTAATGTCGTCTGCTATGGTTGGCAGTGCGCAATTTTTAGGGTGATAGAAACTAATATAGATTGACGGTGATACTTCACGGATTGTGAATGCATTCACACGGTCAAATTATGACGTGTTAGCATTGATAAGGTCACGCTTCGTGACTTAGATACTAGACCCTTTTTACGTTGACCGTCAAGCTGTAAAGACGTGTCTTATATCCTTCCAGTGTTGGGCGTTGTATTGCCGCATATATATATTTACTTAGAATTAAGGACACAGGGTCAGTCCAGAGTTATGTTATAAGGATGAAATGATAAGGTTAGTATATAACCGAATTCAAGGAAGGATTATTAATCAGTTCATGATATTGTATTCGTCAGACTCATATGCTCACTACCGCTGTTGGAATCCCCAGCAGCGCGTGCATATAGCTATGACGTTCTGTCGACATTAATTCATTAGGACACGGACTGAGGATAATATTTATTCAATTAAATTAACATGCAGAAGTATTATTGAGATGACTTGTATCATGACGTCGTCAAATATATGTTGTAATTAAATTATGTCAGATGGACTCAAAATTACCAAGGACTTATCAATTCAATACCATTGACTTGTTACTTAGTTTGACCCAGAATTCGCGTACTATTCTATTGATGCACGATAGTCTGAAAGAATGAATGAGAATCAAAGAAAAGTCAAGACATGGCCAGACCTTGCAATACTCATTATCAATAATAAGTTGGACATTGATATGCAAGGGACAAATGATAATGAAACCACAAACAACTGATGCTGTAGCAAATTGATGCTGCAACAGTCTTCAACAAATGTCTGCCAACTCCTCTTGTTGTATACTATCAGCTCAAGGTGTCTCCATGACTGACTCATATCTTTGACTTTGTTATCCAGTTCTCTACTGTGTGTTTTTGAATCTCCCAAAACCTCTTTTACCCTGGACATTTCAGAATGCTATAAACAAGAGCTATTTAATTGAACGGCCTTGACACTGGAATATAAGCTTGAGATTTTTTGTGTTAGACTTGATTTCTCTTTGTATTTGTGACACATGTAATACACAGTTTTTAAATGCTATAGAGCAGAAGGTCAACAAGTTCATGAGGAAATGGCTAGGGGCACCACCAGTCTGTCAGATGTAGCACTGTACTGCCAAAAGTCAAAACGTCTGCTTCCTTTCAAGTCTGTTGTTGCAGAGTACAAAGTTGGAAAGGCAAGAATTGCAATGATGCTACGTGAGTCAGCACATGACGTGGTTAAGTCCATTCAGCCAACACTGAAAATGGGAAGGAAGTGGAGAGTGGAAGAAGCTGTTGATGCAACCCAAGTGTCACTCAAACTGAGGGAGGTTATCGTTACACACAAACGAATAGACGGGATTTGGTCATGGAGACATCCACTAATGGTCCAAAGCATCAAGCAGAGAGTGCAGAGACATGGTAGTTCAGGAGATACAAGGAGCTGAGAATGATAAGAGGTTGCAAAAAAGCAGTGCAGCAGGTCCAACAAGGCCAATAGACTACATGGGAAGGAGCCTGCAGAGGTCCTTGACATGGAATGATATATGGCATATGGCACCTCTTAGGCTCAGCTTTGTTGTTAGATCAATGTATGACCTGCCATCGGCCGCAAACCTTGTGAGATGGGGAAAGTCGGATGATGAGCAGTGCCCCTTGTGCCATGGGAGGCAGACACTTGAACATGTGCTCTCAGTGTGTAAGGTGTCATTAGGGCAAGGGCGATACACATGGCGCCACAACAAAAAGCTAAATGAGATGGCTGCGACAATAGATCTGGCAAGGATGAAGGCGAATAGCAATGTAAGGCCAAACACATACTTTCTAAGAGCAGGAAAGTCAGCACACCCAAAACCGAGTAAATCAGGTAGCAGTGTACCATCCCTCCTTGACTGTGCAAATGACTGGGAGACGGCGGTAGACCTACCTGGACGAGGGGCATATCCAGAGAGTATCAGGAAATCTCAAAGACGGCTGGATATAGTGCTGCATTCTTCATCATTGCACTAGGTTATATTGATTGAACTGACCGTGCCATTTGAATCCAGATTGGAAAAGCAACATTTGTTCAAAGTGGCATAGTACAGTGATCAGGCCGCAGATTTGAGACACGAATGGTTCACTGCAAGGGTCATAGCTGTTGAGGTGGGTGCAAGAGGGCTCGTGGCTGCATCAGTGTATGATTTATTGAAACTGTTGGGGCTGAGGGGACAGTTGAGACCAAGGGCACTGAAAAGGCTTAGTGAAACTGCGGAAAAGGCATCATGCTGGCTGTGGAACAACCACAATGGGCTATGGAACTCGGGACAGTAAACTCTGCAGTACAGAAAACATCAGGAATACTTCTAAGTCCACAATACGTTGAGTTTTTTCGGTGTACTGGTGAAAGGGCTGTGACTGATGGGCAACATGAGGCATATATTATAAGAGGTGTTGGGCACAGAATTACAGTGGCTAGCCTCGTCGGCTTCGTGCAGGTGTGTCAGTGTCCATCCCTAGTTGGTGTGCTGCGGAACGAACGGAATAATTTGTCTTCTCTTTGGTTACTTTCACAACTGCCTCCACAGCTGGTAGAGTTGTGGATTTTAAAGTTGCTACCAAAGTGAAATGGGTTTATTTTCGATACAAAACAGGCGGCTGAGACACTTGGGAGTCATGACCCAAGTGGGCCTGCCCCCCTTAGAATGTAAAGGAGTATACTGGGCAGAAACACTTGCTTCTGATGATCAGATTGCCTCCTTTGTATTGCTCTTTATAGAGTTTCCTATCTCTGATATATTTTGCCTAAACAATGGATGGTACATACAACATATGAGGTTAATAAACTGTCTGATATAGTTTGTCTAAACAATGGTACACACACATATAAGGATAATTAACTGTCTGATATAGTGTGTCTAAACAATGGTACAAACAACATATAAGGTTAATTAACTGGCTGATATTGTGTACCTTAACAACAGTACATAAAATGGTCAAGGCTAATTAACTGTCTGATGTAGTTTCTCTAAACAACGATGCATACAACATACATGGCTAATTAACTGGCTGATATAGTTTGCCTTAAAAACAGTTCATACAATATCCCACCTCAGCATTAGCATCATAATTCTGGAAGCTTCCATTATACTCCTGTTTACATTCATCAGAACCTGGATTTTAATTACAGTACATGATACGTTTTAATTATTACATATATTCTGACCAATTCTTTCATGACATTTTGATAAGCAGTTATGGCTATTATAAAGTATAAGAATGTTTGAAAATAAAACAACAATATTAACTAAACTTGTATCAATTCAGTAAAATGTTTACTGACATAACAATGCACTTACAAGAGGAGTCTTTGAAAGTTTAGACTAGTTCTTCTTAACAAGAGCTTGTTGCTCTTGATAAACAAGGGCTGTTGAGCTTGTCACCTTTAACAGCCAATGCCAAGTTGAAGAATGTGTATGTGCACTGAGGCTGCTAAATGGTACTGATTAAAGTGTTTGTGATTGGTGGTCAATAATCACTATATCCTTTAGCTCCCCAAGGAACATAGGCCTACAACAAACACATGCCAAGTCCTCCTGTCATGTGTCAACATAGGCCTTCAACAAACACATGCCAAGTCCTACTGTCACGTGTCAACATAGGTCTTCAACAACCACATGCCAAGTTCTCCTGTCATGTGTCAACATAGGCCTTTAACAATCACATGCCAAGTTCTCCAGTCACATGTCAACATAGGTCTTCAACAAACACATGCCAAGTCCTACTGTCACGTGTCAACATAGGTCTTCAACAACCACATGCCAAGTTCTCCTGTCACATGACAACATAGACCTTCAACAACCACATGACCAAGTTCTCCTGTCACATGTCAACAGCTCAAGTTCTTTCCACATTTTCTTCATCAGTTTCATTTGTCTCCAGCTCTCTTCTCCACATGATTATAGTCTACCTCTGCCTTTCTTTCCCTAGGGATTTCAGAACGAGGACTACCTTGTATTGCTATCAACAGGTTTCCCCAGTGTGTGTTGTATCCATCACCAGCATCTTTTTCTCACCTCTTGTTCCACTGGCACTTGTCTGGTTCTTGTCCTCAGTTCCACATTGGTAACCTTGTCATACCATTTTAATCATTCTATTCTATGCAAGCACCCATTTATGAAAGTCTGTAGCTTTTTGGTTGTTGTCTTTGTTGTTCTCCGTGTCTCAGAGCCATACAATAGGACTGACTTCACATTTAAGTTGAAGATTCCTATTTTTGTGTTGGGTTTGATTTCTCTTGGGACCTCAAGACGCAGCAATAGAGACCGCAGTCAGCGACTCATAGCTTGACTGCCTGCGTCAGGACCAGCGAACCAGAGCTGGTCAAGACTGCACTCCACCTCCACGTGGTGGTCCTGGAAACAGTCTGCAGCTGTGCAGTCTGGCTGAGCGAGTGTGGATCGAAATGGGAAGGCAAACCCGGTCCTAAAAAATGCCGTGCAGAAGTCGGATGTGTCGACCGAAAAGTGCAGATATCACAGCTTAGGCGTAAACAGACACAACGCAACCACCATCCTTTTCAGGATGAACGAAGAAGATTTCTCTTGATCTCCATATATTTTCTAATGCAATGAAAGCTCCTCTTGCTTTTTGTATTCTTATTTTGATATCACTATCTGTCCCTCCAACTTTGTCTATATTGCTGCCAAGATATGTGTACGATTCTACATCTTGTATTAGTGCTTCTTCAAGTTCAACTTTGCTACCTGCTTATAATCAAAAGAACAACTGAAAGAGTTGCTCAGCCTAGGAATGTCCCAACATCACGCAAGAAACTAAGTAAATGAATGGGAGAAATGAGCATTAAGACCTACAAGCTGAGAGAGGCAGAAATTAAGACCAGATATCAGGGGCTTATTGCTGCAGCAGTGAGCAACACAGAAGAACAACCTGATGACTTGGAAACCCTCTGGCTTAAATTCAAGGACATCATAAAGACAACTTCTGCAGAAGCATGTGGTGAAGTCCGACTAGGGAACAAGAGAAAGAGGACACCTTGGTGGACAGAGGAAGTCAAAGAGATAATTAGAGAGAAGAAAATGGCATGGAAACAATCCTGCGAAGAATTTGGAGAAAAGCTAGAAAAAGATGCACAAGAAAACCAGAAATTGTTCTATAAGACCCTAAAGAACATGAGGAAGGAAAAACAATGCCCTCTCAAATTTATAAAGGACAAGCAAGGCAAATTGCTTACTGCCCCGAAGGAAGTAATGGAAAGATGGAAAGAATAGTTCTCAGAACTCCTTGATGTTGAGCATTGTGAAGCATCATGAATGATAACCACTAGCACAGAAGAGAAAACCAATGATGGTGAAGATGACATAAAGATGGAAGAACTGAAGGCAGCACTGGAGAAAATCAAGATGGGCAAAGCAGCAGGGCATGAGGGTATAACACCAGAAATGGTTAAGTATATGGGAGCATCAGGCGACCTATTACTCTTAATTGCGAAACAGCAAAGTGTGTGGCGCACTAGAGGCATGTTGGACATAGAAAAAGACAATGGCTAGCCACCGTGGAAGAGATTGGGGCCTTACCACGTACTTCCTACAGAACGTAATGGGATCACAACAACAAGATAAGAACCGATATGTAGAGAACTCTCTGTCCCCTGGGGAAGAATCTATTGTACAAATTAACAGGGAAGAGGCAACTCCACTAATGAGTAAGGAAGTCCATAATGACGACTGTTCCTTAAATTCTGTTGAAAGAGAGCATTCTGAGAAAGACCACCTAAAAACTAGTAGGAGAAGCCTAAAAATAGGAACATGGAATGTTAGAACTCTAAACGGAGAAGGAAAGATTGACAATTTAATATTAGAGGCAACAAACATGAAACTTGATATACTGGGAGTTGCAGAGGCAAAACTATTGGATACAGGCTACATAACAAGAGACCAGTACACGCTTATACACTCAGGAGGAGAAAAACATGAAAGAGGGGTAGGAAAGAAGGAGTTAGAAAAATACATATGTGGATACTGGACACACAATGACAGAATGATGTTGCTAAAGATGAGAGCAAAGCCATTCGACATATCAATATTACAAACTTATGCACCAACTAAAGATCACAGCAAGGAAGAAATAGAAGAATACTATGAAGAGCTACAACACACACTTAAACCAGTCAAATCTACAGATGTGTTGATAGTAATGGGTGATATGAATGAAAAAGTAGGAAAAGGAAAATACAAGAAAATAGTAGGACAGTATGGATTAGGGACAAGAAATGATAGAGGAGACAGACTTATCCAGTTCTGTGAAGAAAACCAGCTGGTCATATGTAACACCTTTTTTGAACACCACCCAAGGAAATTATACACATGGAAAAGCCCAGGAGATGTAACAAGAAATCAAATCGACTATATCATGATAAAACATAGATTTAAGAACAGTGTCACAAGTACAAAGACACATCCTGGCACCGACATAAATTCAGATCACAACCCAGTCGTCATGAAAGTAAATATAAAGCTGAAAAGAGCAGGAAACAGAAGACAGGAGGAACCCCAGTTAGAAATATCAGCGCTGAAACAACCAGATATAAAACAGAAATATTTAATCGACGTCAAAAATAAATATCAAGTTATTGACAGAAAGCATGGAGCAGTATAGAAGAGAAAACCCAGAAGAAAAAGCAACTGCAAAATGGGAATGCTTAAAAACAAGCATACAATCAGCAAATGCAAATTTACCTAAAAAGGAGTCTAAGAAAAATCAAATTTGAATGACAGATGACATCTTGAATAAAATGGCAGAAAGAAAGAAAGCAAAAAACACTCCAGAATATAAAACAATAGACAATGACATACGTACTATGTGTAGACAAGCAAAAGAACGGTGGATAGAAACAAAATGCAAGGAAATAGAAGACTTGGAAGCAAAGCACATGACAAGAGATATGCATGAAGAAATAAAGAAATTATCAAATCGGTCGCGGTTTGCACAAGGAGGAAGCTGTATCAAGAACAAAAATGGTGTAATATTACTTGATGAGAAAGACATATCAAACAGATGGGCAGAATACGTAAAAGAACTATTCGAGGACAACAGAGGTAAAAAACCATCACCAGATTCTAATGAAGGCCCAAACATTCTCAGATCAGAAGTAGAGAATGCCATACATATGTTACGAAAAGGAAAAGCAGCAGGCATGGATAACATAAAAATTGAAATGATAGAAGCTCTGGAGAGCTTTGGTATAGATGCAATCACAGATCTATGCAATGATATATACAATACAGGATATATACCACACGACATGAAGACATCAGTTTTTTATAACATTGCCCAAAAAAACCAAATGCAACAGAATGTGCAGACTTCAGAACAATCAGCCTGATGAGTCATGCAATTAAGATACTGCTCAAAATCATACAGGAAAGAGTGAAAAATAAGGTAGACAGCGAAATCCAAGAAGAACAGTTTGGTTTTAGACGGAACAGTGGAACAAGAGAGGCAATATTTTGCCTAAGAATATTAGCAGAAAAATATACAGAGGTCCAAAAAAGTATGTACATGTGCTTCATTGACTATAAGAAGGCTTTTGACAGAGTCCATCATAAGAAAATAATTGAATGCCTCAAAGACATAGGTATTGATGGAAAAGATATAAGAATACTCAGTAACCTTTATTGGGAGCAAACTGCCACAGTAAGAACTGGAAGGAATTATTCACCATACATAGACATAAAAAGAGGTGTCAGACAAGGTTGTGTGCTGTCCCCTTGCCTATTTAATTTATACACCGAAAAAATTTTCAAACAGATACAGGAAATACCAGGACTGAACATCAGTGGAAGGTCAATAAACAACCTTAGATATGCAGATGATACCGTGTTGTTAGCTGAAAGCAAACAGGAGTTACAAGAACTAGTGAAGCAAGTGAACAGTATAAGTCATGAATATGGACTCGACATTAATATTGAGAAAACAAAAACTATGATAATTAGCCAAACAGATGATAAATCCACATTAAAGATAAGCGTAAATGGGAAAATCCTGGAACAAGTCAAGAGCTACGTATATCTTGGTCATATAATAACAGAAGATGGCAGATGTGAAACAGAAGTCAAGAAGAGAATAGGAATGGCCAAAGCTACATTCAACAACATGAAACATATACTGACATCTAAACAGTTATCTCACAAATTAAAACTGATAATCATAAAGTGTTATATATATTCTGCATTTCTGTATGGTGCAGAAACATGGACAATGAATAAGCATTTGGAAGAAAGAATTGAGGCTCTTGAAATGTGGATATATAGAAAAATGGGGCGTATCTCATGGAAAGAGATGAAAACAAATAAGGAGGTCCTAGAAAATCTAGGTATGAAAAGAGAACTAATGAGGGAGGTCAAAGTTCGGCAGCTAAAATACTTTGGCCACATAAAAAGGCATAACACCTTGCAGAAGACCATAACAGAAGGGAGAGTTGAAGACAAACGTGCAAGGGGAAGACAGCGCTATAAGTGGGAAGATAACATCAAGAGATGGACAGGAAAGAGTCTATCAGAGTGCACCACCAAGACAAGAGACAGAAGACGTTGGAGATCCATTACAGCCAACCTTCGTTTTGGAGATGGCAACTGATGATGATGATTACTCTTAAGGGTCCTACAGACAGCGTAGTGCAACAAGACCATATCAAAGGATTGGGAGATTGCCATCATAACACCAATTTTCAAAAAGGGTGACAATCGACAATGTGGAAACCATAGAGGCATATCCCTTCTCAGTGTCCCTGGTAAAATCTACTCTAGAATCCTAGAGCAGAGACTCCGACGCCTAGCTGAGCCACAATTGGATGAGGTCCTGTGCGAATTCTGAGCAAACCGAAGTACTCAAGACCTAATCTTCACACTAAGACAGCTGAGTGAAAAGGCCCTTGACTATAAGAGTGAGATCCATCTTTGTTTCATAGATCTGGAAAAGGAGTTTGACAGGGTCCCCTGGAGCAAACTTTGGGACTGTTTGGCAAGGAAGAACATTCCAGCACCTATGAATCATGCTATACAGAGCTTCTACAAGTCTTGCAGAAATTATGTGAGGACAGCAAACCATAAGTCAGAAGAGTTCAGGACCACCACTGGTGTAAGACAAGGTGATATCCTGTCACCTTATCTTTTCATACTCCTCATGGATGATGTTATCAAGGCATGTAAGGAGAGAACAAGAAAGTATTCAGTGGGGTTCTGGAAGATGAGACAGGTCCGTATTTCAAAGCTGGCATTTGCTGATGATGTTGCCCTGATTGCTAAATCAGAGGCACATCACCAATCCAACCTGCAAGTCTGGAAGGAAGAGCTGGAGAAAAGAGGAATGGTCATAAGCAGCTCTAAAACAAAATCCATGGTGATATCACAAGAAGAAAGAAGACATCAGATTAAGCTGGGAGAACAGGTCCTGGAGCAGGTCGACCACTTTAAATATCTCAGAGCTATTACAGACTGAAAGTGAGGTATCAAAGAAGAGTTGGCCACACGAAAAGCAGCAGCTGAGAGACTTTTTCAGGCCATAAATCATGGATTCCTCAGCAAGAGAGAGGTTGGTAAGAAAACGAAGATGGCTGTATACCACTCCACCTATGTCCCAGTCTTGACATATGGATGCGAGTCATGGGCAATGACTACAACCCACAAAAGCCAGATTCAAACCTCAGAAATGAGGTATCTGAGGAAGGTGGTTGAAGTAACAAGAAGAGACATGGTCCTCAACCAGACGATACGTCAAGGCCTTAAATCCTACCCCCTGCAGACCCAAGTAGAACAGTCCCAACTAAGATGGTTTGGCCATGTCTGCATGGGAGAATGGGAGAAGATCAGCTACCACGACAAGCATCGGAAACAAAGAGCCAGAGATCCAGACCCCCAGGACAACTGAGAGTCCGCTGGGTAGACAACATTAGACAATCTTTGAAGGACCGAGGACTAGAATGGAACCAAGTCAGGAGGAAGACAGCTGATAGGATAGTCTGGCTCTCTCTCTTCCACACCTCTACACCTGGTAGAAGGGGAACGACTAAGTAAGTTATAAATATATGCTCAATGCTATTAAAATGGTCATTTTTGTAAACCCATGCATCCTACCAACTCGTTGCCGTAGAGCTTCTGCTAACCTTGATGTGACAGCGGCTAGTGGGGTTGGTGTCAGAACAACTATATAAACAATGTCCTCAGTTGTTAGATAACTATTTACTAAGGTAGCTCCACTGTAATGTGGACTTGTAGTAATAATAATAATAATAGGCTCGCTCCACTAGGAGTACGACCACACAACAATGGCTGACATAAGATAATCAACAATGGCTGACATAAGATCATCAACAATGGCTGAAATAAGATAATCAACAATGGCTGACATAAGATAATCAACAATGGCTGACATAAGATAATCAACAATGGCTGACATAAGATAATCAACAATGGCTGAAATAAGATAATCAACAATGGCTGACATAAGATAATCAACAAGGGCTGACATAAGATAATCAACAATATCTGACATAAGATAATCAACAATGGCTGACATAAGATAATCAGCAATGGCTGACATAAGATAATCAGCAATGGCTGACATAAGATAATCAACAATGGCTGACATAAGATAAGCAACAATGGCTGACATAAGATAATCAACAATGGCTGACATAAGATAATCAACAATGGCTGACATAAGATAATTAACAATGGCTGACATAAGATAATCAACAATGGCTGACATAAGATAATCAGCAGTGGCTGACATAAGATAATCAACAATGGCTGACATAAGATAATCAACAATGGCTGACATAAGATAATCAGCAATGGCTGACATAAGATAATCAACAATGGCTGACATAAGATAATCAACAATGGCTGACATAAGATAATCAACAATGGCTGACATAAGATAATCAACAATGGCTGAAATAAGATAATCAACAATGGCTGACATAAGATAATCAACAAGGGCTGACATAAGATAATCAACAATATCTGACATAAGATAATCAACAATGGCTGACATAAGATAATCAACAATGGCTGACATAAGATAATCAGCAATGGCTGACATAAGATAATCAACAATGGCTGACATAAGATAAGCAACAATGGCTGACATAAGATAATCAACAATGGCTGACATAAGATAATCAACAATGGCTGACATAAGATAATCAACAATGGCTGACATAGATAATCAACAATGGCTGACATAAGATAATCAACACCTTCTACAGGTACTTCCCTTTAATACTTATAAACACACAATAAGGTCTCACACGGCCAACAAACGTATGAAATACAATATAACAATGAAATGCCTTAAATACGTAGACTGTCAGTATCATACACAACAGTATGATCTTCACTAATAAACTGCAGTGAATAACACTCACCATGAGCGGCAAACATTATGACACAGAAATAGTCAAATCTTCGGCAACTTATAACAGTCTGCAACAAATTCAATCCAGACGCTACACTGTCCTAGAATCATAACTTAATAATCCAATAGCACTGGAGAAATGGCAAGCCTTTCTTAACAAATAGTCCGTAACTGTTAAAGAAGATTATAATGTATTTTACATGTTGACCACACTTAGTTTTGTTAGCAGTTTAATCTACGCGGTAACAATTCTATCTGGGGCCAACGTGATGTATTTTTGCACCATTTGTAATTATAATGAAAGCAATATAAGGTATACGTCCCTAGGTGATGATCACGTAATATGTTCTGCACTAATGTATCATCATCTCATCTCAGCCCGTAACCCGTCATGGGTCGTAGGGGTGCCATGGTGGAAGCATCAGCAGACAGGGTCCTCCACTGCTCTCTATCCTCAGCAATGCGTACAAGTGTGGAAAAACCGTGTCCTGCCCATTCTTTGATGTTATCAGCCCAGGATTTTCTCTGCCTTCCTCTTCTCCATTTACCTTCGACTGTTCCCTGAAGGATCGTTTTCGAAAGGGAGTCATGACGAGTTACATGCCCAAACCAGGCAAGCTTTTGACGTTTCACTATTGACAAAAGTGGTTCTTGGTGGCCTGCATAGGTGTTTATCTTCTCTCTAACATAGACATTTGTTTTGTGCTCTTTATAGCAAATGCGCAAAATTCTTCTATAACATTTATGCTCGAAAGCCTGAATCCTTCGCTCCGTATCTGCAGTGAGTGTCCAGCCCTCACACCCATACAAGAGAATAGATAATACAAGTGATTTGTATAATTTGATCTTCACAGGAAAACTGATGTTATTTTTCCAGATCACATTCAACCTTGTCATTACAGCTGAGGCCATCTCAAGTCTTGTCTTGATTTCTTTACTTGATCTTCCATCACTACATATAGTGGACCCGAGATATTTAAAGGTGTTAACTACTTCTAACGTTTGCCCATTTAACGTAATGTTGGGCGGAACATGTTTCTTATGGCTATTCACCAATATCTTGCTTTTTTCTATATTAATTTCCATCCCATACGTTCTTGTTACTTTCTCCAGTCTAGAGGTAAGGTCTTGAAGTTCTGATTCTGATCCAGCTATCAGATCAATATCATCAGCAAAACGTAGGTTGCACAGAGGTCGGCCTCCAATCGATATGGTTGATTTATAATCGTAGAGAGCCTCCTGCATAATATGTTCTAGATATATATTAAAGAGCACTGGTGACAGGATACATCCTTGGCAAACTCCTACAGTTGTTTTGAAAAATTCTCCAATGTCGTTGCTTGCAAAAACAGCACTGCTTGCGTCCTTGTATAGTGCTTCAATGATATCTATGATGTTAGTATCAAAATTGAATTTTCTCATTACTTGCCATAAGCCTTCATGCCAGACTCGATCGAAGGCTTTTGTGAAATCGATGAAGTTATGGTATAAATCGTGTTGATGTTGGAGATGTTTTTCGATAAGTAATCTAATATTGAAGATTTGTTCTGAGGTACTTCTTTTTGGTCTAAAGCCAGCCTGTTCCTCTGACAAGATTTCTTCTGATTTCTGTTTTATTCTGTTCAAAAGTATCCTTAACATCACCTTACTTGGATGACTAATAAGGCTAATGGTTCTGTAGTTCTTGCACATTTTTAGATTTCCTTTCTTTGAAAGCGGTATTACTAATGACTGCGTCCATTCTTTTGGCCATTTTTTTGTACTCCATATCTTCTGGCAAATTGTTGTCATGATTTTTACTATATCTGGTCCTCCATATTTCAAGAGCTCTGCTGGGATATTATCCACACCCGGTGACTTCCCACCTTTCATCGAACATATAGCCTCTTCCACTTCTTCCCGTAATATTGCTGCATTTCCGAGTTCCCTGTTTTCGCACTTAATGTTGTTTAATATGCCTAAGTCAGTGTCAAGTTTACAGTTATATAATTCTTTACAATATTCTGTCCACCTTCTCATTACAGCTGTTTTTTTCATTGAGCAGAGCCCCATTGCTATCTTCTATGACAGTTACCCTGGGCTGTTGGGGTTTTGATAGTTTTCTTAATGTGTCAAAAGCTGCCTTGCTGTTACCTTTTATTAGCCCCGTATTAATGGACTCACATTGATCAGCTACCCATTTTTCTTTGGCCTGTTTTCATTTTCTTCCTAATATTTTTATTCACCATACTGTATTGCCATGCTGCTTCAGGAACCTCTTTCTTAACCTTTTTCATTTCCCGCCGTGTATCACATAACTTCAGAATGTCATCTGTAACCCATGGTTTGTTTATTTTCTTTCTTTTACCAAGTATTTCTGTTGCTGATTCAATGAGCACGTCTTTCATGTTCTCTGTGATTGAGTTGATATCATCTTCCAAAAAGTTGAGAGCTGCGAATTTTCCTCCAACAGTTGCCTCAAAGATTCCCGCGCGATTTCTGGATCTTTCAGTTTGTCTAAATTGAATCTTAACTGAGAACATCTGTTTTGATTATAGTTCTTTTTAAGTTTAAGCTTGAGCGTCATCAATACCATGTCGTGATCACTACCAATGTGGACGCCAGGAAAAGTCCTAGTCTTGGCTTTATTAATGCTGGACTTGAATCTTTTGGATACAAGAATAAAATCAATTTGGCCATGTATCTCAGTTTTTGGGGCATGCCACGTTGTTCTTCTTGATAACTTATGAGGAAATAGTGTATTTGCAATGGTTAGTTTATAGTTGCTGGCAAATTCTAGTAGCCTTAGTCCTCGATCGTTGGTTTCACCTGTCCCAAATCTCCCCACTGTACCAGCCCAGTGACCGTATGCATCTGGCCCTATTTTAGCATTCCAATCACCTAACATGATGAGAAGATCTTTCTTTGGAATTTTCTTAATTGCTTCATCCAGATTGTCATAAAATGTATCAATTGCCTCATCCTCATAGTCAGTAGTGGGGGCATATACCTGTATGATGGAGATGTTCTTTGGATGTGCTGCAATACGAATGGTGATTAGCCTGCTATTTATTGGGGTGCAGCTGATGACAGAGTTCAATCTATCTTTATGTACGATAAAACCTACTCCATGCTGATGTTTAGACTCATCTCCACTAAACCAAATTTTGTGACCATCATCCGTTATTGATTCACCTAATCCTGTCCATCTGACTTCTGCTAGGCCCAGGATGTCCCACGAGTATCTAACAAGTTCATGTGTTAGTTCTTTGACTTTTCCACACGCATATAGCGTGCGTACATTCCAAGTTCCAACAACAAAACTTTCTCTTGGAAGTTTCAAAACAGGTGTTTGTACCCCATTCGCTGACTTATCACTCTCAAGGGGCAATGAGAGCGCGGTCGTTGTTAATCTGGGCATCGGCCGATCCGGCAAATTATTACTGAGTTGACTTTCCATCATAGCATTTCAGTGGGCAAGAGGTTTGCTTGGCGGTGCCCATCTCCTCTCCAAGTATCCTTGCAGGTACATACAAAAATGTACCTGGAGCAGTAACAATAGCCCTCAATAAATCTGTAATGTTATGAAACACTGTCTGATCGACACATCACAAAACCGCCATCTTGGCTATTTGTATCAACACAAACAGCGAACTCACATGATAGGCAAACTTGATGTTTTTCATCTTTACAATACTTAGCAACATAATTCAGAAAAAGCCAAACACACTACAAACTCATACAGCCTTAATAAGGGCTGTTACCACAGATGCAGACTCCAAAATGGCGACATGAAATGCACAACACAAAAGTGCGGCCTACCACGCCGCCGCACTAATGTATGCAGACCATTAATTCGAGGCCTTTCGTTTTGTGAATCCGTCAGAGTAAGATGTTGATGCCATCGCTCCCAAGTTATATGAAGTTTAAACAGTTCTCCTATGTGACTTTAGGAATTGCGAAGGTCGCCACTGATATTCAAGAAGATGCCGAACTTAAGTATTCTAGTTTGATGATTTTTATGCAGAGGAATTTTTATGGGAGTCGATCAATAATATTTATCTCCATATTCTGGTTTTCACTACTTGGGTGATATCCGTTATCAGCACCTCTATTAAATAGGCCACGTATGAGACGATGTATCATGGACTGTAGGAGATTCAATACATACATGTATTTCGCTATTTGACTATGCATTTTATAATGATTCGTCTAACTGTCAATAAACTGTCCTGTGATGTGGGCCCATTTCGTTAAAGACGCCATTCCTGCAATTGATTTGATGACCTGTTGTGTGATGATACTCACCCCATTCACCACATACAGCACGATGCTCTGATTATTGATATTACATGCATCTCAATATACTACACAATCTTCCTGTCAAAATATCAACCATAACAGAAGGATTTTCATGGTGTTCCAGTGCTGGGGAACAAAAATCAAGTTAATATTTTTGTAAACTTTCAAGTCTGGAAATGAAGAACAAATTTTTCAAAGGCATCATTTGAACTTTTCCCCGTTAACCTCATTTCAAGTTGAGAGCGCATGTCAGCTAGTTTACAGTTCCAAACAACAACTTTTTTTTTCAAGATGCCAGCTTTCAAATTTGGTATTCAAGTTCACTGCCAGATGTCAGCTTTCAAGTCTGCCATGGACCTTGTTTGATCTACAGAATTGCTGTTTGCTGTGTCAGGAGGGTCTACCAGTATTTTTACACCAGGGGGCAACCTACACCAAGATGTTCTGTGGTGCATACTAGCATTTGTGAGGACTGTTCAGCTGTTTAAGCTAAGTAACCTGTCTGTGCATATAAATTTTACCAGGTTACTGTTGGCAGACCTTATCGTAATTTATATCTTTTATGTATGTTATCTGTATATTTATGTCTGTTGTTTTCTCTTTGTGGGCGGTAGTGAGGTCGATCTGACAAACGAGGTTCATCTCGAAGCTAATTCGGGCTCATGTCAGATGTTTCTGTAGGGCCATTTTGAACATTTTCATTTGAGCAGAAGATCAGACTCAAGTAAACTCGGTGAATATTCTGTCTGCTACTGGATTTGTTCAATAAATATGTTTAGCGTAACATTTTGTTTATCTATATTGTATTTTCATTGGTTTCAGTTTATTTTTTCTTAGTTGTGTCATCGGTTGTTTCTTAACAATTTGTAGGTCTGACCTTGATATCGTTTAGTTCTTACAAATCAGCTGTCTCTATTGGGTCCTGTATGTGTCTATTTTTTTTATTTGTTTGTGGTAGATTGACCGAATTTGCTGTTTTTCGTACTGTGTCACTAGTAGAATTTTTATTTGGTTATTACAAATGTTTTTCTTGTGTGTCATCTGATCTTGTGGTGTGATATTGTTTTGTATAGTACTTTTCTTTACTTTTTCTATTTCTTTTTGGTTCATGACATAATATTTAAATGCTTGCATAGAGATTATGCAAATATTGTTTGATAGCAATAATTATTGCCGCAGTGCATTATTAGGCCATTAGCCACTATTTCTTTGACTGAGTAAGGCACAGAATTAATAATAGTAGCCACAATTTTTGTGCTTAAAAGAGATTGTAAAGCAACTTGCCATTTATCTAATTAACTAAGTGAGTCACAGTAGAGATTAACTTGGTCACCCTAGAATCTTGTATGAGAATTGGAAAAGAATTTGGTTATAAAGGTGAAGTGTTAACAGAAGTGCCATGGCTGAGTTAGCTAAAGCAAAAGAATTAGCAGAACAGGAAGCTAAAGAAGAGAAGAGCAAAGCTGAAATTAAGAGTGAATTAGAGGAACAGGAAGCTAAAGCTGAAAGAAGACGTCTCCAAGATATAGAATTAGAAAAGAAAAGACATGTTGAAGAAGAGACAAGATGTGTTGGAGAAGAGAAAAGACTTGTTGCAAAAAAGGAAAAATTGCAACAGGAAAAGGAGTTGATGCTTCTTCGGTTAGAAAAATTAAAATTAAAAGTTCAATATGGAAATAATAGCAACAATGGTGATTCAAATACTGTTACTTCTGCTGGTAACAATAAGGGTTTAAATTACCAATATTTAACTCAACTTTTGATGATATGTCATGCTTCCTTTCACGTTGTGAAAGTGTATGTATGGCACATAAACTAGACAAATCATTATGGGTTGCTAAACTTATGGAATTTTTGGTTGGTGAACCTATGACTGCCATTAATACATTGGATGAGTCAATTAATAAAGGACTATGATGCTGCTAGAGCAGTACTATTAAAACATTTTCAACTTGATGAAGAAGGATATCGAGTTAAATTTAAGACAATTATTCCTGAAACTGGGAAGGACTTCTCAGAATTTGTCGCTGCCATATGACTTACTTTTAATAGATGGGTTCAACTCTCAGGAATTGAGAAATCATATGATAAACTTGTGGATCTGTTGCTAAGGGATAAGGTGTTATCCTCAGTAAGCAGGCCATTTTGGTCTTTCTTGCAGGAACGCAAGCCATCAAATCTATCATCTATGGAAGAAATTGCAAAACAATATTGTACAGCACATCCGGGTGCATGTATTAGCAACAGCCAAATAAAAGATTCTCTCCCAGTTGGTTCAGCTACAACTTGGAACAATAATGTTAGAGCCAGATCTCAGAGCCTAGACAGAAATGTCATGCCTAGGAGATATAATGAAAAACAATTATACTTGAAATGGTAACTTTAACAAGAATGATAACTTTAATAGAGATAGACAACAATTTTGGAACCAGTCACCTCAATACAGAAACAACAACAATTTTCAACAAAGTTCCAATTGGAGAAAACCAAAAAATTTGTTCCCTCAAAATAATAATTGGAGTAATAATCATCAACATTACTGAAATTGGAATAACAGTCAAAACTTTAGAAATCAGGGTAATTCTATTGATCGCCAGAGGCAACGATCTTGTTCAAGTGGCCCAACGAGGTCTGAACATAATGCAGGGGCAGCACTTACTAGCAGTGCACCTGTAGGTAATCAGGAATTGAATAACCAGGCTCACTCTTCTGCACGTTACTCATTTGATTTTGATGTTGCTTCTCATTGCCAGGAATGTCTAACTTTATTTCAGAAAGACAGTACCACAGTTCTGAAGTGCGGACATCCTCTTCCAGCAGTTAGTCTATCAGCCCATGACAGCACAGGTACTCTAGTATTCCACAGAGAATTTGTGAATGGTACCCAAGTATCTGTACTCAAGGATTCGGGTCAACGACAGTTGGAATTAGACAGTCGCTTGTACACCCTTCGTGTTCTACAGAAAATTGTGTAAAATGTATCACTTTTGGGGAACAATTGAATTTTACCCCACAGCTATTGTTGATATTCATATCCCATTTTTTTCAGGGAAAGTCGAAGTATGTTTATTAAATAACCCAGTCACTGATCTCATGGTTGGTCACATCCATGGGAGCAAGGACTGCTCACCAGAGGAAATTGAAGAGTGGGAGAAAATTAATTTGTTGACTGCCAATGCAGTTACTACACATGCCTAGCTCAGGCACTGGAAAATGATAACAGTTCAGAGCTAGACATAACAACTCAGGATGACACTGAAGTACATTCAGTTATAGACAGAGTGTCTTTTGCAAAACTCCAAAGAGAGGATAACTCATTAAAGAAATTTTTTGCTTTGGTCAAAAGTAATGATGACTTTGACTTAAATAAAAGTCGTAAACATTGGTTTACTGTTAAAAATGAAATATTATTGAGAAACTTTATTGATAACTCTAATATCAAACACCAAGTTATGGTGCCTCTTAAACTTCGCCCATACATATTACGACATGCACGTGACTCACATTGTCCGGGTCATATGGGATACACTCAAACATGTTCCAGAGTGTTATCTTCTTTCTTTTGGCCAGGTGTTTCCAGGGATGTTTAATTATACACACGTTCATGCATTACCTGCCAAGAAGTTAAATCTCAAGGAACTTTCCATGTAGCTCCAATTCAAGCATGTGATATATCTATTCGACCTTTTGATAAGATGGCCGTTGATATTATTGGTCCTCTATCTGTTACTTCTGCTAGAGGTCACAAATATGTCCTCACGTGCATTGATTTGTGCACTCAATGGCCAGAGGCCATTTCTCTTAAACATACCCCTACTTCTGAGGTAGCTGATGCACTTTTACTGATTTTCTCATGATTAGGTTTTCCTCAAAAACTTCTATCTGATCATGGTTCAAAATTTGTCTCTGATACCATGACATCAGTCATGAAGACACTTAAGATAGATAGATCCTTTAGTAGTACATATCACCCAATGAGCAATGGTTCAGTGGAGAGGCTCAAAAGAACACTCAAGCAATTGTTACATATGGTAACTGACAAATATCCTCAGGATTGGGACAGGGTCTTGCCAGCTGTACTTTTCACTTATCGAGAAGTGCCGCACGAGCAGACCGGATTTTCCCCCTTTGAGCTTGTGTTTGGAGCTCCACCTCGAGGTTTTATGGGTCTGATCAAGGATCTCCGGTACTTGTGTGATATTATTTTCACCGCTAAAATAAAATTTTTCCAAATTTATTACCAAAACTGACAACCGTACTTTTCTTGACTGGAAAAGGTTGATTTTACATTGTGATTTGGGAGGGCAAGTTCGTCGTCGTGCATTGACCTGCCCTCAACCCCCCCCCCCCGGTATTTTAAGTTTATAAGCAATAAAACGGTATTGAATTGGGACCTAAGATGCGTCAACAGTGATCCACTACCGTGATAAGTTACCGGGTTTCTGGTTCAAAGCTTGGTAGAGTCTAACCAGCTGTAAATGGGTACCTGACTCTGATCTTGAGTTAGAGAAGGCAACAGCAACGAGGATGGGAACAGGTGTCACGCATCAGTCTAACCAGCTGTAAATGGGTACCTGACTCTGATCTTGAGTTAGAGAAGGCAACAGCAACGAGGACGGGAGCAGGTGTCACGCATCAGTCTAACCAGCTGTAAATGGGTATCTGACTCTGATCTTGAGTTAGAGAAGGCAACAGCAACGAGGACGGGAACAGGTGTCATGCATCAGTCTAACCAGCTGTAAATGGGTACCTGACTCTGATAGGGACTTGAAAGCTGATGATGATGATGATTACGATGACTAGCAATTCCCTAGACTTAAGGGTCTTTTATATTTGGACATGCACCCTAATATAACCGACTAGATTGAATGGGACGCGCCTCGCCAAAACGAGACAAAACTTAAAAAAAAAAAAACATTCGAGTAAGTTTTTTTTTTTTTCAGGATTACAAAAAATAAGGACAAAAAAGGGGACGGGGTGGGTAAGAGATTTGTGACGTCGCGCCTACGGCCTAGACATTGCGATTGGATTTGCCGATTTTTCGCGGTACTTTTTCTTACATTTTTTTTTTCTTTCATTTTTTTTTCTTAAATTCCGTGCCTTGGCGCTGCTTTCGAGCGGGAAATCTTATCGTTCCATTTGTCATTTGATAGCAGTGTCCAGAGACGTGGAAGATGAATTTCCTGGAGGTGTCAGATTTTACACGTAACAAAGAGAACTGTGTGAAGTTTTTTGCAGAATCGGGGCATTCTACACAACGTCCGACAGTGTGCTAACAATCACCAGATGAATTTGTCCTTGTCGGTTCGCCAAGATCGTTAGAGATGTTACATATGTAAGCAGGATATACCTCTTCGTTCTGGCACATGGTTACAGGGTGCACGTCTGTCCTTCAGGCAGATTATTCTGTTCATTTACTGTTGGAGTAAAGAGAAGACTAGCATTGATTTCTGTAAATCAGAGCTAGGAATTGCCAATCAAGCTGCCATTAAATGGAACAGCAACCTCCGTGAGGTTTGTGCAAATGTACTAATTGCAAATCCCGCTGTAATTGGCGGTCCCAATACCACGGTAGAGATAGAAGAAAGTGTGTTCACACGCAGAAAAAATAACGTCGGTCGTGTATTTCCACAGCAGTGGGTATTTGGTGGCCTATGTCGTGAAACAAGTGAGTGTTTCATGGTTCCAGTGCCGGACCGCTCAGCGGCTACACTTATGCCCCTTATCATAGCCAACATTCGTCCTGGTACGACAGTTGTTTCTGATCAATGACAAGCATATAGTACCATTCAGAATTTGCCAGGTTTAACTCACCAAACGGTGAATCATTCTGCAAATTTTGTCGACCCAAATACAGGGGCAAATACACAACGAATAGAGAGATTGTGGAAATCAGCGAAAGAACGCAACAAACGTCAGAACGGAACACACAGACACATGTTAGATTCCTACATGTGTGAATTTTTGTGGCGACATCTGAATAAAGTTCGTCAGTCAGACCCGTTCGACAATATCCTGTTTGACATTGCAGAATTTTGGCCTCCTCTGTAAATTATGCAGCTACGAATGAACATGTGTATGTCCTGATATGTGTCACGCTTCAGCGATCCTTGGTGATCTGTTCCCCTCTGGGTCCTTTTCAGGGCCCACAAAAACCACAAAACTGCACCTACCACGGTCCTTTTCAGGGCCCACAAAAACCACAAAACTGCACCTACCACGATCCTTTTCAGGGCCCACAAAACTGCACCACGGTCCTGTTTAAGGCCCACAAAACCAACAAAACTGTACCCTGGCAATAAATCCTTTATTTGTTTTCACCGCTGGCTGTGGAGGGCTGGGTGGAGAGGGCTGGGTGGGAAGTTGGTCCCCCTCCCTCACTATGCACTGATCCTTGTCAAATATTTACCTAATCAGAGCCGGATTAACGTAGTAGCAAAAGTAGCATTTGCTACGAGTCCCGCGCTTTTAGGGCCCCACGCCAATAAATATGTATGTCATTTTTTGGTCATCTTCTAATACGAGCGTTAAAACAATGATCTTGTGATGTATGCCATCTTTAGCGCCTTTTCATTTGATGTCACGAAATTGTGAGAGAAAGAGCATAACAGGGTGACTTAGTGTGACTCTTTATTACTTTTATCTGAACTGTTTGCGGACAGAAGCAGTCATTTTCTTTGGATTTGTTGAAAGGCTGTACACCTTCTTTTCTGCTTCTACCTACCAGTGGGGTCTCCTTTCTACTGCATTATGTGCTGGCGGTAGTCATAATAAGTCCCATTTGCCCTTTGTGAAATGGTCCGCTTGGGCAGATGCGACAAAAGCACTTTTACACAGCTTTTCTGCAATAAAACAAGTCTTGGATGATATTTCAGATAACAACGATCAGAAGGCAGAGTGTCGTCAACAGGCTCGTTGTCTACTTTCAACCATGATGAAGTTAGAAACAGGAATAATGATCATACTGTGGGATCAAGTATTACACCGTTTTCAAATGACCAGTGCTTCTTTGCAATCTTCTGACCAAGATTTGAATACGGCTTGTGCACTCTATGAATCCCTGTGGGGGTATATTCAAGCTTTGCGGTCTACTTTTGCAGACATAGAGCAAAAGGCCAAGGATGTGACTGAGTGTGAACATTATCAAGAACAAACTCGAAGGAAACACAAACGAAATCGAGAGTATGATGATTTCAGTGGTTCCAGCACAATTGATGAATCTCAAACGCCTTCTCAGCAGTTTAAAAGCTGAACATTTCTTGTCCTTATTGATAGCTTGCTACCTTGTCAAAACGCCAGAAAGATTATCAAAAGTTGAATGATGTATTTGGATTCCTTCGTCAGTCACAGTCGTTTACAAAATACATAGAGAAACATTATCCACGCAACACCTGGACCCATGCATACACAGATGGATCAGAAACAAATGCAACAGAAAATGGAGGTGGGACGTCTTTCTGACCTTAAGCACTGGTGCAGAAAAAATGCTGTCAGTGGCGACAGGACGATTCTCCAACAACTTCAGAGCAGAGGCAGAGGCCCTGAAAACTGTAGCAGAGGTTATATTGACAGAAGAAAGCGCAGAGAGAAGGGTTGCTTTCTTTTCTGATGCACAGTCAGTAATTGCGGCATTGAAAAGCCAAAATAATACAGACCTGGATGATCTCAGAGTAGTGCTATAACCAGCTCCCCTCCTGGCTGCCTTTACCTTTCAGAGCAGAGTCAGGTATCCATCCACTTACAGCTGGGTAGATTGTAGCGTGACGCCACCATGTCTCCAGCCCACTACCTTTGTCGAGAGAAGCCTGCGCTGAAACCACGGACGCCCTCATAAATGGTTGCTTGTCTAAAATAGAAGGATTGTAGTGGTATGACAAGATCACTAATGTGCAACTGATGACACGAACCAGGCAAGTGCCAGAAGAACGAGACATGAGAAGAAGACGCTGAAGATGGATAGGATACACACTGAGCAAACTTGCTTATAGCTTTACCAGGCAGTCCTTGGTCTGGAACCCCCAAGGTAAGAGAGGCAGAGGAAGACCAAGGAATACACGGAGAAGAGAACTGATGACAGACAAGAAGAGGATGAAGAAATTATGGAACGACCTTGAGCTGATGGCACAGGACAGGAAGACTTGGTATAAAGCAAATGCTCCTTAGGGACTTGAAAGCTGATGATGATGATGATGACTAGGTTGAACGGGACGCGCCCCACCAAGACGAGGCAAAAATTTTACATTAAAAAAAATAAATATATAATAATAATAATACGCCCCCGAGGTGGCAGCCCTCAAATACTAACCCATAACCCCTACCTGTTAAATGGACTAATCCCGCGCAGGCGGAAAAAAAAGCCGCGCAGGCAGAAAAAAAAAGAAAAAATTGTAAGGAAAGAGTACGGTTGTCAGTTTTGGTAATAAATTTGGAAAATTTTATTTTAGCGGTGAAATATCACACAAGTACCGGATCTCCTTATTGACTCTGAGATGTCTCATCAGGACACTCAGTCATCTTGCGAGTACATGATTAATCTTCGTTGAAAGATTGTCAACGCATGTCAGTTGGCTACAGCTTCGTCAGAGGCTGCCAAGCATAGATCACATCTCTTTCTAAATAAGAATAGACATTTACGTCAACTTTGTCCAGGTGATGAAGCTTTTGTATTGCTTCCTCGGAAGGATAATAGATTACTTCTTGATTGGAATGGCCCATTAAAAGTGATATCTCGTATTTCAGATGTTGATTACGTAATCCATATTAAAGGTCAAAGAAAAATTTTCCACATTAATATGCTCAAAGAATTTCATACAAGACCTGAGCATTTACAGTCTATTTTTCATGACATTGATGACAATGTTGGTAGTTTTTGTCATTATTCTAGCTTATCTGTGATTCAGGAGGAGGAATCTTCCTTCCCTGATATTCACATGTCTTTGCCTATACCTGTTTTGGATTCTACAGAATCTTGGCGAGATGTTGATATTTCATCTTCTTTAACATCTCAACAACATTGCCAGGTATCCAGTCTACTAGAATCTTCTTCTGATGTTCTTACTGACCTACATGGTCAAACATCCGTTATTTCTCATGATATGACCCTTACTGATGATATTCCTATCTGTCTTATCCTTATCCTGTTCCACTTCATGATCAGAACAAAACTGAACTCGAGCTAAATCAGATGTTGAGGTTGGAATTATTGAAAAACAGTAGTTCTCCATATTCTTCACCATTAGTTATTGTCCAGAAAAAGGATAATAATATTAGATTATGTGTAGATTATCGCAAACTAAATGCTAAAACCATTTAGGATGCTGAACCACATCCAATGCTTGATGATTTACTTCCTCGTCTATCCAATGCTAATCTATTCACTAAAATAGATCTGACTAAAGGTTATTGGCAGATTCCATTAACTGAACAAGCTAAACCTCTTACAGCGTTTTCGACTCCACGTAGGTTATACCAGTGGAACATCATGATTTTCGGGCTCATGAACTCACCTGCCACATTCATTTGAATGATGCATAAAATTTTGTCTCATAGATCTGATATCATAACTTACATTGATGATATCTGTTTGTTTAGTTCATCTTTTTAAGAACACTTTGTAGGACTTCGTTCTTTATTGGATACTCTTAGGTTACATAATCTTACTGCAAGGCCTACTAAAGTCCAGATTGCATTTAAGGAACTTACTTTTCTTGGTCATACTGTTGGTTCTGGTTGTCTTCAGACTATACCTCAAAATGTTTCCAAGATTTTCAACTTATCAATAAGTTCGCAGTTTACTAGGATTAGTTCAATATTACAGTCGATTCATTCCTAACTTGTCTAATATCATGGCTGTACTGTCATCCTTATTACACAAGGGAATGCCAATAAAGGTAAGCTGGTCAGATGACTGCCAGATAGCGTTTAATAAAATTTTGCACATTGTTTCTACACCTATCAATTTTGAGGTTACCTGATATTACAAAAGTATATATTCTTCGAACAGATGCTAGTAAATTTGGATTGGGAGCCTCACTTTTGCAAGAGTACAACGGAATTCTTCATCCAACCTTGTATATTTCCCGGAAACTGTCAGAGACTGAAAAGAAATATTCAGTAATCGAGAAGGAATTACTCGCGGTCATTTGGGCGATAAAAAAATTGGAGGCGCCATTCATAATACAGACAGACCAGAAATCGGTTGCTGCTTTGAAAATGAGCTAATCACAGAAACCAAAAGCTCGCTCGCTTCTCAATCCTGCTCCAGCCATTTGATTTCGATATTCAAGCTATTCCCGGATCTGACAATGTGGTCGAGGATTCTCTATCAAAAATCCAACATCAATACCTGAAGACTGATTGGAACTCAAGAAATGTTCAAGTATTTCGTGACATTTATTAACAGCATACATATTCTTGATGCATGCAAGTCACTTAGTAATGTTTCGTACATTGAATGACATCATACTAATTTATCGATGAATTTTTCACTGAACAATTCGTTGAGATCTACCTGCACTTGGAGATCAAATTTTCACTGAACAGAAGTATAGTCAGAATGTACACC